>OU342741.1:258175497-258775497 GCA_910589775.1 Avena eriantha
TTTACACATGGAGTGTTATTGCATGTGTTATTTACCAAACCACAATAATCCACATTACCACACACACTCAAGTGGGTGTGGTGATGCAACCTCTGTCACACTGGTGATCCATTGAATTCAAACCTGTTCTAGGGCTTTTTGACAATGGTTTCACACGTGGAGTGTTATTGCATGTGTTATTTTCCAAACCACAATTATCCATATGACCATACACAATCAAGTGGGTGTGGTGATACAACCTCTGTCATACTGTTGCTCCATTGCATTACCATATTGCATTCCAACATGTTCTAGGGCTTTCTAAACGTAGTTTGACACATGGGGTGGCATTGCATGTTTTATTATCCTAACCACAATGATCCACATGACCACATGCACTCAAGTGGGTGTGGTGGTTGCAACCTATATCGCACAGGTGCTCCATTGCATTCCAATGTTGCATTCCAACATGTTCTAAGGATTTCTAACCAAGGTTTGACACATGGAATGTCATTGCATGTGTTTTTTTCTAAACCACAATGATCCACATGACCACACGCACTCAAGTGGGTGTGGTGATGCAACCTCCGTCACACTGGTGCTCCATTGCATTCCAATGTTGCATTCCAACATGTTCTAGGGATTTCTTACCATGGTTTGACACGTGGAGTGTCATTGCATGTGTTCTATTCCAAACCACAATGATCCACATGACCACACACACTCAAGTGGGTGTGGTGATGCAACTTCTGTCACACTGGTGCTCCATTGCATTCCAATGTTGCATTCCTACATGTTTAAGGGATTTCTAACCATGGTTTGACACATGGAGTGTCATTGCCTGTGTTCTTTTCCAAACCACAATGATCCACATGACCACATACACTCAAGTGGGTGTGGTGATGCAACCTCTATCACACTGGTTCTCCATTGGATTCCAATGCTGCATTCCAACATGTTCTTAGGCTTTCTGACCATGGTTTGACACATGGAGTGTCATTGCATGTGTTGTTATCCAAACCACAATGATCCACATGACCAGACATACTCAAGTGGGTGTGGTGATGCGACCTCTATCGCACTGGTGCTCTAATGCATGTGGCAGTTGCATTCCAACGTGTTCCTGGACTTTCGGGCCATGGTTTGACACATGGAGTGTCATTTCATGTGTTCTTTTCCAAATTAACCACATAGTGCCACATGACCACACACACTATTTCTCCATTGCATTCCAATATTGCATACCAACATGTTCTAGGGCTTACTAAACATGGTTTGACACATGGAGTGGAAATTGGAACTCCACTGCATTACAATGTTGCATTCCTACATGTTCTAGGGATTTCTAACCAAGGTTTAACAAATGGAGTGTCATTGCATGTGTTATTTTCCAAACCACAATGTTCCACATGACAACATACACTCAAGTGGGTGTGGTGATGCAACTTCTGTCACACTGGTTCTCCATTGCATTCCAATATGTTCTTGGGCTTTCTGACCATGGTTTGACACCTGGAGTGTCATTGCATGTGTTCTTTTCCAAACCATAATGATCCACATTACAACACACACTCAAGTAGGGGTGGTGATGCAACTTCTATCACACTGGTGCTCCATTGCATTCCAATGTTTTATTCCAACATGTTACTAGAGTTTTTGACCATGGTTCGACACATGGAGTGTCATTGCATGTGTTCGTTTCCAAATAAAAAGGAGCCACATGACTGTACACACTTAAGTGGGTGTTCGTTTCCAAATAAAAAGGAGCATGTGTTCTATTCCCAACCACAATGATCCACATGACAATACACACTCAAGTGGGTGTGGTGATGCAACCTCTATGACCTTGGTGATTCATTGCATTCCAATGTTCCATTCCAACATGTTCTAGGGATTTCTGACCATGGTTTGACAAATGGAGTGTCATTGCATGTGTTCTTTTCCAAACCACAATGATCCACACGAACATTCACACTCAAGTTGGAGTGGTGATGCAACCTTTATCACACTGGTGCTCCATTGCATGTGGCACTTATATTCCAAGATGTTCTAGGGCTTTCGGACCATGGCTTGACACATGGAGTGTCATTTCATGTGTTTTTTCCAAACCACAATGATCCACATCACCACACACACTCAAATGGGTGTGGTGATGCAACCTCTATCATACTGGTGCTCCACTGCATGTGGTAGTGCCATTCCAACGTGTGCTTGGGCTTTCTGACAATGGTTTGACACATGGAGTGTCATTGCATGTGTTCTGTTCGAAATTAACCAAAATGATCATCATGACCAGACACACTAAGTGGGTTTGGTGATGTAACCTCTATCACACTGGTGCTCCATTGCATTCCAATGTTGCATTCCAACATGTTTCTGGCCTTTCTACATGGTTTGACACATGGTGTGTCACTGCATGTGTTGTTTTGCAAACCACAATGATCGACATGACCACACACACTAAAGTGGGTGTGGTGAAGCAACCTCTATCACATTGGAACTCCATTGCATTTGGAAGATGGATTCCAACATATTCTAGGGCTTTATAACCATGGTTTAACACATGGTGTTTCATTTTATGTGCTCTTTACCAAACCACAATGATCCACATCACCACACACACTCAAGTGGGTGTGGTGATGCAACCTCTGTCACACTGGTGCTCCATTGCATGTGGTAGTTGCATTCGAATATGTTCCTGGGCTTTCAGACCATGGTTTTACACATGGAGTGTCATTGCCTGTGTTCTTTTCCAAACCATAATGACCCACATGACCACACACACTTAATTGGGTGTGGTGATGCAACCTCTGTCACACTGGTGCTCCATTACATTCCAATGTTACATTCCAATATGATCTAGTGCTTTCTGACCATGGTTTGACACATGGAGTGTCATTCATGTGTTATTTACCAAACCACAATGATCCACATCACCACACACACTTAAGTGGGTGTGGTGATGCAACCTATGTCACATCGATGCTCCATTGCATTGCAATGTTGCATTCCAACATGTTCTAGTGCTTTTTGACACATGGAGTATTATTGCATGTGTTATTTTCCAAACCACAATGATCCACATGACCATACACACTCAAGTGGGTGTGGTGATACAATCTCTGTCACACTATTGCTCCGTTGCATTCCAATATTGCATTCCAACATGTTCTAGGGGTTTATAAACATGGTTTGATGCATGGAGTGTCATTGCATGTATTCTTTTCGAAACCACAATGATCCACATGACCACATGCACTCAAGTGGGTGTGGAGATGCAACCTCTGTCACACTGGTGCTCTATTGCATTCCAATGTTGCATTCCAACAGTTTCTAGGGATTTCTAACCAAGGTTTCACACATGGAGTGTCATTCCATTTGTTCTTTTCCAAACCACAATGATCCACATGACCACCTACACTCAAGTGAGTGTGGTGATCCAACCTCTATAACACTGGTTCTCCATTGCATTCTAGTGTTGCATTCCAACATGTTCTTGGGCTTTCTAACCATGGTTTGACACATGGAGTGTCATTGCATGTGTTATTTTCCAAACCACAATGATTCATATGACCACACACACTCAAGTGGGTGTGGTGATGCAACCTATGTCACACTGGTGCACCATTGCATTCCAATGTTTTATTCCAACATGTTTCTAGGCTTTCTGACCAAGGTTTCACACATGGCGTGTCACTGCATGTGTTCGTTTCTAAACCACAATGATCCACATGACCAAACACACTCAAGTGGGTGTGGTGATGCAACTTTTAGGGATTTCTGACAATTGTTCGACACATGGAGTGTCATTACATGTGTTCTTTTCCAATCCACAATGATCCACATGACTACACACACTCAAGTGGGTGTCGTGATGCAACCTCTATCACACTGGTGCCCCATTGCATTCCTATGTTGCATTGCAACATGTTCTAGGGCTTTCTTACCATGGTTTGACACATGGAGTGTCATTGCATGTGTTCTATTCAAAACCACAATGATCCACATGACCACACACACTCAAGTGGGTGTGGTGATGCGACCTCTATCACACTGGTGCTCCATCGCATGTGGCAGTTATATTTTAACATGTTCTACGCTTTCTTTCCATGGTTTGACACATGGAGTGTCATTTAATGTGTTTTTTTTTCAAACCACAATGATCCACATGACCACACATAGTCAAGTGGGTGTGGTGATGCAACCTCTGTCACACTGGTTCTCCATTACATGTGGCACTTGCACTCCAACGTGTTCTAGGGCTTTCTGACCATGGTTTGACACATGGAGTGTCATTGCATGTGTTCTTTTCCCAATTAACCACAATGATTCACATGACCACTGATGACTTCAAGTGCATAGATCGTTTGTAGCTAGTTTCGAAACAAAGATATCGATCCCACAAGGAGCAGGAGTCTGAAGTCTAATAACTCTTGAATTAAATACTACATTAAAAATGGTAAATAAAGTTCTAAGTAACAAGACAAAATGCGAGTATTATGTAAAAAAGGTGTTTTTTGGTTTTTGGTATAAGAGAAAAATAATTCAAGTAAAACAACTAACATAGAAAGTAAGTATCGCGTCTGTAAAAGAGATTTGAAACTACAATGGGAAAAAGTGTTCTCAGGGAGTAGCAAACACACCTCTAGCATTATAAAGAGCTAAGGTAAAGATTATTATCATGAACATTCTCAACTATGTATGTGTGGGAGGAACTCTGTATTTGGACAAATAGGCATCAACCACTTCTCACATCATCCTCATAACTACAACAGATAGCAATCGACATCAATTGAATTACTATGCTATTAAGGGACTTAATCCCATAGGACGTATCCCATGGAATGGATAGTGTTCTGTGAGTTTCCTCGGTTACCAAGTTGATACGTAAGGGGTGCCAACAGCTTTATAGTCACCTTAAGTGCTAACACACATACGTCTACCAACAAGTAGTCCCTCCATCAAGTCCCCACAAGAGGCAAATATTGAGAGGTCGACTTCTCCCGACATCAAGATGAAGCCAATCTAACACATGGTCACAACGATGAATATCATAATAAACTTTATCTTATTTCAATCTGATACTAGGGTTTCTCCATCTCCCCAAGAACTAATGATCTACTTAGACATGGAGGCAATCAACATCATGGCAATAACAATGGAATCTATCATAGATGAATAGTACTTGTATAAATCCACAACGAGTATGGAAATTACAACAAGATCTAGAGAAGATGTAGATGGGATGGATGGATATGGTGGTGATGCAGCGGTTGATGATGAGGATCGATGCTTTAGCCTCCCAGATTTGTGTAGGGCGAAGATGGATCTCCGGTGGACGAGTTCCCCCTCTAGATGCCTTCTGGAGGTGAGGTTTCGGCGATTTCTGGTTGTTCTATATGTCGTCTCCCCGATCTAGTTGCACGGGGTGAAACTATTTGAGGAGGTGGTGGCGGTGCCAAATATACGGTGGGAACTATACAGCGAAAAAATTAAGTCCTGCTGTATAGTTGGTCGTTAAACCTTCTAGATGCCTCGATCACTTTGGGTTTTCTTCTAGTGTTATTGATATTTCCCAAATAAGCGATTGCGTTGTTTTTGACTCCTTTTCTCCCCAATACAATTGCTCCAAGAATTGTGTCCATTGTATCCGTCATATGTCCTAATCCTAGTGAAAATAGACATAAAATGTGCACGATAACGCCATAAAGTACCAAGATCCTACAACTATAGTGCAAAATAATAATATAAAACATGATGCAAATATGCACTCATCAACTTCCCCAAGCTTAGACTCTTGCTTGTCACCAGCAAGTTTAGCTTAATGGATGTGATCCTCATGTTCATGAAGCTGAGTCGATAAAATAAATGAGGTAGTTACAACATGTGTTTATCATATATGATATATAGGAATAAGTTCATGAATAGTACCTTACTCGAACCATCTGAATAATACCAAGCTTCCACACCTTAGCATTCAACAGTTCACAAAAGATCACTCTCAATATGATGTAAAAGTATTCAGTTCAACCGAGTGAGTTAGCGAGGTAGTCCCAAGTGTTTTTGGATTAACATATTCACTTGGTATTTAAAATCTGAAACGCTTCTTTGTCATACTACAATATAGTGGTGTATGCCTATTTGCTCTTTGCACATTCACTCTTTTTCTACTCTCTTTATATATATATATATGCTCACACTTTTGTTTCAGTGCTATGCAAAGGAGCTAGCCATACATTCCACTCATGTAGGAATTCAATGTTTAACGATCTTAATTACCAAATTCCAATTGTATATGAAGCAATCTTTATAGCTTGAATATTCTACCTCGTCTTGTTCTCACTCTAATTTGATAGCACTTTTAATTTTCCTTTGTTCAAGGTTTCTATTTTAACTTCACTGATTAGATAATTTTTTCTTTGTAAATCAAACCATGAACTAACAACATATTAACCAAATTATCTTTGTATGTTCCATTAATACAAATAGTGTGGCAGACTCCTATTGTTATCATCAAGTGCAAGTAAAATTATACTCAAGCCATTCATATATCCAATAGGACAAGCACAAACTCAATAATGCTGCATATATGATAATAAACTCGGAATTTCATAAAAGGGATCGACTATTCCTGAAGGGGATTCTATCAACACCCGGATTTTTAATCCCAGATGCCTATTATGCCATACATCGCAATCCCAGGATTATCATTTTTGCGAGACATAACAGATTGGATACCACAGCATATCATCCATTACAAACCATAATAAGGTCTTACACAAATAAAGGATCTCATCATCCAGTCTTAGTACAAACAAGCAGTGTAATAATAAGCGTAGCGGTGGGCTCCATCTTCAGTGTCACAGGTAATGCTGACGATGGGAGGTGATCCTAGTTGTCGTAGCCGTCCTGCTGTCCATCTTTAGGGTAGTCCTCCTCATAGTCTAGCCACGGGAATGGCCAGGGACAAAGCCATGAGTACTCTTTAAGTACTCGCAAACTATCACTAACAAGTAAAGTAGTTCTAGTAGGGATGCTAAGCTCTAAGTTTATTTGCAAAAGCTAAATTTGAAACCTAAGATGAGTTCAGAAACAAAGAAAGCTAAAATAAAGTTCTAAATCACTTAAGTTGGGAACTTAGTTTTCATAGTCACAACCCTGTTGTGGTCAAGTCAAGTCACAATTCATTTCACAAGTCATTTTGAAAACATCTGATGACGGAACAGTATGGCCACTCCAACTGTCTATGACCACGGACGCGGCTATTTCGAATAGTTTGACACTCTGCAGAGGTGATACACTTTCACCACAAAATTCGATACATCCGTCAGGGATAACCCTGAATCATCATACTTAGTATGCGGATAATCAATCATAACCTTTCCTTTACACACTCTAGTATAAGCACCTCTCCTATGAGCTTGGCCTCCCAGCCATGGCCATCTTCCATCCTGGGCACTGCATAGGTGGACACACATCAAGAGGTAGCCTCCGCTCAAACCTCTCTTGTGAGGGAACCCATACTAATGCATATAAGCTTGCGGCTAAGCCTTACCCAATTCAGGTATTGTGGTTGTACGGTAAAATTGGAATGGTATCGCATCTGAACCCAACCATCAGTTTTTATAAAGGGATAAGGCTCATGTCTCAACATTTTCATCATCAAATTCATTTGTGTTTCACAACACATGTCAAAACATCTCAATAGAATGACTCATCTTCCAAGGTTTTTATAAGCATTTTCACTAAGTATTCCCATCTAAAGTGATCAAGTTTTATCTTAGCACTAGCCACTAAGGTTAAGAGTGTTCACTAATGAGGGATCCTAATCTCAATCTCATGCCATAGAATGACATCTAGTATAGGCCAAGTTTTATACTCTTTATGCTATATATACTACTTTCCAAAATCTCACAAAGCATTACTAAAAGTAAATAAACTTTGGTAAAACAAAAAGTAAAGCTTGCAAGCAAAACTTGGGATGGGTATAAAACAAAAAGTATAACCAAGCATGCTTAATGCATCTTGCTTAGGGTAACTTGCAGCTAGTGATGGCTTGCAAGTATTAGCTTGCCAATAATAGCTTGCCTTGATTGGTGTAGTGGTTGAAATTCTCCTCGTCTTGTTTGGGGTAGAACTCCTCCTCCTCATAGACTTGGTCGGTACTATCGTCTATAAATACGGGATACACAATCACCAAACAATACTTAACTAGTCTATTTAGCATACTAAGGCACACACTTGATGATCTAGAATCATCACAATCATCACAAGATTTAAAGAACTAGTTTCATTATTTTATTTGAGAAAAGTAATTTCTACTCATTGAAAATAATTAAGATTTAATATTCTCTAATTAAAATATGGGTTCATGTGAACACATGTCATCATCACATATTATAATATATGGGTATGTTATTGAAAGGGTTGGTCACATTTTATAAAATTTAAGATTATTATTTAAAGGATTTAAAGGGACTAGAATTGCCCTAATAGCATTATTTTGGTACTAGTCCAAAGTCACTGCATGCAATCCTAGATATTATTACATATTTAGATAGGTATCATCAAATGTGATTTTTGAGAGTTGGAATCAACTTAGAATCATTTATGGTTGATTTTTGAAAAATGTTTGAATGTAGAAAAGTCTTTGTCTTGTTATTTTTACTATATGTGATCTCTAACTCCAATTGATTTAAATCCAATGGGCTTGGATAGATATTTTAATTATCTTTCTAACAAAATTTGAATCATGCATTTTGGTTAAGTGACACTCTCTAAATGGTTTTTTGAATCTAGGCACAGAATCTATTTTGAACCTAAATGGAAAAGCATTTATTTGAATCTTAGGGCCAGCACGGGAAAAGAAATGGGCCGGCCTAGTGGCACTCCACGACGCATAGGGCAACTGACAGGGGGTCCCGCTTGTCAGCGACTCTTAAAACCCGAAACGGTTTCTATCAATCCTAGCCTTACGATTAGAACGAAATCTACGACTATGGTTCATCGTCTCCGGTGAACAGTTCCAGCGAGATAAAACCCTAACGCGGCACGGTGGGGGTACGTGGGGGCTCACCTGGGCTCCAGCTAGACGTGGTGATGGGGGTGATCAAGCTAGGAGACGACGGCGGTTCTAGGCGTGGTCGTGGCGGCTCCTGGGGAAACTCGAATCGATAGCGCCTCTTCTCCTCTGCAGCGGCAAGCTCTGGCAAACTGCGGCTCGATTGGCTCCAAGGAGAAGTGTGGGGTGGTCAGTGGTGAGAGGGGAGTGACATGGTGTGAGAAATGAGGCTGGGGGTGGCCTCTATTTATAGGCTCGATGAAGGGACCGAGAGGCGTGGGCATGGCTCGTCGGCGATGCGTCTACATGCTGCTATTGGCATGGCTGCAAGCGGCGGTCGACGCAGTGCTCCCTGGTGGTCCTCTACGGCTTAAAGGCACGGCTAGGGGCAATGGCATTTGGTCGGGCGCGGCTTGTGCTCTGCGCGGCAGAAGCGGCGTTCGATGCGGTGCACGGTGGCTGTGGGTCAAGCAGCGGCGAACGGGCATGTCTGGGCGGCTGCTGGAGTCATGGCAGAGCAGTGCGCGCGAGCTGTGGTCGAGGCGTGGCGTGTGCATGCTTGTCGTGCGCGGTGCTCTGGCGCGTGCTCGGCATGGCGTATACGCACGGGGCGTGGCTGTTCTGCGGTGGTCCAGGGCTTGGCAGCGCTCAGGGAAGAGCCAGGGGCGGTGGTGTGACCTTGGCTCTCTCCTAGACATCATGTGCGAGCTAGGGTTGGTCTGTTGCGAGCGGTTCATGATCGATCGACATGGAGGGGCTTGGGTGGCTCGGCACTAGTGCATACAACAATGGGGTGAGGTGCTAGGGTGCTGGTTGGGACTAGAGGGGACAAGGGGAGTGTAATGGGGCAAAATGGTGGACAAAGCATTGATCAAGAACAGTAATAGTTAGGAAGTTAATTCTATGATCACCAAGTGTTTGATGAAATGGCTGAAAGTAACATATATTTTATTTTTTGGCTCAATTTTGGTGGGTGATCTACACTTATGCTTGGTGATCTATGCTTGCTTGGGATTGGCAAGGTGAACTCATTTGATGGGTTTTTCAAAAATGAGGATCTTCACATATGTATTGTATTCAAATGTCATTTAAATTGCTTTGCTAGATGTTTTTGTAAGTTTGTAAAGTGGGGCTTGGTACATCTTTACTTGCACTACCAAGGGGTGCAAAGATCTAGAATTGTTTCTGTTGGGAATTGACTTCTAGGAACACCTAAAGTGGCCTAGTGGATTAAAATGGCCAAAATGACCATTTGCATTATTTATTCTTATTTGATTCCTTTTTCTTTGGATTTTGTTTGTAAATAGTCTAGATGATGTGGCATTCACCTTTGGACCATTTCATGTCATTTAGAACAATCAAAGATGGCATTTTCAAACAATTCTACACTAATGCAACATACACATGCATTCATTATTATTTTAATAATAAAAAGTTTTTGTTAACCCTAAATTGGGTGATTTGAACTTTGATAACCTTGATTAAAGTTTTGGGGTGTTACAAACCTTCCCCCCTTAAACAAAATCTCGCCCCGAGATTTAAGAAAAACTAGGAACTAAAGAGATATGGAAACTCAGTTTTAATGTAATCTTCTCGCTCCCAAGTAGGTTCTTCTTAGGTATGGTTGCTCCATTGAATCTTGAGAAATTTGATACTCCGGGTCCTAGTGGTAATGAAGGCTTCTTCCAAAATACAGATGGGCACTTCACGATACGTCAGATCCTTGTTGATATGAATGGATCGGTGATCGATGTTCTTGAACACTTCGGTCTTCTTCGACACTTCTAAGAATTTGCGAAGTAACAAGATATGGAACACATTATGGATGGCTGAAATCTCCTCTAGCAGTTCCAGTTGATACGGTACTTCTCCTCGACGATTCAGAATCTTGAAGGGTCCAATATATCTGGGGGCTAACGTTCCTTTCAGCTGAAAACGCTGCATTCCTTTCAAAGGCGACACTTTGAGATACACAAAATCTCCAACATTAAAAGTCAGGTCTCGGCGTCTCTTATCAGCATAAGTCTTCTGTCTCGATTGGGCGGTCTCGAGGTGCTCACGGACTTTGTGAACCTTCTCTTCGGCTTCTCGTAGGATGTTGGGTCCAAAAATCTGACTCTCTCCTACTTGTGACCAATTCAAAGGGGTACATCACTTCCTTCCATATAAGAACTCAGATGGGGCCATTTGCAAACTGGCTTGATAACTGTTTTTCTCTGAGAATTCTGCGAAAGGCAGACAATCTTCCCATTTTGATCCATACTCCAAAACATAAGCTCTCAACATATCTTTTAAGATTTGGTTGACTCTTTTAGTCTGTCCATCGGTATGCGGGTGATAAGCTGTGCTGAAATTCAACTTGGTTCATAATCCTTCTTGGACTGTCTACCAAAATCTCGAGGTAAATTGGGTTCCTCGATCTGATACTATGGTCTTGGGAGTTCCATGCAAACTGGCGATTCTAGCAATGTACAACTCTGCTAGCTTCGAACTCTGGTAGGTTCTCTTGACAGGTATAAAATGGACTACCTTGGATAGTCTATCAACTATGACCCAGATAGAGTCGTTTCCCCTACTAGAAGTAGGCAAACCAGTGATCAAGTCCATTCCGATAGAATCCCATTTCCATTCTGGAATCTGCAATGGTTGCAATAGTCCTGCGGGTCTCTGATATTCCGCCTTAATTCTATGATAGATATCACACTTGGCAATGTAGCTTCCGATTTCTCTCTTCATCTTGTGCCACGAAAATTGCTCCTTCAAATCCTGATACATCTTCGTTCCTCCGGGGTGGATAGAATAAAGAGTATCATGAGCTTCTTGCATGATAACTTGTTTCAACTCCGAATCTACTGGCACACAGATACATCATTTGTACCACAAAACCCCTTCTTCATCCTAAGTGCATCCAGGTACCTTTCCTGTACTAATACGATGTTTGATTTCATCGATGCTTGCATTTCCTTTCTGGGCTAACTTGATTTGGCTAATCAAAGTGGGTTGAAGTTCAATGCTAGCTAAAAATCCTTTGTTAACTAGCTCAGTTCTAAACTACTCCAACTCTTCATGCAAACTTTGATGGTTCTCTTTGATCATGGTGTTTAATCTACACGACAATCTGCTAAGAGCATCTGCTAGCACATTGGCTTTGCCAGGGTGATAGTGAATGTCAAGGTCGTAATCCTTGATTAACTCTATCCATCTCCTTTGCCTCATATTCAGCTCCTTCTGAGTGAAAATATACTTAAAGCTCTTGTGATCTAAATAAATCTCACAGCGGTTACCCATAAGGTAATGACGCCATGGCTTCAAGGCTAAAACTACAGCTGCTAGTTCAAGATCATGGGTAGGGTAGTTTTGCTCATGCTGCTTCAGTTGTCGGGACAAATAGGCGATGACTTTGCCTTCTTGCATTAACACACATTCGAGACCAATCTTGGATGCATCACAATACACATCAAAAGGCTTCTTGATATCTAGCATAATCAATATTGGGGCAGAAATCAATCTCTTCTTGAGTTCTTGGAAACTTGCTTCACATTTGTAGGTCCATTCAAACTTCTTATCTTTCTTCAACAATTGGGTCACCGGTCTTGTGATGCTCGAAAATCCTTCTACAAACTTGCGGTAATATCACGCTAATCCGAGAAATGCATGGACTTGGGTTTGAGTGGTTGGGGCTTTCCATTCTTCAACATCTTTGATCTTGCCGGGATCAACAGCGACTCCTCCAGCCGACACAATATGTCCGAGGAATCCTACTTCTTTTAGCCAAAACTCACATTTGCTGAACTTTGCATACAACTGATGCCCTCTAAGGGTTTCAAGGATGGTTCTCAGGTGTTATTCATGGTCTTCTTCTCACTTGAAATAGATAAGAATATCATCGATAAAAACAACGACAAACTTATCCAGAAAATTCATAAAGATCTTATTCATGAGATTCATGAAATAAGCGAGGGCATTGGTTAATCCGAAAGACATGACCGTATACTCATACAATCCATATCTTGTGGTAAAGGCGGTCTTTGGAATATCCGTTGCATGAATCTTGATTTGATGATACCCAGTTCTAAGATCAATCTTAGAGAACACTCGGGCACCAGTCAACTAATCAAGGAGATCCTCTATCTTGGACAGTTGGTACTTGTTCTTGATGGTGACATCATTCAGCTTCCGGTAATCTGTGCACAAACGGTTACCTCCATCTTTCTTGTCAATAAACAAAACAGGTGATCTCCATGGCGATGCACTTGGTTGAATCAAACCTGTTCCTAGCATAGCATCCAGTTACTTCTTCAGCTCCACTAATTCAGATGGGTTCATGCTATAAGGTATCTGAGCTATGGGTCCAGTTCCAGGAATTAGTTCAATAATGAACTCGATATCCCGATCCGAGGGCATACCGGGCAATTCATCTAGGAATATGTCGGGGTATTCACAGACTACTCTGACTTGTTCTATGGTTTGTAGGGCTAGACTCTTGTTGCATTTGAATTGGTGGGGCAAGGTTTCAGATAAATGCTCTACTGATACTCCAAAGCTACTGGTCATGGTTATGGATTTCTTGGCACAGTTGATCAATCCTTTATGTTTCGACATCCAATCCATTCCTAGTACTACTTCCAAACCTTTGGTTCCAAGTACTATTAGATTGGCATAAAAATCTATCCCATGTATTCTGATAGGCACAGCCTTGCAAATTTTTATAGCTTTGGTGGTTGAACCGGGTATTTGAACTATCATAACATGCTTCAAATTGGTTGGGTGAATCTTACTAGTGCATGAAAATTCTTCTTTAACAAATGAGTGCGATGCTCCAGAATCAAACAACACTCTTGCTAATACTGAGTTAATAGGAAACATACGCAACACGACATCTGGCACTTCCTGGGCTTCTTTAGCATTCATGTGGAACAGACGGCCGTTGCGGTTGAGCGAGTTCCCTGGGGCAAATCATCTTCTAGGCTGAACATGGCGTTGTTGCTGAGCGGGTGCATTCACATTGGTGGTGGCTGCAAGCTTCTTGGGACACTCGTTGGAGTAGTGACCCTTGACTCCACTTTCAAAGCAAGTAATCTGGGACTTGTCTTTGGCTGCACCAGGCAAAACATTGCTTCTAGTCCTTGGGGCAGTACTGTTGTTGTTGTTATTGTTGTTGTTGTTGGACTTGGGCGGTGCACGGTTGAAATTGTTGGAGTTGCCGGGGTTGTTGTTGTGATTTCCTCCGAACTTCACGTTTCCTCCGCTATGGTTGGGGTAGCTTGGACGAGACATTGGGGGTCTATTGTTCCTTGGGGCATATCCTGCAGACGGGTTGGGGCGATACTTCTGAACATGGTTGGACTCTGGTGCATCATTCTGCGCTTGCGATTGTCATTGGCTTAGTTGATCTTCCCTTCCATCTGGATGGCAGAGTTGACTAGATCTTCTAGGTCATCAAAATGGATGTTGACTAAGATAGTATGCATCTCATCATGTAGTCCATTCAGGAATCTCTCCTTCTTCTTGGCTTCAGTGTTGATTTCATCAGGGGCATATCTTGCGAGGGACAGAAATTTGTCACGGTATTCAGCTACCGTCATCCTGCCTTGCTTCATCTCTCTAAACTCATCTCTCATTATGGTGAATAAACCTTGTGGCACATAGGTGCGGCTAACCTTGGTCTTGAAAGCTTCCCACGTCATCACTTGACCGTGGTTCATATTACGGGTGCTATTCCACCAGGCTCTTGCATCTCCTGCCAGATAGTGGGTGGCAAACAGTACTTGCTCGTTGGCATCAACTCCCGCGACTTCTAGGTTATTCTCCATGGTTTGTAACCAATCATATGCATCTAATAGGTCTTCAAACTTGCTAAAGATAGGGGGTTGGTATTCTGAAAATTCTTAAGCTTTGATCCTGATTTCCATGGCCTTGATTATTGTGGGCCATCTGAGCTATCTGTTGCAGGGTGGCTATGTTGGCTTGACACTCTACTCTATTAGCTTCACGATCGGAAACTAGCATCTGCAGAATCTGCAGCATCGGGTCCTGCGATGAGCTTCTTCCTCCGGGGTTTCCACGACTCATTTGAAGATTGAGATATATAAAGGGGTAAGAGGGAAAGTTCTAAGGTTCATGGTTTTTTTTTCAAAAGCTACAACTTTGAGTTTGAACTCAGGTTTTTCAAACTAGCTCATTCTCATTCATTCAATCAAAGCACACGATATAAACACACACACCACAACATGAAAAGAAAACAGATGGTTTTAAGAACAATTCTATGAGCTAGGATACAGTGGGACCGATATAACTCATTCCTACGATAGTGATCAAGTGCATCTACTCATCATCGATGAAGTTGGAGTCATCATCATCGGTGTGGAATTCCATGGCATCATCCTCTAGGTAGTCATTATCATCACTGAGGTATGAGTGAATATCTCCCTGGATGTCTTCACCTTCTTCCTCTTCTTCTTTTGCTGCAAGCTGGGCTTCTTATTCCTGGATGGTCTTCTCGAGGTCGGCTACCTTCTTGCGAAGACGAGCGATGATGCGATCATCTTCTCGCGTTGACGACGAAGTGATTGACGGTCCTTGACCAGCAGGGCGAAAGTCTGGGCTTTCTAGGCGGCAATGTGAAAGGGAAATGGACGTCGCCTAGAGGCGGGGTGAATAGGCGTTTTAAAAATATTTCGGTTTAGGCTCTAATAAATGCGGAATAAAACTTAACATTTAATTTATCAAGCCAAAACCTATATCCACTAGATTCACTAAGTGCACCAACAACCTATGCTAAGCAAGACAAGCAACAAGGTGATAGCAAGATAATATACTTCAAGCACGAAGTCTATCACAATGCAAATTGCATAAGTAAAGGGCTCGGTTGAGAGATAACCGATGGAAGCGGAGACGATGATTTGTTTCCCGAAGTTCACTTCCAAAGAAGCTACGTCTCCATTGGAGAGGTGCGGGGGCGCAATGTACTTCGAATGCCACAAATGGCTCACCTCGAGGTGTGGTGGCTCGATGCTCACCCAACGCCACACAAGGCCTCACCAAGGATGCGAAGCCACGCAACTCACCGACGCCACAAAAGGCTCACCCTATTCTCCCATGAGCTCGCCACAAAGGCCTACTCACGTTCCACTATGGGACACTTGAGGGCGGTCAGCAAACCCATACAAGGCTTGGGGCAATCTCCACAACTCAATTGGAGGGCTCCCAAGAAACACCACAAAGGCTCCACAATGCCACAAAAGGCCTACAAGCTTGGGGAACCTCCACAACTCAATTGGAGCCCCAAGAACAATGCCACAAAGGCTACAAAGCCACAAAAGGCAACAAGGCCACAAAAGGCTACAAGACCACAAAAGGTCAACTATCCAACCACAACCGTCTAGGGTTCTAAGAACCCAAGAGAAACAATCCCAAGGGATTGAACTCACCGAATCTCCGAGGAGAACTCAAACCTATGCACCAAATGCAAGAGGCAAGTCCTTCTCTCTCAAATTCCACCAGAGCTACAAAAGCTATTGGGGGAATAAGGGAGGAAGAACACAAGAGGAGAACACAAAACTCTCCAAGATCTAGATCCCAAGGATTCCTTCACAAAGAAGGGATTTCGCTTGGTGGGCCTTATAGATCTAGATATCCTCTCTCAAATCCCTCAAAAAGATGCAAGAATCATAGGAGGGAGAAGGGGAGAGGCCAAGCTCTTCAAGGTCAACAATGGAGGAGAGAGAGAGCAAGAACCAAGAAAAACGAGAGAGGGCCGAAGGGGAAAGGGGAGCTCCTTTAAAAGGGCTCCCCGATCTGCCCGTTACCCACAGAATCGCGCACGGCCTGTAGTACCGGTGGGTGGCCGGTACTACCGGTGGCACTCAGCCAACGGTCCAAAAACACGGTGCAAACAAACACAAAAACGAGGCCGACCGGTACTACCGGTGGGTCACCGGTACTACCGCCTAGGCCGGTACAACCGCCCAAGATTCCGACCGAAGCTCCGTCAAATAGCGCAGACCAGGAAGAGAGCATACTGAACCAAAAAAGGGTTCACCGGAAGTTGGGCCGGTATTAACACCGGTACTACCGGCGAGATTTCTGCCCGAGCGGTACCTCCGGCGTCTGGCCGATACTTCCTGTCAGAGAAACTTCAGAACCAGAAATGCCATAACTTTTGCATCCGAACTCCAAACGAGATTAAACCAATTTTGTTGGAAAGATAACGACGTGTAGAATCCAACAAAAATACCATGAATATATATGTGAGATACCTCCCAAGGTGTGGAACCGGAAAACCCGCAAGATCAAAAACGTAATGAGATATGCATGGGAAATCCTTTTTGATGAACTAGAGCATGTTATGAACATAACCACAAGCTCTAGATCCTCACACGGACAAGAACCAAACAACAACCAAGAAACATGATGCTATGAACGCAAAGGTTTGAGCTCTCTCCGAAAGATACGAACAAGTCACCCACTCGAGAGCCCCTTTTGATAGTACGGCTACCTATCCTAAACCCGGTCTCCCGACACTACAAGAGACCGGTAAAATAGAAACCCTATCAAGATCATACCTTTGCCTTGAGCATCCCACTTGAGCGTGATGTAGACGATCTTGTCACCTCCAAGATGGAACACCTTTCTTTATTGCTCTTACTTGCTCTTGTTTGATGAAGACTTGAGAAATGCTCCCCATACTCCATGGGGGAAGCCTCTTCTTTGAACTTGTCTTCATCATTCCATGATTGCCGAGGATGGCAATCTTCAAGAATGAGATCTTCTAGAGATGACGCATCTTGAGCTTGCACTTCAAATATTGATGATGATGTCTTGAAGAAAGCCATGAGGAACTCCATCTTCTTCTTCTTCTTCAAGGCATACTTGATCTTCTTCTTCTTCTTCTACTTGATTCCAATAGGCACAAAGCCCTTGGACGATGCTTCTTATTTTTCATCCTTGAAACCAACACATGGTCCAAGCGATGCCAAAGGACAAACCTACAAGTGAAACTCAATTTGCACATTAGTCCATAGGGATTGTCATTAATTACCAAAACCACACATGGGGGCATACATGCCCTTTCACAATGGAAAGGTTGTGGTTGGCTTAGGCTCAAGCATTGTCCAATTCCTTCTGTCTATCATACAGCAGGAAGTCAAGATTCTCCACTTGGCGCTTCATCTCCAGGTGACTTGGCATCTCCAATGACATTCCCATAGAATCATGCCTTGCATAGTGAGCAAAGCGAGTTCCCTGGATCAAGTTGATGTTTTGCCCACAAAGACAGGCAAGAGCTTCATGCATAGCCCTGGCTAATCCATCTAGCTAGTTGTTTTCTCTCACGGTGAATTGAATCTTCTCAGAAAGGGGTGCTTCCATCTTGCCTCGAAGATCAGCAACTATCAGCCATTATAGATCTCCTCCTGGGTGATCATTGAGTTGAGCTCCAACGAATTCCAGATGCGGATGCTCAAGGTACTCAGACAGTGCATTGAGATCCCTCTCAAAGATCAGTTGGCCTCCGTTGCCCAACTGGTAGAACTTGCAATATTGAACTTCCATCTTCAAGAATTTAGGATGAGTAAGTTAGTGAGGTGATCAAGTGTGTCAAATTTTATGTAGTAATGTAAGAATTTTTGAGGAACATGAAATTTTTGAAAGAATCTCAAGCATAAGAGTGGGATTAGGTTTTCATAAATACTCACTTCTTTTGTTTGAAACTAAGTTTTTGTGTTTGGACCTCCATTCTAAGTAGGGTCTCCTATGGTCAGGATGGCTCTGATACCAACTTGTCAACACCCGGATTTTTAATCCCAGATGCCTGTTGATACGTCCATTTCGCATCACTATTCTATGTCATAATTCACTATTATTCATTGATATATTTTGTATTGAGAGGTGATACTTATGTTATTTCATCTGTTTTTGCATGGTTGATGACTTTTGGAGCATGGACCGCTGAAGTCAGGATTCTGATGGAAAAGGTGTTGTTTGGAGGAAAAATTCGCGAAGATCAGAAAATCCGAAAAATATACGGAAAATCCTATTTTTCCAGAAGAAGAAGGAAGCCAGAAGGGGGCTGGAGATGGTCCACAGGGGGCCCACACCACCCCCTGGTGCGGGCCAGCCTAGGTCGCGCCACCAGGTGGTGTGGCCACCCTGGTCCACCCTTGGCACTCCCCTCTAGCGTATATTATCCTCCCGAAACCCTAAGACTCGGGGGGCGACCACAGAAAGATTTCGCCGCCTCTGTGGGGCGGAAAACACTGAGGGAGAAAGATCTCTCCGGCAGACAGATTTCTGCCGGGGCAATTCCTTCCCACAGAGGGGAGATCGTCGCCATCAACACCATCATCAAGCTGGACTTCATCGGGATCATCATCATCATCATCACCACCATCATCACCATCAGCACCCTCATCACCATCTCCATATTGCTGTAACAATTGGGTTGAATCTTGCATAGTTCATAGGGGAAACTTTCCTGGTGTCGATTACTCTTTGTAGTTGATGCGATTGAGTGAACCATTGAATTATTGTTTATGTTCAGATTGTTATACATCATTATTCCATCTCTGATCATGATCCATATGACGTATTGTGAGTAGTTCATTTTGTTCTTGAGGACATGGGAGAAGTCATGTTGTTAGTAGTGGAGTTGTGTTGAGAAAGATTCAATAGTTTGATATTTAAGTTGTGGTGTACTTCTTCTAGTGGTGTCATGTGAACGTTGACTACATGACACTTCACCTATATGGGCTTAGGTGAATGCATTGTGTATTTGGCTACTAATCGTAGGGGTTGCCGGAGTGACAGAAACATGAACCCCCATTAGGAAACCATTGCACAAGGGTCTTAGAGTTTAAAGCTGTGGTTAGGTTTCTACCTTAATTACTTTCTTGTACTTACGGATGTTTGCAAGGGGTATAATCACAAGTATGTATTAGTCCTAGGAAGGTCGGTACATTAGCACAGGTTCACCCACACAGGTTTTGAGGAAACACCGAGGATCTATGGGTTATACTCTGGATGATTTAAAAGGGATTTCACCTACTATATGTCAGCATTCTATCAACATAGAACTAGATGCAAAGCCAGTAGTAGAGCACCAACGACGTTTAAATCCTAGGATGAAGGAAGTGGTAAGGAATGAGGTATTGAAACTCCTTGATGCTGGTATTATTTACCCTATTGCTAACTGTGAATGGGTTAGTCCTGTTCATTGTGTTCCTAAAAAAGGAGGTATTACCGTTATTCCAAATGATAATGATGAGCTTATTCCTCAAAGAATAGTAGTAGGCTATAGGATGTGCATTGATTTTAGAAAAGTTAATAAAGTTACTAAGAAAGATCACTACCCGCTTCCTTTTATTTATCAAATGTTGGAAAGGTTATCTAAAAAGACCCATTTTTGTTTTCTTGATGGTTATTCTGGTTTCTCTCAAATTGCTGTTAAACAATAGGATCAAGAAAAAACTACTTTTACTTGCCCTTACGGAACTTATGCTTATAGACGTTTGCCTTTTGGTTTATGTAATGCTCCTGCTACTTTTCAAAGGTGCATGTCTGCTATCTTTCATGGTTTTTGTGAGGAAATTGTAGAAGTGTTCATGGATGACTTTTCTGTCTACGGAACTTCTTTTGATAATTGTCTGCACAACCTTGATAAAGTTTTGCAGAGATGTGAAGAAACTAATCTTGTTCTTAATTGGGAGAAATGCCACTTCATGGTTAATGAAGGGATTGTCCTCAGGCATAAAGTTTCTGAAAGAGGCATAGAAGTTGATAGAGCTAAGGTTGAGGCAATTGAGAAGATGCCATGTCTAAGAGACATCAAAGGTATTCGTAGTATCCTTGGTCATGCTGGTTTCTATAGAAGGTTTATTAAAGACTTTTCTAGGATATCAAAACCCCTCACTAATCTTCTTCAAAAAGATGTACCCTTCGTTTTTGATGATGATTGTAAGGAAGCTTTTGAAACTCTTAAGAAGGCTTTAACTACAGCCCCTATTGTTCAACCACCTGATTGGAGTTTACCCTTTGAAATAATGTGTGATGCTAGTGATTTTGCTGTAGGTGCTGTCCTTGGGCAACAAATTGATAAAAAGTTAAACGTTATCCATTATGCTAGTAAGACTCTAGACGCTGCTCAAAGGAATGATGCTACTACTGAAAAGGAATTTCTAGCTGTCGTTTTTGCTTGTGATAAGTTTAGGCCCTATATTGTAGACTCAAAAGTCACCATTCATACTGATCATGCGGCTATTAAATACCTTATGACGAAGAAGGACGCTAAGCCTAGTCTTATTAGATGGGTGCTGCTTTTACAAGAGTTTGATCTACATATAGTAGATAGGAAGGGGGCTGAAAACCCTGTAGCTGATAATTTATCTCGATTGGAAAACATCTCTTTTGACCCTATGCCTGTTAATGATAGTTTCCCAAATGAACAGTTAGCTTCAGTAGGGGTAAGCTCACGAGGGTGCCCTTGGTACGCTGATTATGCTAACTTTATTGTCTCCAAGTATTTGCCTCCAACTTTTACAGCTCAGCAAAGAAGGAAGTTCTTCTATGATTTGAGGCATTATTTTTGGGATGACCCACACTTATACAAAGAAGGAGTGGATGGTATTATGCGAAGATGTGTTCCAGAATATGAACAAAAGGAGATATTGTGTAAATGTCATGGTAGTGCTTATGGAGGACATCATGCAGGAGATAGAACTGCGCAAAAGGTGCTACAATCAGGTTTCTACTGGCATACCCTTTTTAAAGATGCAAGAAAATTTGTTTTATCTTGCGATGAATGTCAGCGTGTTGGTAATATCTCTTGACGCAATGAAATGACTATGAACTACTCTCTAGTTATTGAACCCTTTTATTGCTAGGGATTTGACTTTATGGGTCCTTTCCCTCCTTCGAAAGGTTACACTCATATTCTTGTTGCTGTTGATTATGTTACTAAGTGGGTAGAAGCCATTCCCACAAAGAGTGCTGACGGGGAGACTTCTCTAAAAATGCTTAAGGATGTTATCTTTCCTAGGTTTGGAGTGCCTAGGTATCTCATGACTGATGGGGGTTCTCATTTCATTCAAGGTGGTTTTAGAAAGACCCTTGATAAATATGATTTTAATCATAGAATTACTTCAGCTTATCACCCCCAAACTAGCGGGCAAGTGGAGTTATCAAATAGAGAAATTAAATCCAACTTGCAAAAGACTGTTAATAGATCTAGAAAAAATTGGGCTAAAAAGTTGAATGATGCTTTATGGGCTTATAGAACTGCTTACAAAAATCCTATGGGGATGTATCCTTATAAAATGGTTTATGGGAAAGCTTGTCACCTACCCTTAAAATTAGAACACAAAGCTTACTGGGCAGTTAAAGAACTAAATAGAGATTGTAAGCTCGCTGGTGAGAAAAGATTATTTGACTTAAGTTTTTTAGATGAATGGAGGAGTGAAGCCTATGAAAATGCTAGGCTCTTTAAGGAAAAAGTTAAAATATGGCATGACAAGTGAATACTTAAGAGAGCATTTCATGTTGGTGAGAAAGTTCTATTGTATAGGTCTCGTCTCTGGTTTTTTGCGGGAAAGCTACTATCAAAGCTATGAAGCGAAAAAGTGACGGAAACGGAGCCAGGGTGGCCCACACCACCCTGTGGCGCGGGCCTCCCCTGGCCGCACCACCAGGTGGTGAGTCCACCCCGGACTCCGCCTCCGACTTGTTTTCTCATAGTACCTTCCTTTTGATATGAAACTTCGTAATATATAACCCACTCGGATCTCCCGAGGTTTGTATATCGTGTTTTTGTCGTGTTCTCGTTTCGATCTGTTTCTGCCAGGTAGAGTCCCAGATTTGGAGCCACAATGTCTTCCTCTGGATCAGCCAAGGGAGATTCCTTAGAAGATATCATCTACCCATACATGAGAGAGTTGAAGATTCATCCCAAGGAGTTGTTTTTTGAAGATGGGGAGCTCCGGATAAAAGAGGTTCAAGGCCCTAAAGGTGAAGGAAGTCTGGAGGACAAGATGGAAGCACTGGAGAAAGAAGTCTTTAGGTACAATAAGATGGCGGAACGCAAAGTGGATATCATCCATAAGATTTGTTCGGAACTCATCGCCGAGCACCAAAAGGAGACTGCTGAACTCAAGGATGAAGTCCTCTCACTCCGCCAAACAACCAACGAGCTGCAAGCACAGTTTTATGACGTTCAAAATCAAAACTGTGAGTATGAGGTTAGGTTTAAATGCATAAGTACTGCTGCAAGTTTCAGGATGCTGGAAACCATGATGTCCTTTGTTGATGGGAAGCCCTTACCCTGGAATTCGGACGAAGATGAGAGGATACCACCACCACCGAAGGAGTAATTCGTCATCATGTTTGGCATCCCCTTGGTTTGTTCCAAGCTTGGGAGAGTGCCGCGATATCACATCACTATCTTCTATCTTTTTACCTTATTAGTAGAGTCATATCATGAATAGAGAAGTTATTATGTAGGATGGTTTGCATTATGGAAGTGTCCCCTCTCTCGTTAGATATGTATCCCTTGGTGTGAGTTTCCGTTATGGAATATTAATGAGAAGTTCTATCATTCACTCTTTTGCATAGCTTATATTAGTTTTCAATTCGTGGTTATATGATTGATCTTGTTGTTAGTATCGGTATCACTTTGGGATCATTGAGTTAATTTAGTTGGTTTTGGAAAACCTGGATCAGTAAGTAGCAACACTATTTTTGAGAGTTGAATGAAAAAGATAAAAGTACTCTAAAGAAAAATAATTTCATCATCTTTCTTTCTTGATTTGCTCATAAGTTCAGTATTCTCTAGTTAAGATATTTTGTGCTTCCAAGGAAGATTGCATGTTTGTTTTTATCACTTGTATGTTTGGTTTTTTCCTTCAACTCTTATACTTGCTACCCAGCCTTGCTAGCCATAAACCTGTACTGAGAGGGAATTCTTCTCATGCATCCAATCCTTAAACCAAAACCTATGCCATTTGTGTCCACCATACCTACCTATTAGCATTATTATTATTCGAAGTAAATTCTTGTTTTATCTACCTCCCAAATTATACTTGTTATGTGAAAAGTAGCGATTAAAGCTCTCACGAACTTGATGGCACACTTTACTTTCTTTCACTTCATAAACTTGAACCATTGTGCTCACCTATGTTGCGTATATGCTTGTGCTGTGTAAGTTGTGAATTAGCAGAACCATGATGTCATGGGGAACGCTTTCAACATTGCACTCGTACTTTGTACCTAGTTGATATCATGTTCTTTTGTCTATGGATGTAGTCGGTGTGAAATGAAAGGGGAGCTTGTAAGTCCATGGAGTTATGCATGTGTGTTAGAGAAACGCCTGGGCCGCTGGTCTAATCCATGCTGACATGGTGGAAACCTGTAGCGTAACCATAACGAGCATCTATGAAGCATTCTTCTTATAAAAAAAGAGTCTGATATTGAGAACAAAGAGAAAAAGAAAAAAAGAGAATATGAAAAGAGGAAAGAGAGAAAAAAGCACCATATTCCCATGGTAAATAAGAAGATTGTTGAGATGCTTGTTGTCTGCTTGCCTTGTTATTTTGATATGGGTATTCTTCCGTATCATCGGGCAAGGGGTACCCCATTGGCGGTTCTCTATGATACACATATGCTTACAATGACAAGAGCTTACCGGTGACTAAACTTGAGTAGCATGAGGAGCGGCCCTCGTATTCAAGGGACATGAGATTCTCAATTTACAACTTGTCAATGCATATCCTCATATTTTAGCACTTTAACCTTAATCACCTAAACATGCCTATGATAGGGGCAATGAGAGCTGAAAGCTAGTAAGTATCATAATTTTTGGGAGCTCTTTATGAGACTTGCATTCCCTGCTTCCCTCTTTGAAGGGCCTTTCTTTTACTTTGTAGTTGAGTCAGTAAACCTATTCCCTTCTATCTCAGCAAATATTTTGAGTTGTTGTGTTTCATTCATTCATATGATGATTTATTCAATCATGTTTCTTATGTTCCTTGTTTTGCACTTTGCTCTTATCTAGATGTTTACTACTTTGAAAGCTATCATTGAAAACCAGTTATTTGTGAACTCCAGCAAATTATCAAATATTCTTTGACCAAGAGCTAAGTTTGCCATTACCAATTATGATTTACTTCATGTATCTTTATTGTGTTTCCTTTACTTATTACAAGTTGAGTTATATAATAGTGAGATGTCTTCTATTATGATCTATGTATTTGATGAATGTGATGCTTCTTGTCCGTATTCTTTTATCCACTCTTCACTCCATAAACCTGAGGCCATATTTATTGAGCTCAGTTTCGCTTGGGGACAAGCGAAGTCTAAGCTTGGGGAAGTTGATACGTCCATTTTGCATCACTATTCTATGTCATAATTCACTGTTATTCATTGATATATTTCATATTGAGAGGTGATACTTATGTTATTTCATCTGTTTTTGCATGGTTGATGACTTTTGGAGCATGGACCGCTGCAGTCAGGATTCTGATGGAAAAGGTGCTATTTGGAGGCAAAATTCGCGAAGATCAAAAAATCCGGGAAAATATACGGAAAATCCTATTTTTCCAGAAGAGGAAGGAAGCCAGAAGGGGGGTTGGATATGGGCCACAGGGGGCCCACACCACCCCCTAGCGCGGGCCAGCCTAGGCAGCACCACCAGGTGGTGTGGCCACCCTGGTCCACCCCTGGCACTCCCCTCTATCGTATATTATCCTCCTGAAATCCTAAGACTCGAGGGGCGACCACAGAAAGATTTCGCCGCCTCTGCGGGGCGGAAAACACCGAGGGAGAAAGTTCTCTCCGGTAGACAGATTTCTGCTAGGGGAAATCCTTCCCAGAGAGGGGAGGTCATCGCCATCAACACCACCATCAAGCTGGACTTCATCGGGATCATCATCATCATCATCATCACCACCATCATCACCATCAGCACCCTCATCACCATCTCCATATTGCTATAACAATTTGGTTGAATCTTGCATAGTTCATAGGGGAAACTTTCCCGGTGTTGATTACTCTTTGTAGTTGATGCTATTGAGGGAACCATTAAATTATTGTTTATGTTCAGATTGTTATACATCATTATTCCATCTCTGATCATGATCCATATGATGTCTTGTGAGTAGTTCATTTTGTTCTTGAGGACATGGGAGAAGTCATGTTGTTAGTAGTGGAGTTGTGTTGAGAAAGATTCAATAGTTTGATATTTAAGTTGTGGTGTACTTCTTCTAGTGGTGTCATGTGAATGTTGACTACATGACACTTTACCTATATGGGCCTAGGGGAATGCATTGTGTATTTGGCTACTAATCGTAGGGGTTACCGGAGTGACAGAAACCTGAACCCCCATTAGGAAACCATTACACAAGGGACGTAAGGGTCTTAGAGTTTAAAGCTGTGGTTAGGTTTCTACCTTAATTACTTTCTTGTACTTACGGATGTTTGCAGGGGTATAATCACAAGTATGTATTAGTCCTAGGAAGGTCGGTACATTAGCACAGGTTCACCCGCACAACACTTAGCAAGCTAAAGAAGATTAATCAACTATATGAAGCGAAAGCACTTGACAGTCTTCCCATGTGTCCTCGAGAACGTTTGGTCATCTTAAGTAATACAACCGGCTTGTCCTTCGCTGCATAAAGGATTGGGACACTTGCTGCATTTATTCCTACTGTCTTTTATTTTCTCGTACTTTGTTTACTTGCTTTATCGAAAACCCCTAAAAGTCCGTTTGCTAAGTATTTGTAGAGAATTCCTGATCCATACCACTAGCCATCACCTTCTGCTCCTCGTTGGGTTCGACACTCTTACTTATCAAAAATATTGCGATACACCCCCTATACTTGTGGGTCATCACCTGTTATGCCATACATCGCAATCCCAGGATTACCATTTTTGCGAGAGATAACATATTGGATATCACAGTACATCATCCATTACAAACCATAATAAGGTCTTAAGGTCTCACACAAATAAAGGATCTCATGATCCAGTCTTAATACAAACAAGTAGTGCAATAATAAGCATAGCGGTGGGCTCCAACTTCAGTGTCACAGGCAATGCTGACGATGGGAGGTGATCCTAGTTGTCGTAGCTGTCCTGCTGTCCATCTTCAGGGTAGTCCTCCTCATAGTCTGGCCACGGGAATAGCCAAGGACAAAGCCATGAGTACTCTTTAAGTACTCGCAAACTATCACTAACAAGTAAAGTAGTTCTAGTAGGGATGCTAAGCTCTAAGTTTATTTGCAAAAGCTAAATTTGAAACCTAAGCTGAGTTGAGAAACAAAGAAAGCTAAAATAAAGTTCTAAATCACTTAAGTTGGGAACTTAGTTTTCATAGTCACAACCCTGTTGTGGTCAAGTCAATTCACAATTCATTTCACAAGTCATTTTGAAAACATCTAACGCCAAAACAGTATGGACACTCCAACTATCCATGACCGTGCAGTCGACTATTCAAATAGTTTGACACTCTGCATAGGTGGTACACTTTCACCACAAAATTCGATACATCCATCAGGGATAACCCTGAATCATCATACTTAGCATGCGGATAATCAATCATAACCTTTCCTTTACACACTCCAGTATAAGCACCTCTCCTATGAGCTTGGCCTCCCAGCCATGGCCATCTGCCACCCTGGGCACTTCATAGGTGGACACACATCTGAAGGGAATATGCCCGAGAGGCAATAATAAAGTGGTTATTATCTTATTCCATGTTTATGATAAATGTTTATTTTACATGCTATAATTGTATTGATTGGAAATGTCAATACATGTGTGTTTAATAAACAAAAAGGGTTCCTAGTTATGCCTCTCTTATAGACTAGCTCGTTGTTAACAAGATGATCAAGGTTTCCTGATCATGGAGATTGGATGTTGTTAATAACGAGGTCACAACATTGGTGGAATGATGTGATGAACATTCATCCGAAGTATAGCATTACGATCAAAGTCTTTATGTTTATATTGCTATAACACTATACAAAGTATTCTTTATCCTTAGACCATGAGATCATGTTAATTGCTAACACCGGAAGAGTATCTTGATAACATCAAACGTCACACCGTAACAGGGTGACTATAAAGATGGGTTCAGTGCTACGAACGTGTTATGAATAGGCTCATGGATCAAGAGTGGAATTTTTCAATCCTGATGATGGATAGATATACTCTGGGCCCTCTCGGTGATATCACATTAAGATAGCTTGCAACCAAGTCATGTGATCACTAGAATGTTATATCACGGGAACAAGAAAAGAGTGCATGTCGGTAACGAGATCAAACTAGGTATGGAGATACCGATGATCGAATCTCGGACATGTAATATATCGCGAGATAAAGGGATTTAGTTACAAGCGTTAAAGGTTCTCACGATCACAGAAGTCATCGTTGAATGTGTAGGAGTCAGTACGGATCTCCAGGTCCCGCTGCTGATTATTGATCGGAGAGGGGTCTCAATCATGTCTGCATTATTCGTGAACCGTAGGGTGACACACTTAAGGGATACCGACACCATTTGGAGCAAATATGTTTCAGATAAAGATTTAAGAAAGCGCTGGAATTATTTCAATAGACACCGAAACTGTTTCGGGTGAAATTGCTGAAATTGGTTCTGCATGTAATATTGAAATGTTGTAGGGGGTTTTATGTGAATGTTTGTTAATTAAAGTAATTAACAAAATTCTGAATAAAAATAATAAAAGAGGTTTATTAAATGAGAGAGCATTAAATTTGGAGAAATTTAATGCATTTAAAGTGGAGACTTTAAAAGGGAATGTGAAGAGGCATTTTAATGTGGAGGGGTTACCACCACATGAATGGAGGAGGTGAAGAGACACCTCCTCCATGCGCCGGCCATGAAGGAGGGGCACCCCCTCCTCCTATAAAAGGCCCCCCTCTTCCTCCTTCATCCACACACCTCCTTGTGAAGGATCTCTCTCCCCCTCTAGTATTATTTCCCCATGGTCTCGGATTAGCGAGATACATGTTCCTGGTGGCTTTATCTGGAAAGGAGTTGCTACTTCCACTGCTTTGCTAGAGCAAGGGACAGAGCTTGTCGGGGTACCGAACGTGTGTGCGATCACGGATGCACCGCTGCTTTGCGGTGCTGGACTTGGTGGTGCTGGAGCTGGATCTGATGGACGTGTTGGAGTCGGACCTGCTGGACTTCATCACGATCTTGAGATCGGCAAGTGTACGATTACATCAACCACGAGTTCCTACTTGTTAACAAAACTCGTTGTCTTTGAGGGTAAGTTCTCGATGGATGTATGTCCACCCGTTGCTTTGTACCTAGTAGATAGATCTTGGTGTGTAGTTCACATCGTAGGAAATTTTTTGTTTTCTATGCTGCGGACCCAACAGTGGTATCAGAGCCTGATCTATGCGTAGCTGCTTTGCACGGGTAGTACACATATGTTTATATGTGGGGGATGATGATCATGTTATTGCATCTTCTATGTATTTTGGATATTGGTGGCATAGTGGGATGAAGCGGCCCGGGCCAATCTTACATGTCATCGTACATGAGACCGGTTCCACGACTGACATGCAACTTGTTTTGCATAAGTGGCTGGCGAGTGTCTGTCTCTCCTACTATAGTCAATATCTGATTTACAACGAGTTGCTAATAACTTGGTTATCCTCGTTATGGTTCATGTTCGTAGGTAAGAACGGTTCTATCTCTGAAAGCCCTAAACCATGTAAAACTTGCAATTGATAAATTAGAGGCGTCTAGTTTAGATCGTTGCTGGGCTAGTGTCTTGATATGGTATTTTTGTACGTAGATGTATGATAGATACTCTTACAACACACTCAACGTGTAAGTTCCATAGACCTTGGCCTTACACATAAAGGAATGATAGAGATCATACCACGATGCAAATGATAGAGATCAAATGCATGGACCATATCATCTCACTTTACACATTAGATGTTAGCATCTTATACTGCTAGTTTGGCGCTTTCTGTAGCATTATAAGATGATCCCTCATTTAAATATCAAGATAAAATCTGTTCTTCCTTAAGTATGCACCGTTTTGTGGATCGTATTTCGAGACATCACGTGATGATCGGGTGTACTTGACTCTACGCTTTCATACAAACGGGTGTAAGACAGTTTTACACATGCGAGTACTAAGGTTCTTACTTGGCGAGCCTAGCATGTATAGACATGGCCTCGGAACACGGACCGAAAGGTTAAGCATGAGTCATATAGTTGATATGATGCCCATATAGATGCTCGCCTTTGAAGCTACATCAACTCACGTGATGATTGGACTTGGTGTAGTGGATTTGGTTCATGTAATCACCAAAAAGACACGAGGGATGTCGTTTTTGAGTGGGAGTTCATTTCTAATTTGGATTAGTCGAACCAAATTTGTCATAAATTAAATCAAAGTGAATTTGCATAGTTTGTTGTAGTCATTGGCATTCATTTTCTACCTTATTCTTAGTTTTTATTTGACATAATAGAACTATAGAATTCTGGATATTTACTTTACGAACTGGTATCGTATTGTTTTTAATGTCAATTTAAAGTTTATAAGTCCTATTGCAAACTTTCAGCAAACTCTATTTACTCCATGAAGTTTAATAAGTAGTATCAAATCAAGAGTAAGAATTCCAATGTTAGTATCTAAAGTATCATGTCTGCCTCCATGATTATTGATATTCAAAAGTTGTTTTAATATCAAGATTATATTGGAGCTGAAAATTGTTTCAGAAACCATCATGTGTGAAAGATATTGTGATATCTGAAACAATGTTTTTGGTAGCATTATGATAGAGTATAATTTAGCAAAATATATGTTCTCATATTGTATGAGAATTTGTGAAGGTTGGAGATGCTAGGCATCCGAATCTACCAAAAAGGTTTTGGGAACTGATATTATACTCACGATTCTTCCTTATAGGCTATAGTAGCTTGACCATGAAAGTTGTCATGATAAGGATGAATAGAAGATGTAAGTAAAATGTTTACTACACTAATAGATTACTAAAGAATGGATTTTTGAAAGAATGCCAAACATTTGATGATGGTGATCCACTTCAAAGTGCAAGTCCAAAGGTATTAGTATTTGACTATATACAAGCTTTGTAGCATGTGTCATGTTGATGACACCACTATTGATGTTGATAGATTCTTTTAAAAGAAAAGGAATTGCTAAAAGAGAATCTATAAAATATTTGACAGAAAATAAAAGGTTAGAGATGTCTAACTTGGGTATATAGAAGATATACATGTTATGGTTGTATTCCTTGCTTATTAAACAATGTGGTTCTTAGGTATTGGATACCGAATTGGTTGGTATGAAGTGTCATACAGGACAACGCAATTCATGAACTGCCATGGGCTAAGTAAGTAGCAAGAGAATAAGTGATGATGATCATCGAAAACAAATAAAGTGTTATTGTGCTTTTTCGTTGTCGTCAAACCTAACCTTCAAGATTTGTTTTAATAATTGTTATTTTGTTCTGGTATTATGAGAACAATGGTTGTTCAAATAATTACCGTATTCCATAAAGGATGGATGAACTTTTACAAGTCTAGTGGGAGAAATCACATCCATAAACATTATTGCTAAAATGTCGCAAGACAAATGATTAAAATATCACTTATGAAGTGACATCGCTGTTTTAAATTATATTGGAAAGAAAACATGAAGAAACTCCATGTGGATGGATTTTTGGAGTCTTTGATTTTGATCAATTGACACTTTTGAGACTTTCCTCGAGATAATTGAAACTATGTCCATAGGCCAAAGAGGAACGAATGACTAACTTATTGGATATTATGCATGTTGATGTATATAGTCCATTATGTGTAGCCATATGCGATGGATCCTTTTGCTTCATATGCTTTCTCCAGAAATTTAAGTGAATATATATGTATATTTACTTAATAAGGAAGAAGTATGAAACATTTGAAAATTGTTCAAAGACTTTCAAGATGAAGTGAAAAATCATTGTAACAAGAAAATAAAGAGTTTATGATTTGATCACAAAGGAAGATATTTGAGTTACAGGTTTAGCAAAATACCTACGATTTGAGGAATTGTTCCATGATTTGTGTTTCCCGATAAACCATAGGAGTACGGCATATTCGAGAAATGAAATCAAACCATGTTTGACATGGTAAGATCAAAGGTGACATTTATAAAACTGCCATTATGTTTTAAGGATTAAAGCTTTAGAGACTACCGCTTTTACACTGAAAAGAGCACCATCGTGATCCGTTGAAATAAGACCATATGAGTTATGGTTTGGGATAAAACCCGAATTGTCTTTTCTCAAATTTTGGTATGCTATGCATAAGTAAAATGTTTACAACCAAAGTCGGATAAGCACGTCTTTGTAGGTTATCCCAAAGAATTTCTTGGGAATTTCTCCATAACACCAAGGACAAAAAGAGTTTGTTACTTGGAACGTCAAGTTTCTTCAGAAGGAATTTTTCGTGAAAAGTTAAGTGGGAGGACAATAGAACTTTGATAAGGTTGTTGAACCTTAGCTATATGTGCTAAGTAGCGCAGCGCCGGAAAGTGTCCCGGTGGAAGCCACAATGCTCATGGCTCCCGTGATTACAAAGGGTGTGATCTCGGAGATTAGAGTTCCTATTGAACTGTGTGGGTCGGTAAGAATCAAATAGTGTGATTTGATAAGCAAGTCATTATTGTTTTGACAATGATGAACCGACTACATGCAAAGAAGTGATGATGGCCCCTGACTCCATAAAATGACTAGAAGTCATAGAATCCGTGATAGTATCCATACACAAGAAATCAAGTTTTTGAACTTGGAAGACCCTCCGGAAAGGCGTGAAGCCTATCGGTCGTGTTTGGATCTATAAAGAAATAGACATGGATGTTTAACATCTATGAAATAGTCGATATGTCGGAAAGAAGTTTACGATAATGTTCAAGGAATTGACTATGACAAGATTTGATAATTCATAGTGATATTTAGTCTTGATGGATTAATGTAGCAACCACTACATATAATTTGATGTATGGTAGTTGAATAAACAAAACAATGTTCTTCTAATAGAATGGTTACCTAGGACGTGTACAAGACACGGTCTGAAGGGTTTTGTTAATTCAAAGGGTGCTAAAAGGGCATGCAAACTTCAATAGTTGAAGTAAGCATAGCGGAGTTGGAATCTTCACCATGATGAAACTGTTGAAAGAGTTTAAATTCATCGGAGATGATGAAGATGCTTGCATTTGCAAGAAATTAAGTGGGAGCGCTGAAACATATTTCTAATACATTATGTAGAGGACATATTGTTGATTGGAAATGATGTATCTTGTATTGACACAAGTTAAGAATTTCATTAAAATAAGATTTGGATGAAAGACTTGGGAAACACCGAAATATTAGGCATCAATATCTATATGGATAGATTGAGGCGCTAATATGGTTGTGCCAGACATACATATATGAGATATTGACAGGGTTCAAAATGGAAACAACATGAAAGTTTCTTGCTGCATGGAAAGGATTGTATCAAGATTCAAGTGTTTCAACACTTGGTGAGTAAAATCACATGAAGAATTTTGATCGATTATACCATGATATGTATATATCCAGAATGTCCTATGTTATAAATGTTATGAGCACATACCAGAATGATTCATAAGATGAACATTGGACAATAGTAAAGATATTCTTATGAGCTTTGGAAGAACTAAGAATATATCATGTATAAGTGACAAATAGTTAAAGGTAGTTCATTGTAAAGTGTTACATTGATACTAGTTTTGTCACAAGATACAAATTAAATTTATCTCAATTTAGACTAGGGTAGCACAATGTAATGGAAAGGATGTTCCATGATGGATTTGGATGAGTTCCAAAGTTGAGACATTGTGACGGATACTACAACAAAAGGCTAAGTATATAACTACTATAGTAGCAGCAAAGGAGGGAATTTGTGTTAAGTAGTTTGTTATCAAACTAGGTGTGGTTCAAAGTGGGCTAATACTATGAAGATATATTGTATGACAATAATATCAACATATTTTGAGCCGAACAAACTAAAGGTCTCACCAAAGGACCAAATTTATACAATGCCATCTCATTTGAGAATGAGTGATGCGTAGAGACGCAAAGACATGCAAATACACACGGACCTGAAACTGTCGGATCCGGAGATTATGTTAACCACTAGCAATCACGTATATGCAACACCAGAAATCCATAGGTGTTCAATACGCAAAGTTTTTCAAACTAGATTATTGACTCTAGTGCAAGTGGGAGACTGAAGGGAATATGCCCGAGAGGCAATAATAAAGTGGTTATTATCTTATTCCATGTTTATCATAAATGTTTATTTTACATGGTATAATTGTATTGATCGGAAACATCAATACATGTGTGTTTAATAAACAAAAAGGGTTCCTAGTTATGCCTCTCTTATAGACTAGCTCGTTGATTAACAAGATGATCAAGGTTTCCTGATCATGGACACTGGATGTTGTTAATAACGAGGTCACAACATTGGTGGAATGATGTGATGAACATTCATCCAAAGTATAGCATTACGATCAAAGTCATTATGTTTATATTGCTATAACACTATACGAAGTAATCTTTATCCTTAGACCATGAGATCATGTTAATTGCTAACATCGGAAGAGTATCTTGATAACATCAAACGTCACACCGTAACAGGGTGACTATAAAGATGGGTTCAGTGCTATGAAGGTGTTATGTTGAGGCTCATGGATCAAGAGTGGAATTTTTCAATCCCAATGATGGATAGATATACTCTGGGCCCTCTCGGTGATATCACATTAAGATAGCTTGCAATCAAGTGATGTGATCACTAGAATGTTATATCACGGGAACGAGAAAAGAGTGCATGTCGATAACAATATCAAACTAGGTATGGAGATACCGATGATCGAATCTCGGACAAAGGGATTTAGTTACAAGTGTTAAAGGTTCTCACGATCACAGAAGTCATCGTTGAATGTGTAGGAGTCAGTACGGATCTCCAGGTCCCGCTGCTGATTATTGATCGGAGAGGGGTCTCGATCATGTCTGCATTATTCGCGAACCGTAGGGTGACACACTTAAGGGATACCGACACCATTTGGAGCAAATATGTTTCAGATAAAGATTTAAGAAAGCGCTGGAATTATTTCAATAGACACCGAAACTGTTTCGGGTGAAATTGCTGAAATTGGTTCTGCATGTAATATTGAAATGTTGCAGGGGGTTTTATCTGAATGTTTGTTAATTAAAGTAATTAACAAAATTCTGAATAAAAATAATAAAAGAGTTTTATTAAATGAGAGAGCATTAAATTTGGACAAATTTAATGCATTTACAGTGGAGACCTTAAAAGGGAATGTGAAGAGGCATTTTAATGTGGAGGGGTTACCACCACATGAATGGAGGAGGTGAAGAGGCACCTCCTCCATGCGCCGGACATGAAGTAGTGGCACCCCCTCCTCCTATAAAAGGCCCCGCTCTTCCTCGTTCATCCACACACCTCCTTGTGAAGGATCTCTCTCCCCCTCTAGTATTATTTCCCCATGGTCTCGAATTAGAGAGATACATGTTCCCGGTGGCTTTATCTGGAAAGGATTTGCTGCTTCCACTGCTTTGCTAGAGCGAGGGATGGAGGTTGTCGGGGTACCGGACGTGTGTGCGATCACGGATGCACCGCTGCTTTGCGGTGCTAGACTTGGTGGTGCTGGAGCTGGATCTGATGGACGTGCTGGAGCCGGACCTGCTGGACTTCATCACGATCTTGAGATCGGCAAGTGTACGACTACATCAACCACGAGTTCCTACTCGTTAACAAAACTCGTTGTCTTCGAGGGTAAGTTCTCGATGGATGTATGTCCACTCGTTGCTTTGTACCTAGTAGATAGATCTTGGCGTGTACTTCACATCGTAGGAATTTTTTTGTTTTCTATGCTGCGGACCCAACAACATCAAGAGCTAGCCTCAGCTCAAACCTCTCCCACGAGGGAACCCATACTAATGCATATAAGCTTCTGGCTACGCCTTACCCAATTCAGGTATTGTGGTTGTACGGTAAAATTGGAATGGTATCGCATACGAACCCAACCATCAATTTTTATAAAGGGCTAAGGCTCATGCCTCAACATTTTCATCATCAAATTCATTTGTGTTTCTCAACACATGTCAAAACATCTCAATAGAATGACTCGTTATTCCAAGGTTTTCATAAGCATTTTCACTAAGTATTCCCATCTAAAGTGATCAAGTTTTATACTTAGCACTAGCCACTAAGGTTAAGAGTGTTCACTAATGAGGGATGCTAATCTCAATCTGATGCCATAGAATGATATCTAGGATAGACCAAGTTTTATACTCTTTATGCTATCTATACTACTTTCCAAAATCTCACAAAGCATTACTAAAAGTAAAGAAACTTTGGTAAAACAAAAAAGTAAAGCTTGCAAGTAAAACTTGGGATGGGTATAAATCAAAAAGTATAACCAAGCATGCATAATGCATCTTTCTTAGGTTAACTTGCATCTAGTCATGGCTTGAAAGTATTAGCTTGCCAATAATAGCTTGCCTTGATTGATGCAGTGGTTGAAATTATCCTTGTCTTCTTCGGGGTAGAACTCCTCCTCCTCGTAGACTTGGTCGGTACTATCGTCTATAAATAAATACAGGATACACAATCAACAAACAAAACTTAACTACTCTATTTAGCATACTAAGGCACACACTTGATGATCTAGCATCATCACAATCATCACAAGATTTAAAGAACTAGTTCCATTATTTTATTTGAGAAAAGTAATTTCTACTCATTGAAAATATTTAAGATTTAATATTCTCCGATTAAAATATGGGTTCATGTGGACACATGTCATCACCACATATTCTAATATATGGGAATGTGATTCAAAGGGTTGGTCACATTTTATAAAATTTAAGATTATTACTTAAAGGATTTAAAGGGACTAGAATTGCCCTAATAGCATTATTTTGGTACTAGTCCAAAGTCACTGCATGCAATCCTAGATATTATTACATATTCAGATAGGTATCATCAAATGTGATTTTTGAGAGTTGGAATCAACTCAAAATCATTTATGGTTGATTTTTGAAAAATGTTTAAATGTAGAAAAGTCTCTGTCTTGTTATTTTTACTATATGTGATCTCTAACTCCAAGATTTAAATCCAACGGGCTTGGATAGATATTTTAATTTTATTTCTAACAAATTTTGAATCATACATTTTGGTTAAGTATCACTCTCTAAATGGATTATTGAATCTAGGCATAGAATCTATTTTAAACCTAAATGGAAAAGCATTTATTTGAATCTTCACGGGAAAGGAAATGAGCCAGCCCAGTGGCGCTTCACGGCGCAGAGGTCAACTGACAGGGGGGTCCCGCTTGTCAGCGACTCTTAAAACCCGAAACAGTATCTATCAATCCTAGCCTTACGATTAGAATGAAATCTACGGCCGTGGTTCATCGTGTCCGGTGAACAGCTCCGGTGAGATAAAACCCTAACGCGGCACGATGGGGGTACGTGGGGGCTCACCTAGGCTCCAGCTAGACGTGGCGATGGGGGCAATCGAGCTGGGAGGCGATGGCGGTTCTAGCCGTGGTCACGGCAGCTCCTGGGCAGCTCCAATCGACGGCGCCTCTTCTCCTCTACAGCAGCAAGCTGCGGCAAAATTCATCCAAGGAGAAGTGTGGGGTGGTCAATGGTGAGAGGGGAGTGAGATGGTGTGAGAAGTGAGGTTGTGGGTCGCCTCTATTTATAGGCTCAACGAAGGTACTGAGCGGTGTGGGCGCGGCTTGTCGGCGACGCGTCTACAGGCTGCTATCGGCATGGCCGCGAGAGGCGGTCGACGTAGTGCTCCCTCGCGGTCCTCTACGGCTTAAAGGCGCGGCTAGGGGCGGTGGAATTTGGTCAGGCTCGGCTGGTGCTCTACGCGGCAGAAGCTGCGTTTGACATGGCACACGGTGGCTGCGGGTCAAGCGGCGGTGAACGAGCATGTCTGGGTGGCTGCTGGAGTCATGGCGGAGCAGTGCGCGTGAGCTGCGGTCGAGGCCCGGCGGGTGCACGCTTGTCGGGCGCGGTGCTCTGGCGCGTGCTCGGCATGGCGTAGACGCGTGGGGCACGACTGTTCTGCGGTGGTCTAGGGCTTGGCAGCACTCGGGGAAGAGACTGGGGGCGGCGGTGTGACCTTGGCTTTCTCCTAGACATCATATACGAGCTAGGGTTGGTCTGCTGCGAGAGGTTCATGATCGACCGACATGGAGGGTCTTGGGTGGCTCGGCACTGGCGCATACAGCAATTGGGTGAGGTGCTAGGGTGCTGGTTGGGACTAGAGGGGACAAGGGGAGTATAATGGGGCAAAATGGTGGACAAAGCATTGATCAAGAACAGTAATTGTTAGGTAGTTAATTCTGTGATAACCAAGTGTTTGATGAAATGGCCGAAAGAAACATATATTCGAATGTTTGGCTCAATTTTGGTGGGTAATCTACACTTATGCTTGGTGATCTGTGCTTGCTTGGGATTGGCAAGGTGAACTCATTTGATGGGTTTTTCAAAAATGAGGATCTTCATATATGTATTGGATTCAATTTTCAAATGTTATTTAAATTTCTTTGCTAGATGTTTTTGTAAGTTTATAAAGTGGGCCTTGGTACATCTTCACTTGTACTAGCAAGGGGTGTAAAGATCTAGAATTGTTTCTGTTGGGAATTGAATTCTAGGAACACCTAAAGTGGCCTAGTGGATTAAAATGGCCAAAATCACCATTTGCATTATTTAATCTTATTTGATTCCTTTTTCTTTGGATTTTGTTTGTAAATGGTCTAGATGATGTGGCATTCACCTTTGGACCATTTCATATCATTTAGAACAATCAAACATGGCATTTTCAAATAATTCTACACTAATGCAACATACACATGCATTCATAATTATTTTAATAATAAAAAGTTTTAGTTAACCCTAAATTGGATGATTTGAACTTTGATAACCTTGATTAAATTTTTGGGGTGTTACAGATTCTAATGATGCAGACTTTATTTCTAATTTGAACTAATGCAAAACTAAAATAGTAATCTAAAACTTATAAGATAGATTACAAGGTATTAAAGATCTCCCCATGCTTGGAATCAAGCCAAGCGGGATCAAATAATCCCTTGCGATTATTTGATACCGTGATTATTATAGATCACTATGGCGCCATGGCACACAGTATCTTCTCTGCACGGGCCAGCCTGAGATGGCGGGATTGATTGACAACCTCTAATTCTTTAACATGTAGCTTGTAGCAAATATTATTGCTCTCCAGCACTTTCACTTGTTCTTTAATGAACTCATTGTTATCTTGACGGGTTTATATCGCCTTAAGACTCATAGAAAAACCTGATTCGGTTGTTTTCTTAATATCTTCATCAAGCTTATCAAGATAAATTCGTAGCAACCGAAGATGTTTGGGTGTCCCCGGTGTCGCCTTTTCCATCTCACCAATATTCAGCTCGAGGGCTTTCAACTCCCTCTTCTGGCATTCATTGTCGGCGTCGAGGAACTCCATAGGGACGATCTTGATCTCCTTGCCTTGCTTGCTATTGCTCCCGATCTCCATAGGAACTTCTCTCCTTGGCTTCTGTCCCTTGGTTGCGTGTCCTCACGTATGAACAAGAGGTAGATTGGTTTCTGGAGATTATGATTAGAGAGAGACACATTGGCAGTATATAAGAAGGGTTAGAGGTTGGTAAAACTCGCGAGAAACACCAAATTTATGCCCAAGAAAAGAATCTTAACAAAACAGGGAAAGAAAACACGAATTTGGAGAAGTCCTACCGCGTAATGACCAACTATACGGGCGCGACCGTATAGCTCCGGCCGTATAATTGGTTCTAGGCAGATATTTCCAAATATCTCGAGTCCAGGTCAATTAAGTCACCGACTTGGAACCAACAAAACTGTTTTTTTAATCTAAAACGAAAAAGGAATCGAAAATGTCTGAGAGTTTAATGACCAACTATACGGCGGGAGGATTTTCTCCGGCCGTATAGTTGCGACTGTATAGTTTCCAGACATCAAAAACAATTTCACGAAGAAGGTACTGAAGCTTTAACGACCAACTATACAGTGGAAGATTTTTCTCCGGCCGTATAGTTGCGACCGTATAGTTGGTAAGAACCTTCAGAAACTTCAGAAAAACATGAGGGATTCAAAGGAAAAAAAATTAGAAGTAAAATTTGTGAAAACAAATCACTTATTTGAGTAAGAACACTTACTGTTTACTTATTCGGGGATGACAAGTGCCTCCAACACTAAAGATTTCTTCTCTTTTGGAGAAATTGACCTTAGTTCGTTGAATAAATTCTCGTAAACTAAAATCACCAGGGCTAAATTTCCTCTCAATAAGATTGGTGTATTGTTGGGCGAATATGGACACTGCATGCACCATCTTTATTTCTTGCCTCTACATAATCTACAACTCAAATTCTTGAATTAAAAGGATCAAATGGACCAGTCTACGCTTATGATTTTTCCTCTCAAGGAGTTCTTTAAAACCATCACGATCCGTATGAACTCTTACTTTTGCATCAACTATATAAGAACAAATATTATCACAAGAGAAAAATACAGCAAAAAGTTCCCTTTCTTCCTTAGGATAATTCTTTTGAGAACTATTAAGAGTTCTACTAGCATGATGTATAATATTAACTCTGCGACCTATATGTTGTCCCAGAGTTACTCCTGTAGTATCTTCACTAGCTTCACATATTAAGTCAAAAGTCATATCTTAAATAGGTGGTTTAATGATAGGAGCATGGGATAAAACATATTTAAGTTTATCAAAGGCTACAAGACATTTATCATCAAAATTAAATCTTACTCCCTTTTTGTAGAAGGTTAGTCAAACGTTTAGATATTCTAGAGAAATTCCATATGACCAAGGAAACTTCTTATACCTTTTATCTCCCTAGGTTGTGGCATTCTCTCTATGGACTCAACCTTAGCTCTATCCACTTCAATTCCCTTACCTGATAACTTATGTCCAAGGACTATACCTTCTTTCACCATAAAATGGCACTTCTCCCTGTTTAGAACAAGATTGATTTCTTCGCAATGCTACAAAACTCTTTCGAGATTATCCAAGCAACTAGTAAACGAAGTTCCATAGAAAGAAAAGTCATCCATAAATACTTCCATTATTGGTTCTATAAAAGCCGCAAAATAGCAGTCATACATCTTTGAAAAGTAGTTGGAGCATTACATAAACCAAAATGCATATGATGGTAAGCATGTAAACCATAAGGACTAATGAAAGTTGTTGTAACTTGGTCATCAGGATGAACAACTATTTGAGAAAAATCAGAGTATCCGTCCAAGTAGCAAAAATGAGTGTGGTTTACTAACCTCTCTAAAGTTTGATCTATGAACGGTAAAGGATAGTGATCTTTCCTAGTTTCTTTATTCAATTTACTGAAATCTATACACATCCTATGTCCAACAATAGTTCTAGTAGGTATCAATTCATTGTTTTCATTAGGAAGAACAGTAAAACCGCCCTTCTTAGGGACACAATGAACAGGACGTACCCATTCACTTTATTTTATAGGATAGATTATACATGCATCCAATAGGTGTACTATTTCTTTTCTTACCACTTCCTTCATTTCGGGCTTCAGTTGTCTATTAAATTCCACAACTGATTTAGCACCTTCCTCCATGAATATTCGATGGACGATTATCATGGGACTAGTGCCCTTCAAATCATCCATTGAGTACCCAAAGGCCTTGCGATGCTCCTTAAGTATTTGCATGAGTTCTTGTTCTTCATCTCCTGAAAGTTCAGCACTAATAATAACAAGAAATTTATTTGTATCATATAAAAATCCATATTTAAGATTATCTGGTAGAGTCTTCAATTCTAGGGGTGGTAATTCCTCGTATCCTCTCTTTTCTAGCTCTTCTAAAGCCTCATTAGTTGGAGGCCCTATAATGGGAAGTGAATCGAATTCACCTTCTAGTTCTTCTAGGGACTTGTCCTCCATAACTATTTCTTCATAATTTGACTCTTCATTTTTTTCTTGATCACTAAAGAATAAAGCTGCCATTTCCTCAATAGTTTTCTCTTTCTCTTCTTCTTGTATTTGTAGAGGTCTGTCTTTAAATTTGGAAAAGTGGAATTCTTCTTCCACTTCCCCAAGCTTAAGAGACACAATCTCCTTTTTGAAATCAACTTTGGCACCTACATCACTCAAAAAGTTTCTTCCAAATATAATTGGGCAAAGAGTGTTAGCTGGCATATCAACAACTACAAAATCGATAGGAATGTTTTTATTGCCAATTGTGACAGTTGCATCTTCAACTACTCACATTGGAATTCTAAGAGTTTTATTGGCTCACATGATTGTCATATCAATATTTTCAATTGTAGCTAGTTCTATTTCTTCTTTTATTTCTAAATAAAAATCATAAGATATAACACTAACTTCGGTGCCAAGATCGCATAAACCATAATGCGAGGTTTCCTTAAATATGCAGGGAAGAATAGGCTTACCCACATCTTTTACGTTTGTTTTACCTTCAACCAATACGGAAGTCTCTTTATCAAGTTCAACTATGTTACAATGTGCATACATAGCCATAATTGCTTCCTTGGTTACCTCTTCATCTTTGGTTTCTTCTAGATGTTCCTCAACTTATGGCATACTTTCCTCTTCCTTCTTCTCATGTACTGCTTTAACCTATTCATATTCCAAAATATGCTTATGTGGAGTGTTAGGGAAAGGTATCTCATATATTGATTCTAGGGAGTTCAGTGTTGCTTTCACTTCTCTTTTCTTCTCAGGTTCGGGTGGTGGATCATACTTGACCAAACCCTCTTTTGGAGCTTTGATGTGTTCTATAAAAGCTTTAACAACATGCAACACAAGATCTGAGTCCAAATAAATTTCTTTAGATAATTCGTTAATATGGCCCTTTTTATTATAGCCATGAATACAATCATAATCTATTTCTATGCCTGCTTCGCTTCCTAGACCAAAATTCCATGAAACTCTATGATCGCGAATTCTATTAAGTAAATCCCAAGCTTTACTTATAGGAAGATTCATAAAAGTTCCTCTCGCGAAAGAGTTTAGTTCAATTTTATTAGGTTCATTTAAACCGCCATAAAAGATATATAATAAATACCATTCAGGCAAATCATGATGAGGACATTGATTCAATAAATCTTTAAATCTGTATAAGCTCTTACTAGTCCTTCATTAGGACGGTTCCTCCAAGTCATTATAAGACGCCTAATTCCAAAAGATTTTGATAATGGATAATATTTTGCTAGAAACTCACAGGCTAAATTATCCCAAGTAGTAGTGGCTTCTGGGGGTAGAGATCTATGCCATGAGAGAGTTGTACTAGTCAAAGTCTGACTAAAAAGTTTAACCTTTAACCCATTAGCAGTATATCCCGGTAATTGGAAAGTGCCACATATATCTTTGAAACATGCAATATGCTCATATGGATCGGGATTTTCTTCATATCCAGTAAATTGCTTCTTGTGTAGAATACCAAGTAGTAGAGGATTTATTTCAAACCCCCTTGTCTTATCGTTGGAGTTATCTCTTCTATTAATATCATAGGGCTTCCCAAAGTGGCTAAGTGGGTTAGCACTAGCCATATGCTCAAACTCCATCATGTTGGTGGAAACCTATAACTCAAAACAAAACTTAGCAAGACAAAAATAAATAAGCAAAAACTAAAAGTCCTACAGCGCTTAGCTCCCCGGCAACGGTGCCAGAAAATAGCTTGATGACTACAAGTGCACATATTGTTTGTAGCTAGTTTTGAAATATATATCGATCCCACAGGGAGCAAGAGTCTAAAGTGTAATAACTCTTGAAGTAAATACTACAATAGAAATGCTAAATAAAGTTCTAAGTAACAAGATAAAATGCGAGTATTGTGTAAAAAGGTGTTTTGGGGTTTTTGGTATAAGAGAACAATAAGTAAAGTAAAACAACTGAACACAGAAAGTAAGTATCGCGTATGTAAAAGAGATTTGAAACTGCAATGGGAAAAGGTGTTCTCAGGGAGTAGCGAATACACCTCTAGCATTATAAAGAGCTAAGGTAAAGATTATTATCATGAACATTCTCAACTATGTATGTGTGGGATGAACTCCATATTTGGACAAATAGGAAGCAACCACTGCTCACATCATCCTCATAACCACAGCAGATAGCAATCGACATCAATTGAATTACTGTGTTATTAAGGGACTTAATCCCGTAGGACGTATCCCATGGCATGGATAGTGTTCCTTGAGTTTCATCGGTTCCCAAGTTGATATGTAAGGGGTGCCAACAGCTTTATAGTCATTGTAAGTGCTAACACACCTCCGTCTACCAAAAAGTAGTTCCCTCCATCAAGTCCCCACAAGGGGCAAATATTGAGAGGTCGACTTCTCCCAACATCAAGATGAATACAATCTAACACATGGTCACAGCGATGAATATCATAATAAACTTTATCTTATTTCAATCTCATACTAGGGTTTCTCCATATCCCCAAGAACTAATGATCTACTCAGACATGGAGGAAATCAACATCATGGCAATAATAATGGAATCTATCATAGATGAATAATGGCAATAATGGAATCTATCATAGATAAATCCACAACGAGTACGGAAACTACAACAAGATTTAGACAAGATGTAGATGGGATGGATGGAGATGGTGGTGATGCAGTGGTTGATGATGAGGATCGATGCCTTAGCCTCCCGGATCTGCGCATGGCGAAGATGGATCTCCTGTGGATGAGTTCCCCCTCCAAATGCCTCGAGGAGGTGAGGTTTCGGCGATTTATGGTTGTTCTGTATCTCATATCCCTGATCCAGTTGCACGTGGTGAAACTATTTGAGGAGGCGGTGGTGGAACCAACTATATGGTGGGAACTATATGGCTGGAAAATTAATTTCTTCCAACTATATGGTGGGAACTATATGGTTGGAAAATTAATTCCCGCCACATAGTTAGTAGTTAAACCTTCTGGATGCCTTGGTCACTTCGGGTTTTCTTTGGTGTTATTGATATTTCCCAAATAAGCGATTTATGTTTTTTTTGACTTCTTTTCTCCCCAATACAACTTCTCCAAGAATTGTGTCCATTGTATCCATCTTTTATCCTATATCTTGGTGAAAATAGACATAAAATGTGCACGCGACACCGTAAAATACCAAGATCCTACAACTACAGTGCAAAATAATAATATAAAACATGATGCAAATATGCACTCATCAACCACACACACCCAAGTGGGTGTGGTGATGCAACCTCTGTCACACTGGTGCTCTATTGCACTCCAATGTTGCATTCCAACAAGTTCAAAGGATTTCTGACAATGGTTTGACACATGAAGTGTCATTGCATGTGCTATTTTACAAACCACAATGATCCACATGACCACATACACTCAAGTGGGTGTGGTGATGCAACCTCTGTCACACGGATGGTCCATTACATCCCATTGTTGCATTCCAACATGTTCTAGGGCTTTTTAACCATGGTTTGACACATGGTGTTTCATTGCATGTGTTCATTTCCAAACCACAATGATCCGCATGACCACACACACTCAAGTGGGTGTGGTGATGCAACCTCTGTCACACTGGAACTCCATTGCATTCCATTGTTGCATTCCAACATGTTCTATGATTTCTTATCATGGTTTGACACATGGAATGTCATTGCATGTGTTCTATTCCAAACCACAATGATCTAAATGACCACACACACTCAAGTGGGTGTGGTGATGCAACCTATATGACACTAGTGCTCCATTGTATTCCAATGTTGCATTCTAACATGTTCTAGGGATTTCTAACCATTGTTTGATACATGGAGTGTCATTGCATCTGTTATATTCGAAACCACATTGATCCACATGACCACATACACTCCAGTGGATGTTATGATGTAACCTTTGTCACACTAGTACTCCATTGCATTCCAATATGTTCTAGGGCTTTCTAACCATGGTTTGAAACATGGAGTATCATTGCATGCGTTCTTTTCCAAACCACAGTGATCCACATGACCACACACACTCAAGTGGGTATGGAGATGCAACCTCTATCACACTAGTGCTCCATTGAATTCCAATGTTGTACTCCAACATGTTCTCGAGATTTCTAACCATGGTTTGACACATGGAGTGTCGTTGCATGTGTCATTTTCCAAACCACAATGATCCACATGACCACACACACTCATGTGGGTGTGGTGATACAACCTCTGCCACATTGTTTCTCCATTACATTCCAATGTTGTCCAACATGTTCTAGGGCTTTCTAACCATGGTTTGACACATGGAGTGTCATTGCATGCGTTCTTTTCCAAACCACAATGATCCACATGACCACACACACTCAAGTGGGTATGGTGATGCAACCTCTATCACACTGATGCTCCATTACATTCCAATGTTGCATTCCAACATCTTCTATGGATATCTAACCATGGTTTGACACGTGGAGTGTCATTCCATGTGATCTTTTCCAAACCACAATGATCCACATGACCACACACACTCAAGTGGGTGTGGTAATGCAACCCTTATCACGTTGGTGCTCCATTGCACTCCAATGTTACATTCCAACATATTTATAGGTTTTCTGGCCATGGTTTGACACATGGAGTGTCATTGCATGCGTTTTTTTCCAAAGCACAATGATCCACATGACCACACACACTCAAGTGGTTGTGGTGATGCAACCTCTGTCACACTGGTGCTTCATTGCATTCCAATGTTGCATTCCAAGATGTTCTAGGGATTTCTATCCATGGTTTGACACATGGAGTGTCATTGCATGTATTATTTTAAAAAACCACAATGATCCACACAACCACACACACTCAAGTGGGTCTGGTTATGCGACCTCTATCACACTGGTGCTCCATTGCATGTGGCTGTTATATTCAAACATTTTCTAGGGCTTTCTGACCATGGTTTGACACATGGAGTGTCATTTCCTGTGTTTTTTCCAAACCACAATGTTGCACATGACCACACACACTCAAGTGGGTGTGGTGATGCAACCTCTATCACACTGGTGCTCCATTGCATGTGACAGTTGCATTCCAACGTGTTCCTGGGCTTTCTGACCATGGTTTGACACATGGAGTGTCATTGCATGTGTTCTTTTCCAAATTAAGCACAATGATCCACATGACCACACACACTCAAGTGGGTGTGGTGATGCAACCTTTATCTCACTAGTGCTCCATTGCATTCCAATGTTGCATTCCAATGTTGCATTCCAACATGTTCTAGGGATTTCTGACAATGGTTTGAGACATGAAGTTTCATTGCATGTTTTATTTTACAGACCATAACGATCCACATAACCACACACACTCAAGTGGGTGTGGTGATGCAACCTCTATCACACTAGTGCTCCATTGCATTCCAATGTTGCATTCCAACATGTTCTAGGGATTTTTGACTATGATTTGATAGAAGAAGTGTCATTGCATGTGTTATTTTACAAACCATAATGATCCACATGAACACACACACACTCAAGATGGTGTGGTGATGCAACCTCTGTCATACTGATGCTCCATTACATTCCATTGTTGCATTCCAACATGTTCTAGGGCTTTTTGACCATGGTTAGACACGTGGAGTCTCATTGCATGTGTTCATTTCCAAACCACAATGATCCACATGACCACACACACTCAAGTGGGTGTGGTGACGCAACCTCGGGCACACTTGTGCTCCAGTACATTTGAATGTTGCATTCCAACATGTTCTAGGACTTTTTGACCATGGTTTGACACGTGGAGTGTCATTGCATGTGTTCTTTTCCAAACCACAATGATCCACATGTCCACACACACTCAAGTGGGTGTGGTGATGCAACCTCTATGACACTGGTTCTCCATTGCATTCAAATGTTGCATTCCAACATGTTCTAGGGCTTTCTGACCATGGTTTGGCACATGGAGTGTCATTACATGTGTTCTTTACCAAACCACATTGATCGACAAGACCACATACAATCAAGTTGGTGTGGTGATGCAACATCAAGCACGCTAGTGCTCCATTGTATTCCAATGTTGCATTCCAACATGTTATAGGGCTTTCTAACCATGGTTTGACACATGGAGTTTCATTGCATGTATTCTTTTCCAAATCATAATGATCCACATGACCACACACACTCAAGTGTGTTTGGTGATGCATCCCCTGTCACACTAGTGCTCCATTGCATTCTAATGTTGCATTCCAACATGTTCTAGGGATTTCTAACTATGGTTTGACAGATGGAGTGTCATTGCATGTGTCCTTTTCCAAACCACAATGATCCACATGACCACACCAACTCATGTGGTTGTGGTGATACAACCTCTTCCACACTGTTTCTCCGTGACATTCCAATGTTGTGCAACATGTTCTAGGGCTTTCTAACCATGGTTTGACACATGGAGTGTCATTGCATGCATTCTTTTCCAAACCACAATGATCCACATTACCACACACACTCCAGTGGGTGTGTGATGCGCTCGACTTTCAACATAGAGCTCGTTGGGAACCCCAAGAGGAAGGTATGATGAGCACAACAGTAAGTTTTCCCTCAGTTATGAAACAAAGGTTTAATCGAACCAGTAGGAGCAAGGAAACACCCCAAAGGTGTTACTAGCTGAGCTTTGGCAGGGCGCACTACTGGTGCTAGTAGCAACGTGGAGACCTGCACAACACAACCACAGAACTTTGTCCCCAACTTGAAATGAGGTTGTCAATCTCACCGTGTTTTACGGAAAACAAAGGATTAAACGTATCGAATGGAAAGAAGTAAAAGTTTGCAGAAAGTAAACACAAAGCAGAAACCGTTTATAGATTGTATGTAAATTAAAGGACCGAGATCCATAGTTCACTAGAGGTGGCTCTCCTTAAATAGATAACATGCCGGGTGAACAAATTACAGCGAGGCAATTGACAAACACCGAGAAAGCAATACATGCATATACTAATCATCTTGACTCCTCTAAGACTTGATTGGGCATTACAACATAATACATAGACCGCCATCCAATTGTATCTATGACTAATAATCCACCTTCAGGTTATCATCCGAACCCCCTCCAGTATTAAGTTGCAAGCAATAGATTATTGCTTTACGAACTGCGTGTAAAGTAAACAATATGATTGTTCTATAAACAAAGGATTGTTGTTTTCTCCCTAGTAGCAATAGCACATCTAGTACCTTAGAGATTTCTGTCACTTCCCAGATTACCAAAGGCATGAACCCACTATCAAGCATAAATACTAACTCTTGGAGTTGCTAGCATCCCAATATCCATCGGATCCCTGCAAACACAACATCTATGAATTACAAATAGATGATCTTGATCATGAACGGAGCTCACAAGATCTAAACATGAAAGCACAAAGGAGGAGAACCAGCCATATAGCTACTACATGTATCCGTAGTCCAAGGATGAACTACTCACGCATCACACCAGAGGCTTGCGTGGTGATGAAGAAGGCCCCCAGGGTGAAATCCCCTCTCCGGCAAGGTGCCGGGAAGAGCTTCAGATCCCTCCCGATCTAGGGATGGAGATGACGGCGGCTACAAACTCTTTCGTGGATTTTTGATCGGGTACTTAGGGTTTTCGTCCCGAGGGCAATATATAGGCGGAAGGAGAGGCCGAGGGGGTGCCGGGAGCGGCCACACCACCCCTGGCGCAGGTCAGGCCTAGCCGCGTGGCCAGGTGGTGTGGTGGCTCCCTGGCCCTTCTCCGTCTCGTATTCTGGCGCTTGATGTCTTCCAGAAAATAAGGCACTTTGGCTTTTGTCCCGTCCAATTCCGAGAATATTCATTTTCTGACTTTCCTGGAACCAAAAACAGCAGAAAACAGGCAGCTGGCACTGTGGCTCTTGGTAATAGGTTAGTCCAAGAAATCATATGAAAATTACTCCAAAGTTGGAACAAAATACAAGAAAGTGGATAAAACCAAGCATGGAACATCAAAAATTAAAGATACATTTGCAATGTATCAACTTCCCCAAGCTTAACTCCTGCTCGTCCTCGAGTAGGTAAGTGATAAAAAGAAAGAATAATTTTTTAGGTGACATGCACCATCAAAGACTTGATCAAAGTATTTGCAAAACATTCAAAGCTGGGATCATAGTACTTCAATCATAACATGAAAGACAAAGTTCTAGCAATAAGCAAAGAAACTATGATGCAACATGAAAAGGCACAAAGAAAAGATTCATGAATAACAATGCTTTGCAAGACGTTTGTTTGTTTCACATAAAGAAAACATAGCATAATAGTATTTAGTTTGTCCCTCAATAGAGTAGCAAATATAAATCCATAGGACACCTTCAAATTTCATAAGAGTGACTAGATACAATAGTTTAAAACAAGCAATATCAAAGTATGCATCAATCAACTAGTCTTGGGACAATGCACATAGAACTAAGAATGGCCACTATGCTCTCAAAGTAGGTGCATAAAGATAGAAGGTGGAGACTCAATATAATGGTGGAAGAAAGGCCTTTGTAAAAGGAAGTAGGGATTCAAGTCTCATAAAGAGCTACCAAAAATTATGGTACTTGTAGTTTTCAGCTCTCATTGCCCCTATCATAAGCATCTTGAAGGTGATTAAGGTTAAAGTGACACAACTAAGAGGATATGCTTGACAAGTTATAAACCGAAATCTCATGCCCCTTACTTACGAAGACCGATCCTCATGCTACTCAACTTTAGTCACGAGTAAGCTCTTGTCATTGTAAGTATATGTGTATCATTAAGAACCGCCAACGGGGTACCCCTTGCAGATGATACGGGAGCTTTCCCATAATCAAAATGACAAGGCAAGCAAACAATGAGCATCTCAGCGATCTTTTTATTTGCTATTTGCATAGGTTTTTATTGAGGATGATTCATAGAGTGCTCATTATGGTGATGCTGCAAGTTTCCACCATGATTAGGCATGGCTTAGGCTAGCGGCCCAGGCGTTTCTCTAACACACATACAAACTCCATGATCTTACAAGTTCCACTTTTATTTCACACCGCCAGGATCCGTAAGCAAAAGAACATGATATGAACGGGGTACAAAGTACAAGTGCAATGTTGAAAGCGTTCCCCATGGTACATGGTTCTGCTAATTTCAACTTATAAAGCGCCAGCATGTACGCAACAAAGAAGGACCCAATGGTGCAAGTTTATTAGAGGCGAAAAGTAAAGTGTGCCATCAAGTTCGTGAGAGCTTTAATCACTAGTTTTCTTGTAACAAGTGGAAGGTAAACAAAAGCATGAATATACTTAGAATAGCATAAGCTACTAGGTAGGTATGGTGGACTCTTTGGAATAACTTGGTTTAGGGAGTTGGATGCATGAGTGGAACTCATACTTTGTTGTGGAGGCTAGCAAAAGACGGGGAGCGACAAACTAAGAGAGCAATAATGGCCATAATCATGCAGAGCGACAAAATATCATTGATCAAAGCATGAAGTCATACTACAAGTTGAAAACTGAAGGAACATAAAGGCTATGGTGACTTGAGATAGTCATAACATGGTGTGAGCATGCGCCAAGTCAACCCAAATAAATCATCAAAGGAGAATACCACTATACTATGCTTTAATATGCTAAAACAACGCATGATTCATCCAAGGCACATTAAGAAATCTCAATTGTTTATCACAAGTCATGCTACAGCAAAGAATACTAAGCATAAATCCAAAACAATATCAAGCATGGCATGACAAAGCATGGGCCACAGTCAAAAACGAGATCTTTTTACCACATAAGTATGAACTTTCCTAATCTTTTCCAAACCAAACCAAACTATTTGCAAACCAAATGTAAGAAAGAGGGTGTCCAACCAATTTATTCAGAAAACTAAGCAAACCAAGCAAAATAAAAATCAAAACAAAAACGAAAAAGAAGACGCTCCAAGAACAACACAACTGTGCATGAAACAATAAAAATGAAGCGTTTGGAAGAAACCTGGGATTTTTATTGATGAAGAAGGGGATGCCTTGGGCATCCCCAAGCTTTTAGGCTTGTAATTCTTGGATATTTCTTGGGGTGACACGCGTGGCATCCCCAAGCTTGATCTTTAGTCCATCCTTCATCTCATTACTCGTTCCTTCCATACACCTGAAATTTTTCCTTCATGCAAAACTTCACACAATCTTTATTAGCAACATTAGTGCACTCAAGATAATAAGTCTCAAGGTTCAGTTCTAACACCAAATAAACTTCCATTAAAACACTAGCTACTGTAGCACTTCCCTCAAAAAGCTCAATTCCCCAAAAGAACTCAAAAAGGAACAAACAAGAAGCAAATGCAGAAAATGGCAGAAATCTGTCAAAACAGACCAGCAGGTAAAGATGAATTTTTTGGAAGACCTTCTGTTTCTCAAATAAAAACGTGTTGAACTAACGAAAGTTAGATAACAACCTGGGTCAGAAGTACAAGAAATTACAGCTTAATCCGATATAGAGAGCTCTCTCACGAATTTTTACGGTGAAGCACAGAAATCTGTTTCGGGACAGCAACTTTCCCAATCATTACTTCTCTCTCATTAGAGGTTACTCTTGGCACAAAAAGCAAATAAAAAGGATAAGGAGAGGTTATTCCAGAGTTAATAACTTCCAAGACTCATCTAAATTTTTTGGGTTATCTCCCAATAAGTACTTTTCTTTAACGCCTTTAAGTTAGGCATGATAGTTTGAGAAGATGCTCACATAAGAAATATGAATTGAAGTAAAAGAGAGCATCAAGAAGAAAATTCAAAACACATTTAAGTCTAACCCACTTACTATGCATAGGAATATTGTATGCAAATAAATTTGCAAAGAACAAAGTGACAGGCATAGGAAGATAAAACAAGAGTAACTTGAAAACTTTCAGCACATAGAGAGGTGTTTCAATACCATGAAAACTTCTACAACCATATTTTCCTCTCTCATAGTAATTTTCAGTAGACTCATGAATAAACTCAACAATATAACTATCACATAAAGCATGCTTTTCATGATCTACAAACACTAGAGCTTTATTATAAATATTTTCAAAAGAATCCTCAGGAACATGACATTCGTCCTCCTTTGGTAAGCATGGGGGACAATCAAATAATGTAAGGGGTAAAGACTTACTCTCATTAGAAGTTAGGCATGGGTAGATCCATTCTTCCTCCTCTAGATCATCACTCTCCTCCTCTTTTTCATCCAATGAGCTTTCAGTTTCAGCAATTTCTTCTTCAATAGTATCTTGTAAGGCATTAGTCTCTTCCATTGGTGGAGAGCATCTATTGAGATATTCAAGAATATAGCCATTTTCTTCCTTGTAATTATCAAAGCAAAATTTTAGTATATCATAAACCTCATATTTATAAGGTGCATCATCAATATTTTCAAGCAAATAAGCAAGTTTGAATGCACCCTTCCAAGCAATAAATTCTTAAATTTGTTCCACATCATAAAAGTCATAATTTCCTTTATCATAAGAAGATATGGTAACATTATCATTATACTCACATTGAAAAGGGAGGTGTTTATATCTCCTACAGCAACAAGATTTATCAAAGCAATAAGTAACATTATAAGTAGAGCACACGTTTCTAGCAATGGTATTCAATTTATCAATTCGTTCCCATAAGTGTTTCCCTTTTTGTGACAAGCGGTGTTCCTTATAATAATATTTTTCTTCTTCCGTGAACCCACCATGCCAATAAGATTCAGTTTCAAAGAAACCAACCACTGATAGGAAGCATGACAAAGCAAGGCAATAATAGACCAACAACTATAGGAGACTTGATTTTTTTGTATTTTTGATAAAGAAAGCAAACTAGTAGAACTAAATTTTTTTGTTTTCGAAGAACAAAATAAGAAAACAAAGCAAAAAGAAACTAAGGAAAACAAAAACAACAAAGTAAAGAGATTGGTTATGAGGGACTCCCCTTGTGAAGATGTCCTTAACTCCCCGGCAACGGCGCTAGAAAAGATCTTGATGCTCTCGACTTTCGACGTAGAGCTCGTTGGGAATCCCAAGAGGAAGGTATGATGAGCACAACAGTAAGTTTTCCCTCCGTTATGAAACCAAGGTTTAATCGAACCAGTAGGAGCAAGGAAACACCCCAAAGGTGTTACTAGCTGAGCTTTGTCAGGGCGCACTACCGGTGCTAGTAGCAACGTGGAGACCTGCACAACACAACCACAGAACTTTGTCCCCAACTTGCGATGAGGTTGTCAATCTCACCGTGTTTTGCAGAAAACAAAGGATTAAACGTATCGAATGGAAATAAGTAAAAGTTTGCAGATAGTAAACACAAAGCAGAAACAGTTTATAGATTGTATGTAAAGAAAAGGATCGGGATCCATAGTTCACTAGAGGTTGCTCTCCTTAGATAGATAACATGCTGGGTGAACAAATTACAGCGGGGCAATCGACAAACACCGCGAAAGCAATACATGCATATACTAATCATCTTGACTCCTCTGAGACTTGATTGGGCATTACAACATAATACATAGACCGCCATCCAACTGCATCTATGTCTAATAATCCACCTTCAGGTTATCATTCGAACCCCCTTCAGTATTAAGTTGCAAGCAACAGATTATTGCTTTATGAACTGCGTGTAAAGTAAACAATACGATTGTTCTATGAACAAAGGATTGTTGTTTTCTCCCTAGTAGCAATAGCACATCTAGTACCTCAGAGATTTCTGTCACTTCCCCAGATTACCAGAGGCATGAACCCACTATCGAGCATAAATACTAACTCTTGGAGTTGCTAGCATCTACTTGGCCAAGATAGCTACTAACAACGGAAAGCATGCAAGATATCAAATAACAAAGACATGATAGAATCAATAATCAATATGAAATAGCATCTCAATATCCATCGGATCCCCACAAACACAACATGTATGAATTACAAATAGATGATCTTGATCATGAACGGAGCTCACAACATCTAAACATGAAAGCACAAAGGAGGAGAACCAGCCATCTAGCTAGTACATGGATCCGTAGTCCAAGGATGAACTACTCACGCATCACACCGGAGGTTTGCATGGTGATGAAGAAGGCCTCCAAAGTGAATTCCCCTCTCCGGCAGGGTGTCGGGAAGAGCTTTAGATCCCTCCCGATCTAGGGATGGAGATGACGGCGGCTACAGACTCTTTCGTGGATTTTTGATCAGGTACTTAGGGTTTTCGTCCCGAGGGCAATATATAGGCGGAAGGAGAGGCCGAGGGGGTGCCAAGAATGGCCACACCACCCCCTGGCGCGATCCAGGCCTGGCCGCGTGGCCAGGTGGTGTGGTGGCTCCCTGGCCCTTCTCCGTCTCGTATTCTGGCACTTGATGTCGTCCGGAAAAATAGGCACTTTGGCTTTTGTCCCGTCCAATTCCGACAATATTCATTTTCTGACTTTCTTGGAACCAAAAACAGCAGAAAACAGGCAGCTGGCACTGTGGCTCTTGTTAATAGGTTAGTCCAAGAAATCATATGAAAAGTACTCCAAAGTTGGAACAAAACACAAGAAAGTGGATAAAAACAAGCATGGAACATCAAAAACTATAGATACATTTGCAATGTATCTGTGTGGTGATGCAACCTCTGTCACACTAGTCCTCCATTGCATTCCAACATGTTCTAGGGATTTCTAACCATGGTTTGACACATGGTGTGTGATTGCATGTTTTCTTTTGCAAACCACAATGATCCACATGAACACACTAACTCAAGTGGGTGTGGTGATGCAACCTTTGTCACACTAGTGTTCCATTGCATATGGCAATTGCATTCCAACATCTTCTAGGGATTTCTGACCATGGTTTTACACATGAAGTGTCATTGCATGTGTTCTTTTCCAAACCACAATTATCCACATGACCACACACACTCAAGTGGGTGTGGTGATGCAACCGCTGTCACTCTGGTGCTCCATTGCATTCCACTGTTGCGATCCAACATGTTCTAGGGATTTCTATCGATGGTTTGACACATGGAGTGTCATTGCATGTGTTCTTTTAAAAAACCACAAAGATCCACATGACCACACACACTCAAGTGGGCGTGGTGATGCAACCATTATCACACTAGTGCTCCATTGTATTCCAATGTTGCATTCGAACATGTTCCTGGGATTCATGACCATGGTTTGAAACATGAAGTTTCACTGCATGTATTATTTTACAAACCATAATGATCCACATGACCACACACAGTCAAGTGGGTGTGGTGGTGCAACCTCTATCACACTAGTGCTCCATTGCATTCCAGTGTTGCATTCCAACATGTTCTAGGGATTTCTGACTATGGTTTGACACATGAAGTGTCATTCCATGTTTTCTTTTCCAAACCACAATGATCCACATGACAACACACACTCGAGTGGGTGTGGTGATGCAATCTCTATCACACTATTTCTTCATTGCATTTGACAGTTGCATGTCATTGCATGTGTTCTTTACCAAACCACAATGATACACATCAGCACACACACTCAAGTGTGTGGCGTGATGCAACCTTTATCACACTGGTGCTCCATTGCATTCCATCATTTACTATGGCTTTGTTACCACGGTTTAACACATGGAGTGTCATTACATGTGTTCTATTCCAAACCACAATAATCCACATGACCACACACAATCAATTAGAAGTGGTGATGCAACCTTTGTCATACTGGTGCAACATTGCATTCCAACATGTTATAGGGATTTATATCCATGGTTTGACACATGAAATGTCATTGCATGTGTTATTTTAAAAAACCACAATGATCCAACCAACCAAACACACTCAAGTGGGTGCGGTGATGCGACCTCTATCACACTGGTGCTCCATTGCATGTGGCAGTTATATTTGAACATGTTCTAGGTCTTTCGGACCATGGTTTGACACATGGAGTGTCATTTCATGTGTTATTTTCCAAACCAAAATGTTCCACATGACCACACACACTCAAGTGGGTGTGGTGATGCAACCTTTGTCACACTGTTTCTCCATTACATGTGACAATTGCATTCCAAAGTGTTCCTCGGCTTTTTGACCATGGTTTGACACATGGAGTCTCATTGCATGTGTTATTTTCCAAATTAACCACAATGATCCACATGACCACACACACTCAAGTGGGTGGCGTGATGTAACCTCTATCTCACTGGTGCTCTATTGCATTCCAATGTTGCATTGCAACATGTTCTAGGTATTTCTGACCATGCTTTCACACATGAAGTGTCATTGCATGAGTTATTTTACAAACCATAATGATCCACATGACCACACACACAGAAGTGGGTGTGGTGATGCATCCTCTATCACACTGGTGCTCCAGTGCATTCCAATGTTGGATTCGAACATGTTATAGGGATTTCTGACTATCGTTTGACACATGAAGTGTCATTGCATGTGTTATTTTACAAGCCATAATGATCAACATGACCACACACACTCAAGTTGGTGTGGTGATGCAACCTCTGTCACACTGATGCTCCATTACATTCCATTGTTGCATTCCAACATGTTCTACGGCTTTCTGACCATGGTTAGACACGTGGAGTGTCATTGCATGTGTTAATTTCGAAACCACAATGATCCATATGACCACACACACTCAAGTGGGTGTGGTGATGGAACCTCTGTCACACTGGTGCTCCAGTACATTCGAATGTTGCATTCCAACATGTTCTAGGGATTTCTAACGATGGTTTGACACGTGGAGTGTCATTGCATGTGTTCTTTTCCAAACCACATTAATCCACATGACCACATACACTCAAGTGGGTGTGGTGATACCACCTCTATCACACTTCTGCTCCATTGCATTCCAATATTGCATTCCAACATGTTCTAGGGCTTTCTAACCATGGTTTGACACATGGAGTGTCATTGCATGTGTTTTTTCCAAACTACTAAGATCCACATGACCACACACACTCAAATGGGTGTGCTGATGCAACCTCTGCCACACTGGTTCTCCATTGCATTCCATTGTTTCTTTACAACATGTTCTAGGCCTTTATGACCATTGTTTGACACATGGGGTGTCATTTCATGTGTTCTTTTCCAAACCACAATGATCCACATGACCACACACACTCAAGTGTGTTTGGTGATGCATCCTCTGTAAAACTAGTGCTGCATTGCATTCCAATGTTTCATTCCAACATGTTCTAGCGATTTCTAACCATGGTTTGACACATGGAGTGTCATTGCATGTGTCCTTTTCCAATGCACAATGATCCACATGACCACACCAACTCATGTGGGTGTGGTGATAGAACCTCTTCCACACTGTTTCTCCCTGACATTCCAATGTTGTCCAACATGTTCTAGGGCTTTCTAACCATGGTTTGACACATGGAATGTCATTGCATGCATTCTTTTCCAAACCACAATGATCCACATGACCACACACACTCAAGTGGGTGTGGTGATGCAACCTCTGTCACACTAGTCCTCCATTTCATTCCAACATGTTCTACGGATTTCTAACCATGGTTTGACACATGGAGTGTGATTATATGTGTTATTTTGCAAACCACAATGATCCACATGACCACACTAACTCAAGTGGGTGTGGTGATGCAACCTTTGTCACACTAGTGCCCCATTGCATATGGCAGTTGCATTCCAACATGTTGTTGGTCTTTTTGACCACGGTTCTACACATGGAGTGTCACTACATGTGTTCTTTTCCCAACCACAGTGATCCAGATGACCACACACACTCAATTGGGTGTGGTGATGCATCCTCTGCCACACTGGTGCTCCATTGCATTCCAATGTTGCATTCCAACATGTTCTATGGCTTTCTATCGATGTTTTGACACATGGAGTGTCATTGCATGTGTTCTTTTAAAAAACCACAATGATCCACATGACCACACACACTCACGTGGGTGTGGTGATGCGAACTTTATCACACTAGTGCTCCATTGCATGTGGCAGTTATATTCCCACATGTTCTATACGAATGGCGATGGAGCGGGTTTGGATGGATATTCAAAAACCAAATCCAAATCCAGATCCATGAACCTCACTCTAGCACGCCCATGAAGATATCCATGGGCATGGATGTCGCCCCAGATCCATACCCGTTGGATATCCATGTATCCATGGATATCCATTGGTTTACATGCCATATACATAATGATAACAACATTGAATATAAATGTGGCATTGTAGAAAATTTTGACAGCATTTCAGCAAATATTACATAGATAATACATAGAAATATCAAAGCAACAATATTTCAACCACATAGTACTTAAAATATGTCAAATATTACACGATAAAACCACAGAGTACATAGATTTCTCATAACAGTCTCACTGACATGTGGGTCCCACATGCCAGTCGAGTATCCGTTGGATATCCATGGAGCGTAACCACTACCCATGCCCGCCCCATGAATTAGCGGATATCCGTCCCATGAAATCCGTGGGCATAATTAGTCCTCCATACCTTTACCCATCGGGTCGGATATCTGTGGATACCCGGATCCATGGATAAAATCGCCATCCTTAATGTTCTAGGGCTTTCTGGCCATGGTTGCACACATGCAGTGTCATTTGATGTGTTATTTTTCCAAATCACAATGATCCACATGACCACACACACTCAAGTGGGTGTGGTGACGAAACCTCTGCCACACTGGTGCTCCATTGCATGTGGCAGTTGCATTCCAATGTGTTCCTGGGCTTTCTGACCATGGTTTGACACATGGAGTGTCATTGCATGTGTTCTTTTCCAAATTAACCACAATGATCCACATGACCACACACACTCAAGTGGTGTGGTGATGCAACCTCTATCACACTGGTGCTCCATTGCATTCCAATGTTGCATTCGAAAATGTTCTAGGGATTTTTGACCATGGTTTGACACATGAAGTGTCATTGCATGTGTTATTTTACAAACCATAATGATCCACATGACCACACACACTCAAGTGGTTGTGGTGATGCAACCTCTATCACACTGGTGCTCCATTGCATTCCAATGTTGCATTCCAACATATTCTAGGGATTTCTAACTATGGTTTGACACATGAAGTCTCATTGCATGTGTTATTTTTCAAACCCCAATGATCCTCATGACCACACACACTCAAGTGGGTGTGGTGATGCGATCTCTATCACACTGGTGCTCCATTGCATTTGGAAGTTGCATTCCAACATGTTCTAGGGCTTTCTGACCATCGTTTGACACATGGAGTGTCATTGCATGTGTTCTTTACCAAACCAAAATGATACACATCACCACACACACTCAAGTGTGTGTCGTGATGCAACTTTTATCACACTGGTGCTCCATTGCATTCCAATATTGCATTCCGTCATTTTCTATGGCTTTGTTACCATGGTTTAACTCATGGGGTGTCATTGCATGCGTTCTATTCGAAACCACAATGATCCACATGACCACACACACTCAAGTGGGTGTGGTGATGCAACCTCTATCATACTGGTGCTCCATTGCATTCCAATGTTGCATTCCAACATGTTATAGGGATTTCTACCCATGGTTTGACACATGGAGTTTCATTGCATGGGTTATTTTAAAAAACCACAATGATCCACACAACCACACACACTCAAGTGGGCGTGGTGATGCAACCTCTATCACATTGGTGCTCCATTGCATGTGGCAGTTATATTCGAACATGTTTTAGGGCTTTCGGACAATGGTTTGACACAATAAGTGTCATTTCATGTGTTATTTTCCAAAGCACAATGTTCCACATGACCACACACACTCGAGTGGGTGTGGTGATGGAACCTCTGTCACACTATTTTCCATTGCATGTGACAATTGTATTCCAACGTGTTCCTGGGTTTTCTGACCATGGTTTGACACATGGAGTGTCATTGCATGTGTTCTTTTCCAAATTAACCATAATGATCCACATGACCACACACACTCAAGTGGGTGTTATGATACAACCTCTATCTCACTGGTGCTCCATTGCATTCCAACATGTTATAGGGATTTCTGACCATTGTTTCACACATGAAGTGTTATTGTATGTGTTATTTTACAAACCATAATGATCCACATGACCACACACACTCAAGGGGTGTGGTGATGCAACCTCTATCACACTGGTGCTCCATTGCATTCCAATGTTGCATTCCAACATGTTCTAGGGATTGCTGACTATGGTTTGACACATGAAGTGTGATTGCATGTGTTATTTTACAAACCATAATGATCCACATGACCACACACACTCAAGGGGTGTGGTGATGTAACCTCTATCACACTGGTGCTCCATTGCATTTCAATGTTGCATTCAACATGTTCAAGGGATTTCTGACTATGGTTTGACACATGAAGTGTCATTGCATGTGTTATTTTACAAACCATAATGATGCACATGACCACACACACTCAAGTTGGTGTGGTGATGCAACCTCTGTCACACTAATGCTCCATTACATTCCATTGTTGCATTCCAACATGTTATATGGCTTTCTGACCATGGTTAGACATGTGGAGTGTCATTGCATGTGTTCATTTCCAAACCACAATGATCCACGTGACCACACACACTCAAGTGGGTGTGGTGATGCAACCTCTGTCACACTGGTGCTCCAGTACATTCGAATATTGCATTCCAACATGTTCTAGGTCTTTCTGACCATGGTTTAACACGTGGAGTGTCATTGCATGTGTTCTTTTCCAAACCAAAATGATGCACATGACCACACACACTCAATTGGGTGTGGTGATGCAACCTATATGACACTAGTTCTCCATTGCATTGAAATGTTGCATTCCAACAGGTTTTATGGCTTTCTAACCATGGTTTGGCACATGGAGTGTTATTGCATGTGTTCTCTTCCAAACCACATTGATCCACATGACCACATACACTCAAGTGGGTGTGGTGATTCAACCTCTATCACACTAGTGCTCCATTGCATTCCAATGTTGCATTCCAACATGTTCTAGGGCTTTTTAACCATGGTTTGACACATGGAGTTTCATTGCATGTATTCTTTTCCAAATCACAATGATCCACATGACCACACACACTCAAGTGTGTTTTGTGATGCATCCTCTGTCACACTAGTGCTCCATTGCATTCCAATGTTGCATTCCAACATGTTCTAGGGATTTCTAACCATATTTGACACATGGAGTGTCATTGCATGTGTCCTTTTCCAACCCACAATGATCCACATGCCCACACCAACTCATGTGGGTGTGGTGATTGTAACTACCTCGGTGAATTACGCTCTTAGTTAATGCCTGGATGAACGAAAGTGGTTAAAATAGTACGGTGGGGCCCAGGGCCACTCACGGTAGACCTTTCGGCCGTCCTAACCACTTTCAGTCAACGGGACAAGAACGAGCGGCGTAATCGGCAGGCGAAGGGATCAAATACATACACAAATGAGTATGTATGCAAGCCACATACAACAGTACATCAGAGCCATTCCATCTAAAATAAATAGAAATATTGCAACGCCATACGGCAAGATCCAAATATCCTAGATAGATATAATAATTTAGGATAGCTCCTCATACATCACACATCAGAGTGTCAGGCGGAAGCGGAAAACAAGATCCGAGTACGGATAAGAAGCAAATTGGCATAAGATGCCCCATAAATAAACACATCCCGCCCACAGATCACACGGATCCCCGTTCCCGGAATCTCTACACCAAATGATCATTGCCAACATCATCTGTCTCTTCCGCCCAGTATCCATCTTGCGGGTACACCTGTTCATCTGAATGAAATAATTTATCGTGTGAGACCCTAGGGGTACTCAGCAAGTCTTTATGCCACTAAAGGGGACACAACCTGGGGTGACGCATTTGCAGCAAAAGATAATACCTACAATTCTATAGAGACTCGCTAACCTTCCGCCTAACCAATGCTAGGCGGAAGTCCGTGAATTAAGAACAACAGTTATAACAGTATAATTAACAGATCCATCCTCCTCCTCGCTTACCCACGAGGAAGCGGACGAACAACCCCCATCATCCGTTGGCAGTTTTTATTAACCATTCCATGAGTATTGCACTATTTACTAGTCAAGTACTTAGTAAATTTAAAAGCGGTACTTTAGTTATACTTGTCTATGATCGAGAAACTGTGCTCCAAGTCGTCCATAACCGCGGACACGGCTTTCAGAAAGATTTACCCTGCAGGGGTGCACGAATAGCAACACACACTCGATCAACCTCGGAAAAACCAAATCAAAACCCAACGAGGCATTCACGACAAAGCAATCACAGGATTCAGAAATATTTCAGGGGGCCACCCCATTAAGCTACCCGCAGCGAAGTTGGCCGACTCCGAGACGGACCCAAGGTTTGTGTGGACGGCGGTAAACGACTGGGAACCCGAAAATGTGACTGGGCTTGTCGATACAGCGAAAACGTGTCACGACCCAAAACAGTACAGGTGCTCCATGCACAATCTTAAATAAAGCAGTAACATGGCATAAGTACAGAATAGTAATAAAGCCCCAAACTAATTGTGGCCCCAAGAAATAAGAATGAATCAAGCTCTAGCTCAGGGGGGTCCATAAGGCCTCCCGGATGTGGATAGTGCGAATAAACAAGGAATAGGAATCAAGTACTCGGGGTCCTACGGGACACAAGTGAGCATGAAAAACCAAATAGCAATATTGCTCACCGATGCCTCTTTCATTAGTTATCCCATTACTACTCAGGTTATGTTGTTTAGGTACCTCGTTATCCATCCGACACTCACATACCCTAAGCATGCTTTTCTACGACTCGCATGGCTCAAACAACTCCTGTAGTAATGGCTCATGGGACCGGAACAGGCTTAATGTGGTTTAAAAGTAAAGGCTATGCAGTACTTGGGATTCAATTTAATGCAATCGCGACTCAATGATGCAAGAATAAGATAGAGGCAATAGGTACTGTATGTATGCAAGCATGTGGTAGTTCTTGCCTGGCAGCTCAGTTGAAGCGAGAGATGGATCTGGGTAATACTCCTGTGATTCCTGGTAAACCTCCTGCTGGGCGTCTATTCGAAGAAGAACCAAACAAACAAGGGCCAACATAAATAAAGTGCGCAAGCATATGAATTGAAATGCAAAAAGCAACCAAGCATGCCATGATGAATGATGCACAATTTACATGGCATTAAGGTAGCATGGCAAAGGTGAGATGTGGATACAAGAATTAAAGCACTTTAATATTTATTTGCCCAAGTTTTATTGTCATAAACAGTTCAGAATTTAAATGTTGACATGATGCATGCTGCAATTCAGAACAAGGACTGCATAAATAGAACGGGCTCGTCGCGCTGATCGATTTAGACATATTATTTGCCAAATTTGGAATTATAAAACAAAAGTTATTAATTAACCAAGTAAAAGGGCATTTTCTCGTAATTTTAATCAACTCGAAATTTAAAGTGTTCAAAATATATGTTGAAGGGCATATTTGACTTCCTCACATTTTTCTGATTCCAAAACATATATTATTTGTATTATTTGGATTTGTATTTTGAAAATTATTTGAATCTGAAAAGAATTTGAATTTAAATAAATTTGAAAAGATTTGAATAAAAACAAACTCAACGAAAAACTTTTTACACCCAGGCAATTCTAGCCACAGTCACTGAATGGTGGGCCTGGTGCTGACTGGCCACGCGCGCGGGAAAACTTTTGTCACCGCAGGCTGGGCTAGCCCACAGAGACTGACATGCTGGGGCCAGCGGCTGAAGGCCCACGTGCCAGCGGAAAACCCCCAGCGGCTGACTGGTGGGGCGCCAGCTGGACCGCGGGTTGCGTCTGAGAAAACGGAGGGGTTGTCCTGCAAAACTTCCAGAGCGGCTGGCAGGTGGGGACACTAGGAGCGCGGGTTACAGTAATTAAAAAGGGGAGGGGTTTTTGCAAAACGACCACGCCCAGGGTACTGTTTATCATTCTCCTCCGTCTGGCGGCAGGCGCGTGCGCGGGCGGAGCGGGGATTCGATCCCGGGTCGCGGGAGTCCGCGTTGAGGAGGCTAACCGGTGCGGTGGTGCTGGGGGAGCTGCCAGGGAGGTGGACGCGGGCTAGATAGGGCGAGCGTGGCGCGGGAAAGTAGCAGATGCTGGCGAGCTCTGGCGCGCGGAGAGCGTTTGACCAATCGCATGGCGAGGCCAGAGTGATACGGCGAGGCGGAGGTTGTCAGGAAGAAGAAGATGCTCACCGCGGGCTCGCTGGTGGGCTTGGATCGGCGCGAGGAGCGGTGGATCGACGGCGAGGCTGGCGGCCGGAGTTTTAGGGTTTCGCGTCGGGCGGCGAGGAACTGGCGGTGCTGGGGCTTCTCCTCCGCGACGGCGTGTACTGGGCGACGCAGGGGGATATCCTCGATCTCCCAGACCACTTCCACGACAAGCTCGACGGCCGGAACGAGGAAATGGCGGCGGTAGTCGGCGGTGACTGGCGGCAGGTGGGGGGCGACGGTGGAGAATACGGGGAAGGAGGGGGTGCTCTGGGGCGGATCTGGCGAGGCCAGAGAGGCGTGAGGAGGAGGGGAAAGTGAGAGGGAGATAGGGGAGGCAGGTGGGAGCGGGGTAGATGGAAAAAGGGGCTTCGGCCCTTTCCTCCTTCCTCCCGAGCACGTGGGCGAGCAGGCTGGGGCTGGTCCTGGCGAGGTAGGGGTGGCTGCAGGTGGGGCTGGGGTGGCGCAGCTGCAGGTGGGGCTGGTAGGAGGAAGAGAGAAGAGAGAAAGGAGAGGGGGTAGCTAGGGCTAGGTTAGATGGGGCTCGGGTTAGGGTTAGGGTTTTGTCTAGCTTAGAGAGAGAGCTAGGTCTAGCTAGGGTGGGGCCAGCTAGAGAGAGGGGCTAGGCATGGAGGCCAAGCTAGAGAGAGAGAGAGAGAGGAAGGTTTTAGAGTTAGGGTTTAGGAGAGGATTGGAGAGAGAGAGAGAGAGAACTAGATAGGTTAGATGTTTAGATATTTGAATTTATTTTGGTTTAAGAGATCATGTCAAGAAGGACCCTAGTGCTTGAACTTGCATAAGCTAATGTGGAAAAGAAACTAGAAAGAAAGAGGAAGAAAATAAGATGGTGAAATAGGCTCATATGACCACCCATCTAGATAAATAAAATAAAATGAACGTAAATGGTGTGGATAAAACCAACTCAAGTGGAGCATGGTGGAGGCTAGAATGATCATGAGGTGGAGGTGGAAAGAATTCCAAGAAAAAGAAAAAGAAATGAATTAAGGAATAGGCCTCATATGGTTCATGCATGGAGAATAAAATAAGAAGATAAAGAGAGGGGTGAGACTATGAGGAGGGTGTAATGGTGGTAGATGTTTCCCCAAGATAAGATCCACTAAAACAAAAGAAAACCCAATGAGGTGGAGGTGGTGTAGAGCTTGCATGGCCCATGCAAAAATAATAATGCCATTATTTATTTTGTGACAACAATAATAATATGATGGCATTATTCTTATGCATTTCCAAAAATGGAGATAAAACCAAGCACAAGAATTTAGAAGATTGATCCACCCCAACTACATGAGCTAGAATTAAAATGTCACAAGAAAAAGAATTACAAGCTCATGGTGAAGGGATGGTGGAATTATAAAGTGGTAGAAAGAAAGGTGGTGGAATGGGATAAAAGATATGCCCCCAACTCAACTTGGGCATTTAGACAATATATCAATAGCCAAATATAATATCAAGAAGCAAATACAATTAATAATGCATGTGAGAGAAGAACCAAAAGAAAAAGGGTTTTATATGATGCTCAAATGCAAGGTGGCATGATGACATGAGCATGATATAATTATGATGCAACAATAATCTCTATGGAGTAGCCAATATCTTACTAGGACAAGTAGCATTACAATTGTTAGACAATTGGGGGTGCTACAGTGATACAACCACTTCCACATTGTTTCTCCTTGACATTCCAATGTTGTCCAACATGTTCTAGGGCTTTCTGACCATGGTTTCACACATGGAGTGTCATTGCATGCATTCTTTTCCAAACCACAATGATCCACATAACCACACACACTCAAGTGGGTGTGGTGATGCAACCTCTATCACACTAGTCCTCCATTGCATTCCAACATGTTCTAGGGATTTCTAACCATGGTTTGACACATGGAGTTTGATTGCATGTGTTCTTTTGCAAACCACAATGATCCACATGACCACAATAACTCAAGTGGGTGTGGTGATGCAACCTTTGTCACACTAGTGCTCCATTGCATATGGCAGTTGCATTCAAACATGTTGCTGGTCTTTGTGACCATGGTTCTACACATGGAGTGTCATTTCATATGTTATATTCCCAACCACAATTATCCACATGACCACACACACTCAAGTGGGTGTCGTGATGCAACCTCTGTCACACTGGTGCTCCATTGCATTCCAATGTTGCATTCCAACATGTTTTAGGGATTTCTATCGATGGTTTGACACATGGAGTGTCATTGCATGTGCTCTTTTAAAAAACCACAATGATCCACACAAGCATACACACTCAAGTGGGTGTGGTGATGCGACCTCTATCACACTCGTGCTCCATTGCATGTGGCAGTTATATTCGAACATGTCCTAGGGCTTCCGGGCCATGGTTTGGCACATGGAGTGTCATTTCATGTGTTATTTTCCAAACCACAATGTTCCACATGACCACACACACTCAAGTGGGTGTGGTGATGCAACCTCTGTCACACTATTTCTCCATTGCATGTGACAATTGCATTCCAACGTGTTCCTGGTCTTTCTGACCATGGTTTGACACATGGAGAGTCATTGCATGTGTTCTTTTCCAAATTAACCACAATGATCCACATGACCACACACACTCAAGTGGGTGTGGTGATTCAACCTCTGTCACACTAGTCCTCCATTGCATTCCAACATGTTCTAGGGATTTCTAACCATGGTTTGACACATGGAGTGTGATTGCAAGTGATCTTTTGCAGACCAGAATTATCCACATGACAAAAATAACTCAAGTGGGTGTGGTGATTGCATGTGTTGCAAGTGATCTTTTGCAACCTTTGTCACACTAGTGCTCCATTGCATTCTAGTGTTGCATTCCAACATGTTCTTGGGCTTTCTGACCAAGGTTTGACACATGGAGTGTCATTGCATGTGTTATTTTACAAACCATAATGATCCACATGACCACACACACTCTAGTTAGTGTGGTGATGCAACCTCTGTCACACTGATGCTCCATTACATTCCATTGTTGCATTCCAACATGTTCTACGGCTTTCTGACCATGGTTAGACACATGGAGTGTCATTGCATGTGTTCATTTCCAAACCACAATGATCTACATGACCACACACACTCAAGTGGGTGTGGTGATTCAACCTCTGTCACACTGGTGCTCCAGTACATTCGAATGTTGCATCCCAACATGTTCTAGGGCTTACTGACCATGGTTTGACACGTGGAGTGTCATTTCATGTGTTCTTTTCCAAACCACAATGATCCAAATGACCACACACACTCAAGTGGGTGTGGTGATGCAATCTCTATCACACTATTGCTCCATTGCATTCCAATTTTGCATTCCAACAGGTTTTATGGCTTTCTAACCATGGTTTGGCACATGGAGTGTCATTGCATGTGTTCTCTTCCAAACCACATTGATCCACATGACCACATACACTCAAGTGGGTGTGGTGATTCAACCTCTATCACACTAGTGCTCCATTGCATTCCAATGTTGCATTCCAACATGTTCTAGGGCTTTTTAACCATGGTTTGACACATGGAGTTTCATTGCATGTATTCTTTTCCAAATCACAATGATCCACATGACCACACACACTCAAGTGTGTTTTGTGATGCATCCTCTGTCACACTAGTGCTCCATTGCATTCCAATGTTGCATTCCAACATGTTCTAGGGATTTCTAACCATATTTGACACATGGAGTGTCATTGCATGTGTCCTTTTCCAACCCACAATGATCCACATGCCCACACCAACTCATGTGGGTGTGGTGATACAACCACTTCCACATTGTTTCTCCCTGACATTCCAATGTTGTCCAACATGTTCTAGGGCTTTCTGACCATGGTTTCACACATGGAGTGTCATTGCATGCATTCTTTTCCAAACCACAATGATCCACATAACCACACACACTCAAGTGGGTGTGGTGATGCAACCTCTATCACACTAGTCCTCCATTGCATTCCAACATGTTCTAGGGATTTCTAACCATGGTTTGACACATGTTGTTTGATTGCATGTGTTCTTTTGCAAACCACAATGATCCACATGACCACAATAACTCAAGTGGGTGTGGTGATGCAACCTTTGTCACACTAGTGCTCCATTGCATATGGCAGTTGCATTCAAACATATTGCTGGTCTTTGTGACCATGGTTCTACACATGGAGTGTCATTTCATATGTTATATTCCCAACCACAATTATCCACATGACCACACACACTCAAGTGGGTGTCGTGATGCAACCTCTGTCACACTGGTGCTCCATTGCATTCCAATGTTGCATTCCAACATGTTTTAGGGATTTCTATCGATGGTTTGACACATGGAGTGTCATTGCATGTGCTCTTTTAAAAAACCACAATGATCCACACAAGCATACACACTCAAGTGGGTGTGGTGATGCGACCTCTATCACACTCGTGCTCCATTGCATGTGGCAGTTATATTCGAACATGTCCTAGGGCTTCCGGGCCATGGTTTGGCACATGGAGTGTCATTTCATGTGTTATTTTCCAAACCACAATGTTCCACATGACCACACACACTCAAGTGGGTGTGGTGATGCAACCTCTGTCACACTATTTCTCCATTGCATGTGACAATTGCATTCCAACGTGTTCCTGGTCTTTCTGACCATGGTTTGACACATGGAGAGTCATTGCATGTGTTCTTTTCCAAATTAACCACAATGATCCACATGACCACACACACTCAAGTGGGTGTGGTGATTCAACCTCTGTCACACTAGTCCTCCATTGCATTTCAACATGTTCTAGGGATTTCTAACCATGGTTTGACACATGGAGTGTGATTGCAAGTGATCTTTTGCAGACCAGAATTATCCACATGACAACAATAACTCAAGTGGTTGTGGTGATTGCATGTGTTGCAAGTGATCTTTTGCAACCTTTGTCACACTAGTGCTCCATTGCATTCTAGTGTTGCATTCCAACATGTTCTTGGGCTTTCTGACCAAGGTTTGACACATGGAGTGTCATTGCATGTGTTATTTTACAAACCATAATGATCCACATGACCACACACACTCTAGTTAGTGTGGTGATGCAACCTCTGTCACACTGATGCTCCATTACATTCCATTGTTGCATTCCAACATGTTCTACGGCTTTCTGACCATGGTTAGACACGTGGAGTGTCATTGCATGTGTTCATTTCGAAACCATAATGATCTACATGACCACACACACTCAAGTGGGTGTGGTGATTCAACCTCTGTCACACTGGTGCTCCAGTACATTCGAATGTTGCATCCCAACATGTTCTAGGGCTTACTGACCATGGTTTGACACGTGGAGTGCCATTTCATGTGTTCTTTTCCAAACCACAATGATCCAAATGACCACACACACTCAAGTGGGTGTGGTGATGCAATCTCTATCACACTATTGCTCCATTGCATTCCAATTTTGCATTCCAACATGTTCTAGGTCTTTCTAACCATGGTTTGACAAATGGAGTTTCATTGCATGCATTGTTTTTCAAACCACAATGATCCACATGACCACACACACTTAAGTGGGTGTGGCGATGCATCCTTTGTCACACCGGTGCTCCATTGCATTCCAATGTTGCATTCCAATATGGTCTAGGGATTTCTAACCATGGTTTGACATACGGAGTGTCATTGCACGTGTCCGTTTCCAAACCACAATGATCCACATGACCAAACCCACTCATGTGGGTGTGGTGATTCAACCTCTGACATACTGTTTCTCCCTTACATTCCAATGTTGTCCAACGTGTTCTAGGGCTTTCTAACCATGGTTTGACACATGGAGTGTCATTGCATGCGTTCTTTTCCAAACCACAATGGTCCACATGATCACACACACTCAAGTGGCTATGGTGATGCAACCTCTGTCACACTAGTCCTCCATTGCATTCCAATGTTGTATTCCAACATGTTCTAGGGATTTCTAACCATAGTTTGACAAATGGAGTGTGATTGCATGTGTTCTTTTGCAAACCAAAATGATCCACATGACCACACTAACTCAAGTGGGTGTGGTGATGCAACCTTTGTCACACTGCTGCTCCATTGCATATGGCAGTTGCATTCCAACATGTTCCTGGTCTTTCTGACAATGGTTTTATACATGGAGTGTCATTGCATGTGTTATTTTCCCAACCACAATGATCCACATGACAACACACAGTCAAGTGGGTGTGTTCATGCAACCTCTGTCACACTGGTGCTCCATTGCATGCCAATGTTGCATTCCAACATGTTCTAGGGGTTTCTATCCATGGTTTGACACATGGAGTGTCATTGCATGTGTTCTTTTCAAAAACCAAATTGATCCACACTACCACACACACTCAAGTGGGTGTGGTGATGCGACCTCTATCACACTAGTGCTCCATTGCATGTGGCAAGTATATTCCAACATGTTCTAGGTCTTTCTGACCATCGTTTGACACATGGAGTGTCATTTCATGTGTTATTTTCCAAACCACAATGATCCACATGAGAACACACACTCAAGTAGGTGTGGTGATGCAACCTCTATCACACTGGTGCTCCATTGCATGTGCCAGTTGCATTCCAACGTGTTCCTGGGCTTTCTCACCATTGTTTGACACATGGAGTGTCATTACATGTGTTCTTTCCCAAATTAACCACAATGATCCACATGACCACAGACACTCAAGTGGGTGTGGTGATGCAACCTCTATCACACTAGTGCTCCATTGCATTCCAATGTTGTATTCCAACATGTTCTAGGGATTTCTAACCATGGCTTGACACATGGAGTGTCATTGCATGTGTCCTTTTCCAATCCACATGACCACACACACTCAAGTGGGTGTGGTGATGCAACCTCTATCACACTGGTGCTCCATTTCAATCCAATGTTGCATTCCTTTCGTGGAATTGGCCATGGCAGTTGCTACGGGGTAGCTTATGTAGAGGAAAGGGCAAGGCGACGTAGGAGAATCTGGGAGCAAGATTGGCACGCGATGTAACCAAGTTCACGTCCCCTCGGTGGAGGATCGCTATGTCCTATTGTCAATCCAGTATATGATCATAAATTGGTTTACATGGAGCCGCCGGAGGCGGAGGGAGAGACTAGATCTAATGAGACGTGGGAGAACATGATGTTTAGGGGTTCCCCTGGTGACTTTATATATTCAGCCAGTTAGGGTTTACAAGTGCTAATGGGCCTTTTATTGGAGTCGCCGTCTTGGGCCTTCAGTCGGCGTGGCGTATGGGTCCAGTATGTGTCAGTCGCCGTATACGACCAGTAGACCCGCTCTAGGATTGGCTTCAGTCGGCTCGATCCAGCTGGCGACTCCGCTTCATGGGTATACCCCGATTGGTATTCCCCCATCAGTAGTCCCCGAGCGCGTCAGGGACTCGGGGATGACTTCAAACTATTGAATTGGTGTAGGCGATTCCAGGGTGGAGTCGATGGCGAGTCATTGGCGAGCTCCTGAATAGAAAAATAGCTCATGAAGTAGTCCATTCGCCTGGGCGAGTCGATGCGTCAGGCGAATCACCATTGGACGGAGTCACCCCTTGGAGAAGTTTGACTGGCGCCTTGTTATTTTGCTATTGTAGAAGATGATGAATAGAAGACATGGAGGCCGCCAAGTCGTTGATGACAAAGTCGCCGAGTCGGCACATGCGATTCCGCGATAGATGAGCCCGTGAGGGAGAGCCCGCAATAGCGAGTCCCCGAGCGTGGCGAGTACGTGAGGGCGAGTCTGCGGCGGCGAGTCCCCGAGCGTGTTGAGTAGGCGAGGGCGAATCCGTAGTGGCTAGTCCCCGAGCGTGTTGAATACGCGAGGGCGAGTCCATGGTGGCGAGTCCCTGAGCGTGTTGAATACGCGAGGGTGAGTCCGCGGTGACGAGTCGACGAGCATGTTGAATACGCGAGGGCGAGTCCGCGGTGGCGAGTCACCGAGCATGTTGAGTAGGTGAGGGCGAATCCGTTGGCGAGTCCCCGAGCATGTTGAATACGCGAGGGCGAGTCCGTGGTGGCGAGTTGCCGAGCGTGTTGAGTACGTGAGGGCGAGTCTGCGGTGGCGAGTCCCCGAGCGTGGCGAGCCACGGTCGTGGAACCACACGCACACACAGTATGCCTAGGAGTAGTCCCCGAGGCTCGAGTTGTCTGGTAGAGGCGACTCGAGGCTCTTTAGAGATGCATATTCTGAAAATAGTAGTGGTTGTTGCCGAGCATGGCGAGTCCGTGTGGAGAGAGTCCGTGATGATTGCGAGTAGGTGAGGGGAGAGTCCCCGAGTGTGGCGAGTCCGCGATGATTGCGAGTCCACGAGGGGAGAGTTCCCGAGTGTGGCAAATCCGCGATGATTGCGAGTCCGCGAGGGGAGAGTTCCCGAGTGTGGCAAATCCGCGATTATTGTGAGTCCGCGAGGGGAGAGTTCTCGAGTGTGGCGAGTCCATGATGATTGCGAGTCCGCGAGGGGAGAGTTCCCGAGTGTGGTGAGTCCGCGATGATTGCGAGTCCGCGATGACGTTGATTGCGCTGTTTTTGTTAGCAAGTCTCTCGTCTTGGCCGGGGGGCCAGTCACTTGGCGACTCCAAAGATGGCTCTCGGCTTCGCATTCTTCCTGGACGATCCGAGGCTCGATTTGCGAGTTCTCGTCCGCAGTACTTGGCTGTGCGAGTCGCACTATCTAAGGTTGAGGAGGACATGGTGATGTTTGTGTAGCACTGCCATTTGTCTTGGCCCGGAAGGCCAGTCGAGCAAGGCGACTCCAATGATGGCTCTCGGTTAGCGTTTTTCGTGGACGATCCGAGGCTCGGTTTGCGAGTCCTCGTCCACACTACTTGGCCATTGCAAGTCGCTCTTTCAAAGGTTGACAAAGGCGAATCAATCTTTCCCGGGGGGAAGAGACGCCCAGTGGTGAGTCCATGCAGCGTGGCATGTGACCCTCTCTGGCGGCTCGGACGATGAAGGTCCCTTAGTAGGCGTGGCGTATGTATTCGACGTAGCAGAAGTATAGGAGCGCTTTGGTGGAGTCGACGCGATGGACATAGAGTCGACGCGGCGGACGGAGGTCGCGCTATGGCAAAGTCGACACGGCGGACACGGGGTCGATGCGGCGGACATAGGTCGCGCTAGGGCGAGGTCAACGCGGCGGACATAGGGTTGACGTGGTGGACGGAGGTCGCGCTAGGGCGAAGTCGACGCGGCAGACACGGGGTCGACGCCGCGGACGTAGGTCGCGCTGGGGCAGAGTCGACGCGGCGAACACAGGGTCGACGGGGCGAACAGAGATCGCGCTGGGGCAAAGTCTACACGGCCGACACGGGGTCGACGTGGCGGACGTAGGTCATACTATGGCAAAGTCGACGCGGCGGACATGGGGTCGACACGGCGGACGGAGGTCGCGCTACGGCGATCGCGTGGCGTTTAGCCGATAGAATGGCGAGTCGACGACGGTGAGGCCACGAGGGAGAAGTCGTGATGGCGAGTCCCGAGCGTGGCGTGTCCGCGAGGGTGAGTCGCGGCAGGCGAGGAGAGCCCCCGATAATGGAGATTCCACGAGGACAGTGAGTCCCCCGAGCGAGTCCGCCAATTCAGTGTCTTGCACACGTATTGCAAAGCAGACATATATATAAAGATTAGATCAAATAAAGTAATCGATCAACAAAATAATCATAAGGGAGATTTGTTAGATGTCAAATTAATCCAACGCCGATGAGAAGAACCGATCTCTAGATGCATCGTGAGGCTGTGTTGGCTGATCTCATACGTATTGCATGAGAACAGTGCGCCGCTAGACTTGATCCTCCTAGTATTTGCACATACAAATTCATTGTTAGATATGATCGAATATTATAAGTAGAATATGCTTAAGTGAAGAGAGATTATTTATCCCAATCGGATGCATGTACTGCATCGCTCCTGCTATTGCTTTTTCGATCCAGAATTCGATCTGGAGTCAGTTTCCGGTACGGTGGCTTTGATCGATACAGGTGGCCACGAGTCAAGCATGGCTTTCATCTCCACGAGGCTCTCCAGGCGGCGCATGCACAAAAAAGACATGCAAATTGATTAGATCTAATCTAAATAAAACAATCGATTAACACATGAGAGAGACTAGCTAGTTGGTTTTTAAACGCTCTGCCACCGCGTATCTGTAGTTGGTACGGAGAACCAGTCTCTGCATGTATCTTAGAAATCTCTTGCATCCACATGCAGCTACCAGGCTGATCTGTGTCAGTGCTTGGCGCGTACAAGCCTGCCCTCAAAGAGCTTACGGGCCGGCAGCCTTTGAGGTCGCTGAATCTGAATTTAGGAACAACGCGAGGGTAGAGTTGCGGCCCAGAAAACGAAGGACCACGGCCGACCAACGCCTGACACACGCACTCGTCTCCTCAATTCATGCTGAAATCAAGGCGAATCCAGGGCAGACGAGTTTGCGAGCGTAGCAAGTCCGGTGTCGACGGAGAGTTCGCATGCAGGGCGAATGCCAAGGCTGGAAGGAGATCGGAATCGTCGCTGCTACGATGATTGGAAATAGCGAGCTGGCTGTCTGCCTATTCCGCGACTTCAGGCTACAACGTAATTCTCCAGATGCTTGCATGTGCAAAAGATTAGCAAACGGAAATAATGAAATATAAAATATTAACTTGAGCCTTGGGTATTGACTCGGCAACGTGACCTGATGGCTCGGATCACTCGGTAGCTATGCAATCCTGTACTCGTGGATTAAATCCTCCAAATATATGTACAGACATACATGCGAGATTAGATTAGAAGAAAATAACAAATTGGCAGAGCAATAAGTGAGGCCGAGATCGAATTGAAACTCATGAGCTAGCCTTCCAAGATTTTCCCGTGCGTGCGCTTGGCAGCCGTTCGGTTCCGCATGGAAGTTTTAATTTTCCAACGAATCCATACACTAGATCCAAATAAATTAATCAGGTGACGGGTAACCAATTAGGAAAAGGATGAACGGATTGAATAGAAAACTTAGCAGCTCCAAATCCGCGTCGGTGTGTGGCTGTTCCGCGTCGGCCGAGTTAGCCGCGGTGACGGCAAGAGATCCCGCCTGGATCATCACCTCCAAGCACCGTTTGCCCCATGGTAGGCGCCAACTGTCGTGGTATTGGCCACGACAGACGCTACGGGGTAGCTTACGTAGAGGAAAGGGCAATGCGACGTAGGAAAATCCGGAAGAGAGATTGACACACGATGTACCCAGGTTCACGTCCCCTAAGTGGAGGATCGCTATGTTCTGCTATTAATCCAGTATATGATCATATATTGGTTTACATGGAGCCGCCGGAGGCGGAGGGAGAGACTAGATCTAATGAGACGTGGGAGAGCATGATGTTTAGGGGTTCCCCTGGTCACTTTATATATGCAGCCAGTTAGGGTTTACAAGTGCTAATGGGCCTTTTATTGGAGTCGCCGTCTTGGGCCTTCAGTCGGCGTGGCGTCTGGGTCCAGTATGTGTCAGTCACCGTATACGACGAGTCGACCCGCTCTAGGCTTGGCTTCAGTCGGCTCGATCCAGCTGGCGACTCCACTTCATGGGTATACCCCGATTGGTATTCCCCCATCAATTCCAACATGTTCTAGGGCTTTCTAACCATAGTCCAGCTATTATAGGTGACATATAAACCCGTAAGTAGATCAGTTCCAGAACAAATGCTTTCTAGAAGCTTCCAAGTCAATAAAGACCAATATCAAGCCTGGATCTATCCTACTCAATCTACTATTCAACATCATCCATTCTATGATGATTTGGAATCTTGCAACCAATCAAAAACCTTAACTCTTGCATTCTAGTTTAAATTCTCCACATCTGCCAAATATTGCAAAGTCTAGAAACTGTTTCAACATCACTTCTTTGAATACCTCCCTATCTCAATCCTTCTGCATTGTTGGAAATGCACTTGAACCATATTGTATACCATCATAAGAACTACGAAGGCCCACTTTTTTCCCTTGTCTAGATCATCCTCTAAGCCATTTTTTCTTGATGGTTTTGCAGGAAAGAAAATAACCTTTCCTACAAATCTAGTCAACTAGCCTACTTTGTCATTGCATGTGATCTTTACCAAACCACAATTATCCACATGACCATACACACTCAAGTGGGTGTGGTGATACAACCTTTGTCACACTATTGCTCCATTTTATTCCAATATTGCATTCTAACATGTTCTAGGGCTTTCTAACCATTGTTTGAGAAATGGAGTGTTATTGAATATTTTTTTCCAAACCACAATGATCCACATGACTACACACACTCAAGTGGGTGTGGTGATGCAACCTTTGTCACACTAGTGCTTCATTGCATTCCAATGTTGCATTCTAACATGTTCTTGGGCTTTCTGACAAAGGTTTGACACATGGAGTGTCATTGCATGTGTTCTGTCCAAACCACAATGATCCACATGACCATACACAATCAAGTGGGTGTGGTGATGCAACCTCTATCACACTGGTGCTCCATTGTATTCCAATGTTGCATTCCAACATGTTCTACGGATTTCTGACCATGATTTAACACATGGAGTGTCATTGCATGAGTTCTTTTCCAAACCACAATGATCCACATGACCACACACACTCAAGTGGATTTTGTGATGCAACTTCTAGGGATTTTTGAGCATGGTTCGACACATGGAGTGTCATTGCATGTGTTATTTTCCAAACCACAATGATCCACATGACTACACACACTCAAGTGGGTGTGGTGATGTAGTCTCTATCACACGAGTGCTCAATTGCATTCCAATGTTGCATTCCAATATGTTCTAGGGATTTCTGACCATGTTTTGACGTATGGAGTGTCATTGCATGTGTTCTATTCCAAACCATAATGATCCACATGACCACACACACTCAAGTGGGTGTGGTGATGCAACCTCTGTCACACTGGTGCTTCATCCCATTCCAATGTTTTAGTCCAACATGTTTCTAGGCTTTCTGACCATGGTTTGACACATGGAGTGTCATTGCATGTGTTTTTCCAAAGCACAATGATCCACATGACAACACACACTCAAGTGGGTGTGGTGATGCAACATTTGTCACGCTGGTGCTCCATTGCATTCCAACATGTTCTAGGCCTTTCTAACCATGGTTTGACACATGGAGTATCATTGCATGTGTTGTTTTCGAAACCACATTGATCCACATGACCACATACACTCAAGTGGGTGTGGTGATGTAACCTCTATCACACTTTTTCTCCATTGCATTCCAATATGTTCTAGGGATTTCTAACCATGGTTTGACACATGGAGTGTCATTACATGTGGTTTTTTCCAAACCACAATGATCCACATGACGACACACACTCAAGTGGGTGTGGTGATGCAAATTGTGTTGCACTGGTGCTCCATTACATTGCAATGTTGTATTCCAACATGTTCTAGGGATTTCTAACCATGGTTTGACACATGGACTGTCATTGTATGTGTTCTTCTCCAAACCACCAAAAACCACATGACCATATACACTCTTCGGTTCCTATGGAACTCATTATTATCTTCAAGGGTTTATATCGCCTTAAAACTCATAGAAAAACATGATTTGGTTATCTTCTTAATACATTCATCAAGCTTATCAGCAGAAATTCGCAGCAACCGAAGATGTTTGGGTGTCCCCGGTGTCTCCTTGTCCATCTCATCAATATTCAGCTTGAGGGCTTTCAACTCCCTCTTCTGGCATTCATTGTCGAAATAGAGGAACTCCATAGGGACGATCATGATCTCCTTGCCATGCTTTCTATTGCTCCCGATCTCCATAGGAACTTCTCTCCTTGGCTTCTGTCCCTTGGTTGCGTGTCCTCACGTATGAACAAGAGGTAGATTGGTTTCTGGAGATTATGATTAGAGAGAGACACAATGGCAGTATATAAGAAGGGTTAGAGGTTGGTAAAACTCGCAAGAAACACCAACTTTATGCCCAAGAAAAGAATCTTAACGAAACAGGGAAAGAAAACACGGTTTTGGAGAAGTCCTACCGCGTAATGACAAACTATACGGGCGCGAGCCATATAGCTCCGGCCTATAATTGGTTTCGGGCAGATATTTCCAAATGTCTCGAGTCCAGGTCAATTAAGTCACTTGGAACCGACAAAATTGTTTTTTAATCTAAAACGAAAAAGGAATCGAAAATGTCTGAGAGTTTAATGACCAACTATACGGCGGGAGGATTTTCTCCGGCCGTATAGTTGCGACCGTATAGTTTCTAGACATCAAAAACAATTTCACGAAGAAGGTACTGAAGGTTTAACGACCAACTATAAAGTGGGAGATTTTTCTCTGGCCGTATAGTTGCGACCGTATAGTTGGTAAAAACCTTCAGAAACTTCAGAAAAACACGAGGGATTCAAAGGAAAAAACATTAGAAGTAAAATTTGTGAAAACAAATCACTTATTTGAGTAAGAACACTTACCGTTTACTTATTCGGGGATGACAAGTGCCTCCAACAATAAAGACTTCTTCTCTTTTGGAGAAATTGACCTTAGTTCATTTAATAATTCTCGTAAACTAAAATCACCAGGGCTAAAGTTCCTCTCAATAAGATTGGTGTATTGTTGGGAAAATATGGACACTGCATCCAACATCTTTATTTCTTGCCTCTACATAATCTGCAACTCAAATTCTTGAATTGAAAGGATCAAATGGACCAGTCTGCGCTTATGATTTTTCCTCTCAAGGAGTTCTTTTAAACCATCACAATCCGTATGAACTCTTACTTTTGCATCAACTATATGAGAACAAAATTTATCACAAGAGAAAAATACAGCAAAAAGTTCCCTTTCTTCCTTAGGATAATTCTTTTGAGAACTATTAAGAGTTCTAGTAGCACGATGTATAATATTAACTCTGCGACCTATATGTTGTCCCAGACTTACTCCTGCAGTATCATCACTAGCTTCACATATTAAGTCAAAAGGCATATCTTAAATAAGTGGTTTAATGATAGGAGCATGGGATAAAACATATTTAAGTTTATCAAAGGCTACAAGACATTTATCATCAAAATTAAATCTTACTCCCTTTTGCAGAAGGTCAGTCAAAGGTTTAGATATTCTAGAGAAATTCCACATGACCAAGGAAACTTCTTATACCTTTTATATCCCTAGGTTGTGGCATTCTCTCTATGGCCTCAACCATAGCTCTATCCACTTCAATTCCCTTACCTGATACCTTATGTCTAAGGACTATACCTTCTTTCACCATAAAATGGCACTTCTCCCAGTTTAGAACAAGATTGATTTCTTCGCAACGCTGCAAAACTCTTTCGAGATTATCGAAGCAACTAGTAAACAAAGTTCCATAGATAGAAAAGTCATCCATAAATACTTCCATTATCGTTTCTATAAAATTAGCAAAATAGCAGTCATACATCTTTGAAAATTAGTTGGAGCATTACATAAACCAAAAGGCATACGATGTTAAGCTTGTAAACCATAAGGACTAATGAAAGTTGTTTTAAGTTGGTCATCAGGATGAACAACTATTTGAGAAAAATCAGAGTATCCGTCCAAGTAGCAAAAATGAGTGTGGTTTACTAACCTCTCTAAAGTTTGATCTATGAACGGTAAAGGATAGTGATCTTTCCTAGTTTATTTATTCAATTTACTGAAATCTATACATCCTATGTCCAACAATAGTTCTAGTAGGTATCAATTCATTGTTTTCATTAGGAAGAACAGCAAAACCGCCCTTCTTAGGGACACAATGAACAGGACGTACCCATTCACTTTCTTTTACATGATAGATTATACCTGCGTCCAATAGGCGTACTACTTCTTTTCTGATCACTTCCTTCATTTCGGGCTTCAGTTCTCTATTAAATTCCACAACTGATTTAGCACCTTCCTCCATGAATATTCGATAGACGGTTATCATGGGACTAATTCCCTTCAAATCATCCATTGAGTACCCAAAGGCCTTGCGATGCTCCTTAAGTATTTTCATGAGTTCTTGTTCTTCATCTCCTGAAAGTTTAGCACAAATAATAACAGGAAATTTATTTGTATCATATAAAAATCTGTATTTAAGATTATCTGGTAGAGTCTTCGATTCTAGGGGTGGTAATTCCTCGTATCCTCTTCTGGCTCTTCTAAAGCCTCATTAGTTGGAGGCCCTATAATGGGAAGTGAATCAAATTCACCTTCTAGTTCTTCTAGGGACTTGTCCTCCATAACTATTTCTTCATAATTTGACTCTTCATTTTTTTTCTTGATCACTAAAGAATAGAGATGTCATTTCCTCAATAGTTTTCTCTTTCTCTTCTTCTTGTATTTGTAAAGGTTTGTCTTTAAATTTGGAAAAGTGGAATTCTTTTTCCACTTCCCCAAGCTTAAGAGACACAATCTCCTTTTTGAAATCAACTTTCGCACCTACATCACTCAAAAAGTTTCTTCCAAATATAATTGGGCAAAGAGTGTTAGCTGGCATATCAACAACTACAAAATCGATAGGAAAGTTTTTATTGCCAATTGTGACAGTTGCATATTCAACTACTCCCATTGGAATTCTAAGAGTTTTATTGGCTAACATGATTGTCATATCAGTATTTTCAATTGTAGCTAGTTCTATTTCTTCTTTTATTTCTAAATAAAAATCATAAGATATAACATTCACTTCGGTGCCAAGATCGCATAAACCATAATGCAAGGTTTCCTTAAATATGCAGGGAAGAATAGGCTTACCCACATATTTTAACTTTGTTTTACCTTCAACCAATACGGAAGTCTCTTTATCAAGTTCAACTATGTTACAATGTGCATACATAGCCATAATTGCTTCCTTGGTTACCTCTTCATCTTTGGTTTCTTCTAGATGTTCCTCAACTTATGGCATACTTTCCTCTTCCTTCTTCTCATGTACTTATTTGACCTATTCATATTCAAAAATATGCTTATGTGGAGTGTTAGGGAAAGGTATCTCATATATTGGTTCTAGGGAGTTCAGTGTTGCTTTAACTTCTCTTTTCCTCTCAGGTTCGGGTGGTAGATCATACTTGACCAAACCCTCTTTTGGAGCTTAGATGTGTTCTATAAAATCTTTAACAACATGCAACACAAGATCTGAATCCAAATAAATTTCTTTAGATAATTCGTTAATATGGCCCTTTTTATTATAGCCATGAATACAATCATAATCTATTTCTATGCCTGCTTCGCTTCCTAGACCAAAATTCCATGAAACTCTATGATCGTGAATTCTATTAAGTAAAGCCCAAGCTTTAGTTATAGGAATATTCATAAAAGTTCCTCTCGCGAAAGAGTCTAGTTCAATTTTATTAGGTTCATTTAAACTGCCATAAAAGATATATAATAAATACCATTCAGGAAAATCATGATGAGGACATTGATTCATTAAATCTTTAAATCTGTATAAGCTCTTACTAGTCCTTCATTAGGACGGTTCCTCCAAGTCATTATAAGACGCCTAATTCCAAAAGATTTTGATAATGGATAATATTTTGCTAGAAACTCACAGGCTAAATTATCCCAAGTAGTAGTGGCTTCTGGGGGTAGAGATCTATACCATGAGAGAGTTGTACTAGTCAAAGTCTGAATAAAAAGTTTAACCTTTACCTCATTAGCAGTATATCCCGGTAATTGGAAAGTGCCACATATATCTTTGAAAAATGCAATATGCTCATATGGATCGGGATTTTCTTCATATCCAGTAAATTGCTTCTTGTGTAGAATACCAAGTAGTAGAGGATTTATTTCAAACCCCCTTATCTTATCGTTGGAGTTATCTCTTCTATTAATATCATGGGGCTTCCCAACGTGGCTAACTGGGTTAGCACTAGCCATATGCTCAAACTCCATCATGTTGGTGGAAACCTATAACTCAAAACAAAACTTAGCAAGACAAAAATAAATAAGCAAAAACTAAAAGACCTACAGCGCTTACCTCCCCGGTAACGGTGCCAGAAAATAGCTTGATGACTGCAAGTGCACTGATCGTTTGTATCTAGTTTTGAAATAAATATATTGATCCCACGGGGAGCAAGAGTCTGTAGTCTAATAACTCTTGAAGTAAATATGTAACATCCCAAATTTTGCAATTACAGATGTTACTAGAACCATGCACCATAACATTGCATCATGGCACCACATATCGAAAAATTTGCATTAGGTAATTCTCAAACCCCATAGTCAGTTATAGACAAAAGGGGGTAAAACCTTTTTAACCACCAAAACCTTTGCAAAAGTGTTATTTTATAATCCTATCCTAATCCTCTCCTTTTTACAAATTTTTAGAGACCAATTTCGTCTATTTCGGAGTCCGTTTGCAAAAGTTATGAAACAAATAGCATTTCAGAAATTAATAAAAGAATAAAAAAAAACTAACCTAACGTTACCGGGCCGGCCGAGCCAGCCCGGGAACCTATCTACCGCGCGCCAGCGAGCGAGCGAGTGGCGCGCAGCGTAGCCGCCGCCCAGGCCGGCCCAACACGCCAGCCCGCTAACCGCTAGCCGCCAGCCCGCGAGCAGCCCGCGAGCAGCCGCCCCGCGCCCGCAGCCGCTGACAGGCGGGGCCCTCCTGTCAGCTCGCCCCCTGTGAGTCCGGCTCGGCCCCGTCCGCCTCGCCGCCAGCGCAACCGTCGCCACCGATTTCGGCGCGGACTCCGCGACTTCCGCGCCAAGATTTCGCCTTTAAATAGCCCTCGGCACGCACTCCTAGAACCCTAATTTTTTTCGCCGCCACCACCACCGAGCGCCGCCGGATTCCTCGCCGGAGTTCCGCCGCCGCTCGCCGCCTCCGGCCGCCGTCCGCCGACGCCTCGGAGAAGGAGGACCGCCGCCACCCTCGGGAACGGGACCGCGAGGAGGAGCCGCACGCCGTCCGCCTCTCCGTCTCGCATGAGGAGCTCCGCCGCCGTCGCTGGTCATCGCCGCCGTCCACCGCCGCCTCCAGTCGCCGCCCGCCGGTAAGCCGCGCCGCCCCCTCCCTCTCCAACCGTCGGATCTAGATCCGACGGCCCCAGATCGGTCAACGGCCGTGGGCCAACCGCGTCCCGCCGCGTGGCAGCGCCACGTCGACGCCGCGTCGCCCCCGTGCTGCGTCACGTGCGCCTCGCTGGCCCACTCACGTGGCGCCACGTGTCGCCGCGTCACTGGCCCCTTTTTCCTTTTTCTTTTAAATAGGCAGAAATAGCCCCAATCTTGTAAAATTCATAGAAATTCGAATATTAGTCCAAAAATTGGATATAATATACCGTTGGATTCATATTTTCGAGTATAACACAGATCTACAATAATATTACTGTTTTGCCACAGAAATATTGCAGTAGAATTAAAAGTTTAGATTGGATTATTTTAATTCTAGAAAATTATCCGTAGCTCCGTTTTAGTTGATTCTTGTTGCGTTGGTTTTGTATCGTCGAGATCTTCTGTAGAAAATTGTCATATTATGCTTAGGGTGTTTAGATCTGTCTCGAGATAGATTGGAGTTATAGATCTAGTTTCGAGCTTGGTAAATTAGGGTTTAACCCAAAATACTTAAAATCTGTGGGAAATCAATTCTAGTGGCATCTCCAACTCAACAACACCCCTGGTAAAAACCCTTGGTCGAAATCAAATCCATCCTTGCATACTACCATGTTGCATGCATGCATATTCGACTTCGTGGCTTGTTTTGTGCAATTTGTAATTGGACCCATGTTTGTTTCGTTAGATTGCTCGGAGTGCGCTGAGGAGTATTGTTGTGTAGATTGCTGCTCGGATCAAGGCAAGTTACACCACTTGTTCATATTGATGTCCTAGTTTTGAATACTATGCATGTTGTGCTCTTCAAAATAGTAGTATGCATGTGTAGGATTGTTTTGGTAGATCTACTTGAAAATATTTTGCAAGTGCGATGATTTTGTAGTATGCCATGAGTAGCTTTATACTTAGGAATTTCCGTCCTATTAGGTTCCTCTGTTTTTGCTAAGTATTGCTTGCTATGCTACATATACACTAAGTATCATTGGGAGGGTTCGAAAGACTCAAAATTTTCCAAGTATGATAGCTCTCTCGAGCGAACTTTTCTTCTCCAAAACCCCCCTTCAAAATAAAACTAAGTTTTCTTCTGGGTGGAATCTTTGTCGGGACAACGAGTGAGATTTTGGTGGAGGACGGCCGCCCAGGAATCAAAGAAGTCCGCCATGTTTCAGAATTCAGAAGCTTCCCATGCAACCACAATACATATGGGCTCTGTCTTGGCTTAGTACTTAGTGGGAAACCTCACCGGGGTACCAACATTTGGAGGTTCTTGGCATGGTTGGATCCAGCAGGTAGAGGGGCTACTAAGGGAAGGCTTCGCCATGGTCTTGTCTGTAAAAGGACTTGATCGTGGATTGTGGGAAAAGTGCACAACCTCTCAAGAGTATTGCAATCTGATCGATCAGCCGTGTTCATGAAAATAGAACAACGTTGAGCGTCTGAAGGATAGAGCCTCTGGAAGATCTTCCCCTCTCTTTTTTCCGAACTGAACGTTTTATAAACCCCAGGGCATGAGTAATATCGCCATTGGGTGGGATTTTGGGAACTTGGTGCGTAATATCCAAGTGCTAGGTTGATTTGGGAACTTGGTGAGTAATATCCACGTGTTCCATTCAACCCTATACTACTTATCAAGGTTTACAAAGTAGGGAAAACTTTCCTCCTCCTTTCTTATTACACTGGTAAAATTGGCTTTACGCAAATGAACCCCAGAGCCTACTCTTAGCCTTGCATGTAGAGATAGTCTTACTCTTTCCTTGGTGTAATTTGCCAATACATTCAAAGTATTGACCCAACTTGTTGGTTGCACGTCTTATGTGCAGAATCCGAAGATTGAAAGGTGCGTAGGGATCGCGGGTCTTCACGCAGCTAGCCTGAGGCGTTGATGGACTCAAGTTTTATTTAGTTTCCGCTGTTTTATTTGAGCTAGCTATGAGCTATGCAAGTTGTAATAATTATACTCTGGATTATTCGTGTAATAATGACTTGTGTTTTACATGATATTCATCGACTGTGAAGTGCTAGCTATTGATCTAGGGACTAGCATGTTAATCACAGGGACTTAGGATCCTTAACGATCTGAGGTCGCAACAGATGGTATCAGAGCACAAAGTTGCCTTTAGGACGTGACCCCTAGGATTGGAAACCACCTTTACCATTTGTGTTTTTGCTTTCTATATTCTTCTAAGTTATTTGTACTCTTCTAGTATTTCCCTTCCTTACCACCATGTGTCTAATTTTCTTTCTCCTAACCTAAAGATGACGGCCTTCTACTACGACACCGCCGAAGACATCAAGTGCCTGCGCTTCGGAGAGTGCCTTCTGGACATCATCAAGACACTGCAGTTACCCATGCCATCAATCAAGGGAAGCGAGTTGAGGAAGATGCACAAGGAAGGATGCTGGGCAATTGAAGTCATCCAACCAGGGCGCAGTCAGATAGAACCCAAGATGGAGGCCATTGTACTTAACGTCACCAGTGACTCCAAGGAGAAAGGACTTAGCATTTGCTTGCAGGAGCTCATTGGACGCCTTTGCGGACGCCACCATGAAGAGGTTGAAGGCAACTACATCAAACTCTTTGGAAGACGTGATGAGAGGGGAGTTCCAATCGAGTTAACCCCGGAGGAAAGGAAGACATGCAAGTGCCAAAGAATCCAATATCAAGACTTGGAGTTCCACATCGATGACCTTCAGAAGGGGAGCTGCCTTGAGATCGTGAGGAATGACGAGCTTTGTGCCCTAGTCAAGGAGAAGGACGAGAAGATCGAAGAGCTGGAAGAGAAGATCAAGTCCCTAGGAGGGGAGCTCACCGCCCAAGACAAAAGGTTCGCTAATCAAGAGAAGAGGGTGCAAGATAAGAACAAGAAGATTAGAGAACAAAGTCTAGTGCTCGCAAAGAACGAGATGGAGTTCAAGAACCTTGCCACCATGTTGAAGGACCTGTGAGCAGCCAAGAGGAGCTTGGAGGAGAAGATCACGCCCGTGACTATGGGGTCAAGTTTGATCAAGAAGCTACAGAAGGAACTCCGAGCGAAACTGGAAGCTGCTACCCAGGAACTGCAAGAGGTGAAGGAACTTCAAGGAAGGCTCGAAGCTGCAACACCGGAGCCACAGGAGATGAAGGAACTTCAAGAGAAGCTTGAAGCCACGACGAGGGACATGGAGCTATACAAATCACTGCTAGAAAAGGAAGGCTTCATCATAAAGGATGAGGAAGTGGATGATGAGTAGAGTAGTTGGACCACCTATAGTTCTATAGTCGAACGTTATTCGCGGTTGTAATGAGTACCAAAGATCTTATATCGGTTAGTTAAACTTGGTTGAGTGTGTGGATTTTTGTGAAATGTGTGCCTTGCGTGTGTTTTTCTTGTTTACATAAGGGTAGGAGTTTATCCCTTAGACTTTCTATCTATTTCTTAACTTGTCTCCCAAACCCTCCAGATGGCGAGACGCGGAAACAACAATAACAACATGCCCCCAGAGATAGCACAACTTCTGAACTCCCATAATCAATTGATCCAACTCCTCACTCAAAACATGCAAAACAACAACAACAACCCGCCGCCGCCGCCACCCCCACCGCCTCAACAGGATCGCTTGACTCGGTTCTTGAGGTTGAACCCTCCAACCTTCTCAAGCAGTGCTGAGCCAATTGTGGCAGACGACTGGCTCCGCACCATCAATAAGAAGTTAGACACCGTCCAAGTTGTTGGAGCTGATAGGGTGCGCTTTGCCGCGCACCAACTTGAGGGACCAGCTGCTGAATGGTGGGATAACTACCAGGTCACCCACCCTGATATTGAAGCTGTCACCTGGAACCAGTTTGAAGCAGCCTTTCGTACTCATCACGTAGCCACGGGAGTCATGTCACTTAAGAGACGTGAGTTCCGCGACTTGAAACAACTACACCGCTCTGTCTCCGAGTATGGGGACCTTTTCAACAAGCTGACACGTTATGCACCTGATGATGTATCCACTGATGCCAAGAGACAAGAGGAGTTCTTGAGGGGACTTAATGATGAAATATCAATTCAGCTTGTGGCCCTGAAGTTTGATAACTATCAGGAACTCCTGGACAGGGCAGCTGTGGTTGAAGCAAAGCAAAGGAGTATAGAGAACCGAAAAAGAAAGTCCACCTCACACAAGCACAACTCTGCCCCATATCAGAAGCAACACACTTCATCACCACCACCCCACAACCACAATGGCCACAACCACAATGGTCATCGTCATGGAGGACATAACCACAATGGCCATAAGCACCGCAATGGTAATGGAAATGGCAATGGGAAGGATCTGAGTGAAGTGACATGCTTCAAGTGTAACAAGACAGGGCACTATGCGACTACTTGCCCCGAGAAGACGAGGAATGGGAATGGTAATGGAAACGGCAACGGACACAACCATGGCAATGGTAATGGAAATGGGAAGAAGCCGAACCCGTTCGTGAAAGCCACGGTGAATCATGTCTCCGTGGAGGATGCTCGTGAGGCACCTGACTCCGTGATCGGTAAGTTCAAGCTTAACTCCACACCTGCAGTTGTTCTTTTTGATACTGGTGCATCGCATTCATTCATATCAAGGGTATTTGTGGATAGAGGTAAGATACCTACGGAGACTATTAGTACTCCCCTAAGGGTAAGTTCTCCTGGAGGAGAAATAGTGGCAAACTCTGGATGCCGTGGGTTAGAACTAAGAATTGGGGCGCACACTTTTCCCACCAGCCTAGTCGTTCTAGAATCACAAGGCTTAGACATAATTTTGGGCATGAATTGGATGACCGAGTATGAGGGAGTCATAGATTGTGCCAAAAGGACTATCGCACTCACGACTCCGGAAACGAAAAGGATCCGCTTTAAGTCAGCTTTCGCACTCAAAGGAAGTATGGTGAACTCTCTTAAGGGGGTTAGTTTGGAGGACGTGTCAATTATGAAGGAGTATCCAGGTGTGTTTCCGGAAGAATTGCCGGGGATGCCTCCCGACCGAGACATCGAGTTTCTCATTGACTTGATGCCAGGTACTGGACCAATAGCAAAGAGGCCATACAAGATGGATGTGGATGAATTGAAGGAACTCAAGAAACAGCTTAGAGAGCAATTGGACAAAGGCTTCATTCAACCAAGTGCGTCATCTTGGGGAGCACCTGTCTTATTCGTGGAGAAGAAGGATAAAACGAAGAGACTAGTCGTGGACTACCATTCGTTGAATGAAGTGACAATCAAGAACAAATACCCTCTACCCAATATTAACGACCTATTTGACCAATTAAAGGGAGCTAGTGTGTTCTCTAAGATTGATCTCCGATCAGGTTATTTTCAGTTGAAGATCCGAGAACAGGATGTACCCAAGACAGCCTTCACTACAAGATACGGATTGTATGAGTACACCGTAATGTCGTTTGGCTTAACCAATGCCCCAGCTTACTTCATGACTATGATGAACAAGGTGTTCATGGAGTACTTGGATAAGTTCATTGTGGTATTCATTGATGACATACTCATATACTCCAAGGACGAGAAGGAACATGAGGGGCACTTGCGCCTAATAATGGAAAAGTTAAGGGAACACAAGTTGTATGCTAAATTTAGCAAATGTGAGTTCTGGTTGAAAGAAGTGGGTTTCCTTGGCCATATTGTGTCGGCTAAAGGAGTTGCCATGGACCCAAGTAAGGTAGCTTCCGTGACAAAATGGGAGTCTCCTAAGAATGTGGGTGATATTAGGAGTTTCCTAGGCCTTGCGGGATATTACCGAAGATTCATTGAAAACTTTTCCAAGATAGCCAAGCCCATGACAGAGTTGCTGAAGAAAGAGAAGAAGTTCCAATGGACCGAGGCTTGTGAAGCAAGCTTTCAGGAATTAAAGAGGCGTCTAGTAACAGCACCAGTTTTGTGTCTCCCTGACATCCAAAAGGACTTCCAGGTCTATTGCGATGCTTCCCGGCAGGGACTAGGTAGTGTTCTGATGCAAGATGGAAAAGTAGTGTCTTACGCCTCTCGGCAACTTAAGCACCATGAGAATAACTACCCCACGCACGATTTGGAACTAGCATCAGTTGTGCATGCACTCAAGGTATGGAGACACTACCTAATGAGCAAACATTGTGATGTGTTCACGGATCACAAGAGTCTCAAGTACATCTTCACTCAAAAGGAGTTAAATATGAGGCAAAGGAGATGGCTTGAGCTCATCAAGGACTATGACTTGGACCTGCAGTACCATCCTGGAAAGGCCAACGTTGTGGCTGACGCCTTAAGCCGGAAAGTCTATGTAAATGGGCTTACCGTGGGAGAACTTCCAAAAGAATTGTGTGAACAATTCAAGAACCTCAGGTTGGAAATAGTTCCAAAGGGATACTTAGCAACTATGGAGATAGTGCCAACACTTCTGGACCAAATCAAAGAGGCCCAGAAGGGGGACAAAGAACTGGAAGAAATAAGAGCTAATATAAGCAAGGGTAAAGCAAAAGGGTTTCACACGGATGAACAAGGAACACTTTGGTATGAGAAATGTCTATGCGTTTCCGATAACCCTGACATCAGAAAGTTAATCCTTCAGGAAGCTCACGATTCGCCTTACTCAATTCATCCCAGTAATACAAAGATGTACATGGATGTGAAAGATAGGTTCTGGTGGAACAACATGAAAAGAGAGATTGTTGAATATATCTCCTTGTGTGACGTGTGCAACAGAGTCAAGGCCGAACATCAAAAACCAGCAGGACTGCTACTGCCTTTACCTGTGCCCGAATGGAAGTGGGACAAGGTAGGCATGGATTTTATCACAGGACTACCTCAGACTCGATCTGGGTATGACTCCATCTGGGTAGTGGTCGACCACTTCACAAAAGTGGCCCACTTTATTCCCGTAAAGACCACCTATACGAGTGCTAAACTTGCCAAGATTTACATGTCAAGGGTCGTAAGCCTTCATGGTGTACCCAAAGGAATTGTCTCTGATAGAGGTACCCAATTCACCTCTAAGTTTTGGCGACAGCTACACGAGTCTCTAGGGACACGACTGGAGTTTAGTACTTCCTTCCACCCGCAAACCGATGGACACACGTTAATCAGATCTTGGAGGACATGATAAGAGCCTGTGCGCTAGACTATGGGTCTAGTTGGGATGATAACTTGCCATATGCGGAATTCTCATACAATAACAGCTACCAAACTAGCATCAAGATGGCCCCATTTGAAGTTCTATATGGCAGAAAGTGTAGGACTCCGCTGTTATGGAATGGAGTAGGAGAACGTAGTTTGTTTGGACCTAACTGATCAAGGATGCCGAAGAGAAGGTGAGGCAGATTCAACACAAGTTAAAAATAGCCCAATCTAGACAAAAGAGTTATGCTGATTCCAAGCGCAGGGATGTGACTTATGAAGTAGGAGACCGTGCGTATCTCCGAGTTTCACCACTACGAGGAGTTAAGAGATTCGGGATCAAGGGTAAGTTGGCACCCCGATTCATAGGGCCCTATAAAATCTTGGGTCGCAGAGGGGAGGTTGCCTATCAGTTGGAATTACCCGAAGTGTTAACGGTTCACGATGTTTTCCATGTGTCGCAACTGAAGAAGTGTCACCCAGAAATGGCTGAAACCCCACTAAAGGATACGGTTCCATTGGAAGAAGTTCAATTGAAAAACGATCTCACCTATGAGGAAAAACCCACCAGGATCCTAGAAACAGCCGAGAGAATCACTCGTACCAAGACTATCAGATTCTGCAAAGTTCAATGGAATCACCATTCCGAGGAAGAAGCCACGTGGGAACATGAAGAAGATCTGAAGAAAGAACACCCACACCTATTTGCTAACCAACCTGAATCTCGAGGACAAGATTCTTCTTAAGGGGGGTAGGTTTGTAACATCCCAAATTTTGCAATTACAGATGTTACTAGAAGCATGCACCATAACATTGCATCATGGCACCACATATCGAAAAACTTGCATCAGGTAATTCTCAAACCCCATAGTCAGTTATAGACAAAAGGGGGTAAAACCTTTTTAACCACCAAAACCTTTGCAAAAGTGTTATTTTATAATCCTATCCTAATCCTCTCCTTTTTAAAAAAATTTAGAGACCAATTTCGTCTATTTCGGAGTCCGTTTGCAAAACTTATCAAACAAATAGCATTTAGAAATTAATAAAAGAATAAAATAAAAAACTAACCTAACCTAACCGGGCCGGCCGAGCCAGCCCGGGAACCTATCTACCGCGCGCCAGCGAACGAGCGAGCGGCGCACAGCGTAGCCGCCGCCCAGGCTGGCCCAACCCGCCAGCCCGCTAGCCGCTAGCCGCCAGCCCGCGAGCAGCCCGTGAGCAGCCGCCCCGCGCCCGCAGCCGCTGACAGGCGGGGCCCGCCTGTCAGCTCGCCCCCTCCGATTCCAGCTCGGCCCCGTTCGCCGCGCCGCCAGCGCAACCGTCGCCGCCGATTCCGGCGCAGACTCCGCGACTTCCGCGCCAAGATTTCGCCTTTAAATAGCCCTCGGCACGCACTCCTAGAACCCTAATTTTTTTCGCCGCCACCACCACAGAGCACCGCCGGATTCCTCGCCGGAGATCCACCGCGGCTCGCCGCCTCGGGCCGCCCTCCGCCGACGCCTCGGAGAAGGAGGACCGCCGCCACCCTCGGGAACGGGACCGCGAGGAGGAGCCGCATGCCGTCCGCCTCTCCTTCTCGCCGGAGGAGCTCCGCCACCATCGCTGGTCATCGCCGTCGTCCACCGCCGCCTCCAGTCGCCGCCCGCCGGTAAGCCGCGCCGCCCCCTCCCTCTCCAACCGTCGGATCTAGATCCGACGGCCTAGATCGGTCAACGGCCGCGAGCCAACCGGGTCCCGCCGCATGGCAGCGCCATGTCGACGCCGCGTCGCCCCCGCGTCGCGTCACGCGTGCCTCGCTGGCCCACTCACGTGGCGCCACGTGTCGCCGCGTCACTGGCCCCTTTTCCCTTTTCTTTTGAATAGGCAGAAATAGCCCCAATATTGTAAAATTCATAGAAATTCGAATATTAGTCCAAAAATTGCATATAATATACCGTTGGATTCATATTTCCGAGTAGAACACAGATCTACTATAATATTACTGTTTTGCCGCAGCAATCTTGCAGTAGAATTAAAAGTTTAGATTGGAGTATTTTAATTCTAGAAAATTATCCGTAGCTCCGTTTTAGTTGATTCTTGTTGCGTTGCTTTTGTATCGTCGAGATCTTCTGTAGAAAATTGTCATATCATGCTTAGGGTGTTTAGATCTGTCTCGAGATAGATTGGAGTTATAGATCTAGTTTCGAGCTTGGTAAATTAGGGTTTAACCCAAAATACTTAAAATCTGTGGGAAATCAATTCTGGTGGCATCTCCAACTCAACAACACCCCTGGTTAAAACCCTTGGTCGAAATCAAATCCATCCTTGCATACTACCATGTTGCATGCATGCATATTCGACATCGTGGCTTGTTTTGTGCAATTTGTAATTGGACCCATGTTTGTTTCGTTAGATTGCTCGGAGTGCGCTGAGGAGTATTGTTGTGTAGATTGCTGCTCGAATCAAGGCAAGTTACACCACTTGTTCATATTGATGTCTCCGTTTTGAATACTATGCATGTTGTGCTCTTCAAAATAGTAGTATGCATGTGTAGGATTGTTTTGATAGATCTACTTGAAAATATTTTGCAAGTGCGATGATTTTGTAGTATGCCATGAGTAGCTTTATACTTAGGAATTTTCGTCCTATTAGGTTCCTCTATTTTTGCTAAGTATTGCTTGCTATGCTACATATACACTAAGTATCATTGGGAGGGTTCGAAAGACTCAAAATTTTCCAAGTATGATAGCTCTCTCGAGCGAACTTTTCTTCTCCAAAACCCCCCTTCAAAATAAAACTAAGTTTTTTTCTAGGCGGAATGGTTGTCGGGACAACGAGTGAGATTTTGGTGGTGGACGGCCGCCCAGGAATCAAAGAAGTCCGCCATGTTTCAGAATTCAGAAGCTTCCCATGCAACCACAATACATATGGGCTCTGTCTTGGCTTAGTACTTAGTGGGAAACCTCACCGGGGTACCAACATTTGGAGGTTCTTGGCATGGTTGGATCCAGCAGGTAGAGGGGCTACTAAGGGAAGGCTTCGCCATGGTCTTGTCTGTAAAAGGACTTGATCGTGGATTGTGGGGAAAGTGCACAACCTCTCAAGAGTATTGCAATCTGATCGATCAGCCGTGTTCACGGAAACAGAACAACGTTGAGCGTCTGAAGGATGGAGCCTCTAGAAGATCTTCCCCTCTCTCTTTTCCATACTTAATGTTTTATAAACCCCAGGGCATGAGTAATATCACCATTGTGGGATTTTGGGAACTTGGTGCGTAATATCCAAGTGCTAGGTTGATTTGGGCACTTGGTGAGTAATATCCACGTGTTCCATTCAACCCTATACTACTTATCAAGGTTTAGAAAGTAGGGAAAACTTTCCTCCTCCTTTCTTATTACACTGGTAAAATTGGCTTTACGCAAATGAACCCCAGAGCCTACTCTTAGCCTTGCATGTAGAGATAGTCTTACTCTTTCCTTGGTGTAATTTGCCAATACATTCAAAGTATTGACCCAACTTGTTGGTTGCACGTCTTATGTGCGGAATCTGAAGATTGAAAGGTGTGTAGGGATCGTGGGTCTTCACGCAGCTAGCCTGAGGCATTGATGGACTCAAGTTTTATTTAGTTTCCGCTGTTTTATTTGAGCTAGCTATGAGCTATGCAAGTTGTAATAATTATACTCTGGATTATTCGTGTAATAATGACTTGTGTTTTACATGATATTCATCGACTGTGAAGTGCTAGCTATTGATCCAGGGACTAGCATGTTAATCACAGGGACTTAGGATCCTTAACGATCCGAGGTCGCAACAGAATACTACAATAGAAATGCTAAATAAAGTTCTAAGTAACAAGATAAAATGCGATTATTGTGTAAAAAGGTGTTTTGGGGTTTTTGTATAATAGAACAATAAGTAAAGTAAAACAACTGAACACACAAAGTAAGTATCGCGTATGTAAAAGAGATTTGAAAGTGCAATGGGAAAAAGTGTTCTCAGGGAGTAGCGGATACACCTCTAGGATTATAAAGAGCTAAGGTAAAGATTATTATCATGAACATTCTCTACTATGTATTTGTGGGAGGAACTCCGTATTTGGACAAATAGGAAGCAATCACTGCTCGCATCATCCTCATAACCATAGCAGATAGCAATCGACATCAATTGAATTACTGTTCTATTAAGGGACTTAATCACGTAGGACGTATCCCATGGCATGGATAGTGTTCCTTGAGTTTCATCGGTTCCCAAGTTGACATGTAAGGGGTGTCAACAGCTTTATAGTCACTATAAGTGCTGACACTCCTCCGTCTACCAACAAGTAGTTCCCTCCATCAAGTCCCCACAAGAGGCAAATATTGAGAGGTTGACTTCTCCCAACATCAAGATGAATACAATCTAACACATGGTCACAGCGATGAATATCATAATAAACTTTATCTTATTTCAATCTCATACTAGGGTTTCTCCATCTCCCCAAGAACTAATGATATACTCATACATGGAGGCAATCAACATCATGGCAATAATAATGGAATCTATCATAGATGAATAGTACTTGTATAGATCCACAACGAGTACGGAAACTACAACAATATTTAGACAAGATGTAGATGGGATGGATGGAGATGGTGGTGATGCAGTGGTTGATGATGAGGATCGATGCCTTAGCCTCCCGGATCTACACAGGGCAAAGATGGATCTCCCGTGGATGAGTTCCCCCTCCAAATGCCTTAAGGAGGTGAGATTTTGGCGATTTCTGGTTGTTCTGTATGTCATATCCCCGATCCAGTTGCACGTGGTGAAACTTTTTGAGGAGGCGGTGTTGGAACCAACTATATGGTGGGAACTATATGGCTGGAAAATTAATTTCCGCCAACTATATGGTGGGAACTATATGGCTAGAAAATTAATTTCCGCCATATAGTTGGTAGTTAAACCTTCTGGATGCCTCGATCGCTTCGGGTTTTCTTCTGGTGTTATTGATATTTCCCAAATAAGCGATTTATGTTGTTTTTGACTCCTTTTCTCCCCTATACAACTGCTCCAAGAATTGTGTCCATTGTATCCATCTTCTGTCCTATATCTTGGTGAAAATAGACATAAAATGTGCGCGTGAACACCGTAAAATACCAAGATCCTACAACTACAGTGCAAAAAAATAATATAAAACGTGATGCAAATATGCACTCATCAACCACACACTCAAGTGGGTGTGGTGATGTAACCTCTGTCACACTGGTGCTCTATTACATTCCAACATGTTCTAAGGGTTTCTGACAATGGTTTGACACATGAAGTGTCATTGCATGTGCTATTTTACAAACCACAATGATCCACATGACCACAGACACTCAAGTGGGTGTGGTGATGCAACCTCTGTCACACTGATGGTCCATTGCATTCCATTGTTGCATTCCAACATGTTCTAGGGATTTTTAACCATGGTTTGACACGTGGAGTTTCAATGCATGTGTTCATTTCCAAACCACAATGATCTGCATGACCACACACACTCAAGTGGGTGTGGTGATGCAACCTCTGTCGCACTGGTGCTCCATTGCATTCCAATGTTGCATTCCAACATGTTCTATAGTTTTCTTATCATAGTTTGACACATGGTCATTGCATGTGTTCTATCCCAAACCACAATGATCCAAATGACCACACACACTCAAGTGGGTGTGGTGATGCAACCTATATGACACTAGTGATCCATTGTATTCAAACGTTGCATTCTAACATGTTTTAGGGATTTCTAACCATGGTTTGACACATGGAGTGTCATTGCATCTGTTATTTTCCAAACCACATTGATCCACATGACCACATACACTCAAGTGGGTGTTATGATGTAACCTCTGTCACACTAGTACTCCATTGCATTCCAATGTTGCATTCCAATATCTTCTAGGGCTTTCTAACCATGGTTTGACCACATGGAGTATCATTGCATGCGTTCTTTTCAAAACCACAATGATCCACATGACCACACACACTCAAGTGGGTGTGGTGATGCAACTTCTGTCACACTGGTGCTCTATTGCATGCCAATGTTGCATTCCTACATGTTCGAGGGATTTCTAACCATGGTTTGACACATAGAGTGTCATTGCATGTGTTCTTTTCCAAACCACAATGATCCACATGACCACATACACTCAAGTGGGTATGGTGATGGAACCTCTATCACACTGATGCTCCATTCCATTCCAATGTTGCATTCCAACAACTTCTATGGATACCTAACCATGGTTTGACACATGGAGTGTCATTCCATGTGGTCTTTTCCAAACCACAATGATCCACATGACCATACACACTCAAGTGGGTGCAGTGATGCATCCTCTATCGCACTGGTGCTCCATAGCATTCCAATGTTTCATTCCAACATGTTCTATGGATTTCTAACATGGTTAGACACATGGTGTGTCATTCCATGTGGTATTTTCCAAACCACAATGATCCACATGACCACACACACTCAAGTGGGTGTTGGGATGCAACCTCGATCACATTGGTGCTCCATTGCATTCCAATGTTACATTCCAAGATATCTCTAGGCTTTCTGGCCATGGTTTGACACATGGGGTGTCATTACATGTGATATTTTCTAAAGCACAATGATCCAGATGACCACACACACTCAAGTGGGTGTGGTGATGCAATCTCTATCACATTGGAGCTCCATTACATTTGGCAGTTGCATTCCAACATGTTCTAGGGCTTTCTAACCATCGTTTGACACATGGAGTGTCATTGCATGTGTTCTTTACCAAACCATAATGATCCACATCACCACACACACTCAAGTGTGTGTTGTGATGCAACCTCTATCACACTAATGCTCCATTGCATTCCAATGTTGCATTCCATCATGTTCTATTGCTTTGTTACCATGGTTTAACACATGGAGTGTCATTGAATGTGTTCTATTCCAAACCACAATGATCCACGTGACCACACACACTCAAGTGGGTTTGGTGATGCAACCACTATCACACTGGTGCTCCATTGCATTCCAATGTTGCATTCCAAGATGTTCTAGGGATCTCTATCCATGGTTTGACACATGGAGTGTCATTGATGTTTTATTTTAAAAAACCACAATGATCCACACAACCACACACACTCAAGTGGGTGTGGTTATGCGACATCTATCACACTGGTGCTCCATTGCATGTGGATGTTATATTCGAACATGTTCTAGGGCTTTCTGACCATGGTTTGACACATTGAGTGTCATTTCATGTGTTTTTTCCAAACCACAATGTTCCACATGACCACACACACTCAAGTGGGTGTGGTGATGCAACCTCTATCACACTGGTGCTCCATTGCATGTGACAGTTGCATTTCAATGTGTTCCTGGGCTTTCTGACCATGGTTTGACACATGGAGTGTCACTGCATGTGTTCTTTTCCAAATTAAGCACAATGATCCACATGACCACACACACTCAAGTGGGTGTGGTGATGTGATACGTCCATTTTGCATCACTATTCTATGTCTTAATTCACTATTATTCATTCATATATTTCGTATTGAGAGGTGATACTTATGTTATTTCATCTATTTTTGCATGGTTGATGACTTTTGGAGCATGGATCGCTGTAGTCAGGATTCTGATGGAAAAGGTGTTGTTTGGAGGCAAAATTCGTGAAGATCGGAAAATCCGGGAAAATATACGGAAAATTCTATTTTTCTAGAAGACTCAGGATGCCAGAAGATGGAGTGGAGGTGGGCCAAGGGGGCCCACACCACCCCATGGCGCGGGAAGGCCTAGGCCGCGCCTGGGAGAGGTGTGGCCGCCCTGGCCCACTCTAGCCTCTCTCCTCTGTCGTATATCATCCCCACGAAACCCTAAGACTCGGGGAGCGACCACAGAAAGATTCCGCCGCCTCTGCGGGGCGGAAAACACCGAGAGAGAAAGAGCTCTCCGGCAGACAGATTTCTGCCAAGGGAATTCCTTCCCGAAGAGGGAGGATCATCGCCATCAACACCACCATCAAGCTGGACTTCATCGGGATCATCATCACCATCATCACCACCATCATCACCATCAGCACCCTCATCACCATCTCCATATTGCTGTAACAATTGAGTTGAATCTTGCATAGTTCATAGGGGATACTTTCTCGGTGTTGATTATTCTTTGTAGTTGATGCTATTGAGTGAACCATTGAATTATTGTTTATGTTCAGATTGTTATACATCATTATTCCATCTCTCATCATGATCCATATGATGTCTTGCGAGTAGTTCGTTTTGTTCTTGAGGACATGGGAGAAGTCTTGCTGTTAGTAGTGGAGTTGCGTTGAGAAAGATTCAATAGATTGTTATTTAAGTTGTGGTGTACTTCTTCTAGTGGTGTCATGTGAACGTCGACTACATGACACTTCACCTATATGGGCCTAGGGGAATGCATTGTGTATTTGGCTACTAATCGTAGGGGTTGCCGGAGTGACCGAAACCCGAACCCCCGTTAGGAAACCATTGCACAAGGGACGTAAGGGTCTTAGAGTTTAAAGCTGTGGTTAGGTTTTACCTTAACTACTTTCTTGTACTTATGGATGTTTACAAGGGGTATAATCACAAGTATGTATTTAGTCTTGGATGGGGCGGTACATTAGCACAGGTTCACCCACACAACACTTAGCAAGCTAAAGAAGATTAATCAGCTATATGAAGCGAAAGCACTTGACAGTCTTCCCATGTGTCCTCGAGAACGTTTGGTCATCTTAAGTAATACAACCGGCTTGTCCTTTACTGCATAAAGGATTGGGCCACTTGCTGCATTTATTTCTACTGTCTTTTATTTACTTGTACTTTGTTTATTTGCTTTATCGAAACCCCTAAAAATCCGTTTGCTAAGTATTTGCAGAGAATTTCTGATCCATACCACTAGCCAGCACCTTCTGCTCCTCGTTGGGTTCGACACTCTTACTTATCGAAAATACTACGATACACCCCCTATACTTGTGGGTCATCAAGACTATTTTCTGGCACCGTTGCCGGGGAGTGAAGCGCTATTAGAGAGTGGAACTGGTAAAGGAAACTTATACTGTGAGTATTGTTTACTTCTGCTAGTTGCTTTATTTTCGTTATGGATAATTCGCTAAGTTTCTTATTTGGTAATGCTACTACCACTGCTAAGGTAGTAGATAAGCCACCACCTGCTGAGAAAGATGTTTTCAAAATACCTACAAGAATTATTGATCGTGTTATGGATAACTACTATGTTGGGGATGGAAATGTCCATCCCGGTGATCATTTGCTCTTTATACACGAATTATGCAGGTTGTTCAAGTGTGCAGGTATTACTACAAATCAAGTTAAGAAGAAGTTATTCTCATTATCACTGAAAGGAAGAGCTGAGGAATGGTATAAGCTGCTGAAGAATGGTCAAGCTGTGGAATGGGAGGAAATAGTGCCTCTCTTTTATTCAAAGTTTTATCCTCCTAGTGAGATTCATAAAGATAGGAATAAAATATACAACTTTTGGCCTCTTGATGGAGAGAGTACAGCTCAAGCTTGGGGGAGATTGAAGTTACTAATGCTCAAATGTCCCATTCATGAGCTCCCCAACAATATTATTATCAACAACTTTTATGCAAGGCTCCCTCTACATGACAAGGATTTATTGGATGCTTCTTTTGCTGGATCATTCACTCGCATGGAAGAAGAAGCTAAATGGGACCTTCTAGATCGTATTCAAGACAATGCTGAAGCTTGGGAGAATGATAAAGGTAGAAAGTTAGGTATAAATTATGATTATGAATGCATTGAATATTTTATGGGAACTGATGACTTTCAAAATATTAAAAATGCTTACGGTCTAGACTCTCAAGCTATTGCTTCTTATTTTAAGGCCTTTCCTTCCTACATTGAAGTTCCTAAAAAGAAGTGGAATAAGTATCATGAACCTTATAAAGATATTGCTAAGAGTGTTCTTGCAAGAAATACTGAAGTTTATACTGCTAATCATGTTTTACCTGAACCTTATATTGAGAAAATGCATTTCCTAGTTAAGGTAAAGGAACATTCTATGATAGCTAGTATGGTTAATGAAAGTATGAACAAAGCTGTTGAACCTGATAAACAAATGGTTGATGAACCTATAGTAGCAAATGTGAAAGACTTTGTCACTAAGTATGAGGAAGAGGGACACACTGTCCTTTGTAAGGATACCTCTAATATTCTTTCACATAGTAGTGTTATGAGAGCTAGTATTCCTATGTTTTTCTGTTAGAATAAGTGATCATCGCTATGATGGTACTTGTGATAGCTATATTGTTAAGTTTATGCATGATACTGAAAGCTACTATGATAGAGGGAAAAGTGTTTTTATTTATCTCAATAATATCAAGTTTCCTCGTTTTATGCTGAAAGTTTTTATGTTGCACTTCTTTTGCTTCCTTATGCAAGTTGTCTTAGGATTGAATAACTTCTTTGTTTACAAAATCCCCTTGCATAGGAAGTGGGTTAGACTTAAATGTGTGTGTGTTTTTGCTTCTTAATTCTCTCTTTCACTTCAATTCATATCCCTATGAGAGCTTCTTCAAAATTATCATGTCCATCTTAATGGCTATAAAGAAAGAGCTTTATGGGAGACAACCCAATTTTGTTTTTGCTTTTAGTTTGTTTTTGTTTCTTTGAGTCTTGGAAGTTATTACTTCGGTAATAACCGCTGCTTATCCGTTTTGTTTGGTTTTTGTGTCAAGATAAACCTCTAATGAGAGAGGAGTAATATTTGGGGAAGTTGCTGTCCCGAAACAGATTTTGTGCTTCACCGTAAAAATTCGCGAGAGATCTCTGTATGTCGGATTCAGCTGTAATGTTTTGTGCTTCTGCCCCATGTTGTTATTTAACTTTCGTTAGTTTTGCACTTTTTGATTTGAGAAACAGAAGAATTTCGAAAAAAATGATCTTTACCTGCTGGTTTGTTTTGACAGATTTTGCCATTCTTGCATTTGCTTCTTTATTCGATTTCCTTTTTGAATTCTTTTTGGGTTTTCGGAAGGAGTTGCTATAGTAGCTTATGTTTTGATGGTTTTCGCTTAAAGTTGGACTCAAAAGGTTTTATCACTTCACTTATACTGATGTTGCTAATAAGAACTATGTGAAGTTTTGTGTGAAAGAAATTTCCAGGAAGTGGAGACAATGGTGTAATAAGGAAGAGAAAGGTTTTATGACTCAAGTAATAAGTGTATGAAGATGATATTGATGATTCAAGTGGTGACTCCGAAAGAATCTACTAGATACCAAATTCAGAGACCTATAGAGTCCGTTTCCAACTAGGTAACAGTTCTGGTAAGAAAGGTTCCGCGAAAATACAATACAACTATATTTTTGCAGTTTTTAGCCAATATGGAAAGCTACGAAGCGAAAAAGGGACGGAACCGGAGCCGGGGTGGCTCACACCACCCCATGGCGCGGGCCCACCACTGGTCGCACCACCAGGTGGTGAGGCCACCCAGGACTCTGCCTCCAACTCGTTTTCTCCCAATACCTTCCTTTTTGATATGAAACTTCGTAATATATAACCCCCCGGATCCCCCGAGGTCCGTATATCTTGTTTTCGTCGTGTTTTTGTTTCGATCTGTTTCTGCCAGGTAGAATCCCAGATTTGGAGCCACAATGTCTTCCTCTGGATCATCCAAGGGAGATTCTTTAGAGGATATCATCAACCCATACATGAGAGAATTGAAGATTCATCCCAAGGAGTTGTTGCTCGAAGGTGGGGAGGTCTGGATTAAGGAGGTTCAAGGCCCTAAAGGTGAAGGAAGTCTAGAGGACAGGATGGAAGCACTGGAGCGAGAAGTCTTTAGGTACATGAAGATGGCGGAGCGCGAAGTGGACATCATCCACAAGATTTGTTCTGAACTCATCGCCGAGCAACAAAAGGAGACTGCTGAACTCAAAGACGAAGTCCTTTTACTCCGCCAAACAACCAACAAACTGCAAGCACAGTTTTATGACGTTCAAAATCAAAACTGTGAGTATGAGGCTAGATTTAAACGCATAAGTGCTGCTGCAAGTTTTAGGATGTTGGAAACCACGATGTCCTTTGTTGATGGGAAGCCTTTACCCTGGAAGACGGACGAAGATGAGAGGATACCACCACCACCGAAGGAGTAATTCATCATCAGGTTTGGCATCCCCTTGGTTTGTTCCAAGCTTGGGGGAGTGCCGCGGTATCATATCACTATCTTCTATCTTTTTACCTTTTTAGTAGAGTCATATCATGAATAGAGGAGTTATTATGTAGTATGGTTTGCGTTATGGAAGTGTCCCCTCTCTCGTTAGATATGTATCCCTTGGTGTGAGTTTCCGTTATGGAATATTAATGGGAAGTTCTATCATTCACTCTTTTGCATAGCTTATGTTAGTTTTCAATTCGTGGTTATATGATTGATCTTGTTGTTAGTATTGGTATCATTGTGGGATCATTGAGTTAATTTAGTTGGTTTTGGCAAACCTGGCTCGGTCAGTAGCAACACCTTTTTGAGAGTTGAAAAGAAAAAGATAGTAGTACTCTAGAGAAACATTATTTCATCATCTTTCTTTCTTGACTTGCTCATAAGTCTAGTATTATCTAGTTAAGATCTTTTGCGCTTCCAAGGAAGATTGCATGTTTGTCTTTATCATTTGTATGTTTGGTTGTTTTCCTCAACTCTTGTACTTGCTACACAGCCTTGCTAGCCAAACACCTGTCCTGAGAGGGTATTCTTCTCGTGCATCCATCTCCTTTAAACCAAAACCCATGCCATTTGTGTCCACCATACCTACCTAGTAGCATTATTTCTATTCCAAGTAAATTCTTGTTTTATCTACCTCCCAAATTAAACTTGTTATATGAAAATTAGTGATTAAAGCTCTCACGAACTTGATGGCTCACTTTACTTTCTTGCATTTAATAAACTTGAACCATTGGGTCCTTATTTGTTGCGTATATGCTTGCGCTTTATGAGTTGAAGTTAGTCGAACCATGTATCATGGGGACCTCTTTCAACAATACATTTGGTCCTTTTTACCTAGTTGATATCATGTTATTTTGCTTATGGATCCCGGCGGTGTGAAATAAAAGTGGAACTTGTAAGATCATGGAGTTTATATGTGTGTTAGAGAAACGCCTGGGCCGCTAGCCTAAGCCATGCCTAATCATGGTGGAAACTTGCAGCATAACTATAGTGAGCATTCTATGAAGCATCCTCAATAAAAACCTATGCAAATAGCAAATAAAAAGATCGCTGAGATGCTCACTGTCTGCTTGCCTTGTCATTTTAATTATGGAATAGCTCCTGTGTCATGTGCAAGGGGTACCCCGTTGGCGGTTCTCAATGATACGCATGTATTTACAATGGCAAGAGCTTGCTCGTGATTGAAGTTGAGTAGCATGAGGATCGGTACTCATAAGTAAGGGGCTTGAGGTTTCAATTTATACCCTGTAAAGCATATCCTTTTAGTTGTGTCACTTTAACCTTAATCACCAAAAGATTCCTATGATAGGGGCAATGAGAGATGAAAGCTAGTAAGTATCATAATTTTTGGGAGCTCCTTATGAGACTTGCAATCCCTGCTTCCCTCTGCGAAGGGCCTTTCTTTTACTTTGCAGTTGAGTCAGTAAACCTATTCCCTTCTATCTCAGCAAGTATTTTGAGTTGATGTGTTTCATTCATTCATATGATGATTTATGCATTCATGTTTCTTATGTTCCTTGTTTTGCACATTGCTCTTATCTTGAAAGTTTACTACTTTGAAAGCTTTCTTTGAAAACAAGCTATTTGTGAACTCCAGCAAATTATCAACTATTATTCGACCAAGAGCTAAGTTTGCCATTACCAATTATGATTCACTTTATGTATCCTTATTGTGCTTCCTTTACTCATTGCAAGTTGAGTTATATAATAGTGAGTTGTCTTCTATTATGATCTATGTATTTGATGAATGTGATGCTTCTTGTCCGTATTCTTTTATCGACTCTTCACTCCATAAACCTGAGGCCATGTTTATTGAGCTCAGTTTCGCTTGGGGACAAGCGAAGTCTAAGCTTGGGGGGAGTTGATACGTCCATTTTGCATCACTATTCTATGTCTTAATTCACTATTATTCATTGATATATTTCGTATTGAGAGGTGATACTTATGTTATTTCATCTATTTTTGCATGGTTGATGACTTTTGGACCATGGACCGCTGCAGTCAGGATTCTGATGGAAAAGGTGCTGTTTGGAGGAAAAATTCGCCGAAATGAGAAAATCCTGGAAAATATACGGAAAATTCTATTTTTCTAGAAGACTCAGGATGCCAGAAGATGGAGTGGAGGTGGGCCACAGGGGGCCCACACCACCCCATGGCGCGGGCAGGCCTAGGCCGCACCATTGAATTATTGTTTATGTTCAGATTGTTATACATCATTATTCAAATGTTGCAACCTCTATGACACTGGTTCTCCATTGCATTCAAATGTGGGGATGCAACCTCTATGACACTGGTTCTCCATTGCATTCAAATGTTGCATTCCAACATGTTCTAGGGCTTTGTGACCATGGTTTGGGACACGGAGTGTCATTGCATGTGTTCTTTTCCAAACCACATTGATCCACATGACCACATACACTCAAGTGGGTGTGGTGATGCAACCTCTATCACACTAGTGCTCCATTGTATTCCAATGTTGCATTCCAACATGTTCTAGGGCTTTCTAACCATGGTTTGACACATGGAGTTTCGTTGCATGTATTCTTTTCCAAATCACAATGATCCACATGACCACACACACTCAACTGTGTTCGATGATGCATCCTCTGTCACACTAGTGCTCCATTGCATTCCAATGTTGCATTCCAACATGTTCTAGGGATTTCTAACCATGGTTTGACTCATGGAGTGTTATTCCATGTGTCCTTTTCCAAACCACAATGATCCACCTGACCACACCAACTCATGTGGGTGTGGTGATACAACCTCGTCCACATTGTTTCTCCCTTACATTCCAATGTTGTCCAACATGTTCTAGGGCTTTCTGACCATGGTTAGACACATGGAGTGTCATTGCATGCGTTCTTTTCCAAACCACAATGATCCACATGACCACACACACTCAAGTGGGTGTGGTGATGCAACCTCTGTCACACTAGTCCTCCATTGCGTTCCAACAGGTTCTAGGGATTTCTAACCATGGTTTGACACATGGAGTGTGATTGCATGTAATATTTTGCAAACCACAATGATCCACATGACCACAATAACTCAAGTGGGTGTGGTGATGCAACCTTTGTCACAATAGTGCTCCATTGCATATGGAAGTTGCATTCCAACATGTTGCTGGTCTTTCTGACCATGGTTCTACACATGGAGTCTCATTGCATGTGTTATTTTCCCAACCACAACTATCCACATGACCACACACACTCATGTGGGTGTGGTGATGCAACCTCTGTCACACTGGTGCTCCATTGCATTCCAATGTTGCATTCCAACATGTTCTGGGATTTCTATCGATGGTTGGACACATGGAGTGTCATTTCATGTCTTATTTTAAAGAACCACAATGATCCACACAACCACAGACACTCAAGTGGGTGTGGTGATGCGACCTCTATCACACTGGTGCTCCATTGCATGTGGCAGTTATATTCGAACATGTTCTAGGGCTTTCAGACCATGGTTTGACACATGGAGTGTCATTTCATGTGTTATTTTCCAAACCACAATGTTCCACATGACCACACACATTCAAGTGGGTGTGGTGATGCAACCTCTATCGCGCTGTTTCTCCATTGCATGTGACAATTGCATTCCAACGTGTTCCTGGGCTTTCTGACCATGGTTTGACACATGGAGTGTCATTGCATGTGTTATTTTCCTAATTAACCACAATGATCCACAGGACCTCATACACTCAAGTGGGTGTGGTGATCCGACCTTTATCACACTAGTGCTCCATTGCATGTGGTAGATATATTCCCACATGTTCTAGGGCTTTCTGGCCATGGTTTGACACATGCAGTATCATCATGTGTTATTTTCCAAACCACAATGATGCACATGACCACACACACTCAAGTGGGTGTGGTGATGAAACCTCTTCCATACTGGTGCTCCATTGCATCCGGCAGTTGCATTCCAACGTGTTCCTGGGCTTTTTGACTATGGTTTGACACATGGAGTGTCATTGCATGTGTTATTTTCCAAATTAAACACAATGATCCACATGACCACACACACTCAAGTGGGTGTGGTGATGCAACCTCTATCACACTGGTGCTCCATTCCATTCCAATGTTGCATTCGAACATGTTCTAGGGCTTTTTGACCATGGTTTGACACATGAAGTGTCATTGCATGTGTTATTTTACAAACCATAATGAGCCACATGACCACACACACTCAAGTGGGTGTGGTGATGCAACCTCTATCAAACTGGTGCTCCATTGCATTCCAATGTTGCATTCCAACATGTTCTAGGGATTTCTGACTATGGTTTGACACATGAAGTTTCATTGCATGTGTTCTTTTCCAAACCACAATGATCCACATGACCACACACACTCAAGTGGGTGTGGTGATGCAATCTCTATCACACTTGTGCTCCATTGCATTCCAACATGTTCTAGGGCTTTTTGACCATCGTTTGACACATGGAGTGTTATTGCATGTGTTCTTTACCAAACCACAATGATACACATCACCACACACAGTCAAGTGTGTATCGTGATGCAACCTTTATCACACTGGTGCTCCGTTGTATTCCAATGTTGCATTCCATCATTTTCTATGGCTTTGTTACCATGGTTTAACACATGGAGTGTCATTGCATGTGTTCTATTCGTAACCACAATGATCCACATGACCACACACACTCAAGTGGGTGTGGTGATGCAACCTCTGTCATACTGGTGCTCCATTGCATTCCAATGTTGCATTCCGACATGTTCTAGGGATTTCTATCCATGGTCTGACACATGGAGTGTCATTGCATGTGTTATTTTAAAAAACCACAATGATCCACACAACCACACACACTCAAGTGGGTGTGGTGATGCGACCTCTATCACACTGGTGCTCCATTGCATGTGGTAGTTATATTCGAACATGTTCTAGGGATTTCAGACGATGGTTTGACAAATGGAGTGTCATTTCATGTGTTATTTTCCAAACCACCATGTTCCACATGACAACACACACTCACGTGGGTGTGGTGATGCAACCTCTGTCACACAATTTCTCCATTGCATGTGACAATTGCATTCCAACGTGTTCCTGAGCTTTCTGACCATGGTTTGACACATGGAGTGTCATTGCATGTGTTCTTTTCGAAATTAACCACAATGATCCACATGACCACACACACTCAAGTGGGTGTCGTGATGCAGCCTCTATCTCACTGGTGCTCCATTGCATTCCAATGTTGCATTCCAACATGTTCTAGGAATTTCTGACCATGGTTTCACACATGAAGTGTCATTGCATGTGTTATTTTACAAACCATAATGATCCACATGACCACACACACTCAAGTGGGTGTGGTGATGCAACCTCTATCACACTAGTTCTCCATTGCATTCCAATGTTGCATTCCAACATGTTCTAGGGATTTCTAACTATGGTTTGACACATGAAGTGTCATTGCATGTGTTATTTTACAAACCATAATGGTCCACATGACCACACACACTCTAGTTGGTGTGGTGATGCAACCTTTATCACAATGATGCTCCATTACATTCAATTGTTGCATTCCAACATGTTCTACTGCTTTCTAACCATGGTTAGACACGTGGAGTGTCATTGCATGTGTTCATTTCGAACCCACAATGATCCACATGACCACACACACTCAAGTGGGTGTGGTGATGCAACCTCTGTCACACTGGTGCTCTAGTACATTCGAATGTTGCATTCCAACATGTTCTAGGGCTTTTTGACCATGGTTTGACACATGGAATGTCATTGCATGTGTTCTTTTCCAAATCACAATGATCCAAATAACCACACACACTCAAGTGGCTGGGGTGATGGAACCTCTATGACACTGGTTCTCCATTGCATTCAAATGTTGCATTCCAACATGTTCTAGGGCTTTTGGACCATGTTTTGACACATGGTGTGTCATTGCATGTGTTCTTTTCCAAACCACAAGGATACACATGACCACATACACTCAAGTGGGTGTGGTGATGCAACCTCTGTCACACTAGTGCTCCATTGTATTCCAACATGTTCTAGGGCTTTCTAACCATGGTGTGACACATGGAGTTTCATTGCATGCATTTTTTTTCAAACCACAATGATCCACATGACCACACACACTTAAGTGGGTGTGGTTGTTCATCCTGTGTCACACCGGTGCTCCATTGCATTCCAATGTTGCATTACAACATGTTATAGGGATTTCTAACCATGGTTTGATATATGGAGTGTCATTGCATGTGTCTGTTTCCAAACCACAATGATCCACATGACCACACCCATGTGGTGATACAACCTCTAACATACTGTTTCTCCCTTACATTCCAAAGTTGTCCAACATGTTCTAGGTCTTTCTAAGCATGGTTTGACACATGGAGTGTCATTGCATGCGTTCTTTTCCAAACCACAATGGTCCACATGATCACACACACTCAAGTGGCTATGGTGATGCAACCTCTGTCACACTAGTCCTCCATTGCATTCCAATGTTGTATTCCAACATGTTCTAGGGATTTCTAACCATAGTTTGACACATGGAGTGTGATTGCATGTGTTCTTTTGCAAACCACAATGATCCACATGACTACACTAACTCACGTGGGTGTTGTGATTTAAATTTTGTCACACTGGTGCTCCATTGCATATGGCAGTTGCATATAACATGTTCCTGGTCTTTCAGACCATGGTTTTATACATGGAGTGTCATTGCATGTGTTATTTTCCCAACAAAAATGATCCACATAACCACACACATTCAAGTGGGTGTGGTGATGCAACCTCTATCATATTGGTGCTCCATTGCATTCCAATGTTGCATTCCAACATGTTCTAGGGATTTCTATCCATGGTTTGACACATGAGTGTCATTGCATGTGTTCTTTTAAAAAACCACAATGATCCCAACGACCACACACACTCAAGTGGGTGTGGTGATGCGACCTCTATCACACTAGTGCTCCATTGCATGTGGTAGGTATATTCCAACATGTTCTAGGGCTTTCTAACCATGGTTTGACATATGAAGTGTCATTTCATGTGTTATTTTCCAAACCACAATGATCCACATGACAACACACACTCAAGTGCGTGTGGTGATGCAACCTCTATCACACTGGTGCTCCATTGCATGTGGCAGTTGCATTCAACGTGTTCCTGGGCTTTCTCACCATTGTTTAGCACATGGAGTGTCATTACATGTGTTCTTTCCCAAATTAACCACAATGATCCACATGACCACACACACTCAAGTGGGTGTGGTGATGCAACCTCTATCACACTAGTGCTCCATTGCATTCCAATGTTGTATTCCAACATGTTCTAGGGATTTCTAACCATGGCTTGACACATGGAGTGTCATTGCATGTGTCCTTTTCCAATCCACATGACCACACAAACTCATGTGGGTGTGGTGATATAACCTCTGCCACACTGTTTCTCCCTTGCATTCCAATGTTTTCCAACATGTTCTAGGGCTTCCAACCATGGTTTGAGACATGGAGTGTCATTCCATGCGTTCATTTCCAAACCACAATGATCCACATGACCACACACTCTCAAGTGGGTGTGGTGATGCAACCTCTGTCACACTAGTGCTACATTGCATTCCAATGTTGCATTCCAACATGTTCTAGAGATTTCTAACCATGGTTTGACACATGGAGTGTGATTTCACGTGCTTTTTTTGCAAACCACAATGATCCATATGACCACACACACACTCAAGTGGGTGTGGTGATGCAACCTCTATCACACTAGTGCTCCATTGCATTTGGCAGTTGCATTCCAACATGTTTTAAAGCTTTTTAACCATCGTTTGACACATGGAGTGTCATTACATGTGTTTTTACCAAACCACAATGATCCACATCACCACACCCTCTCACTCAAGTGGGTGTGGTGATGCAACCTTTGTCACACTGGTGCTCCAGTGCGTTCGAATGTTGCATTCCAACATGTTCTAGGGCTTTCTGACCTTTGTTTGACACGTCGAGTTTCATTGCATGTGTTCTTTTCCAAACCACGATGATCCACATGACCACACACACTCAAGTGGGCGTGGTGATGCAACCTCTATGACACTAGTTCTCCATTGGATTCAAATGTTGCATTCCAACATGTTCTAGGGATTTCTGACCACGGTTTGACACATAGAGTGTCATTGCATGTGTTCTTTTCCAAACCACATTGATCCACACGACCACATACACTCAAGTGGATGTCGTGATGCAACATGTGTCACACTAGTCCTCCATTGCATTCCAATGTTGCATTCGAACATGTTCTAGGGATTTCTAATCATGGTTTGACACATGGAGTGTGATTGCATGTGTTCTTTTGCAAACCACAATGATCCACATGACCATACTAACTCAAGTGGGTGTGGTGATGCAACATTTGTCACACTGGTGCTCCATTGCATTTGGCAATTTTATTCCAACATGTTCCTGGGCTTTCTAACATTGGTTTTACAGATGGAGTATCATTGCATGTGTTATTTTCCAAACCACAATGATCCACAAGACCACACACACTCAAGTGTGAGTCGTGATGCGACCTCTATCACACTGGTGTAACATTGCATTCCAATGTTGCATTCCAACATGTTCTAGGGCTTTCTTACCATGGTTTGACACATGGAGTGTCATTGCATGTGTTCTATTCCAAACCAAAATGATCCACATGACCACACACACTCAAGTGGGCGTGGTGATGCAACCTCTATCACACTGGTGCTCCATTGCATTCCAATGTTGCATTCCAACATGTTCTAGGGCTTTCTAACCATAGTCTAGCCATTATAGGTGACATATAAACCCGTAAGTAGATCAGTTCCAGAACAAATGCTTTCTAGAAGCTTCCAAGTCAATAAAGACCAATATCAAGCCTGGATCTATCCTACTCAATCTACTATTCAACATCATCCATTCTATGATGATTTGGAATCTTGCAACCAATCAAAAACCTTAACTCTTGCATTCTAGTTAAAATTTCCCACATCTGCCAAATATTGCAAAGTCTAGAAACTGTTTCAACATCACTTCTTTGAATACCTCCCTATCTCAATCCTTCTGCATTTTTGGCAATGCACTTGAACCATATTGTATACCATCATAAGAACTACGAAGGCCCACTTTTTTCCCTTGTCTAGATCATCCTCTAAGCCATTTTTTCTTGATGGTTTTGTAGGCAAGAAAATAACCTTTTCTGCAAACCTGGTCAACTAGCCTACTTTGTCATTGCATGTGATCTTTACCAAACCACAATTATCCACATGACCATACACACTCAAGTGGGTGTGGTGATAGAACCTCTGTCACACTATTGCTCCATTTTATTCTAATATTGCATTCTAACATGTTCTAGGGATTCCTAACCATGGTTTGACACATGGTGTGTTATTGAATGTTTTTTCCAAACCACAATGATCCACATGACCACACACACTCAAGTGGGTGTGGTGATGCAACCTTTGTCACACTAGTGCTTCATTGCATTCCAATGTTGCATTCCAACATGTTCTTGGGCTTTCTGACAAAGGTTTCACACATGGAGTGTCATTGCATGTGTTCTGTCCAAACCACAATGATCCACATGACCATACACAATCAAGTGGGTGTGGTGATGCAACCTCTATCACACTGGTGCTCCATTGTATTCCAATGTTGCATTACAACATGTTCTATAGATTTCTGACCATGATTTGACACATGGAGTGTCATTGCATGTGTTGTTTTCCAAACCACCATGATCCACATGACCACACACACTCCAGTGGATTCTATGATGCAACTTCTGGGATTTCTGAGCATGGTTTGACACATGGAGTGTCATTGCATGTGTTATTTTCCAAACCACAATGATCCACACGGCTACACACACTCAAGTGGGTGTGGTGATGCAGTCTCTATCACACTAGTGCTCCATTGCAGTCCAATATTGCATCCCAACATGTTCTAGGGATTTCTGACCATGGTTTGACATATGGAGTGTCATTGCATGTGTTCTATTCCAAACCATAATGATCCACATGACCACACACACTCAAGTGGGTATGGTGATGCAACCTCTGTTACACTGGTGCTTCATTGCATTCCAATGTTTTACTCCAACATGTTTCTAGGCTTTCTGACCATGGTTTGACACATGGAGTGTCATTGCATGTGTTTTTTCCAAACCACAATGATCCACATGACAACACACATTCAAGTGGGTGTGGTGATGCAACATTTGTTATGCTGGTGCTCCATTGCATTCCAATGTTGCATTCCAACATGTTCTAGGGCTTTCTAACCATGGTTTGACACATGGAGTATCATTGCATGTGTTGTTTTTGAAACCACATTGATCCACATGACCACATACACTCAAGTGGGTGTGGTGATGCAACCTCTATCACACGTTTTCTCCATTGCATTCCAATATGTTCTAGGGATTTCTAACCATTGTTTGACACATGGAGTGTCATTGCATGTTGTTTTCTCCAAACCACAATGATCCACATGTCCACACACACTCAAGTGGGTCTGGTGATGCAACTTGTGTCGCACTGGTGCTCCATTACATTGCAATGTTGTATTCCAACATGTTCTAGATATTTCTAACCATGGTTTGACACATGGAGTGTCATTACATGTGTTCTTTTCCAAGCCACGAAAAACCACATGACCATACACACTCCAGTGGCTGTGGTGATGCAACCTCTATCACATTTGTGGGGCCCCGGATTAATCCTCCGAGAATCCCTGTTATGCATACAACCACGATCCCATGATCAGTTAGGCGTGGCACATAACCGAAAAGTATCAAAGTAAACATCTGATACATAACGAATACATGTCATACCTTATTTGCCATTATGGCCACATCGATCAACATCAACGGATCTTCATTAAGCGTAGAGCCCGAGCCATGCCTTCACCTACATGCAACTGACTGGGAGAACGTCCTAGCTCGCATAGTCGTCCACTTTACCTCTTCTTGATATCTGACCAAGTTAATAGCCAGGGACAATGTTAGTGAGTACTTTGAATGTACTTGCAAACCACCTCCAGAAATTAATAATAACAAGATGATATGCAATATGGCTGTGGTAGTAGGAGGGCTCAAGAGAGGTTCTTTTCTCAAATAGTTTCTCTTGTAGATATAGCATCTACATATCTTTGTTGAAACTTTGGTAAACCATTTTGGAAACCTTTTGAATTTTTTTAAACACTGGAATTGGGGTCCTCATTTTTTCCCGTCTTGAGGTCATCCCACGACCAAACTCCTTTCTCCTCCTTCCGACCACCCCATGGTCAAATCCTTTCTCCTTTATGACCATCCCATGGTCAAAACATTTCCAAAGCCATTTCCTTTCAGAAAGCATTTTTGAAAACAAAACCAGCACCGCTCTACGGCAACCTTCCCAACCGTCCATGACCACGGACATGGCTATTCGAATAGATTTACACTCTGCAGAGGTTGTACACTTTACCCACACCATCCGGGTACCCTACCCTAATATACACCGATCGTGGGTTGAGTAACCAATCAAGACTCTCCGGATGCCCACTCTAGTATAAGTGCCTACCCTATGAGTGTTACTCCCCTCAAAACCGGGACGTCGGGTACCGAGGACCAACCGGAGCGCTTTTTCCACTTCTCAAGTGTGCGCTTTCAATGAGGGGCTCATAGTAACGCGTTGAGGCCCGTAGACCCTTCGATCCTTCTCTAGGTCGATGTCCCACATGGACCTTTATCAGAGAAGGCCCACCCTCTAGGGATCGCGATCCCCTATAGTAGTTACGAGGCAGCTTATACCAGAATAGCCAAACATCAAATCCAGCCATGTCCCATTCCAGAGTAATGTGGTTGCATAGGGTTAATTGTTCTAGCAAAACTGCAAAGAACCAGGTGCGTTTTCGTAAACCTTTTTCCTCCATCTTTCCTTCAGCATTTTTAAAAAAAAACTTGTTTGTTTCTCAACATCTCTTGGGAGGTCCCACCTCAGCAAGGTTTTATCAAAAAACATCTGGTATAACTTTTCCGGGGGTCTTCCCATCCTCTAGTTTTGCTTCGGCTAAAACGGGGTCTCCAGAGGGTTATGTTGATATGCACCATCTATTCTACTAGGGACAAGTAGGTATCACCAAGGGGTTTGCACTTAATAGTACAAAGGTGAACTAGTTCGGAGGAGCCAAAACACTACCATATATATACATCAACATATAGTAAAACAGTGCAATTTTCATAAATAGTAGATAAAACATGCATAAGTAAAACAGTAGGACAAGGCTTATGAGCAAGAAGGTGGCTTGCCTGATGATCAGCAATATGGCAATATTTCCCTAGACTTCTTCTTTAGATAACCAAGAATACCAAAACCAATAATAGTAAGATCTCTTCTTCTCGGCGTCAATACAGGCGCAACTATCGTCGTCATCGAGTACACATGCAAACAAGCAAGACCACAATCAAAACAAGGCATACAAGTGGACATTCATACAGCAAGAAAGTGGACAATGCAAGTATAATATTCAGTAGATTTTGAGTGGTTGAGATTGGAACCATTGCAAAAACCTTAATTGCAGTGGTGGGATTTCCTTTATCCGGGAAAGGTCAAAACCACTAATGAAGGGGTTTGGGACCACAGCCTGGGTAAGTATGTATCAAAGTGCAACCAGAATACCATCAGGTAGGTTTTGAAAAACCAAGACTAACAAAAGTGGTTTCAAGATTTTATCACTTTTCTTTAATTTCTTATGAATTTTCTAGGGCTAAAAGCTCTAGTTTTAGGAAATAATTCACCAGAAAAGTTCTAGAGCTCCAAAAATTATTTCGTTGGATGATTCAGTAGGGTTTTATGTACTTGTTCACTGAGAGTTGAAATCATACAGAAATATTTACCAGAATGCCCTCAGGAAATTCCTAAAGGTAGTTCTAGAGCTATTTTGTCTTTTTCACCAGATTTAATCTACAGAGGCTTTTGATTTGATTCCAAGGACACATGGTGGGTAAGCAACATTGCGGACCGTCAGATCAAGTCGCGATTAATGGCCAGGGTTCATCTTCCACCTCCGGTGACGCGCGACGCAGGGGAAACCCTAGCTGCCTCGAACGGCGGCGGGGGAGCTTACCAGAAGGCTCGGGAGGTGCCGGGGAGGGTTCTGGGCAACAGAGTACTCCGGGGCGAGTCTAGGGAGGGGCGGGAGTGGCGGGTTTGACACTAGAATGACGCTTGCGCGGGAGCCACGGCGACGCATGCGGCATGCCTCGTCGGAGATGCTTCTAGGGGCCATCCTAGGCCAAACAAAAACATGGGGAAGTCAGAGGAGGTAGGGAAACCTGATAGAGTGACATGCAGAGGGTGAGAGAAGGAGAGGGAAGAGCTATTCTCAAGTTCTTGGAGGAGGCCGAAGTGCCTCTCTCTCTCTCCCTCGAGCAGTACAGGGCAGGGGAGAGGGAGTGGAGTGCAGGGGAGGTGAGTGAGGAGGAGAGGGAGCAAATGAGTGGCAGAGGCATGCTAGGGGTGGCCTCTGGCCTTTATACCGAGCGGGAGAGATACATGGTGGAAATGTCCACTTTGGACATGGAGGAGGGGTAGTGCTGGCATGTGATTGGCCTAGAGGGCGGTGGAGAGGGGTGACAGTGGAATTTGGTCAGGTAGAGACATAGGGAGGGAGTGGTGGATCTTGCTGCTGCTTTTAATACCAAGTTTTGCAATAAGTGTAATTTCTTTCTCTCTCTCACTCTTCACAAGCACATGGGACCCAAGAGGGCAGTGCTACAGCAATTTCGACCAGGGGAGTGAGAGATGTGTTGTGCAAGATTGGTTGACCAGTTTGGTGGTGGTTGGATTGGTTTAGAAGCTTGAGTTTGCAAAATCTCAAATATTGGCTAAAGAGGTGATTGTGAAGCAAGTTTAAGAGTTTGATCTTGGCATGCTGGAATAAAGGGTACTAGTAGATAGGTGTGACCAAGATACATGCCTAGTAATTATTTGGGATTTTTCTGAAGAGTCTAGATCCCTTTGATATTAGTTATTCAAATATTGCTGAAATGATTTTATCATTTTTCTTTGAGATATTTGAACTAGACAAGGTGAGATTTTGGTTTGGGAAGGTCCCAATTATGAATCCACACTTTGAGGAATTATCTCAATATTTATTGATGAATCACTGTATTCAGAACAATTATTAATCCATTTCTGCCATTTAAGAAAATAGGCAAAGAGAAATAATAAAAGTCTTCAAAAATATTTATTTTTGAGATGGGAAGATAGAGTATGATGTATGGATCTCAATTGATCTAAGATTTGGGGAAGTGCGTTGGTAAAAACCAAACTTTCCTTTGGGGAAGGAGTTTTGGAGATTTTGTCTATTAAAGGAATTAAATAGATTTGGGGCCATAATAATTATGGATAGTATTTGATAAATCTTGATAATCAAGGTATATGATGTAGACAAGGTGTAGCAAGCATTTTCAACCTTGGGAATTGGAAATCCAACTTGAATTAGATGGAAAAGCAAGGAGTTGACGATCTAGGGTGATGTTATTTTCATACCACCAAAACCTTGTTGGATCTTGGAGCTCAGATCTCACCTTGATTCAAGGGATAGATGTGGATAGCTAGACCAAGTCATATATATGATCATGGCATAATGAGTTTGTATTGGTTACATTTGAGGTGGTCTGGAAGTGATGGCAAACTTTTTTGAAAATAAGGCTGCCATACTAGATGAGTCATGATGCCTTATAAACCATGTGGGTTTAAGAAGCACAAAGATCCACTTGGAACAAGTGAAGTAGATGTTGATAGACCTATATGAGTAGAACACAATCATTCAAAGAGTTGGTCCAGAGAAGGTGAGATGATGGTGTGAGCTTCTATCAAAGTAGGCATGTTGACTAGATTTGCAGGAATATTTATTTTCTTGCTTGCAAAACTATCAAGAACAAGTGGGTTGGAGGATGATACAACCAAGGGAAAGAGTGGGCCTTGGTATTCCTTAGGGTGGTGAACACTATGGTTCAAATGCATTTTTAAAAATGCACAAGGGTTTAGAGAAGGAGGCATTCAAAAAGGTGATGTTGGAACAGATTCCAGACTTAACCAAATTTGGCAGATTTAGGGTTTTTGACTAGAATGTGAGAGGGGAGGCTTTTGATGGGTAGCAAGGTACCAAAGCATCAAAAAGTGGATGAGGTTGGAGAGTAGATTGAGCAGAGGGATCCATGCTTGATATTGGTCTTCAGTGACTTGGAAGCTTCTTGAATTAGATCACTTCTGAGCTGATCTGGTTAAGGGTTTTAGATGATTACTTAGTAGCTAGGGATCGAATCTAGATTGTATTTTTTCTTAGGGTTTGGTGAGTTTAATGTATATTGATCCAACTTATGAGCTCCTAGTGTGGATCATACTACTTCCTAAGCAAACAAGTCAAACAGCAGATCAAGGCAATTCATTAGACATCAGATCAAGGCAACTCATCTTATAAACTAAGCAAACCTACTACTAGGGTTACCATCAAGCCTATCTTGAGGTGAGTATGGGTATTTTGAAGTGTTGGATTTGAATAAGGTGAGATTCCTTGGTATTTCTACCAAGAGTAGGATCCAAAGGCTTTAAAAGGAGGTTTTGGGAAACCTAGAGATAAGAATGGTTGAAGGTTCTATCTATAAAACATAAGGAGATTATAATAGGTTGCTCTCCATAGTTTAGGGAAATAGAAGCTACTAAAATATTTGGTTTGCAAATGCTTCTTGGCTCAGGTTTTGAAATGCCAGAACATTTGAGAATATGGAAATTAAGCCAAGACAGTTTTGGGAAGTAGCTTTTGTCAACTGTTGTTGAGGTAAGGAGTATATCTTCTAATACACAATCATAATCACAAACATAGTCAAAAAACAGGCAAACACTTCATCACTAAACAAGAAAAAGTTTGTGTTTCCCCTAATTTTTGCATTCTGGACAACTAATCAGGGTTGTTGAAATTGGGATGTTACAGACCTTTCCCCCTTAAAAGAATCTCGTCTTGAGATTCAGGAGAGTAGGGTTAGGGGATTTTGAGTCATGGTTAGCGCTACTGGTTTCAAGCGTGCTATATTACGGACACCGTCTTTGAAAGTGGCTACACCGTCGATGAAGTATGATCTTCAGTCTTATTGGATGCCTAGAGAGTTAAGCAGATTCAGCCTAATTGCGAGGGATGATCTTCTGTTCCTTCTACACTCGATATCTCGTGGGTTGCGGTTGGGCGGAAGAGCTCAATTCTGAACTTCACGGAGTAGTCGTCGGAGGATGGAATCTATGGCCTGGTGTACCTTTCTCTAAGAATTCATAGCTCTTCCTTAGGGTCGTAGCGTATCCTAATTAACGATTTTAGGGCCAGGACTCCTGAGTTTGCTTCAGTGAAGGGTTACTCTATTTTTGTGGGAAAGACGTAGTCTTTCCCCCTTAGGATTAAACTGGGGTATATCAGAGAGTTGACATAGTCCTTCCTTCTTGAAGTCATTGAATGGGGTTTTTGGGGATAGTCGTCCATCTTTCTTCTGGAGTAGAGACCTTCGGAAGTCTTTTGGGAATTATGACTTACTCGGCTTATATACTACTATTATTCGTACTTAGCCTGTTGAAGCCATCGGAGAATTACGTCCTCTAAGCGATTGGAACTGAGGGGTTGGCGATGATGTGGTCCTTCCGGTATGTCTACAGCTGACATAGCAGAGGGACTTCATAGGATCTTCAGTTAGTTTCTCCTCTCATAACTCGCGGGTGGTTGTTTGGCGGAATGACGGAGTATCCGAAGATCTCCTCTGAAGTATCCTCTGGTAGACAGTCTTCTGAGGATTGAGTGGAAAGACGCAGTCTTTCCACCTTAGAGCTTCACTAAGGTGCTTTAGGAGTGGTGCAGATCTTCTATCTGGGAGTGCTGACCTGATGTTAGCGGAAGGCTATATCTTCCCGGAGTCTTGCTCTGGGGTATTCGAGTGACGTCTTATCGCTTAAGCCTTATCGGGGGTGATTTCTTAATGAAGCTTTAAGGAGTTTGCTCAGCACAAGTTAACGGTTTACGTCTCTTCTTGCTAGTAGTTAGTCAGGGTTGAAGCAGTCAGCATCAGGTAAGCTGTCTTCATTGGCATTTCTTGCATTGCTTCTGCTTGATGGCGGAGTGGACTCGTTGTCTTCACACATCCTAATTATCTGACTTCAGGGGTAGTTCTGACCTTCTAGGGAGGAACTTCCCATCAGTTTGGGTAGGTTCGACTATAATAGGTAGTCTCCTGAGGCGGTCGAAACCTCTAATATACCGAAGGTCAGCGTAGTTAGGTCGTTACTTCTTGTCTTGGTTGACTTATCGGGTGGTTTGATGTGGATATTGAGGATCCATCGGAGATCGACTTCCGGCTTCAACGGGATTCTTGTTGTAGTAGACTGAGGAACAAGGGAGTGTGGTGCTGTTGACGAGTCTTGAGAGGTGAGCTAGACGAGGTATGTCATCCTGCTGCGGTGAAGGCTTCTAGTGGTTCTGACTTGATGATGTCGAACTCCTGGTTCTTCCGATGCTTTTCCTCTCATATACTCTCGAGGTTAGTCTGGGTCTCATTACCGACATCTAACACAGGGGTTTCCTGAGTTACTAGGTGGGTTATCGCTCCTCGAGTCACATTTTTTAAGGAGGTCAATGCAAACTAGAACATACAAACAACGCGAACAGAGCAAGGGAATCGCAATGTCGTCGGCAGACAACACACATCAAGCCACCCATAATGCACTTAGGCAAGCAAGCACAGTCAACGTTAGGGACCAAGGAGTTAACTACTCGTGAAGTAGGGGAATCCTATTATTAGGACTATTGGCCCTAGATATCGTCGTTCTTCAGGACAGAGTCACTATCTTGCTGATACATCCTTCGTCGTATCTTGGACGCTTCTTGATAGTGCAACACCTGATGTCTTTTGATTATGAGGATTCCGCTGGTAGAGCGATATTGTAGTCTCCTTGTGTTTGCTGGTAGTTGCTTGTCTTCATATTGTTCTCATTGTCTTCACCGGGTTCTAGATCCTAGTTATTTAGAATCCATAGGTTTGAAGTTTGGACGAGAGTAAGAGGAAACCATTTTCGAAAGCATTTACTTAGAGTAAGAGAAGAAGTAGAACTTTTTGAACTCATTGAGAAACTAGTTTGCGAAAGCCGGGGTTTTCAAAATAAGGTTCCTATCTAGCGACCATGTTAACTAAGGTTCTCCTATAGTCATGATGGCTCTAATACCAAGTTTGTGGGGCCCCTGGATTAATCCTCTGAGAATCCCTGTTATGCATACAACCACGATCCCATGATCAGTTAGTCGTGGCACATAACCGACAAGTATCAAAGTAAACATCTGATACATAACGAATACATGTCATACCTTATTTTCCATTATGGCTACATTGATCAACATCAGTGGATCTTCATTAAGCGTAGAGCCCGAGACATGCCTTAACCTACAGGGTCGCATAGTCGTCCAGTTTACCTCTTCTTGATATCTGACCAAGTTAATAGCCAGGGACAATGCTAGTGAGTACTTTGAATGTACTCTCAAACCACCTCAAGAAAATAATAATAACAGGATGGTATGTAATATGGTTGTGGTAGTAGGAGGGCTCAGGAGAGGTTCTTTTCTCAAATAGTTTCTCTTGTAGATATAGCATCTACATATCTTTGTTGAAACTTTGGTAAACCATTTTGGAAACCTTTTGAATTTTTTTGTAAACACTGGGATTGGGGTACCCATTTGTTCCCGTCTTCAGGTCGTCCCACGACCAAACTCCTTTCTCCACCTTCCAACCATCCCATGGTCAAATCCTTTCTCCTTTACTACCATCCCATGGTCAAAACATTTCCAAAGCCATTTCCTTTCAGAAATCCTTTTTGAAAACAAAACCAGCACCGCTCTACAACAACCTTCGCAACCATCCATGACCGCGGACACGGCTATTCGAATAGATTCACACTCTGTAGAGGTTGTACACTTTACCCACACCATCCGGGTACACTACCCTGATCTACACCGATCGTGGGTCGAGTAACCGATCAAGACTCTCCGGATGCCCACTCCAGTATAAGTGCCTACCCTATGAGTGTTACTCCCCTCAAAACCGGGACGTCGGGTACCAAGGACCAACCGGAGCGCTTTTTCCACTTCTCGAGTTTGCGCTTTCAATGAGGGGCCCATAGTAAGGCGTGGAGGCCCGCAGACCCTTCGTTCCTTCTCCAGGTCGATGTCCCACATGGACCTTTATCGGAGAAGACCACAATCAAAACAAGGCATACACGTGGACATTCATACAGCAAGAAAGTGGACAATGCAAGTATAATATTCAGTAGGTTTTGAGTGGTTGAGATTGGAACCATTGCAAAAACCTTAATTGCAGTGGTGGGATTTCCTTTATCCGGGAAAGGTCAAAACCACTAATGAAGGGGTTTGGGACCATGGACTAGGTAATTATGGTATCAAAGTGCAACCAGAATACCATCAGGTAGGTTTTGACAAAACAAGACCAACAAAAGTGGTTTCAAGATTTTATCACTTTTCTCTTATGAATTTTCTAGGGCTAAAAGCTCTAGTTTTAGGAAATAATTCACCAGAAAAATTCTGGAGCCCCAAAAATTATTTCCTTGGATGATTCAGTAGGGTCTTATGTACTTGTTGACTAAGAGTTGAAATCATGCAGAAATATTTACTAGAATGCCCTCAGGAAATTCCCAAAGGTTGTTCTGGAGCTGTTTTGTCTTTTTCACCAGATTGAATCTACAGAGGCTTTTGATTTGATTCCAATGACACATGGTTGGTATTTAGAATACTTTACTGAAGAAATCGGAATAAACCTATTTGGAGTTGCAGAGCCACTGTAGTGATTTATCTAGTGATAAAGTCACATGCAGAAGTGTTTAATTCACTACAAATCTACAGAATCTCACAAATTAGTGATCTCCTAGGGTTGGGTAGATATGGATGTATCTCATCCAGGATAGTTGAAATTATGTCCATACCTTTCATATATTGTCCTAGAGAATTTCCTAAAGTCAGAGATGCCCTGTTTTTGTTATTTTCACGAATGTCAAGCCTTGGTTCACCTTGACCTGAGGTAAATGGTAGCTGATAGCTATAGAAAAATCCTTTTAGAGAAACTTTGTTTCATCCCATTTGGATATGTGTAGATTACTGAGGAATTTATTTAGTGTAAAAAGGTACATATTAGGAGATAAATTCCCAGGAATAATACTTGTAATATTTTGGTGAGATTTTGCCACTGCATGTTTGAGAAAACAAGCATGTGCAAGTACCAAAGTTTATCTGCGCGGTTGGAGCCATTTTTCAACTTTATTTCGATTTAAAGTGACTGGCTAAAAATAGATATGGCAAGGAAATCATAAAAGAAAAAGAAAAAGGGGTGTCGCGGGCTGGATCTGGAGGGGAGCTGGGCCACGCGGGGCAAATCCGGCCCATCCGGGGCGAGGCAGGGCACGGGGCGGTGGTTCAAACCACTGACGCCGGGGCCTAGCGGTTAGTGAGGGTGGAGGGGCGAAGGGTTAAGCGTCATCACGGACCGTCGGATCAAGTCGCGATTAACAGCCAGGGTTCATCTTCCACCTCCAGTGACGCGCGACACAGGGGAAACCCTAGCTGGCTCGGGCGGTGGCGGGGGAGCTTACCAGAGGGCTCAGGAGGTGCCGGGGATGGTGCTGGGCGACGGAGGACTCCGAGGCGAGTCCAGGGAAGGGCGGTAGTGGTGGGTTTGACGCCGGAATGACGCTCGCACGGGAACCACGGCGACGCATGTGGCGGGCCTCGTCGAAGATGCTTCTAGGGGCCATCCTGGGCCAAACAAAAACATGGGGGAAGCCATAGGAGGTAGCGAACCTGATAGAGTGACATGCAAAGGGCGAGAAAAGGAGAGGGAGGAGCTATGCTCAAGTTCTTGGAGGAGGCTGAAGTGCCTCTCTCTCTCTCCCTCGAGCAGTACATGGCAGGGGAGAGGGAGTGGAGTGCAGGGGAGGTGAGTGAGGGTGAGAGGGAGCAAATGAGTGGCAGAGGCATGCTAGGGGTGCCGTCTGGCCTTTATACCGAGGGGGACAGATACATGGTGGAAATGTCCACTTTGGACATGGAGGAGGGGTAGTGCTGGCATGTGATTGGCCTAGAGGGCGATGGAGAGGGGTGAGAGTGGGATTTGGTCGGGTAGAGAGATAGGGAGGGAGTGGTGGAGCTTGCTGCTGCTTTTAATACCAAGTTTTGCAATAAGTGTAATTTCTTTCTCTCTCTCACTCTTCACAAGCACATGGGATCCAAGAGGGCAGTTCTACAGTAATTTCGCCCAGGGGAGTGAGAGATGTGTTGTGCAAGCTTGGTTGACCAGTTTGGTGGTGGTTGGATTGGTTTAGAAGCTTGAGTTTGCAAAATCTCAAATTTTGGCTAAACAGGTGATTGTGAAGCAAGTTTAAGAGTTTGATCTTGGCATGTTGTAACAAGGGTACTGGTAGATAGGTGTGACCAAGATACATGCCCAGTAATTATGTGGGATTTTTCTGAAGAGTCTAGATCCCTTTCATATTAGTTATTCAAATATTGCTGAAATGGTTTTATGGATTTGCTTTGAGATATTTGAACTAGACAAGGTGAGATTTTAGTTTGGGAAGGTCCCAATTATGAATCCACACTTTGAGGGATTATCTCAATATTTATTAATGAATCAATGTATTTAAAACAATTATTAATCCATTTCAACCATTTAAGAAAATAGGCAAAAATAAATAATAAAAGTCTTCAAAAATATTTATTTTTGAGATGGGAAGATAGAGTATGATATATGGATCTCAATTGAGCTAAAATTTGGAGAAATTCTTTGGCAAAAACCAAACTTTCCTTTGGGCAAGGAGTTTTGGAGATTTTGTCTATTAAAGGAATTAAATAGATTTGGGGCCATAATAATTATGGATAGTATTTGATAAATCTTGATGATCAAGGTAGATGATTTAGACAAGGTGTAGCAAGCATTTGCAACCTTGGGAATTGGAAATCCAACTTGAATTAGATGGAAAAGCAAGGAGTTGAGGATCTAGGGTGATGTTATTTTCATACCACCAAAACCTTGTTGGATCTTGGAGCTCAGAGCTCACCTTGATTCAAGGGATAGATGGATAGCTAGACCAAGTCATATATATTATCATGGCATAATGAGTATGGATTGGTTACATTTGAGGTGGTCTGGAAGTGATGGCAAACGTTGTCGAAAATAAGGCTGCCATACCAGATTAGTCATGATGCCTTATAAACCATGTGGGTTTAAGAATCACAAAGATCCACTTGGAACAAGTGAAGTAGATGTTGATAGAACTATGTGAGTAGAACACAATCATGCAAAGAGTTGGTCCAGAGAAGGTGGTATGGTGGGGTGAGCTTCTATCAAAGTAGGCATGTTGACTAGATTTGCAGGAATAGTTATTTTCTTGCTTGCAAAACTATCAAGAACAAGTGGGTTGGAGGATGATGTAACCAAGGGAAAGAGTGGGCCTTGGTAGTCCTTAGGGTGGTTAACAATATGGTTCAAATGCATTTTTAAAAATGCACAAGGGTTGAGAGAAGGAGGCATTCAAAAAGGTGATGTTGGAACAGATTCGAGACTTAGCCAAATTTGGCAGATTTAGGCCCCCTTCTTTTCAGCTTCTTGGGCAGCTTCTCTCAAAAGCTATTTTCCACTAGCTTCTCTCAAAAGCTCACCTTCAAAATTCGTTCAAACTTCTTAACTAGTAGTTTCAATGTCAATTTAAAAGTATAAACAATTTTAGCAGATGAGATTTTAGGAGAAGCTGGTCGAGGGTAGCTTCTGGGAGAAGCTGGCCAAGAAGCTGAAAAGAAGGGGGCCTTAGGGTTTTTGACTAGAATGTGAGAGGGGAGGCTTTTGATGGGTAGAAAGGTACCAAATCGTCATGACGACCCACAAGTATATGGGGTGTATCGCAGTATTTTCGATAAGTAAGAGTGTCGAACCCAATGAGGAGCAGAAGGTGCTCGCTAGTGGTATGGATTAGGAATTCTGTGCAAATACTTAGCAAATAGATTTTTAGGGGTTTTCGATAAAGCAAGTAAACAAAGTACGAGTAAATAAAAGACAGTAAGAATAAATGCATCAAGTGTCCCAATCCTTTATGCAACAAAGAACAAGTCGGTTGTAGTACTTAGGATGACCAAACATTCTCGAGGACACATGGGAAGACTGTCAAGTGCTTTCGCTTCATATAGTTGATCAATCTTCTTTAGCTTGCTAAGTGTTGTGTGGGTGAACCTGTGCTAATGTACCGACCTTCCTAGGACTAATACATACTAGTGATTATACCCCTTGCAAACATCCGTAAGTATAAGAAAGTAATTAAGGTAGAAACCTAACCACAACTTTAAACTCTAAGACCCTTACGTCCCTTGTGCAATGGTTTCCTAACGGGGGTTTAGGTTTCTGTCACTCCGGCAACCCCTACGATTAGTAGCCAAATACACAATGCATTCCCCTAGGCCCATAGAGGTGAAGTGTCATGTAGTCGACGTTCACATGACACCACTAAAAGAAGTACACCACAACTTAAATAACAATCTATTGAATCTTTCTCAACGCAACTCCACTACTAACAGCAAGACTTCTCCCATGTCCTCAAGAACAAAACGAACTACTCGCAAGACATCATATGGATCATGATGAGAGATGGAATAATGATGTATAACAATCTGAACATAAACAATAATTCAATGGTTCACTCAATAGCATCAATTACAAAGAATAATCAACACCGAGAAAGTTTCCCCTATGAACTATGCAAGATTCAACTCAATTGTTACAGCAATATGGAGATGGTGATGAGGGTTCTGATGGTGATGATGGTGGTGATGGTGGTGATGATGATGATGATGATCCCGATGAAGTCCAGCTTGATGGTGGTGTTGATGGCGACGATCTCCCCTCTCCAGGAAGGAATTCCCCCGGTAGAAATCTGTGTGCCGGAGAGATCTTTCTCTCTCGGTGTTTTCCGCCCCGCAGAGGCGGCGGAATCTTTCTGTGGTCGCTCCCCGAGTCTTAGGGTTTCGTGGGGATGATATACGCCATAGGAGAGAGGCTGGAGTGGGCCAGGGCGGCCACACCACTCCCAGGTGCGGCCTAGGCCTGCCCGCGCCATGGGGTGGTGTGGGCCCCCTGTGGCCCACCTCCACTCCATCTTCTGGCATCCCGAGTCTTCTGGAAAAATAGGATTTTCCGTATATTTTCCCGGATTTTCTGATCTTCGCGAATTTTGCCTCCAAACAGCACCTTTTCCATCAGAATCCTGACTACAGCGGTCCAAGCTCCAAAAGTCATCAACCATGCAAAAATAGATGAAATAACATAAGTATCACCTCTCAATACGAAATATATCAATGAATAATAGTGAATTAAGACATAGAATAGTGATGCAAAATGGACGTATCACATCATCAAGTGGATGAGGTTGGAGAGTAGATTGAGCAGAGGGATCCATGCTTAATATTGGTCTTCAGTGACTTGGAAGTTTCTGGAATTAGATCACTTCAGAGCTGATCTGGTTAAGGGTTTTAGATGATTACTTAGTAGCTAGGGATCAGATCCAGATTGTATTTTTGCTTAGGGTTTGGTGAGTTTAAAGTATATTTATCCAACTTATGAGCTCCTAGAGTGGCTCATACTACTTCCTAAGCAAACAAGTCAAACAACACATCAAGGCAATTCATCAGACAGCATATCAAGGCAACTGATCTTATAAACTAAGCAAACCTACTACTGGGGTTACCATCAAGCCTAGCTTGAGGTGAGTATGGTATTTTGAAGTTTTGGATTTGAATAAGGTGAGAGTCCTTGGTGTTTCTACCAAGAGTAGAATCCAAAAGCTTTAAAAGGGGTTTTAGGAAACCTAGAGATAAGAATGGTTGAAGGTTCTGTCTATAAAACATAAGGAGATTATAATAGGTTGCTCTCCATAGTTAAGGGAAATAGAAGCTGCTAAAATCGTTGGTTTGCAAAGGCTTCTTGGCTCAGGTTTTGAAAGGCCAAAACATTTGAGAATATGGAAATTAAGCCAAGACAGTTTTTGGAAGTAGCTTTTGTCAACTGCAATTGAGGTAAGGAGTATATCTTCTAATACACAATCATAATCATAAACATAGTCAAACCACAGGCAAACACTTCATCACAAAACAAGAAAGTTTTTTTGTTCCCCCTGATTTTTGCATTTTGGACAACTAATCAGGGTTACTAAAATTGGGATGTTACAACACTGGTTCTCCATTGCATTCCAATGTTGCATTCCAGCATGTTCTAGGCCTTTCTAACTATGGTTTGACACATGGAGTGTCATTTCATGTGTTTTTTTCCAACCCACATGACCACACATGTTGGGAATATGCCCTAGAGGCAATCATATATGATGTTGTTCCCAATGTATTCATAAAGTTATTGTCCTTGTATGAACTACTTATATGTATCATTAAATATGTGATTCAGTTGTGGAACTATATATTCATGTTGTTCATACTAGTTTTCCTTGGTCGTTGAGGTTGTGTTGGACACACAACTTAGAATATGTGAAAGTCGGCTGATGACTCGGTTCCACTTGTCATTGGCATGGAGATGATATGCCGATTTACACTGATTTGGCTAAAGAGTTTAGCAAATTGGACTGACCCACAGTTGAGATACAACGAGCATGTTGTCATTTGTATTCTCAAACAATCGAATCCTTCGACCTGAGGTGATCGCATGATCTGAGTTGTGGATCGCCAGCTTAGGTCCTATCAAACATTGTTCCGTAAATGGGTAGTTATAAAGGTAGGGTTAGGGTTGGTTGTGAAGCAAGCTGCGTGACGTGGATTACCAAGATGGGATTTGCCCCTCTGTAATGGAGAGAATATTCTCTGGGCCCTCTCATGTGATATGATTCGGAAGCATGGCCATGCGCAACTTGGTTAAGTTTTAACCAACGAGTCAGACTAAGTGTTAGTCTAGTGAATCATATATCACGGAACGAAAAGAGAGAGTCGAGTTATTAAAGGGATGGCAACAACTCGCCTATAGCTTGACAAGTGATATCGTGAGGCAAAGGGACTTAGATGAAAGTCACATTGAGAAAGGTTTGTCTTCTGGCTTTGCGACACTTGGGAGTTGGCATGTCTTGCTAGAGGCTGCTACCAGCTATCGACTCGAAGTGGTGATTCGTGTCATGTCCAGGTGTACAAAACCTGCAGGGTCACACACTTAAGGGAAATGAGCCCATGTGGATTCGATCCATGTGGAGATTGGGGTACAGCCTAAGTGGGCCTCAAGCGTTGAGCCCAACTAGGAGTGTATATAAGTGGAGTGACAAGGGATTGTCCCTGACCTAGCCGTCACTTTCTCCTCTCCCATTTCAGGCTAGACAGGATCTAGCAGTCCTCTGCCTAGAGCTCCTTCCTGTATGTGTGGATACCAGTAGAGCCATTGCAGGTGCGGCGCTGGAGACAAGGAGCTCCATGGGGATCTGGACGTGTTGTATGGGGATTGTTTCGCACGGCATCAACTGACGCACCTCATCAAATCCGCACATGTGCGCGTAGTGGTAAATCTCGTGGCCTATCACCTGAGCTAGATCTTGGGAGTACCGCATAGGGTAAAAGTTTTGTTTATCTCTGCTTGGAACAACAGTGGTATCAGAGCGTTAGCTTCTAGTTTTAGGCTCGAGATCATGCATATGTGATATGCGGTTGGCATTAGATTGGATCTAATTGCATTTTTGGTGGTCGATCTTTGAGATAGATCGGTTTTGTACAAACTAGATTGGATCAACTGTACTCGGGGAATGGATGATCTATTTTCCATGATCTAACTGCTAAGGTTGTGGAACGACATACCCCTACCGGTCGGCTTCCGCCATCGGGGTAGACTGTGACACGTAAATCCGGATGCGGTGATGAAAGATCAAAGAGTTTGGTCAAATCGGAGTACGGATCTGATTTGGGTAAAATTGTTTTATCCGACGATGAAATCCATGTTCGGAAGGTAGATGAGATCTGCGGTTTCACAGCGCCGATATATATTGTATCATGCATAACTTTTTTTGCAGGATGATGTTGTGAATGGTATGGCTTATGTGCATGTGATGTGTGTAATCCATACGGTATCTGCGTATCACGGTTTTGGCAGCTGGCTGGAGCCTAGGTGCTGTCATTTTATTGTATAACGACCTACGTGTCGGATTCTCTATATAATTTACATTACTAGCTAGTGTAGCTGTTTGGAGAACCCGGATGGCATGCAAGTCGATATACAAGTCGGCTACATGATGTAAGGCGACAAGTTACAAGAGTTGGCATGAGTCGAATTACAAGCTTTGTGGAGATGGAGATCTCCATGAAGAGGGCCATACCATTTCACATTATAATTGCTTTATTTTGTGTTATTGTTATGTCTCTGTTTTTACCTCTATTAGATAGTTGGTAGAAAGTAATCCCTCAAAGAAGGTCTAGTCGTTTTCCCCGCCAGTGCTGCACCATCACAAGTTGGACATTTTTGGTAGTGGGCTCAAAAAATTGAGGTGCTATCAATTCTTTCTGACGAGGTGGGTTCTAGTCGGACTCTTACAACAGAAGCACTCGGTAATCTAGATGGGTCTCTCACAACGGTTGTGGGACTCGGGGAAAGGTCGGATGGGAGCCAGGGCATGTGATGCCACCCATCTAACAGGAGTCATATGAGATACGATTGACAAGGAATTGTCTACCTAGATCACTTGACGACTAGCGGTGATGCTAAAGCTCACTAGTCAGCTTGCTTATTTAGGATCATGAATCACTAAGTAACCATCAGAGGGGTGTTGGTTCTAGTGGGAGCATAAGTATTAAAGCGTTTAATATGCTTGCTCCTTTATGAATACATGTCTTGTAGGGGCTTTTCGCGAACTTACCCTTGAAGAACGAAAAGCGTTGTCAACGCTCAGGACAGCGTGGTTGATGTAGACGAGCAGAAGCCGACCTCAAGGTCGTGATGAAGTCCTTGCGCTCCTGTGGCTCCAACGACTTGAGTGCCTCAAGTGCGACACCTCGCCGGGAGTTACACACGTCTGGTGCCTGACGATGACTCCCACTTCCCCGATCCAGTAGCAGTTGCGGAAGTAGAGCTCCCGGATCCGAATCCCACAGCGCGACGGCGCCTTGTGGTGAAGATGTCTCTCGTTCGCGCAGTCCAGAATTGGGACCACGGTCACGAGAGAGAGAGAGAGAGAGAGAGAGAGAGAGAGAGAGAGAGAGAGAGAGAGAGAGAGAGAGACAGAGAGAGAGAGAGAGGAAGAGAGAAAATATCAACTAGAGGTCCTCCAAAAAGTTAGAAGACCTTTATTGATTATTGGTGTATTTAATTTGGCCAAATACCCCCACTATATATAGGGTAGGGGAGGTACTACCTCCCTCAAAGTCCCGGGGTGGGACTAAAGGAGATGAGGGGGAGGGGTGGCCGCAGGCCACCCTAATGGGCCTCGCACGGGGGGCTAGGCCCAGCCGGCCAGCCCCCTTGCCCCTTCTCCCTCTCTCCTTTCCCCCAATGGGCCCTCTCCCTCCGGAAATTGGCCCATTAAGCCTTTGACCATTTAAATTGATTTTCTCGTTATTAAATAATTATGAATAAATGATTAAATCAACATTTAACATTCATTCACATATTATTCAATCTCCGTGGCTATGGAACACCTTCCACCTCCACTCCAGACAACCTCCAGACTTACTGAAACCCTTCTGGTTTTCTCTCAACTATTCTTTGGCGATTCTACCGATCCTATAAACACTCTCTAAACATCATCAAGCCCTTAAGCGTGATACCCCATAGTTCGGGAACACTCCAGACATGGTCGGGACACTCCCGCACCAATGATCAACAGAGGGACCTGGATAGCCATGTGACCCCTGTGTGTTCCACAAAGATCTTTTGTCGTTTGAACCCGGACAGTCGTGTCTTATTCCGTTTGTCACTCGATACTTGCATTGCCTGAGATCTGATCAATGACATCACCATGTCGTGTTCAATCTCATTACCGAACAAGTCTAGTTGACTCGTTCCGACAAGTGATATCCCCATGATCAAATCACACGCTGTGCAGCTATTAGATATAACTTCTCCGAGTGAGACCTTGAGTATCTTCCCGTCACATGGACGGACAAATCCTGCTCTTGACATATATTGCCTCTACGGTTTCCTCCGAATACCTGAACACACCTTTATAACCACCGTATTACCAGATGGCGTTTGATGCTATCTAAGCACTCTCGGGAGACAGTGATTGATATAGCCTCACGGTCTAAGGAATAATCTACGAGGATCCATTTCTAATCATCGTAACTTGAACTTTGTGACATGATCAGGTCACGATGTTTAGGTTGGGTATTGGTTCATCATCTCATTCTCGGAATGAGATGACCTCATTTACAACTGGCACAAATGCCACATGATTAGGAAACTTGATCATCTGTTGACCAATGAACCAGTGACTAGAGTTCCACTAGGAACCCCTGGTTGTTTGTATATCACACGTGTATTGATGTTTCCACAATACAGTTATAGCATGATATAAAACTTAATCAAAAACTATATGAAATATGATAATACTCCTTACTACTATTTGTCTCTAGGGCATATTTCCAACAGTCTCCCACTTGCACTAGAGTACAAATACACTAGCTACATTTGTTCTCAATCATTGGCACCATATATGCGGTACCCTAAACATGCTTGCTCATGGAAGAGGTTGAGTCTTGGGTATGTACTTCACAGTCCCAAATCCTTTGCAACTGACTAATGTCACCTTGATTGACATTAATACTCTATCATCACATGATAGCATCTGTGTGTATGCATCGTTGCTATGGCAACAGAATGAGGCCTGAGTTCAAGAGCCTACAGTGACATTAGATCAACCTCGAAGGCTTTATCATGGGCACTGTGCCCTAGGACACATCATTCTACGTTAAAAGCGAACTAGCCCCGCCATAACATTATACAACACTTTAGATGGTACCCTTATCTATTATTATAAATGTATTCATCGAAACACTAGTGCACTCTGTGCAACGTTCGATGTTTTAGTTCACCTTGCTTCCTACTTGTCTTTAATCGGTATTTACAGGAGTTTCCAACATATTCCCTTATAACATAACTCTTTATGCTTTAAGATATGTCATCCTTTATGGATTTGGAAAACATGTCTACAGTTCTCTATTAGACACTGCGGACAAACTCAGCTCAACGTTCTGTGATTCAAACTTAATCACTTTTAAAAGTTCCTTATTTGGATTGCATATTATGCTAAGTTATCATCATGGTTTTCTAAGATAGAACCTATGTCTCAACATAGTGGATGGTGATCATCCTTTTCATTCTTTCAACCATTGATGTTAAACTTAATACTATTCCTAATTTGAGGCATTAAGAACTAGTTCCTTAATTAACTTCTATTCTGAAACTCCATTTAGAATCCCTTAAGGAATACTACATAATATCATAATACACCTATTATCAACTTCTACATCTTATAAATCATTATTGATAAGTATTTGCTCTTTCATTCTTAACACCCTTAAGAATCACTGTATAGGCTCCCACTCAAAAATATGTTACCAACATATCGTTTTGGGAAGACTAACATAGCTCCCACTCAATTTTATACAAATTGCACATCTACTCATTATTTTGAACAACTTCAAAATCCTTTGATCAAAAATCAAATTTGGAGATTTACTATGAGATACTAGTACTTTCCTAGTTTTATATCCACTAGACATTGAGCACATTTGAATCAAATTCATTTGAATTTGTCCAATACTTGACAAATTGTGCTCTTGTCATTCACCCCTTTTTCCACTATGGCTTTGCAGTCATTTGGGAAAATCCAAGTAACCCTTTTACTTGTGAGATTCAGTAACGAATTGCTTTCTAATCTCAAGGGAATTTTTCTTTTAGGATTTCTCATAATTCTAGTTTACCATTATTTCCTTTGTAGTTCGTAGGTATGTCACATTCCTAGAATCATGACAAATGATTCACAAATGTCTCCATACTAGATATGGATTTACATTTTGAATCCTACTTAATGTAGTGAAAACACTAGTGGGGAAAACACAATGATCAATATCATTGATTCTTTCCTTCTGTGAAGAGAATCGTCCAGGAACATTGTCCGTTGCGCTTCTCAACACTCCGATGCAGGATTTTGAATCCTAATCGTGTTTTACACTATTTTCCATTTGCTTCATAATTGATAAATATCACTAAATGTGAGCTTTCTCAAGAATGCACCAAAATCCAAGCAGTACGAATCTTGCTTTCCTTTTGGTTTCAGCTATGGGTTTTGTATTCCAAGTTTCCAATGAATACGCTACAAGGACTTATTCGCTATTGTTTTGGTTATATCGAATAACCCCAAAACTTTCACGAATTCAAATGGTTCACTATATTCTAATTGAGTGCTAACTATTTCTAAGCTAATGGTCTCTACACTACAACAATTTATTTGGTGCCTTCTATTCAACCCATTTTGATATCTAATATCACATTGTGATGCTTTGCATTTTTACGTTTCAAAACGCTTTGCATTTCACAATTACTTTTATGCCATTCTTATAAAGTCGAATTTCATTACTATTGATCAAATCATAGTAATTAGATTCTCTTTTATATTTATACCCTATTATTGATGAAACACTTTGATCAAATCAAATAGTTTCATATTCATGTTTCCTTTGGTAAACTTATTTACACATTTAAACAATGATTTAATGATAATTACCATTTTATTAAAACACAATACATCGAATATGTATTAACTTCTAACAATTCATTAGACACTGTGTATTCAAGTAATACATGGCGTTCAAGTTATTTGCCGAACTTAGGCATGATTTATATGTGATAAGAAATCAAATGACTTTCACATATTATCATTATAACTTTGAATTTAAACAATGGTTTTCATTCATTAATGAAATATCATTTAAGTTGGGTATTAAAAGGCATTTCAATATTTTACAAATGTTCATGCATTATCAATTAGTTTCAAACAACAAGAATAATTCACACATAATCAAACAAGATATGAACACAAATATAAATCATTCAAAAAAGTGGAACAACTATTTGTTACAAACTTAACCGTCTCACGAAGTGTGAGACACACTAAACAAGTTCACAATCTCTTGATTACAATAATCATCCTAAACATACACTAAATGATAAATTTTGAGGGAGAGTGTCGTCGGCCATCATCATCATGCTCTCCATCAACACGCAATGTCACCTCTCCAGCAAGCACATCTCATGCAGAAGGACCTGTTTTCAACAAAACAGAACAAGTATCAGATATACTTAACACTGCAAATGTGTTTGCAAGATTATAACATTTATAAAACTGTATATAAAATATATACCTTTGTCATTGATGACTCCAGCGACATTGGGTTCATCTACCACATTTTTGAAATGTGATATGAACTCGAGGAAATCCAGTGTTTCCGTGTCGCCTCTCATAATGCAGATCCTGACCTGTGCTTGGAAGCTTGGTGGAAGCGAGCATAGCACAACTCCCATCGCAAATGAGCTTGAGAACCAGTTCTCCAGGTAGTATGCTAGACTCATGTATGCATCGTATATGCTCAATAAGTGCTCGTCTAGTGAGGAGCCCTCCTCCATCTTTATGGAGAGGAAGTCCCCCATCAGCTCATACTCCCACATGCACACTTGTTCCACGAAATGCGATCTCAGATGTGCCATGACCACTCGGGGTTTAATACTTCCCACCATTAGCCATAGCCCATCCTCCATTCCGAGGCGCATTGTCACTGATATGAATGTGGCCATCACACGACGACGGCAGCGTAGATCGCGCTGCTCCTGGGTCTCATGAGAATAGGGTGGCTCCAAATACATCTCGCAGGTCATGTAGTCAGCTACATTGTTCTCACCAAGGAGATCAAACAGGCGTATGACCCATGCAGAAAAGTTGGATCCATCTAACTTGAGATTTTCTCCTTTTAACCAATCATCGATATGAAAGGTAATCTCGGGAAGAACCATTTTCTACATTTATAATTGCAAAAGGAATTTATACTAAGTTTATAATTAAGTGAGTTAATAATAACTCCACTTAGAAACACCTATCCCCAAAAGGGTGCCTAGTGATAACATGACCCCTATCAGCCACATCTCCCCCGATCGTCACGGCCATCAATGTGGGTTCAAGGGTGGACGCTAAACGTCAGTCACATCATTCATGCGACTCGTGCTCGATCTTTCGACCATCCATGTTCCGACGCCATGTCTGCACATGCTAGGCTCGCCAACTCAACCTTAGTGTATTCGATGTGCAACATGCCTTACACCCACTGTATGTGAACGTAGATATGTCTGACACCCAGGCCTGTAACCCTAGATTGCCTCATACCGAAGAACTTTCTTGGTGGTGCACACTAAGGGGGAACACAATCATTGGTAATTTTAACAGGGATCATCTTATTAGGCTACCGTCGAGTATCTAATACTAGCACACAATAATATATAGAAACAATAACATTGAATGTAAATGCGATGTGATATGGTCCTTCACGTCGTGATCTACAAACTTCGTCACCGGGTTCCAGCGCCAGGGTTCCGGCGCCATAGACACCAGGGTACCTCCATGACTATCTACTACTATGTAACAAAAGGTAATCACTTTACCTTTGCCACAACCATATCACAAAGGAACGCCCCCTGCAAAACAAAGTTAGATGCCTCTACTTTATCTTTGCATGTTTTACGTGGCTGAATGGGCTTTCGCACAAGAACCATTCTTACCTACGAACTTTCAGCACAACGCTGATCAAGTAGTTGTCTCTACTACACCCCTTTCGGGGCCCTCCATTGAAAATGGTATGCCAACTAATGCGAGAGAGACAGACACCCCCCTAAGCCACTTTATACAGTATAAGCCGTATGTCAAGCGTGGACCAGTCTCGTGAATGAACGCGTAAAGTCGGTTGGGGCCGCTTCATCAAGCATTACTGCGGTATACACAAGGACACGTGGGAGGGTAACAACTAAAAGATCAACACCCACACGCTACATCTCGTGTGTTCTACCCGTACTAGCATTACTACGCATATCTCTAGCTCTGATACCACTGTAGGGGTTCTGCGTATGAAAACAATAAAATCTTACCCTACGCCCCTGAACCCCTGAAGCTGCCAGGACCTATCTATTAGTAATACAGTACCCAGAGGGGCTTTTCACGAACTTACCCATGAAGACCGAAAAGCATTGTCAACGCTCAGGAGACCATGGTTGATGTAGACAAGCCGAAGCTGACCTCAAGGTCGTGCTGAAGTCCTTGCGCTCCTGTGGCTCCAACGACTTGAGTGCCTCAAGTGCGACACCTCGCGGGGAGTTACACACGTCCGGTGCCTGACGTTGACTCCGGCTTCCCCGATCCAGCATCAGTTGCGGAAGTAGAGCTCTCGGATCCGAATCTCGTAGTGCGACAGTGCTCTGCGGTGAAGATGTCTCTCGTTCGCGCAGTCCAGACATGGGACCACGGTCACGAGAGAGAGAGAGGGGGGACAGAGAAAATATCAACTGGAGGTCCTCCCAAAAGTGATAAGACCTTTTTTGTTTATTGGTGTATTTAATTTGGCCAAATACCCCCACTATATATAGGGGGACGGGAGGTACTACCTCCCTCAAAGTCCCGGGGTGGGACTAAAGGAGAGGAGGGGGGAGAGGTGGCCGCCGGCCACCCTAGTGGGTCCTGCGTGGGGGCCTAGGCCTAGCCGGCCAGCCCCCTTGCCCCTTCTCTCTCTCTCCTTTCCCCTAATGGGCCCTCTCCCTCCGGAGATTGGCCCATTAAGCCTTTGACCATTTAAATTGATTTTATATTTATTAAATAATTATGAATAAATGATTAAATCAACATTTAACATTCATTCACATATTATTCAATCTCCGTGGCTATGGAACACCTTCCACCTCCACTCCGGACAACCTCCGGACTTACCGAAACCCTTCCGGTTTTCTCTCTACTATTCTTTGGCGATTCTACCGATCCTATAAACACTCTCTAAGCATCATCAAGCCCTTAAGTGTGATACCCCATGGTTCGAGAACACTCCAGAAATGGTCGGGACACTCCCGCACCAATGATCAACAGAGGGACTTGGATGTCCATGTGACCCCTGTGCGTTCCACGAAGATCTTTTGTCGTTTGAACTAAGACAGTCGTGTCTTTTTCCCTTTGTCACTCGATACTTGCATTGCCCGAGATCTGATCAATAAAATCACCATGTCGTGTTCAATCTCGTTACCGAACAACTCTACTTGACTCGTCCCGACAGGTGATATCCCCGTGATCAAATCACAAGCTGCGCAGCTATTGGATATAACTTCTCCGAGTGGGCCCTTGAGTATCTTCCCATCACATGGACGGACAAATCCCGCTCTTGACATATATTGCCTCTACGGTTTCCTCAGAATACCTGAACACACCTTTATAACCACCGTATTACCAGATGGTGTTTGATGCTATCTAAGCACTCTAGGGAGACAGTGATTGATATAGCCTCACGGTCTAAGGAATAGTCTACGAGGATCCATTTCTAATCATCGTAACTTGAACTTCGTGACATGATCGGGTCACGATGTTTAGGTTGGGTATTGATTCATCATCTAATTCTCAGAATGAGATGACCTCATTTCCAACTGGCATAAATGCCACATGATCAGGAAACTTGATCATCTGTTGACCAATGAACCAGTGACTAGAGTTTCACTGGGAACCCCTGGTTGTATGTATATCACACGTGTATTGATGTTTCCACTCAATACAGTTATAGCATGATATAAAACTTAATCATAAACTATATGAAATATGATAATAGTCCTTACTACTATTTGTCTCTAGGGCATATTTCCAACATGTCTTAAGTGTTTTGCATATTTTTCTGTTGTAGATCAATGGCACCTAGCAGTCTCCCGCAGATTTCAAATTTTGCTTTGAGAACAATCTTAGAGAAAGATAAGCTAAATGGAACTAACTTCACCAACTGGTATCATAATCTGAGAATTGTTCTAAAGCAAGAAAAGAGGGACCATGTCCTAGACAACCCACTGCCAGATGAGCCGAATCAGAATGCGAGTGTCACAGCCACTAATGCCTACCGTAGGACTTGTGATGAGTCTACGGAGATTATCTGTCTTATGCTTGCTCACATGGAACCGGACTTGCAGCAGCAATTCGAGAATGTTGAGGCCTACGATATGATCGAAAGCCTCAAAAGTATGTTCCAGGGTCAGGCAAAGACTAAGAGGTATCAAGTCTCTCAGGCTTTGTTGAGTTGCAAGCTTAAGGATGGTGATCCATGATGACCCACAAGTATAGGGGGTGTATCACAGTATTTTCGATAAATAAGAGTGTCGAACCCAACGAGGAGCAGGAGGTGCTGGCTAGTGGTATGGATCAGGAATTCTCTACAAATACTTAACAAACGGATTTTTAGGGGTTTTCGATAAAGCAAGTAAACAAAGTACGAGTAAATAAAAGACAGTAAGAATAAATGCAGCAAGTGTCCTTTATGCAACAAAGAACAAGTCGGTTGTAGTACTTAGGATGACCAAACATTCTCGAGGACACATGGGAAGACTGTCAAGTGCTTTCGCTTCATATAGTTGATCAATCTTCTTTAGCTTGCTAAGTGTTGTGTGTGTGAACCTGTGCTAATGTACCGCCCCATCCAAGACTAAATACATACTTGTGATTATACCCCTTGCAAACATCCGTAAGTATAAGAAATTAATTAAGGTAGAAACCTAACCATAGCATTAAACTCTAAGACCCTTACGTCCCTTGTGCAATGGTTTCCTAACGGGGGTTCAGGTTTCTGTCACTCCGGCAACCCCTACGGTTAGTAGCCAAATACACAATGCATTCCCCTAGGCCCATATAGGTGAAGTGTCATGTAGTCGACGTTCACATGACACCACTAGAAGAAGTACACCACAACTTAAATATCAAACTATTGAATCTTTCTCAACACAATTCCACTACTAACAACATGACTTCTCCCATGTCCTCAAGAACAAAACGAACTACTCACAAGATATCATATGGATCATGATCAGAGATGGAATAATGATGTTTAACAATCGGAACATAAATGATAATTCAACGGTTCACTCAATAGCATCAACTACAAAGAGTAATCAACACCGGGAAAGTTTCCCCTAATAACTATGCAAGATTCAACCCAATTGTTACAGCAATATGGAGATGGTGATGAGGGTGCTGATGGTGATGATGGTGGTGATGATGATGATGATACCGATGAAGTCCAGCTTGATGGTGGTGTTGATGGCGACGATCTCCCCTCTCCGGGAAGGAATTCCCCTGGCAGAAATCTGTCTACCGGAGAGATCTTTCTCTCTCGGTGTTTTCCGCCCCGCAGAGGCGGCGGAATCTTTCTATGGTCGCTCCCCGAGTCTTAGGGTTTCAGGAGGATAATATACACTAGAGGGGAGAGCCAGGGGTGGACCAGGGCGTCCACACCACTTGGTGGCACGGCCCAGGGTGGCCCGCGCCAGGGGGTGGTATGGGCCTCCTTGGGCCCATGTCCAGCCCCCCTTCTGGCTTCCTTCATCTTCTGGAAAAATAGGATTTTCCATGTATTTTCCTGGATTTCCTGATCTTCGCGAATTTTGCCTCCAAACAGCACCTTTTCCATCAGAATCCTGACTGCATCGGTCCATGCTCCAAAAGTCATCAACCATGCAAAAACAGATGAAATAACATAAGTATCATCTCTTAATTTGAAATATATAAATGAATAGTAGTAACTTATGATATAGAATACTAATGCAAAATGGACGTATCAACTCCCCCAGAAGCATCACATTCATCAATACATAGATCATAATAGAAGACAACTCACTATTATATAACTCAACTTGCAATAAGTAAAGGAAACACAATAAAGATACATAAAGTGAATCATAATTGGTAATGGCAAACTTCGCTCTTGGTCGAAGAATAGTTGATAATTTGCTGGAGTTCACAAATAACTGGTTTTCAAATGATAGCTTTCAAAGTAGTAAACACCCAGATAAGAACAATGTGGAAAACAAGGAACATAAGAAACATGATTGAATAAATCATCATATGAATGAATGAAACACCACAACTCAAAATACTTGCTAAGATAGAAGGTAATAGGTTTACTGACTCAACTAAAAAGTAAAAGAAAGGCCCTTCACAGAGGGAAGCAGGGATTTCAAGTTTCATAAAGAGCTCCCAAAAATTATGATACTTACTAGCTTTCAGCTCTCATTGCCCCTATCATAGGCATCTTTAGGTGATTAAGGTTAAAGTGATCAAATATGAGGATATGTTTGACAAGTTGTAAATTGAGAATCTCATGTCCCTTGAATACGAGGGCCGCTCCTCATGCTACTCAAGTTTAGTCACCGGTAAGTTCTTGTCATCGTAAGAATATGTGTATCATAGAGAACTGCCAACGGGGTACCCCTTGCCCGATGATATGGAAGAATCCCCATATCAAAATGACAAGGCAAGCAGACAACAAGCAACTCAGCAATCTTCTTATTTACCATGGGAATATGGTGCTTTTTCTCTCTTTCCTCTTTTCATAATCTCTTTTTTTTCTCAATATCGTACTCTTTTTTTATAAGAAGAATGCTTCATAGATGCTCGTTATGGTTAAGCTGCAGGTTTCCACCATGTCAGCATGGATTAGACCAGCGGCCCAGGCGTTTCTCTAACACACATGCATAACTCCATGGACTTACAAGCTCCCCTTTCATTTCACACCGACGACATCCATAGACAAAAAACATGATATCAAGTAGGTACAAAGTACAAGTGCAATGTTGAAAGCGTTCCCCATGACAACATGGTTCTACTAATTCACAACATACAAAGCGCAAGCATATACGCAACATAGGTGAGCACAATGGTTCAAGTTTATTAAGTGCAAGAAAGTAAAGTGTGCCATCAAGTTCATGAGAGCTTTAATCACTAATTTTCACATAACAAGTTTAATTTGGGAGGTAGATAAAACAAGAATTTACTTGGAATAGCAATAGTGCTAATAGGTAGGTATGGTGGACACAAATGGCATAGGTTTTTGGCTTAAGGAAGTGGATGCACGAGAAGAATTCCCTCTCAGTACAGGTTTTTGGCTAGCACGGCTGGGTAGCAAGTATAAGAGTTGAAGGAAACAAACAAACATACAAGTGATAAAAACAAACATGCAATCTTCCTTGGAAGCACAAAAGATCATAACTAGAGAATACTAGACTTATGAGCAAATCAACAAAGAAAGATGCTGAAATTATTTTTCTTTAGAGTACTTCTATATTTTCATTCAACTCTTCAAAAATAGTGTTGCTACCGATCGAGCTAGGTTTGCCAAAACCAACTAAATTAACTCAATGATCCCAAAGTGATACCAATACTAACAACAAGATCAATCATATAACCACGAATTGAAAACTAATATAAGCTATGCAAAAGAGTAAATGATAGAACTTCTCATTAATATTCCATAACGGCAACTCGCACCAAAGGATACATATCTAACGAGAGAGAGGACACTTCCATAATGCAAACCATCATACATAATAACTTCTATATTCATGATATGACTCTACTAATAAGGTAAAAAGATAGAAGATAGTGATGTGATACCGCAGCACTCCCCCAAGCTTGGAACAAACCAAGGGGATGCCAAACCTGATGACAAATTACTCCTTTGGTGGTGGTGGTATCCTCTCGATAAGCTCTTTGATCAGTTTCCCCAAGTCCTTAATCTCAAAGGTGAGATTACGAATAAGCTGCAAGTTTTGCTCAATGCGGCTCATGATCATGTCGGGTTGAGAATCCTATCTCTTGCGATTCTTTCCCCACTTTACCTCCTTGAAGTATTCTTTTCCTACAGGGCTAGAACGAGGCAAATCCCAATTGGAGGGTAATTTCCCCTTCGGTATATTCTGGTATTGATGCTCATGGATAAGAGTATGGAAAGGATTCTTTGTGCACGGAGGAAGTGACCAGGGATCTGAACGGTGATGACGAGGCTTCCCTCCAATTGACATGGCCCTGGCAGGCTTTGCCACCACTCCAATGCTTGCAATGGTAGTGCTGGTGTGCTTTGCCTCCTCTTCTTCTTCGCTCTCGATCTCCTTCTCCTGCCCGGGGTCTTGTAGATCTTCTTCCATAGGCTCCTTTCCTTTATCCTTGGCGGAGACCATTGTCCTTCTAATATTTGAAAGATAGTTCCTGGCAGAAACAGATCGAAACGAAAACATGACGAGAACACGATATACGAACCTCGGAGATCCGGGGGATTATATATTACGAAGTTTCACAACAAAAGGAAGGTACTGGGAGAAAACGAGTCGAAGGCGGAGTCCGGGGTGGACTCACCACCTGGTGGCGCGGCCAGGGGTGGGCCCGCGCCACGGGGTGGTGTGAGCCACCATGGCTCCGTTTCCGTCCCTCTTTCGCTTCGTAGCTTTCCTTATTGACTAAAAACTGCAAAAATATAGTTGGATTGTATTTTTGTGGAACTTTTCTTACCAGAATTGTTACCTATTTGAAAACATACACTGCAGGTCTCTAAATTTGGTATCTAGTAGATTCTTCCAGAGTCACCACTTGAATAACATCAATATCTTCATCTTCATACTCTTATTGCTTGAGTCATAAAACCTTTCACTTCCTTATTACACCATTATCCCCACTACCTGGAAATTTCTTTCACACAAAACTTCACACAGTTCTCATTAGCAACATTAGTATAAATGAAGTGATAAGACCTTTTGAGTTTAATTTCAACTGAAAACCATCAAAACATAAGCTACGTTAGCAACTCCTTTTGAAGACCCAAAAAGAATTCAAAAAGGAAATCGAATAAAGAAGCAAATGCAAGAGTGGCAAAATCTGCCAAAACAGACCAGTAGGTAAATATCAATTTTTTCAAAACTCTTCTGTTGCTCAAATCAAAAAGTGCAAAACTAACGAACGTTAAATAACAACCTGGGGCAGAAGAACACAAAATTACAACTCAATCCAACATACAGAGATCTCTCACGAATTTTTACGGTGAAGCACAAAAATCTGTTTCGGGACAGCAAGTTCCCCAAATATTACTTCTCTCTTATTAGAGGTTGATCTTGACACAAAAACTAAACAAAAGGATAAGGAGAGGTTATTACCGAAGTAATAACTTACAAGACTCAAATAAACACAAACAAACTGAAAGCAAAAATAAATTGGGTTGTCTCCCAAAAAGCTCTTTCTTTATAGCCATTAAGATGGGCATGATGATTTCAAAGATGCTCACATAAGAATATGAATTGAGGTGAAAGAGAGCATTAAGAAGAAAAAATACACACGTTTAAGTCTAACCCACTTCCTATGCAAGGGAATTTTGTAAACAAAAAAATTGTTGAAACCAGAGGCTACTAGGAGAGGAGGGCAAAAGAAATGCAACATAAAAACTTTCAACATAAAACAAGGAAACTTGATATTATTGAGATGCATAAGAACACTTTTCCCTCTCTCATAATAACTTTCAATATCATGCATAAACTGAACAATATAACTATCACAAGGACCATCATGACAATGATCGCTTATTCTAACAGAAAACATAGGAATACTAGCTCTCATAACACTACTTTGTGAAACAATATTAGAGGTATCCTTACAAAGGATAGTGTGTCCCTCTTCTACATATTTAGTAACAAAGTCTTTAACATTTGCTATTATAGGTTCATCAACCATTTGTTTATCAGGTTCAACATCTTTATTTGTACTTTCATTATACATACTAGATATCATAGAATGTTCCTTTATCTTAACTGGAAAAGGCATTTTCTCAATATAAGGTTCAGGTAAAACATGATTAGCAGTATAAACTTCAGTATTTCTTGTAGGAATACTCTTAGCAACATCTTTATAAGGTTCATGATACTTATTCCACTTCTTTTTAGGCACTTAAATGTAGGAAGAAAAAGACTTAAAGTAAGTTACAATAGCTTGAGAGTCTAGACCATAAGCATTTTTTATATTTTGAAAGTCATCAGTTCCCGTAAAAGATTCAATGCATTCATAATCATAATTTATACCTGACTTCCTTCCTTTGTCATTCTCCCAAGCTTCAGCATTATCTTGCATATGGTCCAGAAGATCCCATTTAGCTTCTTCTTCCATGCGAGTGAATGATCCAGCGCAAGAAGCATCCAATAAATCCTTATCATGTAGAGGGAGCCTTGCATAAAAGTTATTGATAATGATATTGTTGGGGAGCTCATGAATGGGACATTTGAGCATTAGTAACTTCAATCTCCCCCAAGCTTGAGCTGTACTCTCTCCATCAAGAGGCCAAAAGTTGTATATTTGATTCCGATCTTTATGAATCTCACTAGGAGGATAAAGCTTTCAATAAAGGAGAGGTACTATTTCCTCCCATTCCAGAGCTTGACCATTCTTCAGCATCTTATACCATTCCTCAGCTCTTCCTTTCAGCGATAATGAGATTAACTTTTTCTTAACTTGATCTGTAGTAATACCTGCACACTTGAACAACCCGCATAACGTTGGAGATATGCTCAAGAGTCAATAATAAAGTGGTTATTATTATATCTTTATGTTTATGATAAATGTTTACATCCCATGCTATAATTGTATTATTAGGAAACACTAATACATGTGTGTTTTGTAAACATAAAAGAGTCCCTAGTAAGCCTCTTGTTGAACTAGCTTGTTGATTAATTGATGATCATGGTTTCCTGATCATGGACATTGTATGTGATTAATAACAAGATTATATCATTAGGAGAATGATGTAATGTACACACACCCATAGTAAGCGTAGCATAAAGATCAAGTCATTAAGTTCGTATTGCTGTAAGCTTTTAAATGCATAGTAACCTAATCCTTCGACCATGAGGTTGTGTTAATCACCATCACCGGATGGGTACTTTGATGACATCAAACACCGCTTCGTAACTGGGTGGTCATAAAGGTGTCATTGGGTATTCTGAAAGTATGTGTTGAAGCGCATGGACCAAGATTGGGATTTGTCCATCCATATGACGGATAGATATGCTCTAGGCCCTCTCGGTGGAATGTCATCTGGTTAGCTTGCAAGCATGTGACTAGGTCACAAGGGATGACATGTCACGGAACGAGTAAAGAGTACTTATCAATAACGAGGTAGAACTAGGTATGGAGATACCGACGATCAAACCTCGGATAAGTATAATATCGCGAGACAAAGGGAATTGGTTTCGTATGTAAATGGTTCAATCGATCGCGAAGTCATCGTTGAGTATGTGGGAGCCATTATGGATCTCCAGGTCCCGCTGATGGTTATTGATAGGAGATGTGTCTCTATCATGTCTACATATTCACGAACTGTAGGGTGACACACCTAAGGTTCGAAGTTGTTTTAAGTAGATATCGAATGTCCGTTGGAGACCGAATGTTGTTCGGAGTCTCGGATTGGATTCGGGACATCACGAGGAGATCCGGAATTGTCCGGAGAATAAGATTCATATATTGGGGATCATTTTCTGAGTTAGGAAATGTTCCAGAGTATTTGTATGAGGGTTCTAGAAGGTTTCGGAATGTTCCGGAAGGTTCTAGAAGGTTTCTTGGAGTTTGCTTGAAAACCAAGGAAGGGATCAAGGAGTCCTGGTGGGTCAAGACTAGGAGTCGTGGGGGAGGAGGACTCCTCCCCCCTCCCCAATCCGCCAGCCCTAGAGAGAGGGGAGTCCTACAAGGACTCCCCCTCCCATGGCGCCTCACCCCCTTTAAATAGAGGGGCAGGGGCGCCCCCTCCACCCCTGCTCCATAACTCCCAATCTCTGCCGCCTCTCTCCTCCTCCTTTCTTCTGCACAGGCATAGGCGAAGCCCTGCAGAATTCTCTACTCCACCACCACCACCACACCGTCGTGCTGCTGGGATTCCGTGGAGAAGATCTACTACCTCCGCTGGAACGAGGAGAGGAAGGTCTGCTTCGACTCCGCACGTGTGACCGACTGCGGAAGCGCTGCCGAATCGCAGCGCTGGAAGGATCGTCCACTTGACCGACTGCGGAAGCACTGCCGGAACGCGACGCCGGAAGGATCGTCCACACGATCTTGAGATCGACAAGTGATCGACTACATCAACCACGAGATCTAATCTCGTTAACGCTTTCGGATCTACGAGGGTTAGTTCCTATCTATCTCGTTGCACATGTCTAATATATTAGATCTTGGTTTTTATCTAGACTAGATCTGGGTTTTGTTCGTTCTTGCGGTGGAAATTTTTTTTCCATGCTACGAACCCATCAGTGGTATCAGAGCCGTGTCTATGCGTAGATCTGTTGCACGAGTAGATCACAATGGTTTTGTGGGTGTTGGTGCTCGTGCCGTCTTTTGTTTTGTGTACTTTGCATCTTGCGGTATGGTGGGATGAAGCGGCTCGGGCTAACCTTACATGTCATCGCACATGAGACTTGCTCCATGCTTGACGTGTAACTTGCTTTGCACAAGTGGCTTTGCGGGTGTCTGTCTCTCCCACCATAGTATAGATCCAATCTACACTTTGCACTTGATAGCACTTGTATTAATGTTGTGGTTCATGTTCGTAGGTAAGATCCGTTCTTATTCGAAAGCCCCAAGCCACGTAAAACATGCAAAGAAGATTAGAGGCGTCTAACTCGTTTTTGCAGGGGTTTTGTGATATGATATGGCCATTATGTGATTGTGATTATATTTGATGTATGCAATGATCCTTATTGTAATATGGCAACCGGCAGGAGCCTAATGGTTGTCTTTAAATTTTGTTTAAGACCTGCGTGTCTATTCATGATGTAATAGCTTTATTCCAAGTAGTTGTAATAGTTGCTGTTGGTGATGGACAACCATGAAGCGGCGCCACGGACCTTGACGCCATGCTAGTGATGATGGAGTTCATGTCCATGCTTTCAAGATGGAGATCAAAGGCACAAGAAGAAAGGCCATATCATATCACATATTATGAATTGCCTGTGATGTTAATCCTTTATGCATCTTGTATTGCTTAGATCGCGACGGTAGCATTATAAGATGATCCCTCTCACTAAATATCAAGTAATAAAGTGTTCGTCCTTAGTTGGCACCGTTGCTAAGACTCGTCGTTTCGAAGAATCTTGTGATGATCGGCTGTGATAGACTCTACGTATGCATACAACGGGTGCAAGCCAGATTTGCACATGTGGAAACTAAGGTTAACCTTGACGAGCCTAGCATGTACAGACATGGTCTCGGAACACGGAATACCGAAAGGTAAAGCATGAGTCATATGGATGATATGATGAACATGTTGATTGTTCGCCTTTAAAGCTACATCATCTCACGTGATGATCGGACTTGGTGTAGTGGATTTGGTTCATGTAATCACTAAAAAAACTCGAGGGATGTTGTTTTGAGTGGGAGTTCATTTGTAATTTGGATTAGTCGAACTCAATTTATCATAAACACAATCAAAGTGAATTTGCATAGTTTGTTGTAGTCATTGGCATCCGTTCACCACCTTACTCTTAGTTATAGTTGAGATAGGTGAACTATAGAAATTCTGGATATTTGCTTTACGAACTGGTATCGTATTGTTTTGAATGTCAATCTAAAGTTTAAAAGTCATATTGCAAACTTTCAACAAACTCCGTTTACTCTGTGAAGTTTAATAAATAGTATTAAATCAAGAGTAACAATTCCAGTGTTAGTATCTAATGTGTCATGTTTGCCTCCATGATTCTTGATACTCAAAAGATTGTTTTTAATATCAAGTTTATCTAAGAGCTGAAAGCAATGTTTCAGAAACCATCATATGTGAAAGTTATTGCGATATCTAAAACAATGTGTTGGTTACAACATGATAGAGTATACGTCCTCATATTTGATGAGAATTTGTGAAGGTTGGAGACGCTAGTCGTCCTAATCCTCCAAAAGGTTTTGAAAAAGAAACATTATACTCACAATTCACCTTTATAAGCTATTGCAGCTTGATCATGAAAGTTGTCATGATAAGGATGAATAGAAGATGTAAGTAAAATGTTTACTACACTAAAAGATTACTAAAGAATGGAATTTTGAAAGAATGTCAAACATTTGATGAAGGTGATCCACTTCAAACTGCAAGTCCAAAGGTATTGGTATTTGACTATACACACTTTGTACTATGTGTCATGTGAATGACACCACTATTGATGTTGATAGATTCTTTTAAAAGAAAAGGAATTGTTGAAAGAGAATCTATAAAATATTTGGCAGAAAAGAAAAGATTGGAGATGTCCAACTTAGGTATATAGAAGATACATGTTATGGATGTATTCCTTGGTTGTTAAACAATGTGGTTCTGCGGTATTGGATACCGAATTGGTTGGTATGAAGTGTCATACAGGACAACACAATTCATGAACTACAATGGCCTAAGTAACTAGCAAGAGAATGAGTGATCATGTTCATTGAAAACAAATAAAGTGTTATTGTGTTTTTCGTTGACATCAAACCTAGCCTTCAAGATTTGTTTTAATAATTGTTATTTTGTTCCGGTATTACGAGAACAATGGTTGTTCAAATAATTACCGTATTCCATAAAGGATGGATGAACTTTTACAAGTCTGGTGGGAGAAATCACATCCATAAACACTATTGCTAAAATGTCGCAAGAAAAATGATTGAAAGATCACTTATGAAGTGACATCGCTGTTTAAATTATATTTGAAAGAAAACATGAAGAAACTCCATGTTGATGGAATTTTGGAGTCTTTTGATTTTGATCAATTGACGCATGTGAGACTTTCCTCGAGATAATTGAAACTCCGTCCATAGGCCAGAGAGGAACGGATGACTAGCTTATTGGAAATTGAGCATGCTGATGTGCATAGTCCATTATGTGTAGCCATATGCGATGGATCTTTTTTCTTCATATGCTTTCTCCAAAAATTTGAGTGAATATATCTGTATATTTACTTAATAAGGAGGAAGTATGAAAACATTTGAAAGTTGTTCAAAGACTTTCAAGATGAAGTTGAAAAATCATTGTAACAAGAAAATAAAGAGTTTATGATTCGATCATAAAGAAAGATGTTTGAGTTACAAGTTTAGCAAAACACCTAAGATTTGAGGAATCGTTCCATGGATTTGCATTTCCCAAAACACCATAGGAGTATGGAGTGTTCAAGATATGTAATGAAACCTTGGTTGACATGGTAAGATCAAAGATGTCATTTATAAAACTGCCATTATATATTAAAGATTAAAGCTTTAGTGACTACCGCTTTTACACTGAAAAGAGCTCCATCGTGATCCGTTCAAATGACACCATATAAGTCATGGTTTGGGATAAAACCCAGGTTGTCCTTTCTTAAATTTTTGGTATGCTAGGCATAAGTAAAAAGTTTACAACCAAAGTCGGATAAGCATGTCTTTGTAGGTTATCCCAAAGAATTTGTTGGGAATTTCTCCATAACACCGAGGACAAAAGAGTTTGTTACTTGGAACGTCAAGTTTCTTGAGAAGGAATTTTTCGTGTAAAGTTAAGTGGAAGGACAATAGAACTTTGATAAGGTTGTTGAACCTTATCTATATGTGCTAAGTAGCACAGCGCCGCAAAGTGTCCCGGTGACGGCCACAATGCTCATGGCTCTCGTGATTACAAAAGGTGTGATCTGGGAGATTAGAGTTCCTATAGAACCGTGTGGGTCGGTAAGAATCAAATAGTAAGATTTGATAAGCAAGTCGTTATTGTTTTGACAATGATGAACCTACTACATGCAAAGAAGCGATGATGGGCCCTGACTCCATAAAATGACTAGAAGTCATAGAATCCGTGATAGTATCCATACACGAGAAATCAAGTTTCTGAACTTGGAAGACCCTCTGGAAAGGTGCAAGACCTTACAGTCGTATATGGATCCATAAATAGACATGGATGTTTCACATCTATGAAATTGTCGACATGTCAGAAAGAGTTTACGACAATGTTCAAGGAATTGACTATGATAAGATTTGATCTTTTATAGCGATATTTAGTCTGGACGGATTAATGTTGCAACCACTACATATATTTTTGTATATGGTAGTTGAACAAACAAAACAAGTTCTTCTAATAGAATGGTTACCTAGGACGTGTACATGACACGATCCAAAGGGTTTTGTTAAATTAAAAGAATGCTAAAAGAGTATGCAAAACTTCAATGGTTCAAGTGAGCATCGCGGAGTTGGAATCTTCACCGTGATGAAACCGTTAAAAGGTTTAATTTCATCAAAGACGATGAAGATGTTTGCATTTTGCAAGAAATTAAGTGGAAGCACTAAGACATATTTCTAATACATTATGTGAAAGACATATTGTTGATTAGAAATAATGTATCTTTTATTGACACAGGTTAAGAATTTCATTTCGATGAAAGATTTAGGCATAACCCAAGAATTAGGCATCAATGTCTATATGAATATATTGAGGCGCTAATATGGTTTCGCCAAATGTACATAGATAAGATGTTGAATGAGTTCAATATGGAAACAACAAGAAAGGTTCTTGACGCACGGAAAGGACTGAATCAAGATTCAAGTGTGTTGACACGAGATTCAAGTGTTTTGACACTTGGTGAAATCACAAGAATATTTTGATCAATCATTCTTTGAGATGTACACATCCAGATATGTCCTATGCTCTAAATGTTATGAGCATATACCAGAATGACTCATAAAGATGATCATTGGACAATAGTAGGGATATTCCTATGATCTTTGGAAGAACTAAGAATATATTATTTATATAGTGGTGACAAATAATTCATTGTAAATTGTTACATTGATACTAGTTTTGTCACAAATTAATTTTATCTCAATTTAAACTATGGGTGGGACAATGTAATGGAAAGGAAGTTCCATAACGGATTTGGTTGAGTACCAAAGTTAAAACATTGTGACAGATACTACAATAAAAGGCTAAGTATATGACTACTATTGTAGCAGTAAATGAGGGCATTTGCGTCAAGTAGTTTGTTATCAAACTAGGTGTGGTTCCTAGCGGGATAATACTATGAAGATACATTGTATGACAATTGTATCAACATGATTTAATCCCAAGGAACTAAAGGTCTCACAAAAGGACCAAATTTATACAATGCCATCTCATTGGAGAATGAGTAATGCGTAGAGACGCAAGGACATGCAAATACACATGGACCTGGAAGTGTCAGATCTGAAGATTATGTTTACCACTAGCAATAGTGTCTATACAACACCAGAAAGCCATAGGTGTTGAATGCACAAGTTTTTAACTAGATTATTGACTCTAGTGCAAGTGGGAGACTGTTGGAGATATGCTCAAGAGGCAATAATAAAGTGGTTATTATTATATCTTTATGTTTATGATAAATGTTTACATCTCATGCTATAATTGTATTATTAGGAAACACTAATACATGTGTGTTTTGTAAACATAAAAGAGTCCCTAGTAAGCCTCTTGTTGAACTAGCTTGTTGATTAATTGATGATCATGGTTTCCTGATCATGGACATTGGATGTGATTAATAACAAGATTATATCATTAGGAGAATGATGTAATGGACACACACCCATAGTAAGCGTAGCATAAAGATCAAGTCATTAAGTTCGTATTGCTGTAAGCTTTTAAATGCATAGTAACCTAATCCTTCGACCATGAGGTTGTGTTAATCACCATCACCGGATGGGTACTTTGATGACATCAAACACCGCTTCGTAACTGGGTGGTCATAAAGGTGTCATTGGGTATTCTGAAAGTATGTGTTGAAGCGCATGGACCAAGATTGGGATTTTTCCATCCATATGACGGATAGATATGCTCTGGGCCCTCTCGGTGGAATGTCATCTGGTTAGCTTGCAAGCATGTGACTAGATCACAAGGGATGACATATCACGGAACGAGTAAAGAGTACTTATCAGTAACGAGGTAGAACTAGGTATGGAGATACCGACGATCAAACCTCGGATAAGTATAATATCGCGAGACAAAGGGAATTAGTTTCGTATGTAAATGGTTCAATCGATCGCGAAGTCATCGTTGAGTATGTGGGAGCCATTATGGATCTCCAGGTCCCGCTGATGGTTATTGATAGGAGATGTGTCTCTATCATGTCTACATATTCACGAACCGTAGGGTGACACACTTAAGGTTCGAAGTTGTTTTAAGTAGATATGGAATGTGCGTTGGAGACCGAATGTTGTTCGGAGTCTCGGATTGGATTCGGGACATCACGAGGAGATCCGGAATTTTCCGGAGAATAAGATTCATATATTGGGGATCATTTTCTGAGTTAGGAAATGTTCCGGAGTATTTGTATGAGGGTTCTAGAAGGTTTCGGAATGTTCCGGAAGGTTCTAGAAGGTTTCTTGGAGTTTTCTTGAAAACCAAGGAAGGGATCAAGGAGTCCTGGTGGGTCAATACTAGGAGTCGTGGGGGAGGAGGACTCCTCCCCCCCTCCCCAATCCGCCGGCCCTAGAGGGAGGGGAGTCCTACAAGGACTCCCCCTCCCATGGCGCCTCACCCCCTTGAAATAGAGGGGCAGGGGCGCCCTCTCCACCCCTGCTCCATAACTCCCAATCTCTGCCGCCTCTCTCCTCCTCCTTTCTTCTACACAGGCATAGGCGAATCCCTGCAGAATTCTCTACTCCACCACCACCACCACCACACCGTCGTGCTGCTGGGATTCCGTGGAGAAGATCTACTACCTCCGCTGCTCGCTGGAACGAGGAGAGGAAGGTCTGCTTCGACTCCGCACGTGTGACCGACTGCGGAAGCGCTGCCGAATCGCGGTGCCGGAAGGATCGTCCACTTGACCGACTGCGGAAGCGCTGCCGGAACGCGACGCCGGAAGGATCGTCCACACGATCTTGAGATCGGCAAGTGATCGACTACATCAACCACGAGATCTAATCTCGTTAACGCTTTCGGATCTACGAGGGTTAGTTCCTATCTATCTCGTTGCACATGTCTAATAGATTAGATCTTGGCTTTTATCTAGATTAGATCTGGGTTTTGTTCATTCTTGCGGTAGAAATTTTTTGTTTTCCATGCTACGAACCCATCACATAATTCATGTATAAAGATTAAATGATCATCGGGATGGATAGTTCCATATCCAACATAGTAGTTATGCATAACACGATGAATAATTCTTGTAGGTATTTTAAAAGCATCATTCTCAACAGGTGGTGGTTCATCTACTACCTTAGCAGTGGTAGTAGTATTACCAAATAAGAAACTCAGCGAATTATCCATAACAAAAATAAAGCAACTAGTAGAAGTAAACAATACTCACAGTAGAAGTTTCCTTTACCAGTTCCACTCTCCAATAGCGCTTCACTCCCCGGCAACGGTGCTAGAAAATAGTCTTGATGACCCACTAGTATAGGGGGTGTATCGTAGTATTTTTGATAAGTAAGAGTGTCGAACCCAACGAGGAGCAGAAGGTGCTGGCTAGTGGTATGGATCAGGAATTCTCTGCAAATACTTAACAAACGGATTTTTAGGTGTTTTCGATAAAGCAAGTAAACAAAGTACGAGTAAATAAAAGACAGTAAGAATAAATGCAGCAAGTGGCCCAATCCTTTATGCAGCAAAGGACAAGCCAGTTGTATTACTTAGGATGACCAAACGTTCTCGAGGACACATGGGAAGACTGTCAAGTGCTTTCGCTTCATATAGTTGATCAATCTTCTTTAGCTTGCTAAGTGCTGTGTGGGTGAACTTGTGCTAATGTACCGACCTTCCTAGGACTAATACATACTTGTGATTATACCCCTTGCAAACATCCGTAAGTATAAGAAAGTAATTAAGGTAGAAACCTAACCACAAATTTAAACTCTAAGACCCTTACGTCCCTTGTGCAATGGTTTCCTAACAGGGGTTCAGGTTTCTGTCACTCCGGCAACCCCTACGATTAGTAGCCAAATACACAATGCATTCCCCTAGGCCCATATAGGTGAAGTGTCATGTAGTCGACGTTCACATGACACCACTAGAAGAAGTACACCACAACTTAAATATCAAACTATTGAATCTTTCTCAACACAATTCCACTACTAACAACACGACTTCTCCCATGTCCTCAAGAACAAAACGAACTACTGACAAGACATCATATGGATCATGATCAGAGATGGAATAATGATGTATAACAATCTGAACATAAACGATAATTCAACGGTTCACTCAATAGCATCAACTACAAAGAGTAATCAACACCGAGAAAGTTTCTCCTAAGAACTATGCAAGATTCAACCCAATTGTTACAGCAATATGGAGATGGTGATGAGGGTGATGATGGTGATGATGATGATGATCCCGATGAAGTCCATCTTGATGGTGGTGTTGATGGCGACGATCTCCCCTCTCCGGGAAGGAATTCCCCCGGCAGAAATCTGTCTGCCGGAGAGATCTTTCTCTCTCGGTGTTTTCCGCCCCGCAGAGGCGGCGGAATCTTTCTGTGGTTGCTCCCCGAGTCTTAGTGTTTTGGGAGGATAATATACGCTAGAGGGGAGAGCCAGGGGTGGACCAGGGCGGCCACACCACCTGGTGGCGCGGCCCAGGGTGGCCCATGCCAGGGGGTGGTGTGGGCCCCCTGTGGCCCATCTCTAGCCCCACTTCTGTCTTCCTTCGTCTTCTAGAAAAATAGGATTTTCCATGTATTTTCCCGGATTTTCTGATCTTCGCGAATTTTGCCTCCAAATAGCACCTTTTCCATCAGAATCCTGACTGCAGCGGTCCATGCTCCAAAAGTCATCAACCATGCAAAAACAGATGAAATAACATAAGTATTATCTCTTAATATGAAATATATCAATGAATAATAGTAAATTATGATATAGAATAGTGATGCAAAATGGACGTATCAATCCACTGAGTCCGCATGCGATCAACATGGTTGGTTACATGTAGTCTCTGGAAAGGCTGGGCTACCCCATTAGCGAAGAGTTCACTACGGACATAATTTTGAACTCTCTTCCTAGTGCGTATGGTCAGTTCATATCGAACTACCACATGCATGGTATGGATAAGAAGCTGACTGAATTACATGATATGGTCAAGCAGGCTGAGGCAGATCTCAAGAAAAGGCGTCAGTCAAGTGTTCATGGTGCAGAATAAGGCTAAATTCAAGAAGAGTTCTTGGACTAAGAATAAGAAGGAAAAGTCAGGAGGTAAGGCCGAGGACCCGGTCCAAAGCGCTTCCTTAGGGACTAAGCCATCTTATGCAGCCGGATCCACTTGCTTCTATTGCAAGGCGGATGGCCACTAGAAGAGGAATTGCAGCAAGTATCTGGCTGATAAAGCCAAGAGTGGAGGTGTTACTTCCACCTCAGGTACGCTTGTTTGCAATGTTATAGACATCTATCTTGCCGATGCACCTAGTAGTTCTTGGGTATATGATACCGGATCAGTTATTCACATCTGCAACTCATTGCAGGGACTAGTAAGAACTAGGAGCATGGCAAGAGGCGAGGTTGACATTCGAGTCGGCAACAAAGCGAGAGTCGCTGCATTGGAAGTCGGCACGATGAAACTTCATTTACCTTCTGGATTCTTAATGGAGCTAAATAATTGTTATTATGTTCCAGTGCTTAGTCGAAACATTATTTCTGCCTCATGTTTGATGAGACAAGGCTATGAGTTGAATATTAAGAATAATGGTTGTTCTTTGTATTTGAATGATATGTTTCACGGCTTTACACCTATCCAGGACGGGTTATTTATTTTGAATCTTGAAGGTGAATCTGTCTATAACAAAAATGTGAAAAGTTTAAAACCAAATGATCTGAATATGACTTACTTTTGGCACTGTCGGCTTGGCCATATAAGTTGGAAACGCATGAAGAAGCTCCATGATGATGGACTCCTAACTTCGTTCGACTTGGAGTCGTTCGAGACATGTGAATCCTACCTACTCGGCAAGATGACCAAGACACCTTTTGCAAAGAGATATGAAAGGGCGTCCGACTTATTGGGACTAATACATAGTGATGTATGTGGCACGATGAGCACGACAGCCAGAGGTGGTTATGCGTACTTCATTACCTTCACTGATGATTTGAGTAGGTATGGATATATCTACTTGATGAAACATAAGTCGAAAGCCTTTGAAAAGTTCAAAGAATTCCAGAATGAGGTACAAAATCAACTCGGCAAGAAAATAAAGTTTCTTTGGTCGGACCGAGGAGGCGAGTACATGAGCCATGAGTTTGATGACCATATGAAGAGTTGTGGAATAGTTCCCCAGCTCACTCCACCAGGAACGCCATAGAGAAACGCTGTGTCGGAAAGGCGGAATCAGACCTTGTTAGACATGGTACGATCAATGATGAGTCGGACAGATCTGTCTTTTTCATTTTGGGGTTATTGTATAGAAACTGCAGCGTTCACACTAAAAATACTACCATCAAAGTCGGTAGAGAAGACACCACATGAGATGTGGACTAGCAAGAAGCCGATTTTGTCTTTTCTTAAGATTTGGGGTTGTGAAGCTTTTGTCAAGCGACTTCAGTCGGACAAGCTTATAGCCAAGTCGTATAAGTGTATTTTCGTGGGGTATCCGAGGGAAACCTTGGGTTACTACTTCTACAACTGAGAAGAGGGTAAAGTGTTTGTCGCTCGGAATGGTGTGTTCCTTGAGAAAGAGTTTCTCAGTCAGGGAGTCAGTGGGAGCACGGTGCACCTCGGAGAAATTCGAGAGATACCGGCCAGCAACAAGTCAGCAAAAGCCTCAGAGGTTGAGCCGTTCGTGGTACCTGAGCCGCCAACTTCACCGACACTACGAAGATCGGCCAAATTGTGAAGTGTTCGTGATGTGTTGTTGTTGGACAGTGATGAGCCGCCAACTTATTCGGAAGCGATGGTGGGATATGATTCTGAGTCATGGCTTGGAGCCATGAGATCCGAGTTAAAGTCCATGGATGAAAATCAAGTTTGGAACTTGGTTGATCTACCAGACAGTGCAAGACCCGTCGAGTGCAAATGGGTCTTTAAGAAGAAAACTGATATGGATGGAAATATTTTTGTCTATAAAGCACGTCTTGTCGCGAAGGTGTTTCGATAGGTTCAAGGACTTGACTATGATGAGACTTTCTCACCCGTAGCGATGCTTAAGTCAGTTTGGATCATGTTAGCTATAGCAACCTATTTCGACTATGAGATATGGCAGATGGATGTCAAGACGGCTTTCCTTAATGGAAATTTAACCGAGGACGTGTATATGATACAACCCGAGGGATTTGTCAATCCGGCTAATGCTGACAAGGTATGCAAGCTTCAGAAATCCATTTATGGGTTAAAGCAAGCATCTCGGAGTTGGAATATTCGTTTTGATGATGTAGTCAAATCGTTTGGCTTCATCAAGAGTGATCATGATTCTTGTTTATAAAAGAAGTTTAGTGGGAGCAAAGTGAACTTTTTGATCTTATATGTGGATGACATATTACTGATTGGAAATGATGTCCATATGTTGCAAGAGACCAAGGAATCATTGGAAAGAAGTTTTTCGATGAAAGACTTGGGTGAGGCAACTTACATAGTAGGAATCCAGATCTATAGAGATAGATCAAGGCGGCTCATTGGATTGAGTTAGAGTACATATTTGGACGTGTATATTCCGACTTCGCTCATCTAAGAAGGGGTTCTTACCGATGTCCCATGGCGTGAAACTTAGCAGGACTCAGTGTCCTTTGACAACTGATGAGCGAAGTCGGATGAGTGCGATTCCGTATGCTTCTGCAGTCGGATCCATCACGTACGCTATGATTTGTACTAGGCCGGATGTTTCCTATGCTCTAAGTATTATGAGCAGATACCAGGCTGACCCTGGAGAGATCCACTAGGCAACGGCTAAAAATATCCTTAAGTACTTGAGAAGGACTAAGGATATGTTCCTGGTTTATGGAGATGAGGATGAACTCAGTGTAAGGGGTTAAACGGATGCGAATTATCTCACTAACTCGGATGATTCTCGTTCGCAATCAGGATATGTGTTTGTAATAAACGGAGGGGATGTGAGCTGGAAGAGTTCCAAGCAAGAGACGGTGTCTGCGTCTACGATAGAGGCTGAGTATATTCCTGCCTCGGAGGCGGCAAAGGAAGCCATTTGGATGAGTAATTTCCTCATGGATCTTGGTGTGTTTTAGGGCTCATCCAATCCGTTAGATGTGTATTGTGACAACAATGGTGCCATCGCACAAGCCAAGGAACCTAGACAACACTAGGAGAACAAACATATACTCATGCGGTACCACCTGATTCGCTAGTTCGTGGATCAAGGTGATGTCCGATGATTGACTCTAGTGCAAGTGGGAGACTGTTGGGAATATGCCCTAGAGGCAATCATATATGATGTTATTCCCAATGTATTCATAAAGTTATTGTCCTTCTATGAACTACTTATATGTATCATTGAATATGTGATTCGATTGTGGAACTATATATTCATGTTGTTCATACTAGTTGTCCTTGGTCGTTGAGGTTGTGTTGGACACACAACTTAGACTAATGTGAAAGTCGGCTGATGACTCGGTTCCACTTGACATGGGCATGGGCATGCTATTCTGACTTACACTGCTTTGGCTAATGAGTTCAGCGAATCAGACTGACCCATAGTTGAGATACAACGAGCATGTTGTCATTTGTATTCTCAAACAATGGAATCCTTCGACCTGAGGTGATTGCATGATCCGAGTTGTGGATCACCAGCTTAGGTCCTATCAAACGATGTTCCGTAAATGGGTAGTTATAAAGGTAGGGTATGGGTTGGTTGTGAAGAAAGTTGCATGACGTGGATTACCAAGATGGGATTTGCCCCTCTGTAATGGAGAGATATTCTCTGGGCCCTCTCGGTGATATGATTCGGAAGTATGGCCATGCGCGACTTGGTTAAGTGTTAACCAAGGAGTCGTACTAAGTGTTAGTCCAGTGAATCGTATATCACGGAACGAGAAGAGAGAGTCGAGCTATTAAAGGGATGGCAACAACTCGCCTATAAATTGACAAGTAATATCGTGAGGAAAAGGGACTTGGAAAAAAGTCACACTGAGAAAGGTTTCTCTTCTGGCTTTGTGGCACTTGGGAGTTGGCACGTTTTGCTAAAGGCCGCTACCAGCTATCGACTTGGAGTGTTGACTCATGTCATGTCCAGGTGTACGTAAACCTGCAGGGTCACACACTTAAGGGAAAGGAGCCCATGTGGATTCGATCCATGTGGAGATTGGGGTACAACCTAAATGGGCCTCAAGCGTTGAGCCCAGCTAGGAGTGTATATAACTGGAGTGACAAGGGATTTTCCCTGACCTAGCCATCACTTTCTCCACTCACAGTTCAGGCCAGACAGGATCTAGCAGTCCTCTGCCTAGAGCTCCTTCATGTACGTGTGGATACCGGTAGTGGCATTGCACGTGCGGCGCTGGAGACAAGGAGGTCCGTGGCGATCTGGACATGCTGTACGGGGATCGTTCGGCATGGAACCAACTAACGCGCTTCATCAAATCCGCACATGCGCGTCTAGTGGTAAATCTCGTGGCCTATCACCTGAGCTAGATCTTGGGAGTACCGTGTAGGGTAAAAGTTTTGTTTATCTCTATGTGTCCCAACAACATACACTCAAGTGGGCATGGTGATGCAACCTCTATCACACTTCTGCTCCATTACATGTGGCAGTTGCATTCTGACATGTTCATGGGCTTTCTGACCATGATTTTACACATGGTGTTTCATTGCATGTGTTCTTTTCCAAACCATAATGATCCACATGACCAGACACACTCAAGTGGGTGTGGTGGTGCAACCTCTGTCAAACTGGTGCCCCATTGCATTCCAGTGTTGCATTCCAACATGTTCTAGGGATATCTAACCAAGGTTTGAGACATGGAGTGTCATTGCATGTGTTATTTTCCAAACCGCAATGATCCACATAACCACACACACTCAAGTGGGTGTGGTGATCCAACCTCTGTCACACTAGTGCTCCATTGCATTCCAATGTTTTGTTCCAACATGTTTCTATGCTTTCTAACCATGGTTTGACACATGGAGTGTCATTACATGTGTTGTTTTCCAAACCACAATGATACACATGACCACACACACTCAAGTGGGTGTGGTGATGTCATACCTTCGATCCGGATTCACGGATGTAGTATAATAGCTTTTTCCCTAGAGGACCTAGGTTTAATCGAACCTCGGAAAGCACTGCTAAAAGGTAATAAAAAGGACACATATACAAGATTTTGATTGTTCGTTTTACCTTAGTTGACCAAACCAATCTAGTTTACTTTATAATGTGTTTGAATCAATGGATGGAGATAGGCCAGGGTTGAAGATCCACCTGCAGTTGCCCATCAAATGGGATAAAAGATAATAATAAGCGTAGTCATGTATAGTGTTTGTATTGAGATAATATTTTGTGAGCAACACATCCTAATATTGTAGAGCCCCCATGATGCAGCGGGCATAGCAATAGACTTTTAATCCAACCGAGAGTGCACCGAAGCCACGGGTTACAAATGATTATTAAGTGTAAACACATCTTATAGCTTTAAGTGGTGATGTTGTTGTTGATTTGAATGGGGTGCTAAGCAAAGACTATACTTCCCTTTTTGTCACTGAGTTTCCTATGAGATCGCCGCTAGCCAAGTATCTCACCTCAAGCCTTTATAAATCTATGGCATCTTGGGTACCTTAAAGTCCAAAGATGGAGACGAGAGACGAAGAAACAAAAGATAAAAATCACGAATCCAAACAAAATACAAATCTCCCATGATCTAGTCACATAATTGTTGCGAGTTTTTCCCCAACCCGCAGCCCATGAGGACTACTCACTCATAACAAATAGATTGGAGATAGAAAACATCATGCAAATACTTAGATTGAAATCAAATATTCTTACAATGGTCGCCAAATCACAAGGAGATCTAAAAGTACAAAGTAGTGGCTATGGCTAGTGGAGGGATGGATGGTGGAAGTAATGAACAATGGATGAACTTTGGATGAACAATGGTGTGGATCTCCTTTGCGGGTGTTTTGATGCAATCTAAGAATGGCGGCTCTCTGGCCGGCGGCTGGAGCCTTGACATATATACGTGTCTTCATGAAAGCTGTAGGCTTTGACGAGATGAAGCCGTCGCCACCTAGTATGGGCGGGCGGTACGGGAGGACCATGCTCGTACCAGTGGTCGTTAAGCATGCTGACACCCTGGTTGGCTTCTCCAATTACTTGGTCGTGTGTACTTCTTCAAAATACGTCATTATGACTCCTTATTTCGCCTTAAAAGCAGTGATTTCCTGAATCATATAAAGGATTTACATATCTTTGCAATTATTAGTCATTAGTGGCAAAAACTGAGAGTTTCTTTGGCAATTTCTTGACCAAAAACAACGTTTAAACGCAGTGGAAGATGGCAAAAATTGAAGCCATCATGATGCAACCTCTATCACACTAGGTCTCCATTGCATTCCAGTGTTGCATTCCAACATGTTCTTGGGCTTTCTGACCATGGTTTTACACATGGAGTGTCATTACATGTGTTCTTCTCTGAACCACAATTAACCGCATAACCACACACACTCAAGTGGGTATGGTGATACAACCTCTGTCACACTGGTGCCCATTGCATTCCAATGTTTTATTCCAACATGTTTCTAGGCTTTCTTACCATGGTTTGTCACATGGAGTATCATTGCATGTGTTCTTTTCCAAACCACAATGATCCACATGACTACACACACTTAAGTGGATTCTGTGATGCAACTTCTAGGGATTTCTAAAAATGGTTCGACACATGGAGTGTCATTGCATGTGTTCTTTTCCAACCCATAATGATCCACATGACTACATACACTCAAGTGGGTGTGGTGATGCAATCTATATCACACTGGTTCTCCATTGCATTGCAATATTGCATTCCAACATGTTCTAGGGCTTTTCTGACCATGGTTTGACACATGGAGTGTCATTGCATGTGTTATATTCCAAACCACAATGATTCATATCACCACACACACACTCACGTGGGTGTGGTGATGCAACCTCTGTCACACTGGTACTCCATTGCATTCCAATGTTTTACTATAACATGTTTCTATGCTTTCTGAATATGGTTTGACACATGGAGTGTCATTGCATGTGTTTTTTCCAAACCACAATGACCCACATGACCACACACACTCAAGTGGGTGTGGTGATGCAACCTCTATCACACTGGTGCTCCATTGCATTCCAATGTTGCATTCCAACATGTTCTAGGGCTTTCTGACCATGGTTTGACACATGGAGTGTCATTGCATGTGTTCTTTTCCAAACCACATTAATCCACATGACCACATACACTCAAGTGGGTGTGGTGATACCACCTCTATCACACTTCTGCTCCATTGCATTCCAATATTGCATTCCAACATGTTCTAGGGCTTTCTAACCATGGTTTGACACATGGAGTGTAATTGCATGTGTTTTTTCCAAACTACTAAGATCCACATGACCACACACACTCAAATGGGTGTGCTGATGCAACCTCTGCCACACTGGTTCTCCATTGCATTCCATTATTGCTTTACAACATGTTCTAGGCCTTTATGACCATGGTTTGACACATGGAGTGTCATTTCATGTGTTCTTTTCCAAACCACAATGATCCACATGACCACACACACTCAAGTCAGTGTGGTGATGCAACCTCTGTCACACTGGTGATCCATTACATGTGGCAGTTGCATTCTAACATGTTCCTGAGCTTCTGACCATGATTTTACACATGGAGTTTCATTGCATGTGTTATTTACCAAACCATAATGATCCACATGATCAAACACACTCAAGTGGTTGTGGTGATGCAACCTCTGTCACATTGGTGCTCCATTAGATTCCAATGTTGCCTTGCAACACAAATTCTAGGGCTTTTTAACAATGGTTTGACACATGGAGTGTTATTGCATTTGTTATTTTCCAAACCAAAATGATCCACATGACCATACACACTCAAGCGGGTGTGGTGATACAACATTTGTCACACTATTGCTCCATTGCATTCCAACATGTTCTAGCGCTTTCGAAACATGGTTTGACACATGGAGTGTCATTGCATGTGTTATTTTTCAAACCACAATGATCCACATGACCACATGCACTCAAGTGGGTGCGGTGATGCAACCTCTGTCACACTAGTGCTCCATTACATTCCAACATGTTCTAGGGATATCTAACCAATGTTTGACACATGGAGTGTCCTTGCATCTGTTCTTTTCCAAACCATAATGATCCACATGACCACATACACTCAAGTTGGTGTGGTAAACAACCTCTGTCACACTAGTTCGCCATTGCATTCCAACATGATCTTGGGCTTTCTGACCATGGTTTGACACATGGAGTGCCATTGCATGTGTTATTTTCCAAACCAGAATGATCCACATAACCAGACACACTTAAGTGGGTGTGGTGATCCAACCTCTATCACACTTGCGCTCCTTTGCATTCCAATGTTTTATTCCAACATGCTTCTAGGCTTTATAACCATGGTTTGACACATGTAGTGTCATTGCATGTGTTCTTTTCCAAACCACAATGATCCACATGACACACACTCAACTGGGTGTGGTGATGCAACCTTTGTCACACTGGTGCTCCATTGCATTCCAATGTTGCATTCCAACATGTTTCTAGGCTTTATAACCATGGTTTGACACATGGAGTGTCATTGCATGTGTTCTTTTCAAAAGCACAATGATCCACATGATCACACACACTCAAGTGGGTGTGGTGATGCAACCTTTGGCACAGTGGTGCTCCATTGCATTCCAATCTTGCATTCCAACATGTTTTAGAGCTTTCTGGCCATGGTTTGACACAGGGAGTGTCATTGCATGCGTTTTTTTCCAAACCACAATGATTGACATGACTGAAGTGGGTGTGGTGATGCAACCTGTGTCACACTAGTGCTCCATTGCATTCCAATGTTTCATTCCAACATGTTCTAGGGCTTTTAACCATGGTTTGACACATGGAGTGTCATTGTATGTGTTCTTTTCCAAACCACATTGATCCACATGACCACATACACTCAAGTGTGTGTGGTGATGCAGCCTCTATCACACTTTTGCTCTATTGCATTCCAATGTTGCATTCCTACATGTTCTAGGGCTTTCTAACCATGGTTTGACACATTGAGTGTCATTGCATATGTTTTTTCCAAACCACAATGATCCACATGACCACACGCACTCAAGTGGGTGTGGTGATGCAACTTCTATCATATTGGCGCTCCATTGCATTCCGATGTTGCATCCAACATGTTCTAGGGATTTCTAACCAAGGTTTGACATATGGAGTGTCATTGCATGTGTTCTTTTCTATAGCATCCTAATATTCTAAACCTTGTAATGCTACATGGTGTAATAATAAAAATGCTACTTCCTACATGTAATTATTGCATCATCATAATATCATGCTCATGTAACCAAGCCACATTGCATTTGAGCATCATACAAAACCCCTTTCATTTGGTTCTTCCTTCATAATGCATTTGCCTTATTATAAGTATTTGCCTCTCGATATGTAGTAGTTGGTGCTTGGTATATTTTTTGGTTCCCAAGTTGAGTTGGGGCATATATTTTCTTGATTCCACCACCTTTCTTTGTCACCACCTCATAATTCCAGCATCCTAATTATATATGAGCTATTGCTTTTTTTTGGTATTTAAATCTTGCTCATAATAATTGGGATGGATCCTCTCTTGTAACCATGCTTCCATACTTGTTATAATATTGTATTCACAATATTATTGTGGGAGTTACCTTGCCACCTTTGCATGATATACAATGTAGAATCCCATTAAGTTTCTTCTATGGTTTTATTCAAGACATGAGTATAATTGAAATAATGAGGACAAGTAAAACCATAGTGGCTCATACACACTATAATTGGCCTTTTATTTCAAATATACTCATTTCTAATTCCTCACATAAGAGGAAGCTTTTTGAGTTTTTCTAACATGTCGGTTTACAAGTGCAAGTGAAGGTGTGGTGCTTTTCATCACCACATCGTGTATGCATGCATGCCATGCAATGGTACCTCCATCTTATTTTATATTTTAGTCTCTCTTTTGAATCTTATGGTTTTATGAGGTTTTATCTCTATTTGAGATCCACCAAACATCCATCTTAGGAAGATACCCTACCAATCTAACCAGCTATCCCCTTCTTGCTTCGTTTTCTTTTAATCTAGATCATGCATGTTATTCTTGGAAGCTAGGTTGAAAAATAAATCAAACCAAACCAAATAAAAGGAACCACCATCCTAGCTATCTATCTCCCTCTTTTCAAAGCCATCCTCTATTCAAATTCTGGACAGTTTTTAGAGTAGAAGCAAACTTCAGCATTCAGTAAACAGCAGCAGTCTGCAGTTAGTTGTTCCTAAAAAAGACTTCAGGGCAGCAGCGATCTAGTATGGCGACAGCAGGCCCAGCGCTCCCGTCGGTCCCGGCTCAAGAACCGGCCTCGCCGGAGCTTGCCAGCAACGCAGCAGTAGCTGAGGACACGCACCAGTGATACGTTGAAACGTATCTATAATTTTTTGATGTTCCATGCTTGTTTTATATCTACTTTCTTATGTTTTGTCCATACTTTGGAGTACTTTTACACATTTTCTGGGACTAACCTATTAACAAGATGCCACTGTGCCAGTTTCCTATTTTCTACTGTTTTTGGTTCTAGAAAGTCAGAAAATGAATATTCTCGGAATTGGACGGGACAAAAGCCAAAGTCAATATTTCACCGAGGTGAACACGGAGCCAGAAGACGAGACGGAGAGGGGCCAGGGACCGGGAACACCATATGGTGGCGCGGGCTAGGCCTAGCCGTCCCACTAGGTGGTGTGGGCCCCCTGGCCGCCCACCGACCTTGCCTCTTCGCCTATAAGATGCCTCCCGATGCAAAAACCCTAAAGAGTCAAGGCTCCAACCACGGAAAGTTCCACCGCGCCACCGCCACCGAAGGGGAGATTCGGGGGACAGAAAGTCTCTGTTCCGGCACCCTGCCGGGACGAGGAAGTGCCCCCGGAGCCATCTCCGTCGATCTCCACCACCATCTCCATCGCCATTGCTGATTCGCATGATGATGAGGGAGTAGTTCTTCCTCGAGGTTAAGGGTTCTAACGGTAGCTATGTGTTCATCTCTTTCTCTATGCATGATCATATTGTGATCATGAGCTTGGTAATCAAGTAGATCTACCTTGCTGCTCAAGTGCTTTAATAGATCTCTGCTCTCACCATGTGTGTAAAAGTGATAGCGTGCACACCATTGTGGCACTTAGGCTAGAGATTACATATACTTGTTATGAGTTATATTTGGAGTTGGATGTTTCTATGAAATTGTGGTGTTTGTTGGAACCATCTAGAGCCCAAGGTGATAGTGTGGGGTTATCTAGATGGGAAAAGCGAACTTTGAGGTGTGCTGTTATAGCCCTACCATGGATTAAAGTGTCCAACTGGAGAGTAGTTAAGAGTAGTATCATAAAGAGAAAATATTTATATGAGAGTGTTCACTAGTGAAAGTATGATCCCTAGGCCTTGTTTCTAAGCATTGAAACACCGTTTGCAACTAGATCTATTACATGTTTGCTTGCTTCCATCTTTATTTCAGTTTGCCTTTAGTCTCTTTCACGCCATCAAAGTATTTCTGGCACCGTTGTCTTATATCCATACCACTTGTATTTCACTATCTCTTCGTCGAACTAGTGCACCTATACACCTGACAAGTGTATTGAGTGTGTTGGGGAGACAAGAGACTTCTTGTATCTTGATTGCAGGGTTGCTTGAGAAGGATACCTTTGACCACTTCCTCCCTAAGTTCGATAAACCTTGGGTGATCCACTTAAGGGAAAACTTGCTGCTGTTTTACAAACCTCTGCACTTGGAGGCCCAACAACTGTCTACAAGAATAGAAGTGCGTAGACATCAACCAGCCACGTCCCGGGTTCGAGCCACAGCACCTGACGCCGTCCTACTGTGCTTCTTTTCCCGTTTCCTCTCCTCTCTCTCTGCAACTCATGGCAGAGCAGGTCGCCATCAGCCATCGTTTTCCTTGTTAGCAACATGAGCATAGCGTGACCCTCCTTCCTCCTTATCTACTCCCTGAGCCGTTCTGCAGAACCCTAACCCCACCTCTGTCCTCGCATGTTCCCCCTCGTCCTGGCAGCCACCGCCGCCATCCCTGATCCCCACCGTCGCCCCGCCGCCATGGTCGCCCTCAAGCCGAGGTGAGCATGGCCTCGTCTCCACCTTGTTCTCCTCTTCATCCCTGCGGAAGTAATCGAGCTAGGAGCCCTCGATCGCGACAGAATTGTCCTGAACGACAACTCCGGTCACCAGCGTTCGTCGTCGATTCCGGCTGCCACGGGCGTCCAACGTCCACACCGTCGACGCCCATGAACCCCTGTGAGCTCCCCATCCCGTTGCACCTCTCCTCCATCTTGCTTAGGCTCTACCATCGTCGCCCTGCGTCTTCCCGAGCCGCTCGCAGCAGCCCTGTACTTCAGTTTCTTCTTAGTATTCCAACTTGAATACAGTGGCGCGATCCACCTCAACCATCCTGTCGATATGTATGCATACGTCAAGTACATCATAGACTGATGGTTGCCGGTTTCATTTTTAGCCTAGATGATCCGAGTTCAAGTCCCAGCTCGCCCTTTTCTTTCTGGTTTTTGCGTATTTTCAGTTTGCTCATCACCTCCCAGATACCTTCTTAAGTGTAGTTTTCCAAATCTAATAACTAACCAATCGCTACCCTAGTGGAGCACTGCAAGAAATTCTTTAGTTCAGAGTAGGAAACATACCCGTGCGTTGCAATCCAGAGAGAAGTCTACGTCGTGTGGAGGCAGACAAACTGGTTTCTTAGTACAATTGTGATGTGTCAAAAACAAGCGACGACGCAATCCATGCCAGGCACCGACACTACCTACTATGCTCGCTGCTTCAACCAGGCCACGCGTCCACGCGTGCGCAAGAGCCATGCGCCACCTCACCCCACTCCGTAGAGGCCTGCCTTCACCTCCCTCGGGTCCAGGAGTGCAAGACGCAGCACCTTCACCTCCCTCGGGTCCAGGAGTGCAAGACACAGTCGCTGGGTATGGACTTGTGATGGGGAGCCGACGTAGAGGCCTTCGCCAGAGAATTGCGGAACAAAGTCATATGTGACTGGTTCTTTTTCAACCATTACTGACTAAACTAATTTGGGATACGAGAACTCGTTGTTATGGCGCTAATAAACAAAGTGCTTGGTGTCTAGATACACCAAACTCTTAATAACTGCTCGTGATTTTAGTGTCATATTCTCAGTTAAGTTCGTTTAAAAAATTCAGTACCTTCACCATGTATAAGAGCCGATCCTTGCATTGTCATATGATTGGATGTTAAAACCCATCCGGCTGATGCTTTTCAATTTAGTAAATTCTTACGAATTGTCAGTACAGTATAGTGCATTTCCTGCCAATAATTAGCTAGAATCATTGCGCACAATGATTATTTACCCAAATGGAAAATGTCTTACGAATTTTAACTCAATGCTAGTCAGATAGACCCTTGAGGTGACTGCTAATGCAAACTGATCCTGACGTGATGCAAAATTGAACTGGATATCTTGGACCTGATGCAAACTAAAGGTACATATATTTCTTCCCTGCGGGGATGGCCAAGAGGCTTGAGGCCGACGTGCAGGATGGTGCTGCTTGAGCCAAAAAGCAGGCGACGACGGCATATATGGAGCGAAGGCGCGTGGATTTTGGCTGGCGACGGTGCGACGGCCGCCGATGAGCGCCTCCACGCGGTCGTCTAGCCTGGATAGGCGCGTGCCCGCCGCCAATCGGCATGCTTGCACACGCCTCCGCCGTGGGGGTCATCTGCATGTACAGGCTGCAATTGGTAACAGCAAAGGCAGGCACGCAGCTACTTCACTGACGAACAAATTCTGAGAATACTCACCTTGGGAAACTAATGCACTGGCTCGGAGGGCGCAATGGGAGCTCAGGAACCTCCCAGATGCCCTGCCTCATCCACCACCAGCAGCACTGTAGCGGGTGTCTTCACGGCGGAAACAGATGGCATTGACCAGGATACAATGGAATCCACCATAGTACTGCTCCATAATCCGATGCATCTCTTCCAAAAGTCCACCCTTAGACAGTCAAACTCAAACCTATGTAGTACATAATGCACATCCAGCGCTTGATCAAAAAGAAAAGGAGAATGCAAGAGGTACCCATAGCACACCAATCTGACCTGGTTCTATGCAGTAGCCATGTTTCTCTCATCTACTGGTGGATATGCAATTTCTTGATAAAACTTATTCCTGATAGAAACAAAATTCATGATACCAAATATTCTGCCTTCTGCACCTCACCCACCACTGCAATACACTCTGGACAAAATGTATAAGAGGACAACCAGTTAATTTAACGGCTAGGATAATATCATGTTCAGTCTTAAATTATTTCTTTATCGTGGAGGTTCATTATAAATTACTATTAACCATCTAGTCTAAAAAAATAGCAATTTAGATAGATTTGTACAGAAAGTGTAAGCTATCCTTTATTAGTTTGAATAATTGTTATAACAGAAAAAATGAAATCAAGGAGGTCATATAACCAAGCATTCGGAAGATGCAGCCTTGTACTCTAATCCAACGCACGAGCTGATGTGTTATCTTCATGGGAAAATGCTTGAAGGTCTACATTGATGTGTTACGAATAAGAAGGATAGGGTGCTTCGCCACATCTAAGGTTATGATCATTAAAAATATATGCTTGGAATATTTAGGGAATCTGATTTTCCTGATCCATCCTATAAAAATAATCTATTCTACAACATATCTGAATGTTTTCGGAGGTGCCCACTACACCAAATAAGAACTACATCTCAAGAAGACAAACACAATAGAAAATCCACTCTTTATCACCCAATTAAAACCGTGGGATAACGCACAACTCCCACATCATCAACATACCTTGAATAACAACAAAGAAAGATGGCCGCATATCAGGTCCTACAGGGAACAATAAGAAAAATGGTACAGCTTGCAAAACAATAAGAGGATCTAAGTCTCGGTGCTGGCACAAAATATAAATAAGTAGTTCCAAATGTTGATTTTTTAAACCAAGATATTTGCACAGAATGTACACACGTCCAAGTGGCCTGCTCAAGTGTACATCTTTTATCACTGACCACATCCAAGTCAATTTAATTTATCCGACCGACAAAAACCAACACTGAACTAACATGGCGACGGACAGACAAAAGTCGAATGCACTAAGGGGAGAAGATGGAAAATACTAATGCTTCAAAAAGGAATACTACTGCTTCACCGGAAGCGCCGTCGCTGTAGCCCAAATGATGCTTCAACAAGGAATACTAATAACTTCCACATAAAACAGAAATGAATCAATTAATTTTGTAGGATTTACAGAACATATCTATGAAGGAGACCTTCGAAAAGCATGTTTGGATATTGAGGTTGTATTCTATCCACAAGATAGCAAAATACAATTAAGCAAAAAAAAGTGATAAAGTAATGTTAGTGTTTTCATGGGCAGTTTAAGAAGATTACCTTGTGCCCAAATCAAAATCATTTTATCATTCACACCAAGTTCAAAGCTTCAATCCACCTTGGCTCTTGACGCTTCTTGTCACTTTAAGAGAAAATAGTATTAATCAACCAATGCACACATTAGAACTCATAGTTAACAAGAGCTATCCAGATTTGTTTACTAATAAGCAGTCAGTTGTTGAACATATATGAAAGACTTCTCTTTCTCACGATCATCCATGATTCCATGTTTTCCTAACCCGACTTTATTTACAGGAGAAGTTCGAGATAGACCTACTGAAAATACATGGGGATCGGCTGAACAAAGGTCATAAGCTATTGGCAAGGTCCTGTCTAAGTGCCATCTCAATAAGAATTTGAGACTTTTTCCCTCCAAATATAGATGAGAAGCTAACCTATAAGATGGAGTTGCCTTTAAAGAGAGATAATCCCCCAATAGAGAGAAATCGTAGTATACACACATGATTGACATATATATAATCAATAACCAAATATCAAATTAAATAGTTTTTGCATAAAAATGCTTGACGACAAGCAAATTGTCCCATAAAACAATAACTATGTCTGCAAACATCATGAACCAGTGCGGGCTCATGTGACTTTCAGGAGTTATTGAATGAAACTGTAACCAATATCAAGCTCGCCAAATATGTACTTCCCTGGATGAGCCAATCACGGAGTAATCGGCTTACTTGCACTACGAATGTTGGCCTGCCACTTCCATACATGACGGTGGCGAGCCCCACAACGTCCCTGACCGAGAATGCGCCCACCACCTCGCCAGCCTTTTTGCCCGTCGTTCATCTCTTCACGCCTCTCGCATCGATCATCCACACTGAACATGATTTTTTTTCCAAAAGAACTTGCAGTAACAATCATCAAGTAGTAATTCAGTTATCTTAACAACGCAAAAGAAAAAAGGGCAAAGGATGCCAGGCCGCGCAGCTACCTTCTTAGATGATGTCTTTCTGGTGACCATGAGTAGCACCTGCTGACATTAACCTGTATTACTACATGTTTAGGAAAGCATGCTAAAAAGAATAACATGCAAGTATAGTGCATAGAAATTTAATTCAAAGAATAAGCCATTCGTGTACATGTTAAAGATGAACATTCACTTAAACTAAAACTTTGCTACAGTATACTTTGTGGCGCATAGGCAAACCTAGCATGAATATACTATCATAATCAATTCGCTTCCATTACGTCGAATGCATTAAATTTTAATATAGCATTATTCTACCACTTATCATTGTATAGCATGATAATGATCGATGGTGATTCAACATTTTTGCATATAGGGAGTGCAAGGTTATACCATAGTATTACACAATCGGTGTTGCTCCAGTAATCAAAGTCACTTACTGAAGATCAGCAACATGACACGGTGTGTCAGATTAATCAAGGAAGGATCAATGGCTTTGGCTGTAAGCGACAGGCATCTCTTGAGCTGCGGATTTGGTGATTCTTTGCTCCTATTTTTTCCATGACAGCTTCTTGATCTGAATGCCCTAGTATCAGGACAATGGACCACGGTCTCACTGTCCAGCAGAGAAGAATGCCCAGTAGCAACAGAGCATGCAAGAGGAGTGCAGAGGCGGACTGGAACTGGACTGCCTAGCAACCGTCGAGATGATGGATTGGACCATCAATCAATCATAGCAATTGCCTACAATTTCTATGAGAAGAACAGGAGATGGGAATTCCCTGGGGAAGTCAAACTATTTGAACAGGGGAGTGGAACACGGTGGGGGAAATTTCAAGGTGCTGGTGACGAAGGCAACGCGTTCCACATATCTATACCCTGCACGCACACACATACACACGCAAAATCAGCACAGATCCGACGAGAAGACTTAGGTAGGCAAGGGAGCCAGGTGACTTCAATGGTGAGTTACCGGTGCGGTGGAGGCCGAGGAGAAACGCGAGTGGCATGAGGACGGATCAGAGCACCAGCTCCGGCACGAACATCCTCCCTATGCGACCCGCGCGCCAGGCCATCGAAGTCAAGCTCCCCGGGCTCGTCCGCAACGTTGCTGAGTCGGGGACTGGGAACGCAGGGAGGAGGTCGGTGTAGGAGTGGTTTAGGGGAGGGCGGATCCTTGGTGTGTGGGACCGTGGGTGGCGATGCTCGTGCGATGGAGGTCGATGAGCCTGGCGGGCAGCCGAGAGAGACATAGCGCAGAGGGGTCGGGATTGAGAGCAGGGCGAAAATGTAAGAGGACAGGGACACATGCGAAAGGTAAAGCAAAACGAAACACTCCCTGGGCGGAACACGGTGTGTGGACGACGAAAGTTTGACGAAACCCCTGACGTATCGGGCGGAGACGGAACACAATTTATTTTTTAGGTAGTAGAGAAGAACAGGAGATGGGAATTCCCTGGGGAAGTCAAACTATTTGAACAGGGGAGCGGAACACGGTGGGGGAAATTTCAAGGTGCTGGTGATGAAGTCAACGCATTCCATAGATCTGTATCCTGCACGCACACACATACACGCAAAATCAGCACAGATCCGACGAGAAGACTTAGGTAGGCAAGGGAGCCAGGTGACTTCAATGGTGAGTTACCGTTGCGGTGGAGGCCGAGGAGAAACGCGAGTGGCATGAGGACGGATCAGAGCACCAGCTCCAGCACGATCATCCTCCCTATGCGAGCCGCGCGCCGGGCCATCGAAGTCAAGCTCCCCGGGCTCGTCCGCGACGTTGCCGAGTCGGGGACGGGGAACGCAGGGAGGAGGTCGGTGTAGGAGTGGTTTAGGGGAGGGCGGATCCTTGGTGTGTGGGACCGTGGGTGGCGATGCTCGTGCGATGGAGGTCGATGAGCCCGGCGGGCAGCCGAGAGAGACATAGCGCAGTGGGGTCGGGATTGAGAGCGGGCGGAAAATGGAAGAGGACAGGGACATAGGCGAAAGGTAAAGTGAAACGAAACACTCCCTGGGCGGAACACGGTGTGCGGACGACGGAAGTTTGACGAAACCCCTGACGTATCGGGCGAAGACGGAACACAATTTCTTTTTAAGGTAGTAGAGAAGAACATGAGATGGGAATTTCCTGGGGAAGTCAAACTATTTGAACAGGGGAGCGGAACACGGTGGGGGAAATTTCAAGGTGCTGGTGACGAAGGCAACGCGTTCCACATATTTGTACCCTGCACGCACACACATACACACGCAAAATGAGCACAGATCCGACGAGAATACTTAGGTAGGCAGGGGAGCCAGGTGACTTCAATGGTGAGTTACCGATGCGGTGGAGGCCGAGGAGAAACGTGAGTGGCATGAGGACAGATCAGAGCACCAGCTCCGGCACGATCATCCTCCCTATGCAACCCGCGCGCCGGGCCATCGAAGTCAAGCTCCCCGGGCTCGTCCGCGACGTTGCTGAGTCGGGGACGGGGAACGCAAGGAGGAGGTCGGTGTAGGAGTAGTTTAGGGGAGGGCGGATCCTTGGTGTGTGGGACCGTGGGTGGCGATGCTCGTGCGATGGAGGTCGATGAGCCCGGCGGGCAGCCGAGAGAGACATAGCGCAGAGAGGTCGGGATTGAGAGCAGGGCGAAAATGGAAGAGGACAGGGACACAGGCGAAAAGGTAAAGCGAAACGAAACACTCCCTGGGCGGAACACGGTGTGTGGACGACGAAAGTTTGACAAACCCCTGACGTATCGGGCGGATACAAAACACAATTTATTTTTTAGGTAGTAGAGACTTCAGAGTCCAGAAATAGTGTTCTAGCAGATATCCCCTGTCTTTATAGGCTTAAACATAGAAATGATCCTCTGAGCACAATCTTTTGTAGAAAACACCTTACGGATTCAAATGTTAGACTACAGTTCAAATCAAATAGTGTTAAAATGAAAAGTTGTTTAAATATTTTGAATATAAATTTTATCTGTTGTTCGGTTTCTCCTAAATAGTCAAACTTTTAATGATTGGCCATTTTGAATTAAAAATGCCAAAATTCATAACTTTAATTCTGTAATTCCAAATTCAACAAATAATATGTCTAAATCGATTAGCTCGACGAGACCGTTCTAATTATGCATTTCATGTTATCAATTGAAGCATGTATCATATAAATACTTAAAAACCTGAATGGTTTATGCAAGTAAAATTGACCAAATAATTAATAAAAGTGTTTATTTCTTGTTTCCACACCTCATCCATGCCATGCTATGTTATACCAAGCAATTGTGCATCATTCCATCATGGCATACCTTGTTTGCTTGTTGCATATGATTTATATGAGTGTGCAATGTATTTATTTTGGCTTGTGTGTTTGGTTTTTATCTGGATAGACACTGAGCAAGGAGAATACTAGGAGCCTCAGGAGTATTACCCGGATCCTTCTTATTCTGCAATAAAATTGCGAGACAAGCAATTCCCCATGCTTGCATACATATAGTACATATGCTTCTATCTTACTCTTGCATCATTGAGTTGTGATTGCATTAAATTAAATCCCAAGTACTACATAGCTTTTACTTTTAAACCCCACTGAATCTTGTATCCTCAATCTCATGAGCCATTACTATAGGAGTTGTTTGAGCCATGCAAGTCGTAGAATTGCATGTGTACAATTTGTGCGTGTCTTTAGATAACGAGGTACCTAAACAACTTAATCTGAGTAGTAATGGGAGAACTAATGAAAGAGGCACCGGTGGGCATTATCTGCTATTTGGTTCTTTAAGCTCACTTGTGTCCCGTAGGACCCCAAGTACTTGATTCTTATTCCTTGACTATTCGCAGTATCCATATACGGGAGACCCTATGGACCCTCCTTTGCTTGAGCTTGATTCACACTTTATTTCTTGGGGCCACAAACTAGTTTGGGGCTTTATTACTATCATGTACTTATGCCATGCTTTACTGCTTTATTTATGATTGCGCATGGAGCGCATGTACTGTTCAGGAATCCCGTGCCACGTTTCCGCTGTATTGACAAGCCCAATCACACTTTCGGGTTCCCAATCGTTACAGCCGTCGCCACACAACTTGGGTCCATTGTGGAGCTAGTCGACTTCGTAGCGGGTAGCTTATTCGAGATGGCTCCTTGAAATAATTTATGAATCCTGTGAATGCATTGTCGTGAGGCCTCGTTGCTTTTTATTTGGTTCTTCCCGAGGGGTCGATCGTGTGTGTTGCTATTTGTGCAATCCTGCAGGGTAAATCTTTCTAAAAGCCGTGTCCGCAGTTATAGACGACTTGGAGCACAGTTTCTCGATCATAGACAAGTATAACTAACGTAGCGCCTTTAATTTGACTAAGACATGACTAGTAAATAGTGCAACACTCATGGAATGGTTAATAAAATGGCCAACAGATGGGATGTTCTTCCGCCTTCTCGTCGGTAAGCGAGAAGGAGGGCGAGCGATTTTTGTTTAGGGTTCTTATATAACTGCTGTTATTAATTAACGATCGTCCGTCCATCTCTGGTTGGGCGGATCTGTAGTGTGTCTCTATAGTATTTTGTAGATATTATCTTTCGCTACAATTGCGTCACCCCTAGGTCATTCCTTTAGATGCATTAAGACTTGCTGAGTACCCCTAGGGTCTCGCACGATAAATATTTGGTTCAGATGGACAGGTATACTCCTAGGAAGGCTACTGGGTCGAAGAGACCAATGATGGTGGCAACAACTATCAAGTGTACAGATTTAGGGGATGGAGATCCGTGAGATCTATGGGCGGGATGTGCTTAGTTATGTGGCATCTTATGCCGATTTGCTTCTTATCCGTACTCGGATCTTGTATTCCGCTTCCGCTTGATACTCTGTTGTGTGATGTATGAGGACATATCCTAAACTATTATATCTATCTAGGATATTTGGATCTTGCCAAATGGTGTTGAATATTTCTATTTCTATTATTTCTAGATGGTGTGACTCTAATGTCTATTGTAAGTCACAGGCAAACATACTCCTTCGTGTATCGTGGGGTCATGTTACCGGTCTCTTACGCCGCTCGGTCTTGTCCCGATGTTCTTGAAAGTGGAAAAGGTTGTCGGCCGATACCGTGCCCTACTCCGCTTCGACGGGACTACATGTGGGTGGCCTTGGGCCTCCGCGGTAGAATCCCTTATCTACTTTTGGGTTCATCCAGGCTCATGCTTAGAGTGTAATGTCCGAGGTATACATTTTCCAAACCACAATGATCCACACGACTAGATATAATCAAGTGGGTATGATGATGCAACCTCTGTCACACTGGTTCTCCATTGCATTCCAATGTTGCATTCCAACATGTTCTTGGGCTTTCTGACCATTGTTTGATACATGGAGTGTCATTGCATGTGTTCTTTTCCAAACCACAATTATCCACATAACCACACACACTCATGTGAGTGTGGTGATGCAACCTCTATCACACTAGTGCTCCATTGCATTCCAATGTTTTATTCCAACATGTTCCTGGGCTTTCTGACCATGGTTTTACACATGTAGTGTCATTGCATGTGTTCTTTTCCAAATCATAATGATCCACATGACCACACACACTCAAGTGGGTGTGGTGATGCAACCTCTGTCACACTGGTGCTCCATTACATTCCAATGTTGCATTCCAAAAGGTTTCTATGCTTTCTGACCATGGTTTGACACATGGAGTGTCATTGCATGTGTTCTTTACCAAACCAGAATGATCCATGTGGGCCCCCTGGATTAACCCTCCGAGAATACCTATTATGCATACACCACGATCCCATGATCAGTTAGTCGTGGAACATAACCGATAAGTATCAAAGTAAACATCATTTAATTAAACGGATACATCTCATACCTTATTTTCCATTATGGCTACATCAACCATCATCAGCGGAACTTCATCATGTGTAGAGCCTGAGCCATGCCTTAACTTACAGGCAACTGACTGAGAGAACGTCCTAGCTCGCATAGACGTCAACTCCATCATCTCTTTGATACCTGACCAAGTTAATAGCCAGGGACAATGCCAGTGAGTACTTTGAATGTACTCGCAAACCACCTTAGGAGAATAACAATAAGAGGATATGCAATATAACTGTGGTAGTAGGAGGGCTCCATGAGAGGTTCTTTTCTAAAATAGCTCCTCTTGTAGATATAGCATCTACATATCTTTGTTGAAAACTTTTGTAAGACATTTTGGAATCTTTTGAAGAGATTTGTATAACACTAGGATTGGGTCACCCATTAGTTCCTCCTTCCGGTCATCCCATGACCAACTCCTATCATTTCTTCCCGACCATCCCATGGCCCAAACATTTATCCTTTCTGACCATCCCATGGTCAGAACATTTCCAAAGCCATTTGCTTTTCCAAAATCCTTTTTTAAATCAAAACCAACACCGCTCTACAGTACTTTGTACAACCCATCCATGACCGCGAACACGGCTATTCGAATAGTTTTACACTCTGCAGAGGTTGTACATTTTACCACACCATCCGAGTACCCTACCCTGATCTACACCGATCGTGGGTCGAGTAACCGATCAAGACTCTCCGGATGTCCACTCCAATATAAGTGCCTACCCTATGAGTGTTATTCCCCTCAACGCCGGGACACCCTATATAGTTCACAAGCCAACCAGAGCGTCTTTTTCACTGCACAAAGTGTGCTCTTTCAATGAGGGGATCATAGTAACACGTGGAGGCCCGTAGACCCTTAGTTCCTTCTCTTGGGTGCTGAAGTACATTCCAGAGACCCGGAGAAGGCCCACCATCCCGGATTTTTACATCCCCTGTAGTACTTGTAGGCAGCTTATACTAGAGTAAACAAACATCAAGCCCAGCCATGTCGTATTCCAGAGTAATGTGGTTGCACGGGTTAAGTTGTTATAGCTAAAGCTGCAAAGAACCGGGTGCATTTTCGCAAACATTTTTCCTCCTTCTCCACTTCAACATCATTTGCAAAACCAAAAACCTTTTTTGTTCTCAAGCTCTCTTGGCAGGTCAAACCTCACCAACATTTTCTCATAAAAATATTTTTGTAAACTTTTCCGGGGTCTTCCCATCCCATATTTTTGCTTCGTCTAAAACGGGGTCTCCAAAGGGGTATGGTGTTGTACCATCTACCAAACTAGGGGCAGTAGGTTTCATCAAGGGGGGTTTGCACTTAGTATTACAAATGGTGTTGTACCATCTACCAAACTAGGGGCAGTAGGACAAGGCTTATGAGCAAGAAGGTGGCTTTCCTGTGATCAGCAATATGGCATATATGTCCCTAGACTTCTTGTTTAGATAACCAAGAATACCAATACCAATAGTAATCAGATCTCTTCTTCTCGGCGTCAAAACAAGCGCAACTATCGCCGCCATCGAGTATACATGCAACAAGCAAGGACACAATAAAAACAAGGTATACAAGTGGGCATACATACATCAAGCAAATGAACAATACACGTTGACGATTCAGTAGGTTTTGAGAAGATTGGATTTAGAAGATTGAAATTGTCTTAGAAGCATTTGAAGGAAATCCTATAAGACTTATAGTCTAGAAAATTATTTAGGAGAGGGATTTTAGACCAAGGCCATATTCTGTATGATACCATTGTATAAAAATGATACCAGCATATAGGCTTTGATAAAATCAAACCAACAAAAGTGGTTTCACTATTTTACCAAATTCTGGTGATTTATATTGCATTTTCTAGTGGTAGAAACTCTAGTTTTAGGAAATAATTCATCAGAAAAGTTATGTAGATCCAACAATTATTTACTTGGATGGTTCAGTAGATTTTGATTGAATCATTCACTGAGAGTTGGAATCATCTCAAAATTATTACCAGAATGCCCTTGTAAAAATCCCAAAGTCAGTTCTACAAGCCTTTTGTCTTTTTCACCAGATTAAAACTATAGGGTATTATGATATGAGTCCAAAGGCACATACTAGGTATTTTGAATACCTTTCTGTATAAACTAGAATCACCCTTTTTGGAGTTATAGAGCTAGTAGAGTGATTTATCTAGTGATAATTCCATATACAGAAATGTTTAATTCGTTAAAAATCCTTAGAAGCTCAATAATTCTTGAGATCCTGGACTTTTACATATCCTGATGTACTACTTCTCTGAGAATTCGAATCAGGTCAAAATAAGTTATAGTTTGGTCTAGGGAATTTTCTAAAGTCAGAAAGGAGCTAATTTTGTTATTTATGCTACAGTAACTCCAATATTCAACTTGGTATGGGGACAGGGTCACCTGATAGGTACATGAGAGACCCACTATAGAAAACTTGGTTCAACCCATTTGGGTTTACTGAACTCCCAGAAATAATTAGGGAGTGTTTTTGATACTTCTTGGTATTTTAAGTACCAGAAAATAATGAAAAATAATTTGAGCAGGTGGTTTGTTCTGAATGGTTAGGAAATTCCTAAGGAGCATTTATAAATTTATAGTTCGCCACTTTCGGTTAGTTTACAGTTTATTTTGAATTAAATCAAATCCCTACTTTTTAGATCTAGAGGATTTAAATGAAGAAAAAGAGAACAGGGGAAGCTGGGCTGGATCCGAGCTGAGTTGGGCTGCACTGCGGGGAATCGACCCACCTAGGCATCAACACGCGCGGGAGATGGCGGTTTCGAAACCGACATGCTGGACCCAGCGGTCAGTGGGAGAAGACGACTGAAGGGGTATGGGCAGATCCATGTCGTTGGGATAAATACGATCGGCCGGTGCCGGTGCATCGTCCACCTCCACTACAGAAGGAACTTGCCGAAACCCTAGGCGGCTCTAGGCGGGGCGGGGAAGCTCACCTAGTGTTAGAGGGCGACGAGGAGGTCACAGGGTGAGGCGGCTGATGGAGATGACCTCAGGGATGTGTGGCACAACATGGTTCAGCACCAGAACGGGCCCCGCATCTACGCCGTCGGAGGAGTTCGGAAGCTCACCGGAGCACACTTAGGGGCACCTGCATGTTGGAGAAAATGGTTGGTTTAGTTTGAGCTTGACGAGAGGATATTTTAGATTAAGAATGGGAAGAAACGGAGTAGTGTAGCCTTGCTACGACCTTCTCCTTCCTCGCAGCTCCATGGGACGAAACTTCGGGTTCCTAGGCAGGGGACACCAGGGAAAGGGAGAGGAGGGTCTGCGGTGGCTCAGAGAAGGTTTGGGGGTGGAATGAGCCAGAGGGGGACTGTTGGGGTGGCCAGGGGCATCTAAACTCGAGGGAGATGGTTTAGGGTGCACTCGGTCCATGGAGAGTAATGGGGAGCGTGTGGGGCGCTAATTGGTTGATGGGGGAGGTGTTGGGGTTGTGTTAGGCCCACAAGGACATGGGGAGGGGCTAGTAAGGGGGTGTACTACACAATTTTTCTCTCCTTCCTTCATGGTGCATAGAAACGAGCAAGGGGTGAGTGGAGGCTAGGGAAGGCTATTGGGGGAGAGGGGACGTGGAGGCAGGTGTTGTGGGGTCATCAGCTCGAGCAGAGAAGGAGGGGGTATCTGTGGTAATTTAAATGGTGCAAATCCTTGAAAGTTGTGGTTGTCTCTCTCTCTCTCCAAGGAGTAAATGACAAGGGTATGTGTGATGGTGTTCTTGTAGTGCTACGGTGGTGATGACCAGGAGGGTCATGGTTGCCGAAGAGGAGTGCTTGACTAGCTTTGGTGATGGTTTGATCTTGGTTTAGCTCAATACTAGCTAAGTTTGCCAAATTGAGTAAATAGGTGGTTTCAAAGGAGGTTTAGAAATTGGTATTTGGAAAGATGAGGAAATGGTACTGGTGTGTAGATAGGTTCAATGCATAACCCTATGATTTAATTGGGATTTTCAGATGATTTTATGTCCACTTAGAATCATTTATTCACAAAGTGCAGAAGTAGTTTCTAGAAGGTCATTTGATATTTTTACATTGGAAAAGATTGTTTCTTGATGTAAGATGGTCCTAGATATGAATTCACACTATGGGGATTTATCCCAAGATTTATTGATGAATAAAAGTATTTAATGTATTTATTTTCTTGTTTCTACCATTTAAGAAAATGGGCCAAAAGAAATAGTAAAGCTCTTCAAAAATATTTATTTTTGTAGTTGGAAGATAGGGTATGATACATAGGCTTCAAATGTGGATATGTGTTTTGGCAAAAACCAAACTTTCCTTTATGGAAGGAGTTTTGGAGGTTTTGCCCATTAAATGAATTCAATAGTTTTTGAGCCATAATAATTTTGGATAATATTCGATAAATCGTTATATTCAAGTTAGATTATGTCCACATGTTGTATCTACCATTTTCAACCTTTGTTTTTGGAAATTCAACTTGTTTGGGGGAAAAGGTATAAAGGATCTTGTGCAAGGTTATTTTTATTCCACCAAAACATGGTTGGATCTTGGCGCTCAATTTTCCCATTGGGGCATGGGCTAGATTTATGGATAGACAAAGTTGAGTATATCACCATGGTACAAGAAGTTGAGATTGATCATGCTTGAGTGCTCTAGGAATTACTGTCAAACTTTGAAACAAATAAGGGTGCCAAAGCAGATTATCAAATAGCCTTCAAAACCTTGTGGGTTTTGGAAGCACAGGGATCCAATTGAAACACGTGTAGTAGGGATGGATATAACTTCATGAGTACAACACAACCATGCAAGGCGTTGGTCCAAACAAGGTAGGATGAAGGTGAGAGCTTCTTCCAAAGTAGGCATGTTGATAAGGTTTGCAGGAATTATTATTTTCTTGCATGCAAAACCATGAAGAACAAGTGGATTAAAAGTTGATCTAGCCAAGGGCAAGAGTGTTCCTTGGTAGTCCTTAGGATGGTTTACAAGATGGTTCAAGTACATTACCAAAAATGCAGAAGGGTTCGAAAAGATGGAGACTAAAAGATGTGATATTGATATCAGATTTCTAGACTTCATTTTTGGCAGAGTTGGAGATTTTGACTTTGGGGATGATTTTGAGAGGATGCAAGGTTCCAAATCATTATATAATGGATGAGGTGGGAGTGTAGATTGGGTAGGGTAGAAATCCTTGAAAGTTGTGGTTGTCTCTCTCTCTCTCTCCAAGGAGTAAAGGACAAGGGGATGTGTGATGGTGGTCCTATAGTGCTACAGTGGTGATGACCAGGAGGGTCATGGTTGCTGGAGAGGAGTGCTTGACCAGCTTTGGTGATGGTTTGATCTTGGTTTAGCTCAATACTAGCTAAGTTTTCCAAATTGAGTAAATAGGTGGTTGTGAAGGAGGTTTATAAATTTGTATTTGGCAATATGAGGAAATGGTACTGGTTTATAGATAGGGTCAATGCATAACCCTAGGATTTAATTGGGATTTTCAGATGATTTTAAGTCCACTTAGAATCATTTATTCACAAAGTGCAGAAGTAGTTTCTGGAAGCTCATTTGATATTTTTACGTTGTAAAATATTGGTTCTTGATGTGATATGGTCCTAGATATGAATCCACACTATGGAGATTTTTGCCAATATTTATTGATGAATAAAAGTATTTAATGTATTTATTTTCTTGTTTCTGCCTTTTAAGAAAAATGGTCAAAAAGAAATAGTAATGCTCTTCAAAAATATTTGTTTTTGAATTTGGAATATAGGGTATGATACATAGGCTTCAAATGAGGCCTAATTTTGAGAAGTGTTTTGGCAAAAACCAAACTTTCCTTTATGGAAGGAGTTTTGGAGGTTTTGCCCATTAAATGAATTAAATAGTTTTTGAGCCATAATAATTATCGAGAATGTTTTATAAATCTATACATTCAAGTTAGATTATTTCCACATGTTGTATCTACCATTTGCAACCTTGGGTTTTGGAAATTCAACTTGTTTTGGGAAAAAAAAACAAGGTATAAAGGATCCTGGGCAAGGTTATTTTTATACCACCAAAACATGGTTCGATCTTGGAGCTCAATTTTCCCCTTGGGGCATGGGCTAGATGTATGGATATACAAAGTTTATTAGATCACCATGGTATATAAGTTGAGATTGATCATGCTTGAGTGCTCTAGGAATTGCGTTTCAAACTTTGAAAAAAATAAGGGTGCCAAAGCAGATTATCAAATAGCCTTCAAAGCCTTGTGGGTTTTGGAAGCACAGGGATCCAATTGAAACAAGTTTAGTAGGGATTGATATACCTTCATGAGTACAACACAACCATGCAAGGAGTTGGTCCAAACAAGGTAGGATGAAGGTGTGAGCTTCTTCCAAAGTAGGCATGTTGATAAGGTTTGCAGGAATTATTATTTTCATCACTGCAAAACCATCAAGAATAAGTGGGTTAAAATGTGATCTAGCCAAGGTAAAGAGTGGGCCTTGGTAGCACTTAGGATGGTTTACAAGATGGTTCAAGTGCATTACCAAAAATGTAGAAGGATTGGAAAAGAGGGAGACTCAAAGATGTGATATTAATATCAGATTTCTAGACTTAGTCATTTTTGGCAGAGTTGGAGATTTTTACTAGAATATAAGAGGGGATGATTTTTAGAGGACCGCAAGGTTCCAAATCATTATATAATGGATGAGGTGGGAGTGTAGATTGGGTAGGGTGGGTCCAGGATTGTTATTGGTCTTCATTTAGTTGGAAGTTTCTAGAATGAATAACTGCAGAGGTGATCTAGTTAAGGGTTTTAGATGATCCATGTTGGATGTAGATCAGATCCAGCTAGGTTATCTTGCTTAGGGTTGACACTCTTGGATTAGCTAGATGCTAGATGATGAGCCCCTAGAGTAGCTCATACTACTCCTAGGCAAACAAGTCAAACAACAGAACAAGGCAAATCATCAGAGAGAAGATCAAGGCAATCCATCTTAACAAGTAACTCAAACTATTACTAGAGTTATCATCAAGCCTAGCTTGGGATAAGGATGGGTATTTTGAAAAGGTTATGTTTTGAAGTACATAAGAGTACCTTGGTATTTCTACCAAGAGAAGAGTTCAAAGTTTTATAAAAGGTTTTGGAGAGCCTAGGGGAAGAGTATTTTGAAGGTTCTATCTTAAAAACATTAGGAGATTATATCATATAGATCTCCATAACTTTTTCAATAGTAGCTACTAAAAATGTTTTAGGGTTTTAAGGCATCTTGCCTCAAGTTTTTGAAATGCTAGAACATTTGAGAATATGAAACATAAGCCAAGACAGTTTTTGCTAAATAGCTTTTGTCAACTGAGGTTGAGGTAAGGAGTATATCATTTGCTACACACTCAATGCATAAGCATCAACAAACAAGCAAGCAAAAATTGCATCACTAAACAAGAAAAAGTTTTTGTTCCCCGTGATTTTTGCATTCTAGACAACTAATCAGGGTTGCTGAAATTGGGATGTTACAAGGCTTTACCCCTTAAAAGAATCTTGTCCCGAGATTCGGGAGGGTAAGGTTAGGGCATTTTGAGGTGGGATTTGTGCGAGGTGTTTCCAGCATACTAACATACGGATTTCATTCTTGAACATGGTTACTTTGTAGGTGAAGTTGGACCTCAGTATTCTTGGATGGATGGGGAGTTGAGCAGGCTTTAGTCCGGGTTTTGACGGATGATCTACGTTCTGTAAGGATCTATGACGTTTCTCATATGGGTATTATCGTATCTTGGTTCATGTATTCGGGTCTAACTCATGAGGTTGCTTCTGATATATGGTCAATCTATTGTTGTGGGAAAGACGTAGTCTTTCCCCCTTAGGATTAAACTAGGGTGGATCAGGGATACGTTAGTCCTTCCTTCTTGGAGTCGTCGAATGTAGTTTGAGAACTATCGCTCGTCTTCCTTCTAGAGTTGGAATCTTCAGAAGACGTCCGCCAACTGGTCTTATGAGGCTCATATACTACTCTATTCATACTTAGTCTATTCGTATCTATTGAAATCATGAGTCCTCTAAATGGGTTAGAACCGAGGGGTTAGTAGTCCGGTGATCCTTCAGGCGGGGGCCTTCAACTAAAGTGGCCGAGGAGGATCTTCGTGGATTCTTCTTAGACATTGATTCACTAGTCTTCTTCAAACCCTGCGGAGGATAATTTTGTCGGCTTCTGTAGTCTTGTCGACTTTAGGTATTCTGGTTGTCTTCATTTAGGGCTTCTTTGGTACTAGAATATTGAGTAGACTTCTAACGGCTGTTGACGATGTCTACCCTCTAAGATTTTGAAGGCTCTCGAGTTGATTCTTCGAAAAGGGCGCCGGATTGGGAATCTTCCTAAACTATCTTCCAGTAGACAGTCTTCGGGATTTGAGTTGGAAAGACACAATTTTTCCACCTTAGAACTTCACTAAGATTCTTCGAGAGTAGTGCAGATCTTCCGTCTTAAAGTGCTGGCGTGATGCTGAAAAAGGCTGTATCTCCTTGGGTCTTGAGTTGAGGTCCTTGAGTGAAGTTCTATTGCTTCAACCTTGTCGGGGGTGATTTCTTAACGTTATTTCAAGAAGTTAGCTCAGGACAAGTTAGCGGTTAACAACTCTTTTCTAGTTAGTGTTCAGTTAGGTTAGAGGCATCCAGCTTCAGATAAGTTGTCTTCACTTGAACTTTTGACGTTGCTTCTGCACGATGGCGGAGTAGACTCGTTGTCTTCAGGCAGTCATGTCTTCAGGATTTTGGAGTATTCTGGCCCTTTGGGGAGGAACTTCTCGCTGTTTGGGCAGGGTCAACTAGAATAGTTAGGGTCTTTTAGGGGTTGTCGGAAGTCCTAATATACCGAAGGTTAGTGGAGTCTGGTCTTCACTTCTTGTCTTGGTTAGCAAGTCCTGCGGTTTCTTGTGGATAGTGAGGATCATTCGGTGGTAGACTTCTAGTTTTTAATGGGATTCTGGTTATAGTCGGCTATTGAATAAAGACGCGTAGTGTTGAGGACGAGTATTGAGGGTTGAGTTTGAAGAAATATGCCATCCTACTGAGGAGAAGTCTTCGTGTTGTTCTAACTTGATGATGTCGAAGTCTGGGTTTCTTGGGATACTCTTCCTCTCATAACTCCCGAGGTTCGTACAGGTCTTGTTAGTGAAAACTAGCAGGGGTTCCTGAGTTCTTAGGTGGTGTATTGGTCCTCAAAGCACATTTTACTTGGGTCAATTATGTCAAAACATACATACCAAATCGCAGTGTCCTTCACAACACATCAAGTAACACATTATGTACTTAGGCAAGCAAACACGGCCTACTAGGGGACCAAGGAAACTACTCACAATATAGGGTCTTCCTATGTTAGGACTATTGATCCTAGGTATCATCGTTATTGTGGTTTGGGTCACTATCTTGTAGATGAAACCTTCACCGTATTATGGGAAGCTTCTAGGTAGCATAGCACTTGATTTCTTTGGACTATGAGTATTCCACTAGTAGGGCGATCTTGTAGTCTCCTTGTCTTTGCCGGGAGTTCCTTCTCTTTGTCTGATTAGCACTGTCTTCACCTGGTTCTAGATCCTAGTAGTTTGAAATCCGTATATTTGAATTTTGGACGAGAGATAGCATAAACCAATTTTTGAAATCATTTGAATTAGGAGGGGATAAGAAGTAGAAATTTTCTAAAAGATTTTGAGAAAGTAGTTTTCGAAAGTTGGTGTTTCCAAAATAGTTTTCCTGTCTAACGACCATGCTAACTAAGGTTCTCCTACAGTCAGGATGGCTCTGATACCAAGTATGTGGGGCCCCCGGATTAATCCTCTGAGAATCCTTGTTATGCATACACCACGATCCCATGATTAGTTAGTTGTGGCACATAACCGAGAAGTATCAAAGTAAAAATCCATTACTTAAATGGATACATGTTATACCTTATTTTCCATTATGGCTACATCAACCATCATGAGCGGAACTTCATCACTCGTAGAGCCCAAGCCATGCCTTAACCTACAGGCAACTGACTGGGAGAACGTCCTAGCTCGCATAGACATCAATTCCATCACCTTCTTGATATCTGACCAAGTTAATAGCCAGGGACAATGCCAATGAGTACTTTAAATGTACTCGCAAACCACCTTAGGAGAATAACAATATGAGGATATGCAATATAGTTGTGGTAGTAGGAGGGCTCCATGAGAGGTTCTTTTCTAAAATAGCTCCTCTTGTAGATATAGCATCTACATATCTTTGTTGAAAACTTTTGTAAGACATTTTGGAATCTTTTGAAAAGATTTGGAAAACACTAGGATTGGGTCACCCATTAGTACCTCCTTCCGGTCATCCCATGACCAACTCCTTTCATTTCTTCCCGACCATCCCATGGTCCAAACATTTATCCTTTCCGACCATCCCATGGTAAGAACATTTCCAAAGACATTTTCTTTTACGAAATCCTTTTTGAAATAAAAACCAACACCTCTCTACAGTAGTTTTTCCAACCCGTCCATGACCATAGACATGGCTATTCGAATAGTTTTACACTCTATAGAGGTTGTACACTTACCCACACCATTCGGGTACCCTACCCTGATCTACACCGATCATGGGTCGAGTAACCGATCAAGACTCTCTGAATGTACACTCTAATATAAGTGCCTACCCTATGAGTGGTGTTCCCCTCAATGCCGGGACACCCTATATAGTTTACAAGCCAACCAGAGCGCCTTTTTCACTGCACAAAGTGTGCGCTTTCAATGAGGGGCTCATAGTAACTCGTGGAGGCTCGTAGACCCTTAGTTCCTTCTCCCGGGTGCTGAAGTACATTACAGAGACCCGAAGAAGGCCCACCCTCCAGGATTTTTAGATCCCATGTAGTGGTTGTAGGCAGCTTATACTAGAGTAAACAAACATCAAGGCCAGTCCTGTCCCATTCTAGAGTAATGTGGTTGCACGGGTTAAGTTGTTATAGCTAAAGCTGGAAAGAACCGGGTGCGTTTTTGCAAACATTTTTCCTCCTTCTCCACTTCAACATCATTTGCAAAACCTAAAACTTTTTCGTTCTCAAGCTCTCTTGGCAGGTCAAACCTCACCAAGATTTTCTCATAAAAATATTTTTGTAAACTTTTCCAGGGTCTTCCCATCCCATATTTTTGCTTCGGCTAAAACGGGGTCTCCAAAGGGGTACGGTGTTGTACCATCTACCATACTAGGGGCAGTAGGTTTCATCAAGGGGGTTTGCACTTAGTATTACAAATGTGTAATGATTTGGAGGACCCAAGCCATTACCAAAGATATCTCATCATATAGTAAAACAATGCAGTTTCATAAACAGTAGGTAAAACATGCAGAAGTAGTAGGACAAGGCTTATGAGCAGCAAGATGGCTTGCCTGTGATCAGCAATATGGCATATATATATATCCCTAGACTTCTTTTTAGATAACCAAGAATACCAATACCAATAATAATTAGATCTCTTCTTCTCGGTGTCAAAACAAGTGCAACTATCACCGTCATCGAGTATACATGCAACAAGCAAGACCACAATAAGCACAAGGTATATAAGTGGGCATACATACAGCAAGAAAGTGAACAATACACATTGAAGATTTAGTAGGTTTTGAGAAGATTGGATTTAGAAGATTGAAATTGTCTTAGAAGCATTTGAAGGAAATCCTATAGGACCTATAGTCTAGAAAATTATTTAGGAGAGGGCTTTTAGACCAAGGCCATATTCTGTATGATACCATTGTATAAAAATGATACCAACAGATAGGTGTTGATACAATGAAACCAACAAAAGTGGTTTCACTATTTTACCAAATTCTGGTCATTTATATTGCATTTTCTAGTGGTAGAAACTCTAGTTTTAGGAAATAATTTATCAGAAAAGTTATGTAGATCTAACAATTATTTCCCTGTATGGTTCAGTAGATTTTGATGGTCTGATTCTCTGAGAGTTGGAATCATCTCAAAATAATTACCAGAACATCCTAGGGAAAATCCCAAAGTCAGTTCTACAAGCTTTTTTTATTTTTCACCAGATTAAAACTACATGGTATTAGGATATGAGTCCAAAGGAACATGCTAGGTATTTTGAATACCTTTCTGTATAAACTGGAGTCACCTTTTTGGAGTTATAGAGATACTGGAGTGATTTATCTAGTGATAATACCATATACAGAAATGTTTAATTCATTAAAAATCCTCAGAAGCTCAATAATTCTTGAGATCCTGGATTTTTACATATCCTGATGTACCACTTCTCTGAGAATTATAATAAGGTCAAAACAAGTGGTAGTTTGGTCTAGGGAATTTTCTAAAGGCGGAAAGGAGCTGATTTTGTTATTTATGCAACAGTAACTCCAAGGTTCAACTTGGTATGGGGTCAGGGTCACCTGATAGGTAGATGAGATACCCACTATAGGAAACTTGGTTCAACCCATTTGGGTTTACTAAACTCCTAGAAATAATTAGGGAGTGTTTTTGATACTTCTTGGTATTTTAAATACTAGAAAATAATGAAAAATAATTTGAGCAGGTGGTTTGTTCTGCATGTTTAGGAAATTCCTAAGGAGCATTTATAAATTTATAGTTGGACACTTTAGGTTAGTTTACAGTTTGATTTTGAATTAAATCAGATCCCTACTTTTTAGATCTAGAGGATTTAAATAAAGAAAAATAGAACAGGGGCAGCTGGGCTGGATCCGAGCTGAGTTGGGCAGCGCTGCGGGGAATCGGCACACCCAGGCAACAACACGCGTGGGAGACGGCGGTTTCAAACCCGATATGCAGGACCCACCGGTCAGTGGGAGAAGGCGACTGAAGGGGTATGGGCAGATCCATGTCAGTGTGAGAAGGCGACTGAAGGTGTATGGGCAGATCTAGGCCGTTGGGCTTAATACGTTCGGATGATGCCAGTGCATCGTCCACCTTCACTGTGGAAGGAACTCACTAGAACAATAGGAGGCTCTGGGTAGGGCGAGGAATCTCACCTAGTGTTGGAGGGGCGACGAGGAGGCCACGGGGTGAGGCGACTGATGGAGACAACCTCAGGGATGGGCGGCACAACGTGGTCTAGTGCCAGAATGGGCCTCGCGCATATGTGCCATCGGAGGAGTTCGGAAGCTCGCCGGAGCACACTCAGTGGCGCCTGCATATTGGAAAAAATGGTTGGTTTAGATTGATCTTGACGAGAGGATCTTGTTAGAGAAAGAATAGGAAGAAACGGAGTAGTGCAGCCTTGTTATGGCCTTCTCCTTCCTTGCAGCTCCATGGGATGAAACTTCGGGTTCCTAGGCAGGGGAAGCCAGGGAAAGGTAGAGGGGATATGGGGTGGCTCAAAGAAGGTTTGCGGGTGGAATGAGCCAGAGGGGGAGTGTTGGGGTGGCCTAGGGCATATAAACCCGAGGGAAATGGTTTAGGCTGCACTCGGTCCATGGAGAGTAAAGGGGAGCGTGTGGGGCGCTAATTCGTTGATGGGGGAGGTGTTGGGGTTGTGTTAGGCCCACAAGGACATGGGGAGGGGCTAGTAAGGGGGTGTACTACACAATTTTTCTCTCCTTCCTTGATGGTGCATAGAAACGAGCAAGGGGGGGGGTGAGTGGAGGCTAGGGAAGGCTATTGGGAGAGAGGGGAGGTGGAGGCAGGTGTTGTGGGGTCATCAGCTCGACCAGAGAAGGAGGGGGTATCTGTGGTAATTTAAATGGTGCAAATCCTTGAAAGTTGTGGTTGTCTCTCTCTCTCCAAGGAGTAAATGACAAGGGGATGTGTGATGGTGTTCTTGTAGTGCTACAGTGGTGATGACCAGGAGGGTCATGGTTGCCGAAGAGGAGTGCTTGACTAGCTTTGGTGATGGTTTGATCTTGGTTTAGCTCAATACTAGCTAAGTTTGCCAAATTGATTAAATAGGTGGTTTCGAAGGAGGTTTAGAAATTGGTATTTGGAAAGATGAGGAAATGGTACTGGTGTGTAGATAGGTTCAATGCATAACCCTATGATTTAATTGGGATTTTCAGATGATTTTATGTCCACTTAGAATCATTTATTCACAAAGTGCAGAAGTAGTTTCTAGAAGGTCATTTGATATTTTTACATTGGAAAAGATTGTTTCTTGATGTAAGATGGTCCTAGATATGAATTCACACTATGGGGATTTATCCCAAGATTTATTGATGAATAAAAGTATTTAATGTATTTATTTTCTTGTTTCTACCATTTAAGAAAATGGGCCAAAAGAAATAGTAAAGCTCTTCAAAAATATTTATTTTTGAAGTTGGAAGATAGGGTATGATACATAGGCTTCAAATGTGTCCTAAGTTGGAGAAGTGTTTTGGCAAAAACCAAACTTTCCTTTATGGAAGGAGTTTTGGAGGTTTTGCCCATTAAATGAATTAAATAGTTTTTGAGCCATAATAATTTTGGATAATATTCGATAAATCGTTATATTCAAGTTAGATTATGTCCACATGTTGTATCTACCATTTTCAACCTTTGTTTTTGGAAATTCAACTTGTTTTGGGGAAAAGGTATAAAGGATCTTGTGCAAGGTTATTTTTATACCATCAAAACATGGTTGGATCTTGGCGCTCAATTTTCCCATTGGGGCATGGGCTAGATTTATGGATAGACAAAGTTGAGTATATCACCATGGTACAAGAAGTTGAGATTGATCATGCTTGAGTGCTCTAGGAATTACTGTCAAACTTTGAAACAAATAAGGGTGCCAAAGCAGATTATCAAATAGCCTTCAAAACCTTGTGGGTTTTGGAAGCACAGGGATCCAATTGAAACACGTGTAGTAGGGATGGATATAACTTCATGAGTACAACACAACCATGCAAGGCGTTGGTCCAAACAAGGTAGGATGAAGGTGAGAGCTTCTTCCAAAGTAGGCATGTTGATAAGGTTTGCAGGAATTATTATTTTCTTGCATGCAAAACCATCAAGAACAAGTGGATTAAAAGTTGATCTAGCCAAGGGAAAGAGTGTTCCTTGGTAGTCCTTAGGATGGTTTACAAGATGGTTCAAGTACATTACCAAAAATGCAGAAGGGTTCGAAAAGATGGAGACTAAAAGATGTGATATTGATATCAGATTTCTAGACTTCATTTTGGCAGAGTTGGAGATTTTGACTTTGGGGATGATTTTGAGAGGATGCAAGGTTCCAAATCATTATATAATGGATGAGGTGGGAGTGTAGATTGGGTAGGGTGGATCGAGGCTTGATATTGGTCTTCATTTACTTGGAAGTTTCTAGAATGAATAACTACAGAGGTGATCTGGTTAAGGGTTTTAGATGATCCCTGGTGGATGTAGATCAAATCTAGCTGGGTTATCTTTCTTAGGGTTGACACTCTTGGATTAGCTAGATTCTAGATGATGAGCCCCTTGAGTAGCTCATACTACTCCTATGCAAACAAGTTAAACAACAGAACAAGGCAAATCATGAAACAATAGATCAAGGCAATCCATCTTAACAAGTAACTGAAACTATTACTAGACTTATCATCAAGCCTATCTTGGGAAAAGGATGGGTATTTTTATAAGGTTGTGCTTTATAAATGGTTTTGGAAAGCCTAGGGGTAAGAGTATTTTGAAGGTTCTTTCTTGAAAACATAAGGAGATTATATCATATAGATCTCCATAACTTTTTCAATAGTAGCTACTAAAAATGTTTTAGGGTTTTAAGGTATCTTGCCTCAAGTTTTTGAAATGCTAGAACATTTGAGAATATGAAACATAAGCCAAAACAGTTTTTGCTAAATAGCTTTTGTCAATTGAGGTTGAGGTAATGAGTATATCATTTGCTACACAATCAATGCATAAGCATCAACAAACAAGCAAGCAGACATTGCATCACTAAGCAAGAAAAAGTTTTTGTTCCCCTTGATTTTTTCATTCTAGACAACTAATCATGGTTGCTGAAATTGGGATGTTACAATCCACACCACCACACACACTCAAGTGGGTGAGGTGATGTAACCTATGTCACACTTGTGATCACTGCATTCCAATGTTGCATTCCAACGTGTTCTAGGGTTTTCTGACAATGGTTTGACACATGGAGTGTTATTTAATGTGTTTCTTTCCAAACCACAATGATCCACATGACCATACACAATCAAGTGGGTGTGGTGATACAACCTCTGTCACACTGTTTCTCCATTGCATTCCAATATTGCATTCCAACATGTTCTAGGGATTTCTAAACATGGTTTGACACATGGAGTGTCATTACATGTGTTCTTTTCCAAACCACAATGATCCACATGACCAAACGCACTCAAGTGGGTGTGGTGATGCAACCTCTGTCACAGTGGTGCTCCATTGCATTCCAATGTTGTATTCCAACATGTTCAAAGGATTTCTAACTAAGGTTTGACACATGGAGTGTCATTCCATGTGTTCTTTTCCAAATAACAATGATCCACATGACCACATACACTCAAGTGGGTGTGGTGATGCAACCTCTGTCACACTGGTGCTCCATTGCATTCCAATGTTTTACTCCAACATGTTTCTAGGCTTTCTGACCATGCTTTGACACATGGAGGGTCATTGCATGTGTTCTTTTCCAAACCACAATGATCCACACGACCACACTCACTCAAGTGGGTGTGGTGATGCAACCTCTGTTACACTGGTGCTCCATTGCATTCCAATGTAGCATTCCAACATGTTTCTAGGGTTTCTGACCATGGTTTGACACATGGAGTGTCATTGAATATGTACTTTTCCAAACCACAATGGTCCACATGACCACACACACTAAAGTGGGTGTGGTGATGCAAACTATGTCACGATGTGCTCCATTGCATTCCAATGTTGCATTCCAACATGTTCTAGGGATTTCTGACCATGGTTTGACACATGGAGTGTCATTGCATGTGTTATTTTACAAACCACAATGATCCACATGCCCACACACACTCAAGTGGGTGTGGTGATGCAACCTCGGTCACACTGGTGCTCCATTGCATTCCAATGTGGCATTCCAACATGTTCTAGGGCTTTCGGACCATGGTTTCACACATGGAGTGTCATTCCATGTGTTATTTTCCAAACCATATTGATCCACATGACCACATACACTCAAGTTGGTGTGGCGATGCAACCTCTATCACACTTTTGCTCCATTGCATTCCAATATTGCATTCCAACATGTTCTAGGGCTTTCTAACCATGGTTTGACAAATGGAGTGTCATTGCATGTGTTTTTTCCAAACCACAATGATCCACTTGACCACACACACTCAAGTGGGTGTAGTGATGCAACCTCTATCATACTGGTGCTCCATTGCATTCCAACATGTTTCTAGGATTTCTGACCATGGTTTTACACATGGAGTGTCATTACATGTGTTCTTTTCCAAACCACTATGATCCACATGACCACACACACTCAAGTGAGTGTGGTGATTTAACCTCTGTCACATTGGTTCTCCCTTACATTCCAATGTTGCATTCCAACATGTTCTAGGCCTTTCTGTCCATGGTTTGATACATGGAGTGTCAATTCATGTGTTATTTTCCAAACCACAATGATACGCATGAGCACACATACTCAAGTGGTCATGGTGATGCAACCTTTGTCACATCGGTGCTCCATTCCATGTGGCAGTTGCATTCCAACATGTTTCTGGGATTTTTGACCATGGTTTTACACATGGAGTGTCATTACACGTGTTCTTTTCTAAACCATAATGATCCATATGACCCCACACACTCAAGTGGGTGTGGTGATGCAACCTTTGTCACAGGTGCTCCATTACATTCCAATGTTGCATTCCAATAGGTTTCTAGGCTTTCTGACCATGGTTTGACACATGGAGTGTCATTGATGTGTTCTTTATCAAACCACAATGATCCACATCACCACACACACTCAAGTGGGTGTGGTTATGCAACCTCTATCACACTGGTGATCTATTGCATTCCAATGTTGCATTCCAACATGTTCTAGGGCTTTCAGACAATGGTTTCACACATGGAGTGTTATTGCATGTGTTATTTTCCAAACCACAATGATCCACATGACCATACACACTCAAGTGTGTGTGGTGATACAACCTCAGTCACACTGTTGTTCCGTTGTATTCAAATATTGAATTCCAACATGTTCTAGGGCTTTCTAAACATGGTTTGAAACATGGAGTGTCATTGCATGTGTTCTTTTCCAAACCACAATGATGCACATGACCACACGCACTCAAGTTGGTGTGGTGATGCAACCTCTGTCACACTGGTGCTCCATTGCATCCCAGTGTTGCATTCCAACATGTTGTAGGGATTTCTAACCAAGGTTTGACACATGGAGTGTCATTGCATGTGTTCTTTTATAAACCACAATGATGCAAATGACCACATACACTCAAGTGGGTTTGGTGATGCAACCTCTGTTACACTAGTTCTCCATTGCATTCCAATGTAGCATTCCGACATGTTCTTGGGCTTTCTGACCATGGTTTGAGAAATGGAGTGTCATTGCATGTGTTTTTATCAAAACCACAATGATCCACATGATCGCACACACTCAAGTGGGTGTCACTACAAAAAAAAGTTGGCTTTTACAATGGACTATTTTCGTGGTTGAAGGCCTGTTTTTCGTGGCTAAAAAGTCTTCTACGACGGATGCCCATCATGGTAAAAGCCCCATCACAAAAGAATCTACCACGGTTTTTTCTGACTATGGCGGATCGCACCCTTCAGCCACGAAAACTTGTTCCGTCGTAGATTTGTTCGCCAACTGCGTTGACTACCACCGTCATGCAAAATGCCACGTGGAAAACACTGTTAACCCCCAGTTACCGCTGTTAATGGCCACATAAACCATGGTAGAAGCAAGGACCAGCCTAGGCCTGCTAATAATTAAGTGGGCCGACCCATTAGATTCTAGCCCGTTACTATTTCGTCTAGCACTGTTTGAAATGGGCCCAAAAGATGTGGCCAGCAGTGACCCGCGAGTGTCAGGCCCGTTACTATTTCGGCCTACGGAAGCCCACAATTTTCAAATATTGTGCGGCCCGTTAATAACCTGCGTCAAGTCGGCCCGATACTTTTAAGGCCTATGGTTAGCCCGTCACTGTTATCACAGCTCGTCCTGGGCCGCCTACGAACAACCAACTTTTGATAAGGTCTGATACTATTCTGGCCTTTTACTATACCGTCCATTAAATTTTCGGGACCACTGGCGGCGTGCAACTATTCTAATATGGTACTCTTCTGTCCTGGCAATATGTTCTGCCTGTTACTGTTCCCATCTGGTACAATTTTCGACCTGTTACTATTCTGGCTCATTACTATTTAGGTCCGTTACTGTTGTGGTCCTTCACTGTTCTGGCCTACCACTTTTCTGGTTTGTTACTATTCTGGCCTGTTAGTGTGCAAGATTGCCGCTGTTCTAGCCTACTGGTGTTCTGGCCTGTTACTGTTTAGCATTTACTGTTTTGGCATGTTACTGTTCTAGCTTATTACTATGTTGGCATGTTACTGTTCTAGCCTGTTAGTTTTACTAGTTGCCACCTGAGGGTAGGCCCATTACGTTCACAGACACCTACAGTTTCGGCCTTTCTAAAGCCCATGCAAATATCATAAAATAAGTATAATTACAAGCATTTTTTACTGTTCATGGTAGGCCCAATACAAGAAGGCCAAATAACAAAACCATATACTGTTACCTGATCGACCTGGCTGGTGCAGTTATGGTACCGCCATGCGTGGATAGCGTCAACTAAATGCCTACATGGCCTATGCGAGTTATCTAGATATTACATCAGCTGCAAACTTCTTAAAAATATTACATAATATGAACAAAAGGGAAAGAAAATTCAGCATTTCAGTTGGCAATCAAGTTGATACCAGAGTCCTCAATTTTCTTTCTCAATCCATCAATTGCATCTCCCTTTGAGTGTGACAGCTACATTGGAAAACCACCTTGAGACATGATCTTGCAGTCCCCTCTTTGGTGGCGATAACAATAATTGCAGTCTGAAACTAACTAATAACAAGTTAATACAGCAAACAAGACAAACTACTCATAGCTAAGAATGAACCAGATAGGAATTATAACTGCATAATACGAACTTGTAGAGAAGGAATGCAAACCATGAATGAACAATATAATAGAGGATAGTTATGTCATTGCCTAGGACAAACCAAAACCAGATACGAGACATAATGGTGTGGCTTGTGAACCTGTAGAATAGTACAAACCAGCATTAGACAAGTATGCCAACAATGAAATGAGCAATCAAACAAAGTGTTTCTTAGAATTTCAGTATAAACTAGCCAGGTCATTTAAGCAAATATATATGGAAGCAATGGTATCTCCTGGAATGCAAGAGACATTGGATGACTCGGAATTTGCGGTGAGCTACACAATGGCATGCAGTTACCGTCATAGCTAAGAATGAACCACATAGAAATTATAACCGCATCATACCAGAAATTGTCGAGCAGGAACGGAAAACCCAAATGAACTATACAGTAAAGAATAATTATGCTGTTGATTAGGACGAACTAGCCCCAGATATAGAAAATATATAATGGCATCGTTGGTGGTCCTATAGGATGTGCAAACCAACTTGTTCAGTGTTGCCTTTTTGAGCTCTACGCAAACAAAAATAAAATAGTCAGTGTTGTAGCTTTTGAAGAACTAGATGGAAACAACAAAATTATAATCGAACTAGTACGAAGAGTTTGAATGGGTACTACAGGATAGCAGAACGATGCCAGGGAGGAAATAATAGCTGGAACTTAGCTCAGGATTAACCAGATAGAGTCAGTAACTCTGGAGCAGGGAATCCACACTAATATTTTCCACTGACATTACATTTTGTAAGAACTACACAATGGTAGACATTTACTGGTGTACGGAGCAGCTAAGATAAGAACATGTGCATGACAAAATAACAGACATGTGTATGACTTGAAATTTGTAGAGCAGCAAATATAAACCAACATGTCTAATGACCTTGTATGTACTAGCACGAAGAACAGGCGTGTCCAGTGACTTTTATGTACTAGCACGATGATAAAAATGCAGTTCACTACAACAAGCTTGAACCTGCTATACCGTGACAAAACAAAAACGGGTTGGAGATTTGGTTACCTTGATCGGAGAGGCGTCTAAGCATCATCGGTACCGTGCGAGTGACGTCCAAGTCAACGAGGGTGTTGTGGTTGCGGTGGTTGTTGCCGCCGGGGAAGCAGATCTTGGGTGGTTGATGCCAGTGCAATCAACGGCGATGACCGTGTAGCTGGTCTGGAGTAGTGGATATGGAACTTGTTGAATTAGATCCCGTCTGGTGGACAACGGTGAAGCTGCTCCAGTACGGTTGGGTAGCTTTCGACGGTGGGGAAGCATAGTGTGGGCGGTCAACGACGCCATAGGCGCGGTCAGCGAGACCACATCTCTGGTGGAGTGGCAGAGACACCTGTTGAACTAGATCCGATGGGGTTGGCATCGATGAAGCGGCTCCGGCAGCCGTGGAATTGCCGTCGGGCGGTGCGCGCGGTGGTCTTGGAGGTGAGGGCATGGGAGAGAAGCCTGGGATTTTGGGAGGGCCAATCGGGACTATTGGAGGTGAACAGAATAATAATTACGATCGTGTCCCCAAGCTACCGACTTTAGCGTGCCCATAGGGCATTGAAACAATGGGTAGAAAAGGAATTTGAAAATCAAAAGTTTTTGAAACGGAGGGGCACGAAATGCTTCAAAGTTGATCTCTAGTTTTGCCACTCGATTGATATTTTGAATTTGGCTAATTATAGAAAAATGGTAATCCCTCGGTGGGAGATTTTGCCTCAAAGTTTTTGAAACAGTGGGGCGGGAAATGCTTCAAGTTCAGTGTGTGATTTTGTCAGTCGATTGAGATTTGAATTTGGCTACCAGACAAATAATAATAATAGAAAAATGGTACTCCATGGTGGGTGATTTTGCCTCAATGTTTTTGAAACGGTGGGGCAGGAAATGCTTCAAGGTCGGTCTGTGATTTTGCCGCTCGACAGAGATTTTGAATTTGGCTACCAGACAAATAATAATAATAGAAAAATGATTCTCCACGGTGGGAGATTTTGCCTCAAAGTTTTTGAAATGGCGGGGCGGGAAATGATTCAAGGTCGGTGTGTGAATTTGCCGCCTGATTGAGATTTTGAATTTGGCTACCGGACAAATAATAATATTGTAATATAAAAATAGTACTCCACAATGGGATATTTTGCCTCAAAGTTTTTGAAATGGTGGGGTGGGAAATGCTCAAGGTCGGTGTGTGATTTTGCCGCTCGATAGAGATTTTGAATTTGGCTACATGAAAAATAATAATGGGATTTCTATTTTCGTGCCCTTGGTTTATTAGTTGTACTCAGTTTTCCCTAGCCGCTTAGTTTTTCCTCAGTTTTACCCTCCATCCATTCCGAAACCCTCACAAGCGCTCGGACGGGGGATGCCGTCAGGTCAAAGGCTTGACCGTTACATGCTGACCGATGGGACCACGTTGGAGCGGGTCGTGCGTTGAGCGTTACGTTACGTTGTCTCGACCCTTACATATAGACAAGTGGGGCCAGGATACACAACGGACCAACCATCCATCTCTCGTTGATTATGAGGGACGTGGTGTGGGGCCATGTGGGGCGCATTTGGTGGTTACGTGCGCCCTATCGCCTAAATTGGAAGTTTTTTTGTTATTTTTATGATTGACCTGTTTAAGAGCTCATTTTCCCCTCTCTCTCGCTAACAGTTGTGCTTTTTTTCCAAAAAGGTAGTGAATCTAGAGTAGCTTCTCTCTTAATTCATTATTCCTTTTGCCCTTGTTTTTCCCCAAGCTAGTAGTAAATCTAGAGTAGCAAAACTAACCAGCACCATAAATAAATTCGGTAAACAGAGCAGATGTAGATAAAGCAGCTAATATAAGTTATATAGTATGGTACTTAACGAGGTTCGACAATTAGGCTGCTCAGCAGCAGTAGCGGACAAGTTTCACACATACAAGACAAAACAAGTTGCTTTACAATAGCAGTAGTAGCATATTAGTGGCCCCTCATGGCCTCTGCCAGGCGGGCCTCCGCCTCCTTCCTCTGGCGCCTCCTCCACTTCTTGTTGCCCAGTCCCTTGACCTTTGGCGCCTTGGGCTTGATCGGGGGCATGCGACCCTCCTCAATAGCCACCTTCTAAAGGTTGCAGAGGTGAAGACCGAGCGCCTCGTGCTTGGCTATGAAGCCGTGGATGTTCACGGACTCGCTGCATGTCCTCACGTCCTCGGCATGCTTCACGAGGGAGTTGAAGTTCGTGGCGTGGAGCCTCCTGGTGGGGCAGAAGGGGCACCTGTACACATTGCCGATGAAGAAGTTGTTGTACCGGCCGGATTTTAGCCTCCTCAGCACATGACGAGTCTTGTTGTCCTTGGACTCATCATTGCTGCGGACGTTGCTGCTATCCTCCTGTTGCAAAAAACAGTAGAGTGCAATAAGGACATGATTGAGATACTTTGATTATCGGGATTGATTATTTGCATAAATTAACCGATTGAGATCTCCTGATTATTCCCCAAATCACAAACCAAATCGAATAATGATCCCAACTACGAACAGGGGGGTTCAAATACGAACAAGGGGATTCATCGAAATATGAGATCTAACACAAGAGGATTAGCTACTGCAAAAATACAAATAGCTGAGCCCTAATAACATACGATCTAGCATCCAACGATTGGAACAAGGGAAGAACAAGGGAAGGGGAGAAAACCCTGGTTAGCTCCGAACATGGGTCGGCGATGCTGGTGTCATAGGGTTTCTCCGTCCTTATGTAGACAACCTCCTAATAGGGTTCTCAACCGAGCGGGATCTGCCCGAGACCGGCGGGGGACTCCTCGCTTGCGGCTACGGCGGATGCGGGCACGGGGACGGGGGCCTCCTCGTCGGCGGCCTTGGAGGCGCCGATGGCCACCGCGCCGTTATTCTCCATTGCCAGCGTGGTTGGGGTTTTCTTGGGGGTTTGCAGAAGGTGATGCGACAGTGGAGACGGTTGAGTGAGCGAGTGAGTGATGAGTGAGAGTGGGGAGGCCTCTATTAAATGAGAAGGGAAGCGGCGTTTCGTTGCACTACCGTGCACCGTGTATGCTACTGCACCGTGCACGGCCACACGTGTCCGCTACCGCCCCGTTCACCGCACACGCGTACCGTGAGTCACATTTTTCCCTCGTGTCTAACCCTGGCGATTCAATTGTACTCAGTTTTGCCCTCGAGTGTAACACTGGTAGTTTGGTTGTACTCAGTTTTACCCTTGAGTACTAACACTGCCGTGTGTAATATACTCAGTTTTACTCTCTAGTGGCTGGTCAACAGAGAGACAACGAATATGTTTTAGCTAGCTAATTGAGTCATTTTATGCACAACAAATTCAAAAAGAGCAAAACACAGTGGCATCTACCTAGGGAGTCTTATTATGTGACATGTCACCATAAGAAATGTATATAAACCAAGTTTAACCTAAATCACCACTTCTCAAATCACCTACTATCTATGAAGATTCGTGGCTTTCTACTCAAACTTATTCCCAAAACATCCCTCCCCAAAAAATAGTTTTTCTGAATGAGGCAATAATTGGCAAACTGGTCTATATTTGAATTGCAAATAGTTTGATGTATGCCAAGATGTACTTTATTGTATAAAATACGCATTTTCCTTTTTTACATCTTTTTCTATTTTCTATTTGAATCCCTTTGTCAGTCTTGCCCTTGGTTTTTAAGTTTTACTCATTTTTGCCCTTGGTTCTTAAGTGCTACTCGGTTCTCCCCTCTCTTTGTATCCATCTCTCGCACCTGTGCTCATCTTCGCTGCTATGCTCTGATTGGTCGGGATAGTTGCCACACGGACCGTGCCCACCAACCGTTGATCCTCTGTGATCTAGTGGACAGGATAACCCCTATATCTATCGGGTGGCACCCCTCTATCCATGCAAAATAACGAGTATGCCACCAGTACTTTAACTCCATAAACAAATGAACTTGAATATAATTTGTTGGGAACGTGTTTGAAGGTGTATAATTTGTGCATTACATTCCACTCTATGAAAATGATAATCTCTCAGGATTTTCTTAGCACAATATTATCACGTATTAAGTGCGATTTCAAAGAGTTTAATTGTGTATAATTTTCATATACGCAAGTTTATGCATTACATTCCACTCCATGGAAATGATAATTGATCAGGAATTTATTAGCACAACATTATCATGACCTAAGTGAGTGCGATTTCAAAGTGTTCAAAGGTTTATAATTTTTGCATATGCAAGTTTGTGTATTACATTCCACTCTATAAAAATGATAATCTCTCAAGATTTCCTTAGCACGACATTATCATGTATTAAGTGCGATTTCAAAGAGTTCAAAGGTGTATAATTTTTGTATATGCAAGTTTATGCATTATATTTCACTCCATGGAAATGATAAATGATCAGGATTTTATTAGCACAACATTATCATGTCCTAAGTGCAATTTAAAAGAGTTCAAAGGTGTATAATTTTTGTATATGATTACATTTCACTATATGAAAATAAAGCAACAGCACGGGTGCGGGCGCGGGGCTGGCTCGGGGTCCCATCTTGCAATGCCAACCTGGGTAAGCTGTGGGTCCAAAGCTCACGTGGATAAGCTGTGGGTCCGGTGCTCACATGGATAAGCTGTGGGTTCGATGCTGATATAGATAAGTTGAGAGAGGTGGCCACTACGGGAATTGACTAAATGCAGCCCCACTTGTCAGCATGTAACGACAAGGATACACTACGGGACCCGATAGAACGCGGCCCTACTCGTCATCACGTGACGACGAGGGTCTACTACGGGACCCGACTGAACGCAGCCGCACTTGTCAGCACGTAACGGCAAGGCTAACGGATGACGAGTTTTAGACCATGTGAGAGTTTCCAACAAGGAGATGGGCAAAAGTGAGGAAAAACTAAGCGGCTGGGGAAACCTGAGTACATCTAACGAACCGATGGTATGGAAATAGAAATCCCAATAATAATAATAGAAAGATGGTACTCCTCGGTCAGAGATTTTGTTCAAAGTTTTTGAAATGGTGGGGCAGGAAATGCTTCAAGGTTTGTGTGTGATTGCTAATCGATTGAGATTTTGAATTCAGCAAGAGTCCAAGTAATACTAGAAAAAAGTACTCCATTGGTGGGAGATTTTGCTGGAAAATGTTTAAAATGGAGGGGCGCGAAATGCATATGAGTCGGTTGGAATTTTGCCGGTCGATTTTATGATTTTGAATTTGGCTAGCGGTGAAGTAATAATAGAAAAAGATAGTTGTAGACTAGTACGCTATCTGGTCAGGAATTGAAGGCCGAGAGTCACATCACCTGACCATCCATTACATAATTGCACAGAACATTGGTAAATTTTGCCGCTCAACTAAGATTTTGAATTTGGCTAGAGTACAAGTGATAATTCGAAAAAATGGTGCTCCCTATATTTAGGAATTAAAAAAATTATTCCCATAGAAAAAATAATGTTGACTCCATCTGCGAAATTTTTTGGGCTGTAGGTTTTTACGCTCGATTAAGATTTTGAATTTGGCTATAGTCCTAGTAACAAAAATTACGAGCGAACCCCACCACCCAACCCAGCAATTTCATAATAGTATGATAGGTCAAACATAATTTCAAAGTATACGAAAGATTAAACATGGGCCCAAATATTTCGTGTAGGTGAGAGATTTTGCCTCTCGATTCAGAATTTGAATTTGGTGACAGTCCAAGTAATAACTGCTAGTAGACCGTACTTCCCTCTGTTCACGAATCCAAGGCCTAGACACATCAACTGATCATCCAAGACCTTGCTCAAAGTAGCCTTTTTCTAGATGGAGGGGTACAAAATTGGATACCATGGTCTCGGATATTACGGGGGCGGCGGGAGGATTTGCGGCTCCAATCCTGTTTTGAATTTGACTACTCCAAGTAATAGAACAGAAAAATTGCATAAGGTATTTTTTTGCGAGTCGTACTCCATCTATTCATCAATCCATTCAGACGTGAAAGAAGTGTTGATCTCCGATTCAAAAATGTAGTTCCATTTATCACATGACGCGCATGAATATGGTGTGCAAAAAAGGGCTAAGGCATTGTTTTGAGAACCTGAACCTTACGATCAATGATCCAGGACAGCTACACATAACTAGTTTGTGGTATTTGTTGCACAAAACAAAGAAAAATTTCTTTTTTTTATCTATCACAGTTTCTTTTGTGTCAGATAAAGATTCATAGTTCATATATATATAATATCAATAAATTAGTCATACATAGTAATAGCATCATCGTAATTTGCTAAAATCTCACGTCAGCTCATACTTAACAAGATGAATAAGAGAGAAGCTCAATGTTCATACACCATTATTCATACATACAAGCTCCATTTATTCATAGATTTATCCTATTGGAGTAAATTACTAGCAAAGTCCACCTATTCATAATTGATAGTAATGATCTTGAATCTCCACTAGTTCTTTCATTGAAATTAGCATGTATTTCTTCCCAAAATTGTTGGAAAGGCTGGTCGACTCCAATAATTATTTGTTGATGCCAAGCAGAGTACAAATCATTGTCGTCATCCTCGGACCATGGAGCTTCTCTTTTTTTCACCTTGCTATGAAGAATCATCTAGATTAGAAAATTGACGTGCTTTAACCAAAAATGCTACAAAGAACCCTGGAGCCTATCTCTTCCCCACCTTGTTCCGGTGGTGCCGGTATGGGAAGGTGTCGGCACGGGTCCAAGGGATCGTGCCAATGCGGCAGCTGGTGCCGGATCCGGAGCTAGTGGCAGCACAGGTGCTCGCGGCGCCGCTCCTGCGAGCTCGGTCGGGGAGTTGCAATGGTGTGAAGTCATGCCGGAGGGTGCTTGGCCTCGAGGATCCGATCGTATCCCGGCAAAACCTAGCCATGGTGCGTCGAATCCGGCGAAGCTCGGTAGCGCATTTGTGGCCGGGAAAAATGGCTCGTGGCGGCTGATTCTAGCGACATAGGCTACCAGGAGAAGCACAAAGGGTAGCTATCCATCGCAGATCACATATCCGGCGAAGGGCAGCTGGCCGACAGCGGACGTGCGGGTCAGGGAGAAAAAAATAAAGGAGTTGAGGTCATGGTGGCAAGTCCTATATTTATTCTCCTCTAAACGGCGATAGGGGTTAGGTTTGGTGAGGCTTCGACCATTAGAGGAGTGAATTTACTCCTCCATTGCCATTTTAGGGATGGGTTAGAGATGCCCTAACCCATCAGGTTAAGATGTTTATTTGGGCCAGGTGCAAAAAATTAAGCCACAAACCATGCTAGCCACAAAAAAGGTCATGTTTCTGTGTTCTGTGCAACAAATACCACAAATACTAGTGTTACATGCAATTTTCTCCATCCAAACATATTGTCGTTGTGTTGGAAACGGCATTGCCTAAGAAGGCTAGATAGAGGTGTGGGAGCGAGCAGGGCGACTGGGATGGTGTCCGCAGGCGGGATTGGGTACAAGAAAGTGTAGCGAGACACAGGAAGTACCCAGGTTCGGAGCCCTCGTGGTGAGGTAAAACTCCTACTCCTATAGGTATGACAGTATATGCGGGTATAATCGGGCCACAAGTGTGCTCCTAGAGCTGTATCTGAAATGAACTACTAAGTGTATGTGAGTTCTCCTGTGAGCAAGCTAGCTAGAGGGAGTGAGCTGATCGATTGGTATGGTGGTAGTGCGCGCGTGTCTGGGAGTGACCGATGGAGTACTACCTGCCCAAGTGAGGCTCTCCCTGGTGCACTTATAAAGGCATGCCTAAGGAACACAAAGGGCCCACTTGGCCTAATTCTACTATTTCCCATGTCATGCATGAGGTAGTGCATAGTGGCACACTAGTCATTACATCATCTAATAAAGTCGCATGGTCTTGGTCTTGTCTGTTGTCTTCTCGCTATCTGGTATTTGTCCTTCTTCCTTTACGTACGTAGCTGCTAGCCTTTCTTCTTATCTGGTACTGGCCTTGGTCTTGATCGATGGAGCTAGATCTGGATGGTGGTGGTAGATGGGCAGCGGCAACCGGTTGGAGTAGGGCCAACCGGCCGGGGGCGATCCGGCCTCAGCTACGCGTATGAGATCGATCCTCCTGATCGATCGGGCGCAAGGCGGCAGCGATCCGGCTGGGTAAGGCCCATCCGGGCGGAGGAGGGGCCTAGCCGGGGAGCAGGGAGATCGGGCCACCTAGGCGGGCGCCATCTGGCCAGACGGGGCAAGCAGGCTGAGTCGAGCGACGTGGGAAGGGGCGACCCAGGCGGGAGTGAGGCCCAGCCGGGGACAACACTGGGAGGCCCAAGCGGGGGCGCTAGGGAGGCAGGCCCAGCCGGATGATTGGGTCAGTTGGCCTGAAGGAGGCCTACCAGCCCATGTCGCGGGAAGGTGTTGGCGGGCCGGCTAGGGTGGCCTAGCCGGGAGGGGAGTGTCTGGCCCAGCTGGAAAGGGCAAGGCAGGCCGGCTGGGAGGCTCCAGTCGGTCCAGGTGGCTTCTATTGTCTTTTCCTTTATTCTTTTTGTCTTTTTTATCCATCTTGAGTGGGTTTGGAGCGTCTTTGGGGTACCCGGGAATAATTCCCCCGACACTAGCCCCCGAGCGCGCGCTGATTTCACCCGGAGGGGGAAATTCGCACGAGTTCCACAAAAACTTGACGGTGTCGTTGTAGATGAAGTGCTTGAATGGCGTCCGGTTGGACACCTCCGGCCCGGAAGCAACACAAGTCCCGCGGGGGCGCGCGAGCACACCCGCGGGTTGTAGCCCCCGAGATTCGGAGTAGCTGACGGAGACAGGTGCTGCGAATCTTCTTTATCTTGCCCTTTTCGACACCTCAAACTTGCTATCCGGCTGAACGCCTTCAGCCGGACTGGAGCACTTGATTACACCGGGGGCGCGCCAACGCACCCGGTGGGTGTAGCCCCCGAGATTTGAAATAGCTGGCGAAGACAGGTGCTTCGAATCTTCATCTGTACTTGAAATCTGACTCGGTGCAGTCATGCAAAACAAACAAACAGAAGTGAACCTGTTGTCAGTACATCAACATATAGTACACATGCTATCAACCGGATAACGGTTTTATTTTTTGAAAACTAAATCGTGCTTTTCTGAACACTTAGTCACTTTCTCGTGCGCTCTGTTGTTTACGCTGTGTCTTTGCCGGCCAGCCGGGTTGCGGTCTGGAGCCGGAACCGAAGGGGGAGCTGACAGTACATTGCGCATGGTACTGGGGGATGAGCAGCCGGAAAATACCAACTAGGCACAAGGCCGGAATGTCCGATCTGTCGCATCCTTCGTCGTTTTTCATGTGGGATGCCTCGGGCTTTTGCTCTTGCTAGCCGAACAGCCGGGTTGCGGTCTATAGCTGAGACGAAGAGTGGGCCTCCCACACCGTCGCACACTACTCAGTCGGTTTATGGATTTAGTAGGCCGGGCCAACCAGCGAGCCGCCTGGTAGGGGTTGCCGGCATCGAAAAACTGAAAGCAGGAAGGAACACAATATCTGGCGAGCTCTCAAGGGTTGCTTGAGGTCGGAAAAACACTCACATTGTAGGAGCTGGCGCGGTAGGGTCAAAGACGTGATTCCGTAGTCGTTGCGGGTGCTGAAAACAGCTCAACCGGCGTTCCAGCCGGATTGGATGGCTCCAGCCGGACAGGCAACCAAACGCGGCGTAGCCGGATTCGGTCCCTAGCTGGCCAAACAGCCAAATGCGCTAGGACGCACCGAGCCGGCTTGGCCCAGCCGGAACAGGTTCTAGCCGGTCCAACCGACAACTAAACATGACGAAGTCACGCGGAGTCGGCCCGATTCAGCCGGAACGGGGGCCAAACCGGACGAATCGGACAGACAAACGGAGTCAGCCAAACAGACGTAGCCGAATCCGCAGTTTTCTCTTCTTTTTTTCTTTGCCATTTTTAGCCGGCCGAACTCATCCGGCCGGCCATACGTTTTCTCTTACTCTTTCCTTTTAACGTTTTCCTCTCATTTTTTTTCTTTTTTTTCTTTTCCAACCGACTACAACCAGCCGGTTGAGTCTCCTCTTTTTTTTTTAGCCGGATGACTTTTTTCAAACCGAAATCGGCCGTGCTCTCTCTCTTTTTTTTCAGTCGTGTTTGCCCAACCGGACGACAACAACCAGCCAGCCCTTTACTTCTTTCCTTTCTCTTCTTTTTTTCTTTCTTTTTACTCGCCAGGTTCACCATCTTTCCTAGTCAGACCAGCCACTTGCCTTTATTTTTTCTTTGTCACCTTTTTCCTCTCCCCTGGGAACCACACGCATGTACGCAGATGCTTGCTGGGCGGCGCAGCCGACTCGCACACGGCGACCCGGGGCGCGCGGCGGGCAGCGGGGCTGAGCCGGCACGCTGGCCGAGGCGGGGCGAGCGCGTGTTGCCCGGCAGGAGCAGCGGGGCGGAGCCGGACGCAGTGGAGGGAAGTGGACAAGCGGGGCGGCACGGCCAGCCAGCGATCGGCGAGCCGGAGCAGGGACGTGGCGCGACGAGGCAGAATAGCCGGCGATCATGCGGATGGATGCGAGGCGCGGGAGCCAAGGCAGGGGCAGGGAAAGCGGATGTGCATGTGGTTTTCTCGGCCGTATGCGCAGGTATATATGTATGGGCGGTATTTGTACGAGAAGGCTGTGGCTGCGGCCAGCTTTTGCTTAGCTCGCGCGCACGCACGCGCTAGCCTGCTCTGCCACTTGCTTGCACGGGAAGCTCTGTGGCGGAGGCACGCGGGAGATGCTGCCAGCGAGCGGCAGCTAGCACGCGCGCGCGGCGGAGGAGAGGCCGGAGACGCGGGCGCGAGGGCGGCGACACAGACGAGCTCGCAGGAGGGCGGGCGAGCGGGGCAGTGGAACGCACGCGCGTGGGAGCCTGCCGTGGACGCCGCACGGACAAGGGCGCACGCGCACGCAGCCAAGCCGCAGAGGTTGAGGACGAACGACATGGTGTGGACGGCGCTGGCGAGGGAAGACGGCGATAGCCTCGCGCGAGGGCGCATGCGGGCTCCCGCACAGGCGAACTAGCAGGCCGGCGCGCCGCAGCGCGCACGAGCGGAGGCTACTGCGTGCCGGACAGGGCCGCACAGGCACGGATGGGCGGAGGCGCTCGCCTAGGAGACCCACGACCTCGGCGGAACCCGGCGCGAACGTGGAGACGTGCGAGGCCGACAGCGACGGTGACGGCGAGGCCGACGACGGTGCGGCCGGCGACGACACGAACGACAAGGCTGGCGACGGCACGAACGGCGACGGCGCGGACGGCGAGGCCGGGCGACGACATGAACGACGAGGCCGCGAACGGCGACAACGCAGACGGCGAGGCCTGCAGCGGCACGAACGGCGAGGCTGACGCGAGGCCGGCGAGCCCCGAGAGTCTTCTGGAATGGATTCTGAGTTGGTGACCACGCCCGGCGGAGGCAGCGAGCCCCGGGCAACTCGAAATGGCGTCGGCGAGGACGACGATAAAGAGGTCCATGCAGAACGGGCTCTGGCCGCGTCCATACTCGCCCCACGGTGGGCGCCAAATGTCGTTGTGTTGGAAACAACATTGCCTAAGAAGGCTAGATAGAGGTGTGGGAGCGAGCAGGACGACTGTGACGGTGTCCGCATGCGGGATTGGGTACAAGCGAGTGTAGCGAGACACAGGAAGTACCCAGGTTCGGAGCCCTCATGGTGAGGTAAAACTCCTACTCCTGCATGTCTGACAATATATGTGGTTATAATCGGGCTACAAGTGTGTTCCTGGAGCTATATCTGAGATGAACTGCTAAGTGTATGTGAGCTCTCCTATGAGCAAGCTAACTAGAGGGAGTGAGCTAATCGATTGGTATGCTGCTAGTGCGCGCGTGTCTGGGATTGACCGATGGAGTACTACCTGCCCAAGTGAGGCTCTCCCTAGTGCACTTATAAAGGCATGCCCAGGGAACACAAAGGGCCCACTTGGCCTAATTCTAATATTGCCCATGTCATGCATGAGGTAGTGCATAGTGGCACACTAGTCATTACATCATCTGATAAAGTAACATGGTCTTGGTCTTGTCTGTTGTCTTCTCGCTGTCTGGTCTTTGTCCTTCTTCCTTTACGTACGTAGCTGCTAGCCTTTCTTATTATCTGGTATTGGCCTTGGTCTTGATTGATGGAGCTGGATCTGGATGGTGGTGGTAGATGGGCAACGACAACCGGTTGGAGGAGGGCCAACTGGTCGGGGGCGATCTGGCCTCAGCTACACATACGAGATCGATCCTCCTGATCAATTGGGCGCATGGCGGCATCGATCCGGCTGGGTGAGGCCCATCCGGACAGAGGAGGGGCCCAGCCGGGGAGCAGGGAGGCCAGGCCACCTGGGCGGGTGCCATCTGGCCAGACGGGGCGAGCAGGCCCAGTCGGGCGACGCGGGAAGGGGCGACCCAGGTGGGAGCGAGGCCCAGCCGGGGGACAACACGGGGAGGCCCAAGCGGGGGAGCTGGCCTAGCCAGATGACTGGGTCAGTCGGCCTGAAGGAGGCCTACCAGCCCATGCCGCGGGAATGTGCTGGCGGGCCGGCTGGGGCGGCCCAGCCGGGAGGGGAGCGTCTTGCCCAGCCGGAAAGGGCGAGGCAGGCCGGCTGGGAGGAACCAGTCGGTCCAAGTGGCTTCTGCTGTCTTTTCCTTTATTGTTTTTGCCTTTTTTATCCATCTTGAGTGCGTTTGGAGCATCTTTGGGGTACCCGGGGATAATCCCCCCGACACATATATTAGTACACAACAATCCAACCTTGTAGCATATAAATCACCAATATTAAGCAGGCTAGCAATCTAGAGATCACGCATTCAAGAATCATACTACTTCCAGATTGGTGCATTATGTTCCCCAATAGTACCTCCATAGATACTATAAGGATCTTTAGCAAGCTAAAAAAGCTTTGCTAAGAAGAGATATATTTTGAAACAGAGGTAGTACATTATAAGGTAGCATACAAATTATAGACATGTCGCAAAAAGGAAACAACCCAAGTTCATCACAAGTGTAGACTAGTGCACTAACAAATACTTTCAGCTTCAGATTCCATTTCACGACAAAGAGACTAGCCTCAGCTGTTAGTGCTCAACCACAAATATTGAGCATCTTTATGACTTTCTTCTAATTTTCTATGGAGTGCTCTAGCCAAATTAAAATTTCTTCTAACTTTGCGATCAAATGTTTATTGTATACACTTAGGACAGATGATAATGATTGTTAAGCTTGGAGTTGTTCCTCTAGAACTTGAAATATGCAAAGAAATGGCCTTGGAGTTGGACTTGAACTTGAACTTGGACTTTGACGAGCTCGCTAGGAACCCAGCATTACACAAAAACATATTCTTGGCTATAGCACCACGTTGTAGTACCTTGGAAAATAAATCCACACATTCTTTTAGAGTTTTTACTGAATAGTCTTTCCTAGGATTTGCCAACTCCTCTTTCAATTCAGCCTGGAAAGTTTTCAGTTGATAGACATGTGTAAGAGAAGTGAAGTACCACAGAGAAACATGCAGACAGGTTTAACATGTGCATGAACTGCTATAATTGGCAGTGCTAATAATGCATCTTATACACTTTAGTAAAAAGATCATTTTATCGTGTATCTTTTTTTATGTTATTTACTAACAGGATTAAAAATGTGGCTTCCTGTATAAACACTGTAAGGTGCATGATATGCCAACTGTTTGTACAATTCATAATTGAAACTGGCTTTAGTTGCAAATTATGAATGAAAATGGAAACAAAACATAGAAGCAGTTCAAGAAAGGTTGCATAGCAAACTTATACGTATAAATCACTACAAGTGCAACATCACAAAATGTAGAGAAGACTTACAAAAACTTTCTTTACAATGACACCATATCTATTCATCTGGCATCCCTCAAATTTCTCCAGAAGAGTCAACTGTTTTTTTGGATGCCCATTAGACTTTGTCTGCATCTGGACAAACGAAATTAAATTGCATCACATGGTGGAAACGGAGGTTGAAAGATAAGATGCATATAGATTGCAGAACATCAATTACATTCTTAATTAAAATATATAGTATAGAACAACATGTCCTTACCAATTGGTAGAGGTGCCCAATTATTCCGCGGGACCCTGTAGGACTTAGTACTTGTACTTTATTATAGCTGGAACAGTTCCTTTGGCTGATTGCCTACAAAATGAGACTTGCAAAACACATGCATAAATACGAATTGACAATGCGATCTACTCCCAGTCTTCTCAAAGCATACCTCATTCTTTTGATCAAGCCAGTGGTGGAGAAGATCACCCCACTGATCGCCAGTCATGTGATCCATAGGAGACGTTCTTGTAACATCCTTAAAACACTTGCCAGAGAAGTGTTACTTCTTTAGCCTATAGCGCTGCTAGCGCAAACATGCAGAGAATATGCTTTTGAAAACAACCTTTACTTCCTCTCTATTCTCATCGAACATAAAAAAATCTCTATAGACAACAATGAGGAGCATATATAACAAATGACAAGCTAAGAAGAAAAGGGATAGAGCAATGGAGTATGTCCAAGAGACATATGACTTACATGTAACTTCTTTAGTAAACCTTCAAAATGCTCGGGGGTATTTCGGTGGTGTATCCATGAGGGTAAGATGGGAATATCATTTCTCATGAAAACGCATGTGATCAATGCAATATAAGCAGATTCATGTGGATCCAGTGGCCTTATGAATCCTGCTATAGATGTAACCGAAAGACTTGATTTAGTTATTTCAAGCATCTGCTCAAGATTTTTTCCCACCGTCGCCCCCTTGTTAATCTTCGCCGTAGTGCAACTAAAAAAATTACATCAAAATATCAATGTATACATATTACATATAAAAGGGCATGCTACTACTAGTCTTTGAACACACAATAAATTTGGTGTCATGCTCATTTGCAAGGGAGTATATGTCTCTATTAGTACTAAAGGTCGTTGGGAGATCATTACCAGTTTGTTGCTGAGAACCTGCTGTTGAAATTGGTTCTACTTCCAATTCTTCAGTTGTAACCGGATGGGCTACTGGCGGTTGTGGGATGTGTATTTTTCTATTTGCAGCCGCCAGTGCAACTAGACCAACTGGTGCGGGATTAGGATGAAACTTTTTATGCTGATGTTTTGCATTATTATCGTTTTGGCCTGGTAGTCATTTTCAACTAGATTAAGTAGAGTCTGAGACCTTGTTCTAACTCCGTTTCCTGCATTGGAAGCAAATAGATTTTCAGATTTATCATGGAATCATATAAAAAGAGGAAATTATTAGGAGTACTTGTAGAGGTTGAAAGCTCGAAAAGCAATGATTTACATCACAACTCTAGTACAGTAACTTACTTCCGCTATGAGTACTCTAACCATATGTCACCCTGAGTGAGAAGAAAATACATGAAGTTTCAATACAATCGACTAACCTACAGGCTTGACTATAATACTAATAACATAATTAGTCGGGCATGCCTGGTTATACTCTAAACAAGGAGCCATGACATACTAATTTGGCTTAGGACGTCAGCTAGAGTTGACGTATACCAGCTGTGCTATCTATAAACCCGTATGCCCCAACTAGAATCATTTTAGGAGATATTCCACATATGTTAAAGCAGAGTCATAATGATGGTAATGAATGCTCTAGCAAACTTTAGTAACGATCGAGTATATGAGAAAGATGCAGTACACTACAACAAACGACGAAGTACTTTTGATAGTAATAAGGTGCATAATGAAAGGAAGCATAAAGTGTGCAACAACCTTCGTATAGGGAGGAGATGAGTTTACGCTTCGCGTTGGTGCGGTCGAATGGGGGAGGCGTCGTTTGCCCATATCTCCGGTGCTAGAGACCAGGGAGTCCGTGAAGTAGATGGGACTTTGCGGCGATCGTACAGTGTTTGCCGGTGACGCTGTGCATGATCCAGCATAGTGGTCGTCGGTGTGGGGAAGCCGCTCCGTCTTGCTAAACAAGGGAGTGGTGCCTTCGGTCACAACGTTACCTGGTGAGGAGGCAGTGGTGGTGGGGAGGGACGGCGGTGCAAGGCCATATTCGTGGGAGATGCTCCGGCTTTGAGGTTGAGTGAGAGATGTGGGATACGACGTGTTTTATATGTATCACAAGGGCGTCGGTGGTAGGTTCGAAACTTTTGAATTGCGTGGCGCCGAGTAGTTCAAAGAAAAACCTGCCAGTGTCATTCAAATTTTGGTGATCTCACTTTAGCACGAGATGAACCGGCCAAAAAATTTGGTGATCTCTAATCTATGATTATTGCTACACTAGCCAGGAGCCAATCTAGAGGAAGTGCATCAAATGCAATGGGAGGTATGAACACACCAGCAGCCTTTCCCAGATGCAGACTCGGTGTAGTCCCTACTGCGAAAAACTATGCGCAGTCATGAGGAGGGCCTCTGCTTCAAGAACTCCTACTATAGTTAGGGCCTGTTTGATTCAAAGGATTTGCCTAGGAATATTGTAGTATTAAATCCTATAGGAAAATTTCCTATGATGGTTGTCTGATTTGTAGGATTGATTCCCATAGGATTTTTTCCTAAGGATGCCTTTCTACTAGTTTTCATAGGAAATCAAACATCCACCCATACCTCTTTTTCAGATTTCTATGGCATGTTTGATTCGTAGGAAAGGAAAATTGTAGGAGTAGGAAAAATGTAGGATTGCAATGTCATGCCCACTCCAATCCTATAGGAATTCATATGAACCAAAGTGTGTTTGATTCCACCATAGGAATCTGAAAAAGAGGTATGGGTGGATGTTTGATATCCTATGAAAACTAGTACAAAGGAATCCTTAGGAAAAAATCCTATGGGAATCAATCCTACAAATCAAATAGCCGTCGTAGGAAAATTTCCTATAGGATTTAATCCTACAAAATTCCTAGGGAAATCCTTTGAATCAAACGGACCCCTATGGTGGAATCAAACACACTTTGGTTCATATGAATTCCTATAGGATTGGAGTGGGCATGACATTGCAATCCTGCATTTTTTCCACTCCTATGATTTTCGTATCCTACGAATCAAACATGTACACTCCCCTTTTATGAAAAAATACTACTATGTAGTATACTACCTCCATTCCAGTTTATTAGGAAAATATGTACTCGAAGAAAATATTGACCATAAATTTGGTCACCAATTTATGAATTGTATGTCACAAAAAATGTACCGTTGGAATCGTCTTTCAAATATAAATAAATTAGTTACAAATTATTAAATACAATTATATATTATTGACCAGATCTACGGTTAAACTATGTTCTGGAAGTAAGTATTTGCATAATAATTTGCACGTGAGATGTGTGCATTCTCTTGTGAGACCTTTAGCTTTGTTCACTTGGTTGGTGTTTGTATCAACCTTATCTGATCCATAAACTGTACTCAGTACTTGGTTTTTAATAAAAGGGATGTGTGCATCCTTTGAGTGCAGAGGCTGCGGTAACCCCATTTCGAAGAAACAAACGTGAGACTCAAATAAAAGACTATCGTGTCATCTCTAGCTTTGAGATAGAAAGTATGACATGTCATCACTTATAAAATTATAATAGGTAAAGCTCAAAATACTATTAAAGAATTGTGAGCCACATCATATCGATAAATTATTGGGTGTATACTTGGTTCTTGGTACATAATACTCAAAAAAATTGTAACATGCTTAAAGAAATGACAAAGAAGATTCTAGAATGGCGGAGAATTGTGTTTTGAAGTTTTAGCATAACATTCATTATGCTCAAGACTATCCATTGAATCTTCTAGATGCTAGAATGATAAAGATCCAGAGGTTAGATATGTTGCGATTTGATAGTCTTAATCTAGAGGTCAACCTTCAAAGTTATTCGTGCATTATATAGTAGTAAGATAAGATAAGAAAGTTTAACCTAGCTTCATGACATCGTTTCATTTTTCTATAGCTTCCTTTATCTTTTTGTGACGGACTCGCTGCAGTTGAGTCGGTCTAAGAAATTCCACATAATTTCTGGGTGTGGGCACAGTAGTTGTCACATACAAACTAATACACGCATATTTTTTGATTTTTCATGGATTTGGTCCATTTTTCCGTAACAGGGTGACAAATTGTCGGGAAGACCATTGATAGAATATTCATTTATCATCTTGTTCTTGCAACTCTCAATTTTTTACTCATATATGTACCTCCCTCCCCGCTTCTTTAGATCCTATGTACTCCCTCTATTCCAAAATATAAGATGTTTTTGCTTTTGTGAAACGAATATATCTAGACACCTTTTAATGTGTAGGCCTCTCTCCTCAAGAGAGAATTATCCCACCAGGTTGATACTATGCAGAATAAAGGCCATGTCTGTAGCTAACGCATAATACTACTCCCTTCGTATTAAAATAGATGTCGCAAGTTAGTCAAAATTTGGAAGAACCTATATACTACTAAATAACTAAATAGTGTTTTCTAATTTTGTCGACCAAATAGCACACATGCAGTTAAAGGTCAAATTAATTTGACAAAATAACCCAAAACTCTTTTGAATGGCTATAAAAATGGTTATCCCTTCAATGTATAAATTGTGGAGAGTGTACATATGTTCAGGGGGGATCCCCAGCAGTTACCTCTTCCTTCCCCTGTAAGCATTGGCGCAATGATTATACTACACTACAGCTGTATAGAGACAAAGTTGGGGTCATGATCTAAAGTCACCATCAATGGGATACCGCTACCACTGTCATTAGCAAGACAAAATCGGAAGATGGTGGAAGAATGGAGGCTCTTTTTTTGGAGTAAAGAAGAATGGAGGCTTTGAGCAAGTGAAGTTGGTGAGATGCAGCATGGCAACGATGGCAAGGTAGCTACCGCTCTGCACGGAAGTGATAATAACTAATTATAGTACAATAGGAAAGATAATCACACCTAAAATTGGCTCTGGCAACATTGTGGCTGGTGATGCATGTCACATTCACAAAATAAACAAAAAAAATACCAGCAAGTACATGATCATACATTCATACTACTAATAAAGGTTTTTCAATTTATGGGGGCAATATTGCAATCTATATATCCGATCATGAACTAGTCCCTTTGTTTCATAATATAAAAGCCTTTTTCGTAAGCTGTTTAGCTCTGTAAATAGGCTTATATTGTGAAAACAGATGGACTACTAACTAAGGTCTTCCACGTGCCGGCTCATTGATAGAGATCGACGATAGTTTCACGCTTCAGCTTTGCCAGCTCGGCCAGGAGTTGGTCCTTCTGGTCCTCGAGGTCCTGGATCTGTTCGAAGCTTATGCCCAGCATCTCCATCATGGCAATGTTCTGCCGCTTCATCTTGTCATGCTCAATCAAGTATTCCATGGCGAGATTCCTGAGGAGGGTAAGCCCAACCTTGTCAGCGGCGAGTTTAGAGTAAAGTCTAGTGCACTCCTTGACGAGGGCGCTTATGTCCGCTGTCTTGACGCAAAAATCACCCATCACCTTTTTCACCATAAACTTGATCTCGAAGCCAATATTCTTTTAGATGAGTATGGAGCGTAATTCAGAAGTGTACCCAAAGAACTATCTAGGAAGAGAGACACGGAATCACAATTCGAATGATTTCTTACCTTGTGGCTGTACCGATTGGCCTCCATCGACAACGGTGAAGCTGATTCTGTAGGCAGGAGTGCCACGGGAATGCAAACTCCGCCCGACCTAAAACAACATTGAGAAAAAAATGTACTAGTAGGGAAATGAGCGAATCAAGAAACTGTCAAAGACATGGAAAGTTGCCCAAGCACAGAGATTTACCTAACGGTCTTAGTCTCCATCTGTGACGGTGATGATGATTCTACAGGCAGGAGTGCTGAGGTAAGTCGAAGACCGCCCGACCTAAAAACACCATTGTGGAAGAATGTGCTTTTTTTAGGTTAATGAGCAAATCAAGAAACGGTCAAAGACATGGAAAGTTGCGCAAAAATGGAGATTTACCTGAAGGTATCTGTTCCTAGCTACGGCGGATTCGAAGAACCTTGAGTTGAAGACCTCTCGCCTACAACCGAGGGATTCGACTGGGACCCTTTGATCGTCACATCACTTGGTACTGGTAGCAACATAATGGCAGAACGGCAAGCCGACTTATTTTCTTCCGCCAGATCCGCCGTCGCGGGATGAGCCCTTCTATGGCGGGACTTGTTCCCAGTCATGCGGGTGAAATAGCACACTAAAAAGGAATGAAAATGAGCAAAGCAATCTGGTAGATAAGAGCTACACTCGCGAAGAGGAGGAGGAAGAAGGTCGAGTCCGTGAGAGGTGGCCTCCTGGTCTCCACGCGAGTAAAAGAACTATTTCCATTCAGATACAGTACTTGACGCAGAAATCGAAGAGACATCCGTAAGCAGTTGTCACCCTAGCATGGTCTGGATATCCACTATAAAGTTGAACGTGTCTTGCACGGGACTATAAAATTATAATTATAATAGGTGAATCTGAAAAATTAATTTTACTCTCGAGCCACGTCCATAAAGTATCAGGTGTATATTTGGTTCTTCTACTTTGTACTGTATCATGTAGAAATCAACCTAGCTACTCCTACCTAATACTCGACATGCTCTAGAGAAATGACGAAAAAGATTCTAAAATTATTGAAAACAGTGTTTTTAGATTTATGCATAGAGTTCATTGTGCTGAAGACTAACAATAGAATCTTCTAGATGCTACTCCCTTGTTCACAAATATAAGACATTTTAGCTTTGTGAAACGAATGCATCTAGATGTCGGCCTATAGACTAAAAGACATCATGATATATTCGTTTCACAAAGCTAAAATGTCTTATATTTCTAGACGGAGGGAGTAGAATGGATAGAAGATCCAACAGTTAATTAGAAATGTTGGGATTCACGAGTCTAGATCTAACGGTCAAACTTTAAAGTTATTTATATCGTACACTATACAGTGTGATCTTCTTTTCTTCTACTACTATAATAGAGTAGTTTTAAATTGGATCCATAGCACAAATCCTGACCATTGGGATGTTAGATCCAATGGTTCAGAGGAGCTGGGTTCGTTTTAAATAGCTAGTACGTACCTAGAGCAAACTCCACCATGCTCTATGTTAGACTATACGTGTACGCGGTAATTGAGGTAGTGTAGGATAGTTAGGACTCTAGCCTAACTTGTCTTGTACTCCAAGATGATCCCCTGTACATCTATATATACTCGCCCATGAGGCTCAATAATACATCCATCATATTCTGCCAATCTCTCTCCCTCTCTATCCTTCTACATGGTATCAGCCTAACCGATCCAAAAACCCTAGCCGCCGACCACCCTCCCCCAGGCGCCGCCGGCTCCCCCGCCACCAAACCCTAGTGCCGCCGCCCGCCATGGCGGCCCGCTAGCCGCCGCACACGCTTCCGCGTAGCGCCGCCCCCGGGGAGGTCGATCTCCATGATCTACGCCGGGGGCCGCGCAATCCGTACGCAGGGTTCGTCCGTCGATCCGTGATCGGCTGCCCTGCAAGTCTTTTTTCCGATCTCTTGATCGGTTTTCTTTTTTGGTTTACCGATCTTAGATCGGATTGAGTCGCCCACCGCCGTCGTCACCGCCGCGTCTCTACTCCGACAATCGGCATCGACGATCTATCGCGCCTGTGCGTCTACCATCTTCGTCACCGCGCCTGCTTCGGCAGGCTGTTGCGGCCTCAGGGTAGGCTGCCGCGCCCCGCGGCCAGCTGCTGCGGCTTCCTTGGGAGGCTGCCACGACCGACCCCCCTCGGATCGTCTTTGTCGTCATCGCCCAGGACTGCATGGACAACGCCGCCATCGACTCCGATATACGCGTCGTCCACGCCATGGTGCATACGGCGCACCGTCGGTCTGATCAACCGGTCCCGTGCCTGTCTACGCCAAGCACGTCCTCGAGCACGCGCCTACCACCGATCGAGCTACGGGTTGCCGCTGCGTCGCCCCTTCGGGTTGCAGCGCCGCCGCCTTGGTCTTCGCCTACCGGCTGCCAACGCACCTCACAAGCGCGTACGGGCCGGTGGCCTCCAGCTGCTGCCCTGACTCACGCCCTGCAGCCACCCTACGCCTTTGGGCCGTGGCATTGCTGCGCGCAGTCTACTTCGTCGTGCCCGCGCATCGACGCCCTCGGCCTCCACCGTGCCCTATCCTACGGCGCGGATCACCGCCGTCTGCGCCCGTCTTCGTCGCCTCACCCGGTTCCACGGCGCCAGGGCCTGCGACACCGTCCGCATTGACCTCGTCCACGTCGACACCGTCCACGCCTGGCTCTACTTCGAGCACCGCCGCCGTGCTCCACTAGGTAACCTGCAGGCTGACTTCTCGCCATCGCAGGTCCCGCCGACTACCCCGCGCCCTCTAGGCGTCCAGCATGAGCACTCAGGCCGTCGCTGGTTCGCCGCCTTCTACATCTTAGACTGTCTCGACTTCGTCGCCCGCGTCATCGCCTCGTCCCCGTCTACACCACCTTCTACTCTACTCCGAGAAGCGTGGGCAGGGTCAACATCTTCGTCGATCTGCAACCGCGACGATTCCGGAGGCCTCCTCCGCTAGTCCTTCTGACATGGCGACAAGTTCATGATGATTCCCACCCCTTGCATGCCCGGTACTGGCAACACCGGAAGTGCTTTCGTCCCCGACGCGTTCCTGAGTCTGGCAAACTCGCGCCGGACGCCTCGTCTTCATCGGCTTCGACAACGTCTTCTTCGACTGCGTCATCGACGAGTTCTTGTTGTGTACTTGGTTCTGGAAAAACCGGAGTATGCCTTCGTCCCCGACGTGCGCCTAGGTCTGGCAAAACTATGGCCGCACCTCGTCCTCAACGGCTCGGACTGCATCGACTTCGACATCGACACCCTCAATGACTGCCTCGACGCGTCTCCGTCATCCTCCTCACGCACTATGCGCATGCGGCTTCATGTGCGGCTTCCTCGACACTGGCCACGACATCGACCACGGCGACCCCTCGCACAGCTACCCCGACCACAGTACCGCCCAACGCTCTCAGCTCCCTCAATATCGGCACAAGGGCTTCCACCTCGCTTGAGCTTCAATAGCATCCTCTACAGTCCAAGCTTCGCACCGTGACACCATCCACGACACTCTCGGTCGGACTGCAGGGGGATGTCAGCCCACTGGATGCTACTTCGGTTTCTCTCTAGTCTGACCGTCAACGACGTTCTAGTTGTTCACGACGCTCCCGCTACGACTGCAGGGGGATGTTAGAGTATACATGTACGCGGTAATTGAGGTAGTGTAGGATAGTTAGGACTCTAGCCTAACTTGTCTTGTACTCCAAGATGATCCCCTGTACGTCTATATATACTCGCCCATGAGGCTCAATAATACATCCATCATATTCCGCCAATCTCTCTCCCTCTCTATCCTTCTACACTCTAGAACCATCATGTCAACTGTCAACACCTGGATTTTTAATCCCAGATGCCTGTTATGCCATACATCGTAATCCCAGGATTACCATTTTTGCGAGACATAACAGATTGGATGTCACAGTACATCATCCATTACAAACCATAATAAGGTCTTACACAAATAAATGATCTCATGATCGAGTCTTAGTACAAACAAGTAGCGGAATAATAAGCATAGCGGTGGGCTCCATCTTCAGTGTCACAGGCAATGCTGACGATGGGGGATGATCCTAGTTGTCGTAGCCGTCCAGATGTCCTTCTTTCGGATACTCCTCCTCATAGTCTGGCCATGGGAATAGCCAGGGACAAAAGCCATGAGTACTCTTTAAGTACTCGCAAACTATCACTAACAAGTAAGGTAGTTCTAGTAGGAATGCTAACTCTATGTTCATTTGTAAAGTTAAGTTTGAGACCTAAGCTGAGTTCAGAAATAAAGAAAGATAAAATAAAGTTTGAAATCACCTAAGTGGGAACTTAATTATCATAGTCACAACTCCGTTGTGGTCAAGTTATGTCACAATTGATTTCATAAGTTGTTTTGAAAACGTCTGACAACGGAACAGTATGACCACTCCAACTGTCCAGAACCGCGGACGCGGCTATTCGAATTGTTTGACACTCTGCAGAGGTGGTACACTTTCACCACAAAATTCGATACATCTGTCAGGGATAACCCTGAATCATCATACTTAGTATGCAGATAATCAAACATAACCTTTCCTTTACACACTCTAGCATAAGCACCTCTCCTATGAGCTTGGCCTCCTAGCCATGGCCATCTGCCATCCTGGACACTGCATGGGTGGACAACATTGCGAGGTAGCCTCAGCTCAAACCCCTCCCGCGAGGGAACTAATACTAATGCATATAAACTTTCGGCTAAGCCTTACCCAATTCAGGTATTGTGGTTGTACGGTAAAATTGGAATGGTATCGCATCCAAACCCAACCATCAGTGTTTATAAAAGGGCTAAGGCTCATGCCTCAACTTTTTTATCATCATAACCAGTTGTGTTTCTCAACACATGTCAAAACATCTCAATAGAATGACTCATCATTCCAAGGTTTTCACAAGTCATTTTCACCAAGTATTCCCATCTAAAATGATCAAGTTTTTGGTTTAGCTCTAATCACTAAGTTAAGAGTGTTCACTAATGTGGGATGCTAGTCTCAATATCATGCCATAGAATGACATCTAAGTATAACTAGATAGGCCAAGTTTTATACTCTTTATGCTATCTATAAACAAAGTAAAGAACTTCGGTAAAGTAAAAGAAAGTAAAACTTGTAAGTAAAACTTGGGTAGGTATAAGTCAAAAGGTATAACCAAAGCATGCCTAATGCATCTTGCTTAGGTTATCTAGCTTGAAAGGGTTAGCTTGCATTGTTAAAGATGGCTTGCAAGTATTATCTTGCCAATAATAGCTTGCATTGATTGGTGTAGTGCTTGAAATTCTCCTCTTCTTCCTCGGGGTAGACCTCCTCCTCTTCGTAGACTTGGTCGGTACTATCGTCTATAAATACATACGGAATACACAATCACCAAACAATACTTAACTCATCTATTTATCACACTAAGGCACACATTTGATGATCTAGCATCATCACATTCATCACAAGGTTTAATGAACTAGTTTCATTTATTTTATTTGAGAAAAGTAATTTCTACTCATTGAAATAAACTAAGATTTAATATTCTCCAATTAAAATACGGGATCATGTGACACATGTCATCGTCACATATTCTAATACACGGGAATGTGAATTAAATGTTGGATCACATTTTAATAAGTTTAAGATTAATATTTAAATGAGTGACTAGAAATGCCTATATAGCATTATTTTGGTACTAGTCCAAAGTCACTGCATGCAAACCTTAATATTATTACATATTTAGATAGGTATATTCAAATGTGATTTTTGAGAGGTGGAATCAACTCAAAAACTATTATGTTTGATTTCAGAAAAATGTTTGAATGTGAAAAAGCCTCTATCTTGTTATTTTTGCTAGGCGAGATCTCTAACTCTAATTGATTTAAATCCAACGGGCTTGGATAGAGACTTAAATTATCTTTCCAACTAAATTAGAATCATTCAATTTGGATTTGTAAAACTCCTTGGAATGATTTTTGAACTAAAGGAAAAAATCTAGATTAAGTTTAAAGATAAATCTAAATTAGAATTATAGGGCCAGCGCGGGAACACTAATGGTGATGCTAGGGGCGGTGGCTACTGGTCACGTGGCGGGAGAAGGGCGTGTCTAGCGGGGTGCTACGGTTATGGCGGAGCGGCGCACGCGAGCTGGGCGCAATGCGCGGCTTGTGCGGGCTTGTCAGGGATGGCGCTCTGGCGTGTGCTGGGCACGGCGCAAAGGCGGTGGGCACGAGCGATGTGAGGTGGTTCAGGGGCTGGCTGTGGCCATGGGGTGGACAGGGGGTCGTCGTAGGGTGTGGCGGAGCTAGTGGCGGTGCTGGATTGGCGTGGCGTGGTCTGTGGCTCGTTGCCCACGCTCGGCCAACGGCGACCAAGAACGGGCAGCTCGGCACTACTGCTCTTGGCAAAAGGGTAGGTTGGTTATGGGCTGGTTAGAGCTATGGGAGACAAGGGGGCCAAAATGAGCCCGACAATGCATTGATCAACAAATAGTGTTAGTTAGGCAGAATTTTTGTGCATGCCACCTATTCGACACAATGGCCGCATGAAACAAATATTTGAATTTTGAACTGATTTTTCGTGGAGTTGTTGGTCTTATGCTTGAGCATCTCTGGTTGTTGGGATTTGTCAAGTTGAACTCATTTAGTGGTTTGAAAAAGTAGGATCTAGATACATACACTTGATTCCATTTTCGAATGTCATTTAAATTTAGAGTTTGAATGTTTTTGGAAGATCACAAGGTGGTCCTTGGCACATCTTTACTTGTACTAGCAAGGGGTGCAAAGATCCATAATTGTTTCTCTTTGAAAATGAGTGCTAGGAACACCTAAAGTGACCTAGTTGATTAAAATGGCCAAAGTGACCATTTCCATTTATTAATTATTTTTTATTTCTTTTTCTTTGGATTTTTCTTGGGAATGATCTAGATGATGTGGCATTCATCTTAGAATCATTTTATAACCATTAGAACAAACAAACATGGCAATTCAAATCAACTCCATATTAATGCAACGCACATATGCATTCTTATTTATTTAAATAAGAAAAAGTTTTTGTTAACCCTAAATTGGGTGATTTGGATATTAATAAGCTTGTTTAAAGTTTTGGGATGTTACAAACCTTCCCCCCTTAAATAAAATCTCGTACCGATATTTAAGAAAGAAAACTAGGAACTAAACAGATCTGGAAACTCTGCCTAATGTAATCTTCTCGCTCCCAAGTGGCTTATTCTTCGGTATGGTTGCTCCATTGAATCTTGAGAAATTTGATACTCCGGGTCCTGGTGGTTCTGTAAGCTGCCTCCAAGATACGGATGGGCACTTCACGATACGTCAGATCCTCGTTAATATCAACGGCTCGATGATCGATGTTCTTGAAAACTACGGTCTTCTCCGGCACTTCTAAGCATTTGCGAAGTAACGAGATATGTAACACATTGTGGATGGCAGACATCTCCTTTGGCAGTTCCAGTTGATATGATACTTCTCCTCGACGATTCAGAATCTTGAAGGGTCCTATATATCTGGGGGCTAACTTTCCTTTCAGACTAAAACGTTGAGTTCCTTTCAATGGCGAAACTTTGAGATAAACAAAATCTCCGACATTGAAAGTCAGGTCTCTCCTTCTCTTGTCAGCATAACTCTTCTCGCTGGATTGGGTGGTCTTGAGGTGCTCACGAACTTTGTGAACCTTCTCTTCGGCTTCTCGGAGGATGTCGGGTCCAAAAATCTGACTCTCTCCTACTTGCGACCAATTCAACGGGGTACGACATTTTCTTCCATATAAGAACTCAAAGGGGGCCATTTGCAAACTGGCTTGATAACTGTTGTTGTATGAGAATTCTACGAAAGGCAGACAATCTTCCCATTTTGATCCATACTCTAACACACAAGCTCTCAACATATCTTCTAAGATTTGGTTGACTCTTTCAGTGTGTCCATCGGTCTGCAGGTGATAAGCTGTGCTGAAATTCAACTTGGTTCCCAATCCTTCTTGAACTTTCTACCAAAATCTAGAGGTAAATTGGGTTCCTCGATCTGATACTATGGTCTTGGGGGTTCCATGCAAACTGACGATTCTAGCAATGTACAACTCTGCTAGCTTCGAACACTGGTAGGTTGTCTTGACATGTATAAAATGAGCTACCTTGGACAGTCTATCAATGATGACCGAGATATAGTCATTTCCCCCACTAGAAGTAGGCTGTAAGATCTCACCATAAAAAGGTAAGATCCCTGTGATTGCAGTGCTAGTCCCTGGATCGAAAATGCTAGCACCCATAGTTTAAGATGAAGTACACATAAACAAAGGTCATTATTACATCGCATATCCAGGAATATAATGGTTCTTACAACTCACTTAGCCCAAGGCTAGGACACTTAAAGTTCACATTACATAGCATAGTAATAATAGAGTCTTCAATCTTCATGTGCCACACGCAAGCATGTCGAGTGTAGACCCGCAACCCTACTCATCATCAGAGTATCCTGCAACATAATAAGTTACAGCCACAAGGGTCAATACATTCGGAATTGTATTGGCAAGTGATACCATAGATACTTAGTATAATACAACAACTACATGAATATATGGTTAAGTGGGGTTATGGCTGGCTTTGCTAAAAACTAGTTTAACTTATAGTTTTTGAAGAGTAAGTTTTCTCATTCAACACTAAGGTACCAATGATTGACATCACTGAACCTCTACCCATGTTCACCCACAAGTTTTAACTTAGAGCAATTTGGATGAGGAGATTATTGAATTGCTTCACTGTCTTGATGCTCACAAGTTGTCCATAACCGGGGACACGGCTAAGTACTTAGTTTTACCCTCTCGAGAGGTGGTGCACTTTCCCCACAAGACTCGACATGCATCGAGACGAGACTTTTCAGAAGCAATCCCTCAGACCACCACGGACGCGTTCCATCCTACCACAGCTACCACCTTCTGTCCGTCTGGCTGAGTTCTTGCAACTTAGTTGGTCAAGGCAGAGCCCATATGCCATGTGGCTGCACTGGAAGCTTCGTGACAAGAATGTCTCCAATCTCTTTGTTCCTGGGTGGCCATCCACAAGTGTGATACACCAACTGACCATAGACATAGCCCCTCAGTAACCACTCCACACAATCCAAGCAAGTCCCATTCCACCCAGGTGTTTCATTAATATTAGTTGTTTTCTTAGTTAAACAAAATAATATCCTTCCATACTATCTTATATGTGTATTCCACCCCGAATTCTAATAGCATGGCTAAGCACTCTAGCATACGAAGTCTTTAGACTAGGAGATACTACCAAGATATAGTCTATAGGGTAGCATAACATAGTAACATGTAAATAATCCTATCATGCTAAGATCTACCAAAATAACATTAGTACAATAGTGAAAATAATAGGACATGAGATGAAATATCACTTGCCTTGGTAGCTAGGGGAATAGGTAAAATCCTCACAGCAACAAACTTCACAATCCACACAATCTACACAAGAACAATACAACAACAATAATTCAATCAATAAAACATTACAAAAAACATGAATGCATGCAAAATGCAATGATATGATCACAACTCTCTAATTTATAGAGTCTACCGTACAGAGGGTAAAATACCTCATCTAAATGCATAAGAAATACACCAAAACAATTTATAGAACAATTTTTATGAAAAAAATACTCCTAAAATTGTTCTGCCTAAATATCCAATTTTTCAGAGGCAAAAGTGTGAAACAAGGCTTCTAAAATAAAGGTCTTATTTTTCTGAATCCATAGACACCAAATTTGCATTTTTCTGAATTGGGGAACAAAAGTTATGGATTTTCTAAGTTTAATACAAAATCTGTCTAATTTCTATTTAAACAGCTAATCCTGGGCGACGTGGCGCAATCTAATTGGCCCGTACCGGTTCGGTTGGATCGACCGCTGTGGGCCGTTGGATCCTAAGTGATGACAGACGGATCAGATTAGCCCGTACCGTTTCGCCCACGATCTAATCCTAGCCGCAGACACAAGATCTAACGGTCCCTAGCGACCTGGCCAGAGATGGGCGGCGTTGACCGGCTACGCGCGGCGGCGGAGCGTCAGCCGATGATGTTCCGGCGATTCTTCAAGGGCTGGGAGACTGTGGACATGTACTAGAGGTCGAGGAAGTCGTGGCGGTCTCGATGGAGGTCAGTGCGGTGCGGGGGTGATCTGGCTTGGCCTGGATCCCTCGCCGGAGTTGCGCAGGCGTCCGAGCTCGCGGCTCGGTGTCGGAGACGGCGACCTGGGGCACGGACCAACCAGAAAAGGGGTCAGCGAGATGCGCAAGAATCTGCACGACCTAGCAAAGACCAAAAGGGGGCGGCCGAAACCCTACCTTCACCGGAAAAGACGTTTTACGGCGGCGGCAGAGGGGTTCGCCGGAGTTGGACCGTGTCGTCGACCTGATGTAAAAGAAAGTACGCGACCGGAGTTAAAACATGTGCTAGGTCACGACAAGTATTACAGAGCAGATAGGAGGGCACAGCGTGGCCTGGGCTCACCAGAATTCTCGCTGGAGTGGCTTCGGACGGCGGCGATTTGAGGTGGCAATTGGGGAGCCTGGGGGCTCTCCAGGGGCAGTGTTTGGGGGTATAGGTCGGGGAGGAGGAGGGGATTAAGAATAGGCCGAAGCGGTGGCGATTTACTCACAGAAACGCCCGCAATCAATCGGACATGGAAACGGCAGAGGAGGTGGAGGGGGCGCCGACCGTTCGCGTGGAAGACACTGAGGTGGCGTCGACGTGGCGTGGGGCCCGGAAGTCAGCGGGTGGGGGTTAGCTGAGGGAGGGGTGCGAAAAGACAGAGAAGGGAGAGGGAGTCCGGGTGGGCTGCTGGGCTGGATTGGGCCAAAAGGCCAAAAGCTGCTGCTGTTTAAAAATATTTTCCCTCCTTTTCTTTTTCTTTTTGAATTATTTTCTAGGTTTTGTTTCAATTTAGCAAAAGTGCTCCAAAAAGTCTCAAAATTTCACCAAATTTTTGGAGGATAAATCTAATGCAAAGTAGTACATGCCATGAGGATTTGAATGCAATGATGATGATTTTTAGATAAAAATTTGGGATGTTACAAATCTAACCCCCTTAAGATGAATCTCGCCCTCGAGATTCGAGTTGGCTAGCAAATAGGTGAGGGTGATCTCTCCGAAGTTCATCCTCTCGCTCCTAGGTTGCTTCTGATTCAGTGTGATGGTTCCACTGCACTTTGCAGAATTTGATTGTCTTGGTACGGGTAATTCTTTCTGCTGTCTCCAGAATCTTAATAGGTTTCTCTTCATCAGTGAGATCATTCTCTAGCTGAACTTCCTCTAAGGGTATAGTGTCTCTCAGCGAAGTTTCTTCCATCTCTGGATGACACTTTTTCAGCTGACTCAAATGGAATACTTTATGAACTGCTGACAGAGATTCTGGTAATTCTATCGCATATGCCACTTCTCCTTTGCGTCTTAAAATCTTGAAAGGTCCTATATAGCGTGGTGCTAATTTTCCTTTGATTCAAAATCTTTTCACACCACGAAGTGGTGATACCCTGAGATAAGCTCTATCACCAACCTCATAGGTAAGCCCTCTACGTTTTGGATCAGCATAGCTCTTCTGCCGAGATTGGGCTACCTTTAGCCTATCCCTTACCATCTTGACCTTCTCTTCAGCCTCCTTGATTAGGTCTGGCCCGAACAAATTTATTTCTCCTACTCCGTTCCATGGCAATGGTGTAGTACACTTCCTTCCATAAAGAAATTCAAACGGAGCCATTTCTATGCTTGATTGATAGCTGTTATTGTAGGAAAACTCTACGTATGGTAGACTTTCATCCCAACTGCATCCATAATCTAACGCACATGCTCTCAGTATATCTTCTAATATTTGATTGGTCCTTTCTGTCTACCCGTCAGTTTGCGGATGAAATGGAGTGCTGAATTCTAACCGAGTTCCCAGTGACTAGTGAAGTTGTCGCCAAAAGTGCGAAGTGAATTGAGTCCCTCTGTCAGACACGATACTTTTAGGTACCGCATGCAAACATACAATTCTATTCATGTATATCTTGGCTAACTTTGCACTTGTATAAGTGGTCTTTACTAGTATGAAATGGGCCACTTTTGTCAAGCGGTCAATGATAACCCATACAGAATCGTATCCGGATTTAGTCCTAGGCAGTCCGGTAATAAAGTCCATACCAATTTTATCCCATTTCCAATCAGGTATTGGTAGTGGTTGTAATAATCCTGCCGGTTTCTGATGTTCTGCCTTTACACGACTGCACACATCGCACAAGGCAATGTGCTCCGCTATGTCCTTTAAATTTTTCCACCAAAACTTCTCCTTAACATCCATATACATCTTAGTATTGCCAGGATGAATTGAATATGGTGAGTTTTGTGCTTCTTGTAAGATCAACTTCTTAAGTTCAAGATCCTGCAGAATACAGATACGTTTTTCGTACCATAAGATTCCTTGATCATCTACATGGAATCCTTTTGCCTTGCCTTCACTAACTTTACTTTTGATTTCTTCTATTTCTTTGTCCAACTTTTGGGCTTCTTGGATTTTGTCCATTAGTGTGGGTTGCACTTCCAAGGATGCAAGGTACCGTTCAGGCACTATCTCAAGTCTCAGCTCTCTAAATTGGGCGCACAACCCCTCCGGCAACTCTCCTTTATTGAGGCCATTTACATAAACCTTGCGGCTTAATGCATCGGCCACGACGTTTGCCTTTCCAGGGTGGTATTGCAAACTTAAGTCGTAGTCTTTGATAAGTTCTAGCTATCTTCTTTGTCTCATGTTGAGTTCTTTCTGTGTAAAAATTTATTTCAGACTCTTGTGATTAGTGAACATTTCACAACGTTTTCCCATGAGGTAATGCCTCCATGTTTTTAAGGCATGTACAACTGATGCCAACTCTAGATCATGAGTAGGATAGTTCAATTCATGATTTTTGAGTTTCCTTGATGCATAAGCTACAACTCTACCTTCCTGCATTAGTACACCTCCTAATCCTTGGTGATATGCATCACAATATACTTGAAAGTCTTTCTCGAGGTCTGGTAAACATAACACTGGTGCTGACACAAGTCTCTTTTTCAATTCCTAAAAGCTGGTTTTGCAAGCTTCTGTCCAATTAAACTTCTTCTCATTCTTTAGCAGATCCGTCATGGGCTTTGCTATCTTCGAGAAATTTTCAATGAACCTCCGATAGTACCCTACTAGGCCAAGGAAACTACGGATTTCTTTAACCGATTTAGGAGGTTCCCATTCTGTCACAGCTGCCACTTTTGCTGGATCAACAGTTATAACATTTCCAGATACTATGTGCCCAAGAAAACCCACTTCATTCAGCCAGAATTCACATTTGCTGAACTTGGCATAAAGTTTGCGTTCTCTGAGTTTCTCTAGAATCAGGCGTAGATGTTCTTTGCTGCTCTTGGAATATACCAATATATCATCGATGAATACCACTACGAACTTGTCAAGGAATTCCATGAATACCTTATTCATCATGTTCATGAAGTAGGCCGGTGCATTAGTCAATCCAAACGGCATCACTGTATATTCATACAACCCATATCTAGTGGTGAATGTTGTCTTGGGTATGTCATGTTCTCTAATCTTTAGTTGGAAGTATCCTGATCAAAGATCAATTTTTGAGAACACACATGCTCCCTCTAGCTGATCAAAGAGGTCATTTATTCTAGGTAGGGGATATTTATTCTTTATGGTTACTTCATTAAGTGAACGATAATCTATGCATAGCCTTTGACTTCGGTCCTTCTTCTCACCAAACAAAACTGGTGCTCCCCAAGACGACGAACTTGGTTGGATAAATCCCTTTTTCAACTGTTCTCCCAGCTGTTTCTTGAGTTCTGTTAACTCGTCCACCGACATTTTATAAGGTCTCTTTGCTATAGGCCCGTTCCTGGCAGTAGGTCTATCAGAAACTCCACGTCCCTATCTGGTGGCATGCCAGGTAATTCCTCGGGGAACACATCTGGGTACTCCTTCACTATTGGCACACTGTCTAGGCTAACCCCCTTAAGAGAATTAACCTTGCTCCCCTTGGGTTCAAAGTTAGACTTGAACCTGATCCTATTCTTTTTGGGGGTGGTGAGCATAACAGTTCGCTTGGCACAATCAATCACCCCTTCATAACGGGTCAGCCAGTCCATCCCTAATATTACATCTAATCCTTGGGATTCTAGGATTATTAAACTAACCGGAAACTTGTTCTTTCCAATTTCTAGGATTATCTGTCGGCACCCAGAATTTACTATCATTTCTCCACCCAGGGAGCTTACTTTAATGGGACATCCAATGGTTTCAGTGGAGAGTTTGTTTTTGATTACAAATGCTCTTGAAATGAATGAATGCGACGCGCCAGTATCGAAAAGGATAAGTGCAGGAAAGGAATGGATCTTGAACTTACCGATCACGGCATCAGATCCTTCTTGGATTTCTTCCACATTAATGTGATTCACATGATCCTTTTGGAATGGGTTTGGATTAGCCCCATCAGTCTTCTTCTCTGGGCATTCATTAGCATAGTGCCCTGTCTTCTTGCACTTGAAGCATTCCACCTGACTGATGTCTTTCTTTGCTGGCTGACTGTGACGATTCTGACCATTTTGGTTTCCATGGCCATGACCGTTGTGGTTGTTTCTGAATCCACTTTTGTTATGCCCGTGATGGTTGTTTCCATCATGGTGGTGGTTGTTGTTACGATGGTTATTATGATTCCCATTCTTGTGGAATCCTGAACTCCCACTTCCTTCGCCATGAGAGAGCTTGTGAGGAGATCCTGATCCAAACTTATCAAAATGGTGCTTCCTCTTTCTACCTTCCACTTGTTTCATCTTGTTTTCCAGGATGGTAGCTTTATCACACAAGGATTGATAAGTTGGAACATATGCAGCAGATAGTTGCATAGAAATTTCATCATTCAGCCCATCTAGGAACTTCTCCTTTCTCTTTGCATCAGTGTCAACATCATCGGGTGCATAACGTGACAAATTATTGAACTCTTTGATGTATTCATAAATACTGCGGTGGCGTTGCTTAAGGTTATGAAACTCCTTTTTCTTCAACCCCATTATTCCAGAAGAGATGTGAGTGGTGCGAAACCCATCTTCAAACATTGCCCAAGTCACTTCCTCAATAGGGTGAGTAACTTGGAAATTGTCCCACCAAGTAGCTGCATGACCTTCCAATAAGTGTGCCGCAAATCTGACCTTTTCTACATCCATGCATCCAACCGTTACTAGGTCCTTATTGACAGATCGTAGCCAATCATTTGCTACCATGGGGTCAGTGGTACCCGAGAACTTAGCAGGTCTCAGCCTTAGAAATCTGGTCAGCATATCCAGAGGTGGTGGATTGTTCTGGTAGTTGTTATTGTTATTATTGTTGTTCTGATTCTGGGTTGCCATGAATTGTGTCATCATTTGCATCAATTGGGTCTGCGCAGCCATCATCAGCTGCATTCCATTGCCATTTTCATCCTCGTTGTTGCGTCGGGGAGGCATCTGTGGATTTAATAAGGGTAAGTAATGATAGATAACCCAAATAAAAACAACAATCAGACAAACAAGCACATGCAAGTTCAACATCACAGCAATGACAGAGTTTGCGAAAATAAACATACTAGCATAGTCACCCACAAGTCAGTATGACCTATGCAACTCAATAATAAAACGATAGGTAGATGGAATAGTATCACTACTCCTCCATGCCAACTTCCTCCTCCACTAGTGCAAGTCCTGCTACTGCGAATCCTGCCTTGTATTCCTCTAGGCTTGTATTCAAAGCATCGATCTTTGTCTGTAATTCTCTCTTCTGTGTGCGTAGCCTCTCTATCACCTCGTGATCTACTTCCAGCTCAATGTCCTCCAGCTCTAACTCGGTCTCCAAGTCTCTAATCTTCTTGTCCTTCTCTTGAACCCTCTTCTCTTGGCTCTTGAATTTCTTCTCTTGGTCTTCAAACTTCTTCTCCATTTCCTTGATTCGATTTTCCTGTTCCAGGAAGGCCTTGTCCTTCTCCTTAAGTTGGACTCGTAGTTCATCGTTGCTAAGGATCACATTAGTCCTATCAGTATCAAGGTGTCTAATAAGGCTCTCTAAATCCTGGAGGTAGTGACGCATGGGCTTGATAGACTCCTTGGCGGCCTCGTCCAACACAATAGGCTCTCCATCCTTGTCGCACCTCCCAAAGAAATGGAAGTAGTGGCTCCTGATCTCAGAAGAGTGACGTCCACACAGGCGTCCCGACAGCTCCTGCATAGCGATGTCGAGGCCCCTCTCCATGTCATCATGGAGAATCTTGAGGCAATCTCCCCGGTTTGGGGCTCTGTCTCCCGTCCTGGCTGGGTAACTCTGAATCCCCATAAGTCCTTCCTCTAAAACTTCCTCAGCTAAAGTCCCTGAATGGTAGGGATTGGAAGAGCGAGGACTTGGACTAGCTCCAACATATGAGTCCCAAAGCGAGTCCCCTTGAAATCCTCGGTCGTGATGTAGACAAAATTCGGCATCTTTTTTATAGTATGGAGAAAATTAGTAACACACAATAAAGAAAGTAAACACAAGTCACAAAATAAAAATCAACCAACAGAACACTCCAAGTAGCAATACATTATTCAACTCAAGCACTCAAGGTTCCAAACATAACTTATTTTTGCCATACCACATAAGTTGGTATGATCAAAATACTAACGTGATAAAACGCCAAGGGTGGTGGTCCAACTAATATCTCCTCCTTCTTAACCAAGGTGGCAATATGGGCATCCTTGGTTGCAATCTGCTTGTCTTGGTCACATAGCTCCAAAGCTAGGCCTATGATATCCTTACTTAGGCGTTTCACAGTGGCCGTCTTGGACAAGACGCTTCTCCTCCTTGAGATCTTCCTGAGTGTTGAGCATTCTATGCTTGAGTCTCTCCCCAAGTTCCTCAATAGCTTTCCATGCAGCATTCCTTGCAGAGTCAAAGAATGACGGGTGCATTTCAGAGTTGGTGAACATGCAGAATCCCGTACTCTTGGAACCATCCTCCTTGTCCTTGTACAAATGGAGTTGCACCCTCCAATACTCTTGTCCTTCGTCTATCATAGGAAATCCCTTGTACACGGCTTCACCATTCATCCCCAAGCCGAGCATGAGGTTGTTGAGTACATTGGGAAATTCTGTCTCACACTCCAGGGTCATAGTCATCAGCGGTCCCTTCTTGATAGATTCATTGATGGTGGACATCTACAAAAATAGATGAGAAGGATGATTAGGGAAATCTTTACGAGATGAATAGACAAGTGTAAGGTTGGAATATAGAGTTATTTTCCTAAGGGTTTTCCTTAGTCTAATCCATTCAAGGGTCACGAACCTACAGGAAACACAGTTCTCTGATACCATCTATAAGATCTCACCATAAAAAGGTAAGATCCCTGTGATTGCAGTGTTAGTCCCAGGATCGAAAATGCTAGCACCCACAGTTTAAGATGAAGTACACAGAAACAAAGGTCATTATTACATCGCATATCCAGGAATATAATGGTTCTTACAACTCACTTAGCCCAAGGCTAAGACACTTAAAGTTCACATTACATAGCATAGTAATAATAGAGTCTTCAATCTTCATGTGCCACAGGCAAGCATGTCGAGTGTAGACCCGCAACCCTACTCATCATCAGAGTATCCTGCAACATAATAAGTTACAGCCACAAGGGTCAATACATTTGGAATTGTATTGAAAAGTGATACCATAGATACTTAGTATAATCCAACAACTACATGAATATATGGCTAAGTGAGGTTATGGCTGGCTTTGCTAAAAACTAGTTTAACTTATAGTTTTTGAAGAGTAAGTTTTCTCATTCAACACTAAGGTACCAATGATAGACATCACTGAACCTCTACCCATGTTCATCCACAAGTTTTAACTTAGAGAAATTTGGATGAGGAGATTATTGAACTGCTTCACTGTCTTGAGCTCAGAAGTTGTCCATAACCGGGGACACGGCTAAGTACTTAGTTTTACCCTCTCGAGAGGTGGTGCACTTTCCCCACAAGACTCGACATGCATCGAGAAGAGACTTTTCTGAAGCAATCCCTCAGACCACCACAGACGCGTTCCATCCTACCACATCTACCATTTTCTGTCCGTCTGGCTGAGTTCTTGCAACTTAGTTGGTCAAGGCAGAGCCCATATGCCATGTGGCTGCACTGGAAGCTTCGTGACAAGAATGTCTCCAATCTCTTTGTTCCTGGGTGGCCATCCACAAGTGTGATACACCAGCTGACCATAGACATGGCCCCTGAGTAACCACTCAACATAATCCAAGCAAGTCCCATTCCACCCAGGTGTTTCATTAATATTAGTTGTTTTCTTAGTGAAACAAAATAATATCTTTCCATACTATCTTATATGTGTATTCCACCTCCGAATTCTAATAGCATGGCTAAGCACTCTAGCATACGAAGTCTTTAGACTAGGAGATACTACCAAGATATAGTCTATAGGGTAGCATAGCATAGTAACATGTAAATAATCCTATCATGCTAAGATCTACCAAAATAACACTAGTGCAATAGTGAAAATAATAGGACATGAGATGAAATATCACTTTCCTTGGTAGCTAGGGGAATAGGTACAATCCTCACATCAACAAACTTCACAATCCACACAATCTATACAAGATCAATACAACAACAATAATTCAATCAATAAAACATTACCAAAAACATGAATGCATGCAAAATGCAATGATATGATCACAACTCTGTAATTTATAGAGTCTACCATACAGAGGGTAAAATACCTCATCTAAATGCATAAGAAATACCCCAAAACAATTTATAGAACAATTTTTATGAAAAAAATACTCCTAAAAAGGTTCTGCCTAAATATCCAATTTTTCAGTGGCAAAAGTCTGAAACAAGGCTTCTAAAATAAAGGTCTTATTTTTGTGAATCCATAGACACCAAATTTGCATTTTTCTAAATTGTGGAACAAAAGGTATGGATTTTCTAAGTTTAATACAAAATCTATCTAATTTCTATTTAAACAGATAATCCTGGGCGACGTGGCGCAATCTAATTGGCCCGTACCGGTTCGGTTGGATCGACCGCTGTGGGCCGTTGGATCCTAAGTGATGACAGACGGATCAGATTAGCCCGTACCATTTTTCCCACGATCTAATCCTAGCCGCAGACACAAGATCTAACGGTCCCTAGCGACCTGGCCGGAGATGGGCGACGTTGACCGGCTACGCGCGGTGGCGGAGCATCAGCCGATGATGTTCCGTCGATTCTTCAAGGGCTGGGAGACCGTGGACATGTACTAGAGGTCGAGGAAGTCGTGGCGGTCTCGATGGAGGTCACTGCGGTGCGGGGGTGCTCTGGCTTGGCCTGGATCCCTCGCCGGAGTTGCGCAGGCGGCAGAGCTCGCGGCTCGGTGTCGGAGACGGAGACCTGGGGCTCAAACCAACCAGCAAAGGAGTCAGCGAGATGCGTAAGAATCTGCACGACCCAGCAAAGACCAAAAGGGGGCGGCGGAACCCTACCTTCACCGGAAAAGACGTTTGACGGCAGCGGCAGAGGGGTTCGCCGGAGTTGGACCGTGTCGTCGACCTGGTGTAAAAGAAAGCACGCGACCAGAGTTAAAACACGCGTAGGTCACGACAAGTATTACAGAGCGAGAGGAGGGCACGGCGTGGCCTGGGCTCACCGAAATTCTCGCCGGAGTGTCTTCGGACGGCAGCGGTTTGAGGTGGCAATTGGGGAGCCTAGGGGCTCTCCAGGGGCAGTGTTTGGGGGAATAGGTCGGGGAGGAGGAGGGGATTAAGAAGGGGCCGAAGCGGTGGCGATTTACTCACAGAAACACCCGCAATCAATCGGACATGGAAACGGCAGAGGAGGTGGAGGGGGCGCCGACCGTTCACGTGGAAGACACTGAGGTGGCGTCGACGTGGCGTGGGGCCTAGAAGTCAGTGGGTGGGGGTTAGCTGAGGGAGGGGTGCGAAAAGACAGAGAACGGAGAGGGAGTCCGGGTGGGTTGCTGGGCCGGATTGGGCCAAAAGGCCAAAAGCTGCTGCTGCTGTTTAAAAATCTTTTCCCTCCTTTTCTTTTTCTTTTTGAATTCTTTTCTAGGTTTTGTTTGAATTTAGCAAAAGTGCTCCAAAAAGTCTCAAAATTTCACCAAATTTGTGGAGGATAAATCTAATGCAAAGTAGTACATGCCATGATGATTTGAATGCAATGATGATGATTTTCAGATGAAAAATTTGGGATGTTACATAGGCAAACTGGTGATAAAGTCCATTCCGACGGAATCCCATTTCCATTCCGGAATCTGCAATGGTTGCAACAGTCCTGCGGGTCTCTGGTGTTCCGCTTTTACTCTCTAACAAATATCACACTTGGCGATGTAGCTTCCGATTGCTCTCTTCATATTGTGCCACCAAAATTGCTCCTTCAAATCCCGATACATCTTCGTTCCTCCGGGGTGGATAGAATAAAGAGTATAATGAGCTTCTTGCATGATAACTTGCTTCATCTCCGAATCTACGGGCACACAGATACGTCCTTTGTACCACAGAACACCTTCTTCGTCTTCGGTGAATCCAGGTACCTTTATTGTACCAATACGACGCTTGATTCTGTCGATACTTGCATTTCCCTTTTGGCTTCCTTGATTTGGCTAATCAAAGTGGGTTGAACTTCAATGCTAGCTAAAAATCCTTTGCTAACTAGCTCAGTTCTAAACTGCTCCAACTCCTCATGTAAACTTGGTTGCTTCTCCTTGATCATGGTATTTAACCTACATGGCAATCTGCTAAGAGCATCCGCTACCACATTGGCTTTATCGGGGTGATAGTGAATGTCAAGGTCATAATCCTTGATTAACTCTATCCATCTCCTTTGCCTCATATTCAGCTCCTTCTGAGTGAAAATATACTTCAAGATCTTGTGATTTGAGTAAAACTCATAGAGATTACCCATAAGGTAATGACGCCATGACTTCACGACTAAAACTACGGCTGCTAAATCAAGATCATGGGTAGGGTAGTTCTGCTCATGCTGCTACAGTTGTCGAGACAGATATGCGATGACTTTGCCTTCTTGCATCAATACACATCCGAGACCAATCTTGGATGCATCACAATACACATCAAACGACTTCTTGATATCTGGCATAATCAATATTGGGGCTGAAATCAATCTCTTCTTGAGCTCTTGGAAACTTTCTTCACATTTGTCGGTCCATTCAAACTTCTTGTCCTTCTTCAACAATTGGGTCATTGGTCTTGCGATGCTCGAAAATCCTTCAACGAAGTTGCGGTAATATACTGCTAATCCGAGAAATGCACGGACTTGGTTTTGAGTGGTTGGGGCTTCCCATTCTTCGACATCTTTGATCTTGGCGGGATCAATAGTGACTCCTCCAGCAGACACAATATGTCCGAGGAATCCTACTTCCTTTAGCCAAAACTCACATTTGCTGAACTTGGCATACAACTGATGCTCTCTAAGGGTTTCCAGGATGATTCTCAGATGTTGCTCATGGTCTTCTTCTGACTTGGAGTAGATAAGAATATCGTCGATAAACACAATGACAAACTTATCCAGAAAATTCATAAAGGTCTTATTCATGAGATTCATGAAATAAGCGGGGGCATTAGTTAATCCAAAAGACATGACCGTATACTCATATAATCCACATCTGGTGGCAAAGGCGGTCTTTGGAATATCCGTTGCACGAATCTTCAGTTGGTGATAACCAGTCATAAGATCGATCTTAGAGAACACGCTGGCACCAGTCAACTGATCAAAGAGATCCTCTATATTTGGCAATGGGTACTTGTTCTTGACGGTGATGACATTCAACTTCCTATAATCTGTGCACAAATGATTTCTTCCTTCCTTCTTGTCGACGAACAGAACAGGCGATCTCCATGGCGATGTGCTGGGTTGAATCAAGACTTTTGCCAGCATGGCATCCAATTGCTTCTTCAGCTCTACTAAATCAGATGGGTTCATGCTATAGGGTCTCTGAGCTATGGGTCCGGTTTCAGGAATTAGTTCAATAATGAACTCAATATCCCGATCCGGGGGCATACCAGGCAATTCATCTAGGAATACATCGGGGTATTCACAGACTACTCTGACTTGGTCTATGGTGGGTAGGGCTAGACTCTTGTTGCACTTGAATTGACGGGGCAAGGTTTCAGATATATGCTCTACTGATACTCCAGAGCTACTGGTCATGGTGATGGCTTTCTTGGCACAGTCTATCAATCCTTTATGCTTCGACATCCAATCCATTCCTAGTACTACTTCCAAACCAGTTCCAAGTACTATTAGATTGGCATAAAAATCTATCCCATGTATTCTGATAGGTACAACTTTGCAAAATTTTCTAGCTTTTCTGGTTGAACCGGGTATTTGAACTATCATGACATGCTTCAAGTTGGTTGGGTGAATCTTACAAGTGCATGCAAATTATTTGGTGACAAATGAGTTGATGCTCCAGAATCAAACAACACTCTTGCTAAAACTGAGTTGACAGAAAACATACCCAGCATGACATCTGGCGCTTCCTAGGGAAGAGACGGCCGTTGCGGTTGTGAGGGTTCCCTAGGGAGAATATTCTTCCGGGTTGAACACGGTGCTGCTGTTGAGCTGGGGCATTCACATTGGCAGTGGGGGCAATCTTCTTGGGACACTCATTGGAGTAGTGACCCTTCACTCCACACTCGAAACAAGTAATCTGAGACTTCTCTTTTGCTCCAACAGGCACAACATTGCTTCCAGTCCTCGATGTAGTGTTGTTGTTGTTGTTGGACTTGGGCGGTGCACAGTTGAAGTTGTTGGAGTTGCTGGGGTGGTTGTTGTTGTGATTTCCTCCGGACTTCACATTTTCTCCGCTATGGTTGGGGTAGCTTGGGCGAGACATTGGGGGTCTATTGTTCCGCGGGGCATATCCGGCAGACGGGTTGGGACGATACTTCTGGTGACTGTTCGATCCAGCTTGGTGCATCATCCGACGTTTGTGGTTGTCGTTTGCTTGATTAATCTTCCCTTCCATCTGAATGGCAGAGTCTACTAGCTCTTCGAGATCCTCGAAACGGATGTTGACGAGTACTGTCTGCATCTCATCATGCAATCTGTTTAGGAATCTCTCCTTCTTCTTGGCTTTAGTGTTGATCTCATCCGGTGCATACCTAGCTAGGGACAAGAATTTGTCACGGTACTCCACTATAGTCATTCTGCCTTGCTTTATCTCTCTGAATTCATCTCTCATTCTGGTCACTAGACCCTGCGACACATGGGTGTGTCTGAACTTGACTTTGAAGGCTTCCCACGTCATCACTTGACCGTGGTTCATGTTACGGGTGTTGTTCCACCATGCTCTTGCATCTCCGGCCAGATAGTGGGTGGCAAACAGAACTTTCTCATTGGCATCCACTCCGGCGACTTTTAAGTTATTCTCCATGGTCTGCAACCAATCATCAGCATCTAGCGGGTCTTCAGACTTGCTAAAGATTGGGGGATTGGTATTCTGGAAGTTTTTGAGTTTGGATCCATGATGATCCTAATTTCCATGGTTCTGATTGTGGTGAGCCATCTGGGCGATCTGCTGTAGGGTGGCTAGATTTGCTTGGTGCTCTACCCTACTAGCTTCATGGTCTGTAATGAGCGTCTGCAAAATCTGCAACATTGGGTCCTGCGATGAGCTGCTCCCTCCTTGATTTCCAGGAGTCATCTGAAGATTGAGATAGATAATGGGGTAAGAGGGAAAGTTCTAAGGTTCATGGTTTTGGTTTGAAAGCTAAAACTTTGAGTTTGACTCAGGTTTTGCAACAAACTTCTTTTCATTCATTCAAGCAAAGCACACGATACAAAGACACACACACCACAACATGAAAGGAAAATAGATGGTTTTAAGAACCATTCTGTAAGCTAAGATACAATGGGACCGATACTTCCCACTCCTACGATAGTGCTCTAGTGCATCTACTCATCATCGATGAAGTCGGAGTCATCATCGTCAGTGTAGAAGTCCATGGCATCATCCTCCAGGTAGTCATCATCATTGCTGAGGTATGAGTGAATATCCCCTGGATGTCTTCACCTTCCTCCTCTTCTTCTTTTGCTGCAAGCTGAGCTTCTTTCTCCTTGATGGTCTTCTCTAGGCCGGCCACCTTCTTGCAAAGACGGTCGATGGTGCGATCCTTCTTTGCGCGTTGGCGGTGAAGTGCCTGACGATCCTTGACTAGTAGTGAGAAAGTCTAGGCCTTCTGGGCGGCAATGGAAAGGTTGTGGTTGGCGAACTCTCGAGCATTGTCCAATTCCTTCTATCTGTTGTACAACATGAAGTCGAGGTTCTCCACTTGACGCTTCAACTCCGGGTGACTTGGCATCTCTAGAGGCATTCCCATAGAATCACGCCTTGCATAGTGAGCAAAGCGGGTTCCTTGGATCAAGTTGACATTTTGTGCGCAAAGACGAGCAAGAGCTTCATGCATTGCCCTGGCTAATCCATCTATCCAGTTATTCTCTCTCACAGAGAATTGAATCTTCTCGGACATTGGTGCCTCTAACTTGCCTCGAAGATCAGCAACTACTAGCCATTCTAAATCTCCTCCTTGGGGACCATTGAGTTGGGCTCCAAAGAATTCCTGATGTGGGCGCTCCAAGTACTCAGACAGTGCATCAAGATCCCTCCCGAAGATAAGTTGGCCTCCATTGCCCAACTGGTAGAACTTGATGTACTGAACTTCCATCTATAAGAATTTAGGATGAGAAAGTTAGTTAAGTGACCAAGTGTGTCAAAAATTTATGTAGTAATGTAAGAATTTTTGAGGAACATGAATCTTTTTGAAAGAATCTCAAGGGTAAGAGGGGAAATAGGTTTTCACAAATATTCACTTCTTTGTTTTGGAAACTAAGTTTTTGTTCGGACGTCCATTCTAACTAGGGTCTCCTATGGTCAACCTGGCTCTGATACCAACTTGTCAACACCCAAATTTTTAATCCCAGATGCCTGTTATGCCATAGATCGAATCCTAGAATTACCATTTTTGCGAGACATAACAGATTGGATATCACAGTACATCATCGATTACAAACCATAATAAGGTCTTGCACAAGCAAAGGATCTCATGATCTAGTCTTAGTACAAACAAGTAGTGGAATAATAAGCATAGCGGTGGGCTCCATCTTCAGTGTCACAGGCAATGCTGACGATGGGAGATGCTCCTAGTTGTCATAGCCGTCCGGATGTCCTTCTTCCGGATAATCCTCCTCATAGTCTGGCCACGGGAATAGCCAGGGACAAAAGCCATGAGTACTCTTTAAGTACCCGCAAACTATCACTAACAAGTAAGGTAGTTCTAGTAGGAATGCTAAGTCTAAGTTTAGTTGTAAAGTTAAGTTTGAAACCTAAGCTGAGTTCAGAAATAAAGAAAGATAAAATAAAGTTCTAAATCACCTAAGTGGGAACTTAGTTGTCATAGTCACAACTCTGTTGTGGTCAAGTCATGTCACAATTCATTTCATAAGTCATTTTGAAAACATCTGACAACGGAACAGTATGGCCACTCCAACTGTCCATAACCGTGGACGCGGCTATTCGAATAGTTTGACACTCTGTAGAGGTGGTACACTTTCACTACAAAATTCGATACATCTGTCAGGGATAACCCTGAATCATCATACTTAGTATGCAGATAATCAACCATAACCTTTCCTTTACACACTCTAGTATAAGCACCTCTCCTATGAAGTTGGCCTCCCAGCCATGGCCATCCGCCATCCTGGGCACTACATAGGTGGACAACATTGAGAGGTAGCCTCATCTCAAACCTCTCCCGCAAGGGAACTAATACTAATGCATATAAACTTCTGGCTAAGCCTTACCAAATTCAGGCATTGTGGCTGTACGATAAAATTGGAATGGTATCGCATCCGAACCCAAACATCAGTTTTTATAAAAGGGGTAAGGCTCATGCCTCAAAATTTTCATCATCATAAACCAGTTGTGTTTCTCTACACATGTAAAAACATCTCAATAGAATGACTCATCATTCCAAGGTTTTCACAAGTCATTTTTGCAGGAAATATGCCCTAGAGGCAATCATAGAGATGATTGTATTTCATGTGTATCCATGAGTTATTGTAATGTTCCTTGAATATCCATATACCAGGCAACTTGTCTTGATTGGCAATTATGTGAATTGTTTGTGAAACTCTTTACTTGTATGGTTATCTAATAATTGTCCCTAGTCGGAGTTCATGTGAGGACACACGTGAATATTAGACTAGCATATCGATTGGTTGATGACTATGTTTCGCAAGTCATAGACATGGAAATGTCAAACCAATGATGTGGACACATGTTATGAACATGGGGTTGGACTGACCCAACTTGAGACTAGCAATAATAATTGCAGCTCTCTCTACACATCATGTACGTTTTGTCCTTAGACCTGAGATTGTCGCATGTACTTGAGATGAGGATCGACCTACTTTGGGGCTATCAAACACTACTCTGTAACTGGGTAGTTATAAAGGTAGCTTTCGGGTTTGTCCTGATACATGCTGCAAGGCATCGATCAATCAAGATGGGATTTGCCCCTCTCTACTTGAGAGAGATATCTCTGGGCCCCTCGAGTGATCGGATCTAGAAATGCATGGCCGTGCTACATATGGTTAAGAGTTAACCTAGTAAAGCGATTCCGAATCACAGTATCGAGAAAGAGAGGTCAGCTTGGAGCTAGACCAAATATCGTGAGGCAAAGGGAAAGACATGTACTCAACCTTGTGATGGTTCGTCCGAATGATCTTTATATGCATTTAGGAGTTGGCACATCTTGCTAGAGGCCGCTACCAACTATTTACAGAGTAAGTGTACTCGTGTCAAGTCTATATGTGTATGAACCTATAGGGTCACACACTTTAGGGGCTGGAAGCCTAATGAGGATTGGATCCGAATTAGACCAGGCTTAGGCTGCTAATGAGCTGCTAATGTAGAAGCCCACCAGGGATGCCTATATAAGAGAGAGTGAGGCAAGTTGAATAGGGTTGAGCATTCCACCCAGCCGCCACACCTCTTCCGCCTGTATTGCACGTGCAGACCTAGCAGTCTGACGTGTGACGGCTTCTACTCCGGACGTGTGGATACCTCGGAGGTGCTGCAACTATAGCACTTGGACGAGCCACCCAAAGGGGAGCTGCTCGTGGGACGAGGACGAGGAGGAGACGTAGAACATATACACTACCATGACGTGCTTCATCGAGTTCCGCACCTACGCGTCTAGCGGTAATCCCGTGATCTATGACAATAGTATTCCTAGTTGATGCGGTAGAAAATTTTGATTTTACGCTAGTGTGGCCTACCCATTCCCTACAGTTGTATCAGAGCCGATGCTGTTTAGTCATAGGTTCGAGAAGTTTGCATATGGCGATATGTAGATTGATATGGATAATGTGATCGTCTGTATGGCGGTGGTTCTAGATTGATCTATGATCTTATTTTCCGTGATTGTGATTCTAAAGTCGTCGAACGACTTACCCCTACCGGGCGGTTTTCGCCATCGGGGTAGACAGTGACACATAAATCCTTTTGAATCACGCGAAGATCAATATGATTGATCAAATAGGGAATTAGATCTGAATCGACGTACCGTGATCAAAGGAGTTTGGTCGAATCGGAACTACGGTCGGTTTATGGTAAATTTGATTTGCCGATCAAAATCCTTAAAGAAAATTGTATAGATTTGATCTCTCATTTTTCACAAACCCCGCAAGGGGAGACCCCCTAGACCCCCCTTAGTCGTAGCCACTTTTGTATCACGTTAAGGTTCATAGGTGCTACGATTTCACATGATCCGGTAGAATGCGATTCTATGCATAACTTGTTTTTGCAGGATGTATGTGATCAGTATGGCCCAAAAATGTATGTGATGCATGTATGTATTTTTCATGACCTGCGTGTCGTGAGTAGGGCAACACGGCTTGAGCCATATGTGTTGTCAATTATTGTTATGGCTTGCGTGCCAACTTGTGATCATCCCAAATATCATGTAATTTTGATTACTAGCTGTTAGGAGTAATAGCTTGTATTAGTTCTTGGAGAACTCATCACTTGGAGGATGGCTCGCATAGAGCATGAAGATGGAGATCATCATGGTGGACAGGTTCTATGGCGATGGAGATCACCATGAGAAAAATGGGCCATACTGTATCACATCTATGTGAATGCTATTCTTATACATTTTACTACTATGCGTACTTAGATGATAGAAGTAGAACGATCCCTCACAAAGTTTAAGTTAAACCATGCCCTTGCACCATCCTATGCCTTGTACAATCGTTGGTGGGTCTATGAAATTAGGGTGCCGCGGTTTTCCTTGGCTGGATGGGTTTGTATCGGATACCTACACACATAAGGGTTGGTGAGCTTAACAAGGTCATCTTAACAGTTAAGGATCTTGGGGCATAAAGGTTGGGCGCTTAGTTTTGACATAGAGATGTCACCCAACAACAAGAGTCATATGTGATATGATTAGCAAAGGTTGCTTACCGATTTACCTTGTCTTCTAGAAGTGATGCTAAAGCTCACTAGTCGACTTGTTAATTGTGGATCTTGAATCACTTAGTATCAATAGAGGGATGTTGATTTAAGTGGGAGTATATGCTATTAAATTGTTTAATATGTTTTACTCTTTCATGGTTACATGGCTTAGTATTTTACATTTTTTGTTGCAGATCAATGGCACCGAACAATTCATCACCTTTTGCATTGCGTTCGATTCTTGAAAGGATAAACTAAATGGAACAAACTATTCGGACTGGGTCTATAACCTGAGAATTGTTCTTAGGGCTGAGAAAAAGGAAACTGTTCTGGATACCCCAATCTCGGATGAACCTGCTGATAATGCAACTGTTGCCCTTAAAAATGCCTACAAGAAAGCATGTGATGAATCTCTTGAGGTTAGTTGTCTTATGCTTGCATGCATGGAACCTGATCTTCAAAAGCATTTTGAGGATCAGGAAGCGTACGATATGATTGTTGCGCTTAAGGACATGTTCTAGACTCACGCTAGGACTGAGAGGTACAATGTCGCTAAGTCCTTTGTGGAATGCAAGCTGGCAGAGGGAGCAGTTGTAGGCCCCCATGTGATCAAAATGGTTGGTTATAGTCAGACTTTGGAAAAGCTTGGTTTTCCATTAGGCCAAGAGTTGGCCACTGATTTCATTTTGGCATCTCTTCCATCTAGACATGGGCATTTCATTTCGAACTACCATATGCATGGGGTGGAGAGGGGCCTTAATGAATTATGTGGGATGCTGAAAATAGCAGAATGTGACATTAAGAAGTGTGCAGGGCATAGCCATGTGATGGCTGTGCACAACAAGCCTAGCTTGAAGAAAAAGGGCACTTCTTGGCAGAAGAAGAAGGACAAGGCTAAGGATATGATCCCTAAGCCGAACCCTGCACCCAAACAAAAGGCTAGACCTGCAGGAGACACTGAGTGTTTCTTTTGTCACGAATATGGCCACTAGAAGAGAAACTGCAGCAAGTACCAGGCTTCTTTGAAGAAGAGTGGAAGTAAGAGTACTTCCCACTCAGGTACGCTTGTTGTGAATGTTGTGGACATTTTTCTCGCAGATTCTTATGTTAACTCTTGGGTATTTGATCCCGGATCGGTTGCTCATATTTGCAATTCGATGCAGGGGCAAATAAGAACTAGATAAGTGTAGAAAGGCGAAGTGGATTTTCGCGTCGGAAATAAAGCAAGGGTTGCTGCATTGTTCATCGGCGTCATGCAACTTCACCTTCTGTCGGGATTTATTATGGAGTTAAATACTTGTTAATACATTCCTAGTATGGGTCGAAACATTTTATCACCTTCATGTTTGATGAGGGATGGTTATTCATTCGCGAGTACAAACAATTGTTGTGTAATCTCTAAGAATGCTATGTTTATCGTTGATGCTCCCATTGTGAATGGGTTATTTATTTTAAATCTTGATGATGCATATGTTTACAATATTAGTGTTAAAAGGCTTCGACCTAATGATTTGAGTCCTACCTATTTATGGCATTGTCGTTTGGGGCATATAAGTGAAAAGCGCATGAAGAAGCTCCATGGTGATGGTCTTCTAACTTCGTTTGATTTTGAATCATACGAGACATGTCAAGCTTGTTTACTTGGAAAGATGACCAAGACGCCTTTTACGGGGTTTCCCGAGAGAGCGACAGACTTGTTGGAAATCATACATACTAATGTATGTGGACCAATGAGCACGACAGCTAGAGGATGATTTCACTACTTCATTACTTTCACTGATGATTTCAGTAGATATGGCTATGTCTACTTGATGAAGCATAAGTCTGAAACTTTTGAAAAGTTCAAGGAGTTTCAGAATGAGGTAGAGAATCAACGTGGCAAGAAAATAAAGGCCCTGCGATCTTATCGTGGAGGTGAATATTTGAGTCACGAGTTTAGCAATCATCTTAAGAGTTGTGGAATTGTTCCACAGCTCACGCCGCCCGGAACGCCTCAAAGAAACGGGGTCTCTAAACGGTGTAATCGAACTTTCTTGGACATGGTTCGATCGATGATGAGCTAGTCGGATTTACCATTATCATTTTGGGGTTACGTGCTAGAAACAACAGCTTTCACACTAAACATGGTACCGTCTAATCTGTAGTTAAGACACCATATGAGATGTGGACTGGAAAGAATCCCAGTTTGTCTTTTCTAAAGATTTGGGGTTGTGATGCATTTGTCAAGCGACTTCAATCGGACTAGCTAACACCCAAATCGGATAAGTGCATTTTTGTGGGATACCCAAGGGAAACCTTAGGGTATTACTTCTACAACCGAGAAGAGGGCAAAGTGTTTGTTGGTCATAGCGGTGTTTTCCTAGAGAAAGAGTTTCTCACAAAGGGGAACGAGTGGAAGGTCGGTGCGACTTGAAGAAATTCAAGATGAGCCAGTCGGGGATGCTTCTACGAGTGATGCTATTGTAGTAGAACAAGTTGAGGAACCTGTGGCAATAGAAGCACCACAACCATGAAGGTCGGCGAGGCTCCGCGAAGCGTGAGAGTTATTATTGTTAGACAATGATGAGCCTGCGACCTATGCAGAAGCGATGGTGGACCAAGACTCTAAGAAATGGCTGATTGCCATGAGATCCGAGATAGAGTCCATGGGAGACAATCAAGTTTGGAACTTGGTTGACCTGCCTGATGGTTTTAAAGCCATCGAGTGCAAGTGGATCTATAAGAAGAAGATTGATATGGATGGAAATGTTCACATCCATAAAGCTCGACTTGTTGCAAAAGGTTTTTGACAAGTTCAAGGAGTTGACTACGACAAGGCTTTCTCGCCCGTAGCGATGCTTAAATCTATACGGATCATTCTAGCCATTGCTGCATATTTTGATTATCAGATATGGCATATGAACATCAAGACGGCTGATACATTGAAAATGTATCTATAATTTTTTGATGCTCCATGCTTGGTTTTATCCACTTTCTTGTGTTTTGTCCACACTTTGGAGTACTTATCATATGATTTCTTGGACTAACCTATTAACAAGAGCCATAGTGCCAGCTGCCTGTTTTCCGCTATTTTTGGTTCCAGGAAAGTCAGAAAATGAATATTCTCGGAATTGGACGGGACAAAAGACAAAGTGCCTATTTTTCTAGAAGACACACGAAGCCAGAATACGAGACGGAGGAGGGCCAGGGCCTGACCACACCACCCCCAGGCGCGGGCTGGGCTTGGCCGCGCCAGGGCATGGTGTGGTGGCCCCACGCACCCCCTCGGTCCCCCTCTTCGCCTATAAGAAGCCTTCTGACCTAGAAACTTCGGGGGGTTTGACGTTTTTCTAGAAGAAGTTCCGCAGCACCGCCACCACCGAAGGGGAGATTCGGGAGACAAAAAGTCTCTGTTCCGGCACCCTGCCGGGACGGGTAAGTGCCCCCGGAGCCATCTCCATCGATCTCCACCATCATCTCCATCGACCATCCATGTTTCCTCCATCTATGAGTGAGTAATACCCCGCTGTAGGCTATGGGGATCGTAGGGATTGAATGAGATCGTTCATGTAATGGCATCAGATTGTTAGGGCATGGTGCCTAGTATCTTTTATTAGTGCTTTATGACTTTGTTGCGACTTGTTGTGCTTAATGCTTGTCACTAGGGCCCGAGTGCCATGATTTCAGATCTGAACATGTTATTGATTCATTATGATAGTATTGTTTTTGGTCTTATCTGCAAGTTGTATACACACGTTGTTGTCCTGGAACCTATGGCCCCGAAGTGACAGAAATCGGGATAACCAGAAGGGAATGGCTTTGATGTGAGGATCACATGTGTTCACGGAGTGTTAATGCTTTGCTCCGGTGCTCTATTAAAAGGAGCACCGTAATTGCCAGTAGTTCCCTAGAGGCCCCGCTGCAAACGGGCTGGCAGGACAACAGATGTTGTGCAAGTTCTCATTGCGAGCACGTATGACTATATATGGAGCACATGCCTAGGATTGTCTAGTACTTGGATGATTTATCTTATTTATCTGCAATTGCCCTATGTTCTGATTGCTATGTGAATTGTCTAGTCCATGCAACGCCCATCCATCCATCCATATGCCTACCGCACTCGAATCCCACTATTTCCTGCTTTTGTTACTACTGTCCTTGCTTTACTACTGCTGCTACTCTGCTATTCCTACTACAAAACTGTTGCTACTGATAAACTGCTGTGAGCAAGATTGTTTCCAGGTGCAGTTGAATTGACAACTCAGTTGTTAACGCTTACAAATATTCTTTGGCTCCCCTTGTGTCGAATCAATAAATTGGGTTTCACTTCCCTCAAAAATACTGCGATACACCCCCTATACTTGTGGGTCATCAAGACTATTTTTTGCGCCGTTGTTGGGGAGCATAGCTTCTTTTATCAAGTTCACTTGGAATCACTATTGTTCAAGCTAAGTTTATCTTTCTCCCTATTTGCTTGTTTCTTTATAAAAAATACAAAAAAAATTAGTTCCTACTCTAGTTGTTATTTTCGTTGGTCTGTTATTGTCTTGCTTTATCATGCTTGTTGGCAATGGTTGGTTTCTTTGAAACTGAAGCTTATTGGCAAGGTGGGTTCACGGAAGATCAAAAATATTATTATAAGGAACACCGCTTGTCACAAAAAGGGAAACACATATGGGAACAAATTGATAGATTGTATACCATTGCTAGGAATGTGTGCTCTACTTATAATGTTACTTATTATTGTGATGAGTCTTGTTGCAGAAAGAGGTATAAACACCTCCCTTTTCAATTTGAGTATAGTGATAATGATACCATATCTTCCTATGCTAAAGGAATTTATGACTTTTATGATGCGGAACAAATTGAAGAATTTATTGCTTGGAAGGGTGCTTTTGAACTTGCTAGTTTGCTTGAAAATATTGATGATTCACCTTACAAATATGAGGTTTATTGTATACTTCAATTTTTCTTTGATAATTACAAGGATGAAAATGGCTATAATCTTGAATATTTTAATAGATGCTTTCCACAAATGGAAGAGACTAATGCCTTGCAGGATCCTATGGAAGAAGAAATTGATGAACCTGAAATCTCATTAGATAAAAAAGAGAAGGAGAGTGATGAACAAAAGGAGGAAGAATGGATTAGCTACCCATGCCTACCTTCTAATGAGAGTAACTCTTTATCCCTTACATTATTTGATTGTCCCCTTGCTTACTAAAGGAGAATGAATGTTATGTTCCTGAGGTTTCTCTTGAAAATGTTTATAATAAACCTCTAGTGCTTGTAGATCATGAAGAGCATGCTTTATGTGATAGTTATATTGTTGAGTTTCTTCATGAGGCTACTGAAAATTATTATGAGAGAGGAAAATATGGTTGTGGAAGTTTTCATGGTATTGAAACACCTCTCTATGTGCTGAAAGTTTTGAAGTTACTCTTGTTTTATCTTCCTATGTCTGTCATTTTGTTATTTGCTTACACGATTCCTATGCATAGGAAGTGGGTTAGACTAAAATGTGTTTTGAATTTGCTCCTTGATGCTCTCTTTTACTTCAACTCATATTCCTTATGAGAGCATCCTCTCAAACTTTTATACGTGAAGATGATAATATGTCTATTATTCTTGGGAGACCTTTTCTTAAATACTGCAGGAGCTGTTATTAATTATAATCAAGGGAAGGTGACCTTAAATGTTAATGACAAGGAACACATTGTATATTTCCTCAAGAAGATTGAAATGATTTATGGTTTGAATTCGATTGAACATGTTGAGGGCATTCAAGTTGGAGAAATATATTGTCCCATACCAAGAGAAAAAATTGAAACTATTATGATTGAGACCATTGCTATTAAGGTTGAGGTAACATAATCATAAGTGGAATACAAAGTTTTGTCTCATATGAAAAATTGTTTTGGTAGCAAGACCTGATCAACCTTGAACAAAACAATGTTTTTACCGTGATTATCTCCGCTTACTTCTATTCTATCCATTTTAGTTTTTGCTTATGCCTAACTTAAAGGCGTTAAAGAGAAGTGAAGGGTGACGGGTAGGCTACACTAGCGTAAAATCAAAAATTTCTACCGCGTCAACCAGGAATACTATGGTCATAGATCACGGGATTACCGCTAGACGCGCAGGTGCGGAACTCGATGAAGCACGTTGCGGCAGTGTAGATGTTCTACGTCTCCTCCTCGTCCTCGTCCCACGAGCAGCTCCCCTTTGCGCGGCTCGTCCAAGTGCTACAGATGCAGCACCTCCGAGGTATCCACACGTCCGGAGTGGAAGCCGTCACACGCCAGACTGCTAGGTCTGCGCGTGCAACACAGGCGGAAGAGGAGTGGCGGCTGGGTGGAATGCTCTCTCCTTTTCAGCTCGCCTCACTCCCTCTTATATAGGCATCCCTGGTGGGCTTCTACATTAGCAGCCCATTAGCAGCCTAAGCCTGGTCTAATTCGGATCCAATCCTCATTAGGCTTCCAGCCCCTAAAGTGTGTGACCCTATAGGTTCATACACGTATAGACATGACGCGAGTACACTTACTCCGTCAATAGTTGGTAGCGGCCTCTAGCAAGACGTGCCAACTCCTAAACGCATATAAAGATCATTCGGACGAACCATCACAAGGTTGAGTACATGTCTTTCCCTTTGCCTCACGATATTTGGTCTAGCTCTAAGCTGACCTCTCTTTCTCGATACTGTGATTCAGAATTCCTTTACTAGGTTAACTCTTAACCATATGTAGCACGGCCATGCATTTCTGGATCCGATCACTCGAGGGGCCCAGAGATATCTCTCTCAAGTAGAGAGGGGCAAATCCCATCTTGATTGACCGATGCCTTGCAGCATGTATCAGGACAAACCCGAAAGCTACCTTTATAACTACCCAGTTATGGAGTAGTGTTTGATAGCCCCAAAGTAGGTCGATCCACATCTCAAGTACATGCGACAATCTCAGGTCTAAGGACAAAACGTACACGATGTGTAGAGAGAGCTGCAAGTATTATTGCTAGTCTCATGTTGGGTCAATCCAACCCCATGTTCATAACATGTGTCCACATCATTGGTTTGACATCTCCATGTCAATGACTTGCGAAACATAGTCATTAACCAATCGATGTGCTAGTCTAATATTCACGTGTGTCCTCGCATGAACTCCGACTAGGGACAATTATTAGATAACCATACAAGTAAAGAGTTTCACAAACAATTCACATAATTGCCAATCAATACAAGTTGCCTGGTATATGGATATTTAAGGAACATTATAATAACTCATGGATACACATGAAATACAATCATCTCTATGATTGCCTCTAGGGCATATTTCCTTCAAAAAGTTCTTATTGAGAGATAACCCAAAAGTTTTAGATGAGTCTTGGAAGTTATTACTTCAGTAATAACCGCTCCTTATCCTTTTTATTTGCTTTTTGTGCCAAGAGTAACCTCTAATGAGAAAGAAGTAATGATTGGGAAAGTTGTTGTCCCGAAATAGATTTCTGTGCTTCACCGTAAAAATTCGTGTAAAATCTCTGAATGTATTTTTGAGGCGTGAATTTTTTTGCTTCTCCTCCAGGTTGTTATGTAATTTTCGTTAGTTCAAGACTTTTTGATTTGAGCAACAGAAGGTCTTTGAAAAAATTCGTCTTTACCTGCTGGTCTGTTTTGACAGATTTCTGCCATTTTCTGCATTTGCTTCTTGTTGGTTCCTTTTTGAGTTCTTTTGGGGAATTGAGATTTTTGAGGGAAGGTCTACAGTAGCTAGTGTCCTAATGGAAGTTTATTGGTGTTAGAACTGAACCTTAAGACTTATTTATCTTGAGTGCACTAATGTTGCTAATAAAGATTGTGTGAAGTTTTGTATGAAGGAAACATTTCAGGTGTATGGAAGGAATGAGTAATGAGATGTTAAGGATGGACTAAAGCTCAAGCTTGGGGATGCCACGCGTGTCACCCCAAGAAATATCCAAGAAGTACAAGCGTCAAAGCTTGGGGATTCCCAAGGCATCCCCTTCTTCATCAATAAAAATCTCAGGTTTCTTTCAACTACTTCATTTTTATTGTTTCATGCACAGTTGTGTTGTTCTTGGAGCATCTTCTTTTTCGTTTTCGTTTTGGTCTTTAGGTTGCGTGGTTTGCTGAATTTGCTGAATAAATTGGTTGGAACTCCTCTTTCACATATTGGTGTTCAAATAGTTTGGTTTGGTTTGGTTTGGAAAAGAGTAGGAAAGCTCATGCTTAAGTGCTAAAGAGAGCTTGTTTTTGACTATGGACTATGCTTTGTCAAACCATGCTTGATATTGTTTTAGATTTATGCTTAGTATTCTTTGTTGTAGCATGAATTATTATAAACAATTGAGATTGCTTAATGTGCCTTGGATGAATCATGCGTTGTTTTAGCATATTAAAGCATAGTATAGTGGTATTCTCCTTTGATGCTTTATTTGGGTTGACTTGGCACATGTTCACACCATGTTATGACTATCCCATGTCACCATAAGCCTTTATGATCCTTTAGTTTTCAACTTGTAGTATCACTTTATGCTTTGATCAATGATGTTTTGTCGCTCTGCATGATTATGGCTATAATTGCTCTCTCGTTTGTCGCTCCCTTACTATTGCTAGCCTTCACTTTCACTGAGTATATTTTACTCATGTTTCCAACTCCCTAAAACCAAATATTGCCAAAGTGTCCACCATACCTACCTATTAGCATCATTTGCTACTTCCGTGCATATTCATTATGCCTTGTTTTCTTCCGAATAAAATGTTTGCTTGTTATGAGAAAGTTAGTTAGTAAAGCTCTCACGAACTTGATGGCACACTTTATTTTCTTGCACTTAATAAACCTGAACCATTGTGAACTCTCCATGAAAGTTATATGCTTGCTAATTATAGGACGGGGACTAGCAGAACTGTGCTGTCACGGGGAACGCTTTCAACACTTGTAAATATGTACCTAGTTGATACCTTGCTCTTTTGTTTGCGGATGTCGTCGGTGTGAAATAAAAGGCGAGCTTGTAAGTCCATGGAGTTATGTATGTGTGTTAGAGAAACACCTAGGCCGCTGGTCTAATCCATGTTGACATGGTGGAAACCTGCAGCGTAACCATAATGATATCTATGAAGAATTCTTATAAAAAAAGAGAAAGATAGCTATTGAGAAAAAGAAAAAAAAGAGAGATTTATGAAAAGAGGAAAGAGAGAGAAAAAAGCACCATTTTCCCATGGTAAATAAGAAGATTGCTGAGATACTCTGTCTGCTTGCCTTGTCATTTTGATATGGGGATTCTTCCGTATCATCGGGCAAGGGGTACCCCATTTGCGGTTCTCAATGATGCGCACATACTTACGATGACAAGAACTTACCGGTAACTAAAGTTGAGTAGCATGAGGAGCGGCCCTCGTACTCAAGGGACTTGGGATTTTCAGTTTATAGTATGCCAAGCATATAACTCATATTGGACCTCACTTTCACCTTAACCACATTAAAGATGCTTATGATAGGGGCAATGAGAGCTCAAAGCTAATGAGTACCATACTTTCAGCATTTGGAAGCCTTTCAAATTATTCAAAACCTTTTCATTTCCTTGTTGAGTCTCCACACATTCTTTGAGCACTTTCTCGAGAGCATAGTGGCTATTCTTAGTTCTATGTGCATTGTCCCAAAACTTGTTGATTGATGCATACCTTGATATTGCTTGTTTTAAACTATTTGTATCTAGTCACTCTTGTGAACTTTGAAGGTGTCCTATGCATTTATATTTTCTACTCTATGAGGGACAAGCTGATTACCACTATGCTATGTTTTCTTTATGTGAAACAAACAAACATCTTGTAAAGCATTGTTATTCATGAATCTTTTGTTTGTGCCTTTTCATGTTGCATCATAGTTTCTTTGTCTTATTGCTAGAACTTTGTCTTTCATGTTATGATTGAAGTACTATGAACCCAGCTTTGAATGTTTTATGAATACTTTGATCAAGTCTTTGATGGTGCGTGTCACCTCAAAAATTATTCTTTCTTTTTATCACTTACCTACTCGAGGACGAGCAGGAGTTAAGCTTGGGATGTTGATACATTGCAAATGTATCTATAATTTTTTGATGCTCCATACTTGGTTTTATCCACTTTCTTGTGTTTTGTCCACACTTTGGAGTACTTTTCATATGATTTCTTGGACTAACCTATTAACAAGAGCCACAGTGCCAGCTGCCTGTTTTCTGCTGTTTTTGGTTCCAGGAAAGTCTCTGTTCCGGCACCCTACCGGGACGGGGAAGTGCCCCCGGAGCCATCTCCATCAATCTCCACAATCATCTCTATCGACCATCCATGTTTCCTCCATCTATGAGTGAGTAATCCCCTGCTGTAGGCTATGGGGATGGTAGGGACTGGATGAGATCGTTCATGTAATAGCATCAGATTGTTAGGGCATGGCGCCTAGTATCTTTTATTAGTGCTTTATGACTTTGTTGCGACTTGTTGTGCTTAATGCTTGTCACTAGGGCCCGAGTGCCATGATTTCAGATCTGAACATGTTATTGATTCATTATGATAGTATTGTTTTTGGTCTTATCTGCAAGTTGTATACACACGTTGTTGTCCGGAAGTGACAGAAATCGGGATAACCGGAAGGGAATGGCTTTGATGTGAGGATCACATGTGTTCACGGAGTGTTAATGCTTTGCTCCGGTGCTCTATTAAAAGGAGCACTTTAATTGCTAGTAGTTCCCTAGAGGCCCCGCTGCAAACGGGCTGGCAGGACAAAAGATGTTGTGCAAGTTCTCATTGCGAGCACGTATGACTATATATGGAACACATGCCTAGGATTGACTAGTACTTGGATGCTTTATCTTATTTATCTGCAATTGCCCTATGTTCTGATTGCTATGTGAATTGTCTTGTCCATGCAACGCCCGTCCATCCATCCCTATGCCTACCGCACTCGAATCCCACTGTTTACTGCTTTTGTTACTACTGTCCTTGCTTTACTACTGCTGCTACTCTGCTATTCCTACTACAAAACTGTTGCTACTGATAAACTGCTGTGAGCAAGATTGTTTCCAGGTGTAGCTGAATTGACAACTCAGTTGTTAACGCTTATAAATATTCTTGGGCTCCCCTTGTGTCGAATCAATAAATTGGCTTTCACTTCCCTCGAAAATACTGCGATACACCCCCTATACTTGTGGGTCATTAACGACTTTCTTAAATGGAATCCTTATTGAGGACATGTATATGATGCATCCCGAAGGTTTTGTCGATCCAAACAATGCTGGAAAGGTATGCAAACTTCAAAAGTCTATTTATGGGCTGAAGCAAGCATCTCGGAGTTGGAACATTCGATTTGATGAAGTTGTAAAGGAGTTTGGCTTCACCAAAAACGAACAAGAACCTTGTGTGTATAAGAAAGAAAATGGGAAATCGCTTGTATTTCTAATCTTATATGTAGATGACATATTACTGATTGGAAATGACATTCCTATGCTCGAGTCTATTAAGACCTCATTGAAAAATAGTTTTTCTATGAAGGACTTAGGAGAAGCGGCATATATTCTGGGTATCAAGATCTATAGAGATAGATCAAGGAGGCTAATTGGATTAAGCCAGAGTACATACATTAACAAAGTGTTGAAACGGTTCAGCATGGAAGAGGCTAAGAAGGGGTTCTTGCCCATGTCTCATGGCATTAAACTTAGCAAGACTCAGTGTCCTTTGACCACTGATGAGCGAGAGCGCATGAGTAGGGTTCCATATGCTTCAGCTATTGGATCCATCATGTATGCGATGACATGTACTCGCCTAGATGTTTCCTATGCTCGAAGTGTTACAAGCAGATACCAGGGTGATCCAGGTTAGAGTCACTAGACAGCGGTAAAGAATATCCTTAAGTACTTGAGAAGGACTAAGGATATGTTCCTAGTTTATGGACGTGAGGTTGAACTCAGTGTAAAGGGTTACACAAATGCGAGTTACCTTAATGACTCGGATGACTCGAAATCGCAATCAGGTTATGTGTTTGTCATGAATGGTGGTTCTGTGGAAAAGTTCTAAGCAAGATACAGTGGCCTCCTCTTCAACAGAAGCTAAATATATTGTTGCCTCGGAGGCTACAAAGGAAGCTGTTTGGATTAGAAATTTCCTGATCGCTCTTGGTGTGGTTCAGGGCTCGTCCAATCCCTTGGACGTTTATTGTGACAACAATGGTGCTATTGCACAAGCCAAGGAACCTAGATAGCACTAAAAGAACAATCATATTCGCATGCGTTACCATCTGATTCGCGAGTTCATTGATGATGGTATTGTCATGTTATGCAAAATACATACGGACTCAAATGTTGCTGATCCCTTGACTAAGCCACTCCCGCAGCCAACGCATGAAGCGCACACAAGAGCAATAGGTATTAGATACTATCTAGATTGACTCTAGTGCAAGGGGGAGATTGAAGGAAATATGCCCTAGAGGCAATCATAGAGATGATTGTATTTCATGTGTATCCATGAGTTATTATAATGTTCCTTGAATATCCATATACCAGGAAACTTGTATTGATTGGCAATTATGTGAATTGTTTGTGAAACTCTTGACTTGTATGGTTATCTAAGAATTGTCCCTAGTCGGAGTTCATGTGAGGACACACGTGAATATTAGACTAGCACATTGATTGGTTGATGACTATGTTTCGCAAGTCATAGACACGGAGATGTCAAACCAATGAGGTGGACACATGTTATGAACATGGGGTTGGACTGACCCAACTTGAGACTAGCAATAATAATTGCAGCTCTCTCTACACATCGTGTACGTTTTGTCCTTAGACCTGAGATTGCCACATGTACTTGAGATGTGGATCGACCTACTTTGGGGCTATCAAACACTACTCCATAACTGGGTAGTTATAAAGGTAGCTTTCGGGTTTGTCCTGATACATGCTGCAAGGCATCGGTCAATCAAGATGGGATTTGCCCCTCTCTACTTGAGAGAGATATCTCTGGGCCCCTTGAGTGATCGGATCCAGAAATGCATGGCCGTGCTACATATGGTTAAGAGTTAACCTAGTAAAGGAATTCCGAATCACAGTATCGAGAAAGAGAGGTCAGCTTGGAGCTAGACCAAATATCGTGAGGCAAAGGGAAAGACATGTACTCAACCTTGTGATGGTTCGTCCAAATGATCTTTATATGCATTTAGGAGTTGGCACGTCTTGCTAGAGGCCGCTACCAACTATTGACAGAGTAAGACTACTCGTGTCATGTCTATATGTGTATGAACCTATAGGGTCACACACTTTAGGGGCTAGAAGCCTAATGAGGATTGGATCCGAATTAGACCAGGCTTAGGCTGCTAATGTAGAAGCCCACCAGGGATGCCTATATAAGAGAGAGTGAGGCAAGTTGAAAAGGGTTGAGCATTCCACCCAGCCGCCACTCCTCTTCCCCTATGTTGCACGTGCAGACCTAGAAGTCTGGCGTGTGACGGCTTCAACTCCGGACGTGTGGATACCTCGGATACCTCTGGACGAGCCACGCAAAGGGGAGCTGCTAGTGGGACGAGGACGAGGAGGAGACGTAGAACATCTACACTACCGCGATGTGCTTCATCGAGTTCTGCACCTGCGCGTCTAGTGGTAATCCCGTGATCTATGACAATAGTATTCCTGGTTGACGCTGTAGAAAATTTTGAATTTACGCTAGTGTAGAATGCTAAGTCTAAGTTTAGTTGTAAAGTTAAGTTTGAAACTCAAGCTGAGTTCAGAAACAAAGAAAGATAAAATAAACTTCTAAATCGCCTAAGTGGGAACCTAGTTGTCATAGTCACAACGTTGTTGTGGTCAAGTCATATCACAATTCATTCCATAAGTCATTTTGAAAATATCTGACAATGGAACAGTATGGCCACGCCAACTATCCATAACCGTGGAAGCGGCTATTCGAATAGTTTGACACTCTGTAGAGGTGGTACACTTTCACCACAAAATTCGATACATCTGTCAGGGATAACCCTGAATCATCATACTTAGTATGCAGATAATCAAACAGAACCTTTCCTTCACACACTCTAGTAAGCACCTCTCCTATGAGCTTGGCCTCCCAGCCATGGCCATCCGCCATCCTAGGCACTGCATAGGTGGACAACATTGAGAGGTAGCCTCAGCTCAAACCTCTCCCACGAGGGAACTAATACTAATGCATATAAACTTCCGGCTAATCCATACCAAATTCAGGCATTGTGGTTATACGGTAAAATTGGAATGGTATCGCATCCGAACCCAACCATCAGTTTTTATAAAAGGGGTAAGGCTCATGCCTCAACATATTCATCATCATAAACCAGTTGTGTTTCTCGACACATGTAAAAACATCTCAATAGAATGACTCATCATTCCAGGGTTTTCACAAGTCATTTTCACCAAGTATTCCCATCTGAAGTGATCAAGTTTTTGGTTTAGCTCTAATCACTAAGTTAAGAGTGTTCACTAATGTGGGATGCTAATCTCAATATCATGCCATAGAATGACATCTAAGTCTAACTAGATAGGCCAAGTTTTATACTCTTTATGCTATCTATAAACAAAGTAAAGAACTTTGGTGAAGTAAAAGAAAGTAAAGTTTGTAAGTAAAACTTGGGGTAGGTATAAGTCAAAAGTGTTGGAAATATGCCCTAGAGACAAATAGTAGTAAGGAATATTATCATATTTCATATAGTTTATGATTAATTTTTATATCATGCTATAATTGTATTGAGTGGAAACATCAAAACACATGTGATATACAAACAACCAGGGGTTCCCAGTGAAACTCTAGTCACTGTTTCATTGGTCAACAGATGATCAAGTTTCCTGATCATGTGGCATTTATGCCAGTTGGAAATGAGGTCATCTCATTCTGTGAATGAGATGATGAACCAATACCCAACCTAAACATCGTGACCAGATCATGTCACAAAGTTCAAGTTATGATGATTAGAAATGGATCCTCATAGACTATTCCTTAGACCGTGAGGCTATATCAATCATTATCTCCCGAGAGTGCTTAGATAGCATCAAGCGCCATCTGGTAATACGGTGGTTATAAAGGTGTGTTCAGGTATTCGGAGGAAACCATAGAGGCAATATATGTCAAGAGCGAGATTTGTCAGTCCATGTGACGGGAAGATACTCAAGGGCCCACTCGGGGAAGTTATATCCAATAGCTGCGCAGCGTGTGATTTGATCACGGGATATCCCTTGTCGAAACGAGTAGCGTTGTTTGGTAACGAGATTGAACACGATATGGTGATGTCATTGATCAGATCTCGGGCAATGCAAGTATCGAGTGACAAAGGGAATAAGACACGACTGTCCTGGTTCAAACGACGAAAGATCTTTGTGGAACGCACATGGGTCACATGGCCATCCAGGTCCCTCTGTCGATCATTGGTGCGGGAGTGTCCCGACCATGTCTGGAGTGTTCCCTAACCGTGGGTTATCACCCTTAAGGGCTTGATGATGCTTAGAGAGTGTTTATAGGATCGGTAGAATCATTGAAGAATAGTAGAGAGAAAACCGGAAGGGTTTCGGTAAGTCCGGAGGTTATCCGGAGTGGAGGTGGAAGGTGTTCCATAGCCACGGAGATTGAATAATATGTGAATGAATGTTAAATGTTGATTTAATCATTTATTCATAATTATTTAATAAAGAGAAAATTAATTTAAAATGGTCAAAGGCTTAATGGGCCAATTTTCGGAGGCAGAGGGCCCATTAGGGGAAAGGCGAGAGGGAGAAGGGGCAAGGGGGCTGGCCGGCTGGGCCTAACCGCCCGCGCGGGGCCCACTAGGGTGGCCGGCGGCCACCCCTCCCCCTCCTCTCCTTTAGTCCCACCCCAGGACTTTGAGGGAGGTAGTACCTCCCCTCCCCCTATATATAGTGGGGGTATTTGGCCAAATTAAATACACCAATAATCACTAAAGGTCTTCTCACTTTTGGGAGGACCTCTAGTTGATATTTTCTCTCTCCCCCTCTCTCTCTTGTGACCATGGTCCCAAGTCAGGACTGCACGAACGAGAGAAATCTTCACCGTAGAGCGTCGTCGCACTGTGGGATTCGGATCCAAGAGCTCTACTTCCGCAACTGCTGCTGGATCAGGGAAGCGGGAGTCATCGTCAGGCACCAGACGTGTGTAACTCCCCGCGAGGTGTCGCACTTGAGGCACTCAAGTCATTGGAGCCAAGGAGCGCAAGGACTTCATCACAACCTTGATGTCGGCTTCGGCTCGTCTATATCAACCATGCTCTCTGGAGCGTTGAGAACGCTTTTCGGTCTTCAAGGGTAAGTTCGCGAAAAGCCCCTTCCCTTACTGTATTACTAATAGATAGGTCCTGGCAGCTTTAGTGGTTCAGGGGCGTAGGGTAAAATTTTATTGTTTTCATACATGGAACCCCTATAGTGGTATCAGAGCTAGATCTATGCGTAGTAATGCTAGTATGGGTAGAACACAAGAGATGTAGCGTGTGGGCATTGATCTTTTAGTTGGTACCCTCCCACGTGTACTTGTGTATACCGCAGTAATGCTTGATGAAGTGGCCCCCAACCGACTTTACAGGTTCATTCGCGAGACTGGTCCACGCTTGACATACGGCTTGTACCATACAAAGTGGCTTAGGGGGGTGTTTGACTCTCTCGCATTACTTGGTATACCATTTGCAATGGAGGGCCCTGAAAGGGGTGTAGTAGAGACAACAACTTGATCAGTGTTGTGCTGAAAGTTCGTAAGTAAGAATGGTTCTTGTGCGAAAGCCCATTCAGCCACGTAAAACATGCAAAGATAAAGTAGAGGCGTCTAACTTTGTTTTGCAGGGGGGCGTTGCTTTGTGATATGGTTGTGGCAAAGTTAAAGTGATTAACTTTTGTTACGTAGTAGTATATAGTCATGGAGGTGACGAACTACCACGCCGAAATGACACCAGTACCCTGGTGTCTACGGCGCCGGAACCCGGTGACGACAGATGGAGAAAACAATGTGAAGGACCATATCACATCGCATTTACATTCAATGTTATTTCATTGTATATCTTATTGTGTGCTAGTATTAGATACTCAACGGTAGCCTAATAAGATGATCCCTGTTAAAATTACCAACGATCGTGTTCTCCCTTAGTGTGCACCACCAAGAAAGTACTTCGGTATGAGGCGATCCAGGGTTACATGCCCGGGTGTCAGACATATCTACGTTTGCATACAGTGCATGTAAGCCATGTTGCACAGCGAAAACACTAAGGTTGAGTTGGTGAGCCTAGCATGTGCAGACATGGCCTCGGAACACGGATCGTCAATAGATCGAGCACGAGTCACATGAATGATGTGACCGACGTTTAGCGTCCACCCTTGAACCCACATTGATGTCTGTGCCGATCGGGGGAGATGTGGCTGTTAGGGGTCGTGTTATCACTAGGAACCCTCGTGGGGATAGGTGTTTCTGAGTGGATTTATTATTAACTCATTTAATTATAAATTTAGTCTAAATTCCTTTTGCAATTATAAATGTAGATGGCTCCGTTAGTGTTGATAATTGATTGGTTAGAAGGAGAGAAGCTCAGATTAGATGGATCAAACTTCTCCATATGGGTTGCACGTCTCCACGTTCTCCTTAGCGAGAACGACGTGGTTGACTACATACTCGACGGGATGGATTTGGATCAGCCCACTGACCTAGAGACCCTAGAGGAGCGGAAAGACTGCTATCTCCATCGTGAGATGGCCTCCTTCATTTCAGTTACCATGCGTTTCGAAATGGTGGATGAGTTGTGACCTTTCGTGGGTGATGTCGACCCTCGTTCGGTGATGCTACAGCTTATGACACATTTCGTGGAACAAGTACGCCTAGGGGAGCATGAGATGATGGGAGACTTCCTCTCCATTAAGATGGAGGAGAACTCATCACTGGACGGCCACTTGGAGTGCATGCATGATGTGTACATGAGGCCTGCATACTTCTTTGATAGCTGGATGACGGGCTCTTTCACAAACAGTGTTGTGCTACGGTCGTTGCCACCAAGCTACCAAGCACAAGTCAGAACTTGCGTAATGAGGGGCAATGCGGAATCAATGGAGTTCCACCGGTTCGTGACACATCTCAGGAATGTGTTGGTTGAACCAGATGTCGCTCAGGTCATCGATGACAAAGGTATATATTTGATATATAAAGTTTTATAAATGTTATAATCTTGCAAACACATTGAAGTGTTAAGTATATCTAATACTTGTTCTGTTTTGCTGAGAACAGGTCCTTCTGCATGATAGGTGCTTGCTGGAAAGGAGGTGATGTTGTGTGCTGATGGCGAGCATGATGATGATGGCCGACGACACTCTCCCTCAACATTTATCATTTAGTTTATGTTTAGGATGATTATTGTAATCAAGAGATTGTGAACTTCTTTAGTGTGTCTCACACTTCATGAAACGGTTATTCATATGAGTTTGTAACAAACGGTTGTTCCACTTTTATGAATGATTTCTATTCGTGTTCATATCTTGTTTCTATTTGTTCATATCTTGTTCATTTCTATTCGTGTCTCCAACTTCATGAAACGGTTGTTTGAAACTAATTGATAATGCATGAACATTTGTAAAATATTGAAATGCCTTTAAATACCCAACTTAAATGATATTTCATTAATGAATGAAAACCATTTTTTAAATTTAAAGTTATAATGATAATATGTGAAAGCCATTTGATTTCTTATCACACATAAATCATGCCTAAGTTCCGCAAAGAACTTGAACACCATGTATTACTTGAATACACAGTGTCTAATGAATTGTTAAAAGTAAATACATATTCGATGTATTGTGTTTTAACGAAAATGGTAATTATCATTGTATGATTGTTTAAATGTGTAAAGAAGTTTACCAAAGGAAACATGAATATGAAACTATTTGATTTGATCAAAGTGTTTCATCAATAAAAGGGTATAAATATAAAAGGGAATCTAATTACTATGATTTGATCAATAGTAATGAAATTCGACTTTATAAGAATGGCATAAAAGTAATTGTGAAATGCAAAGCGTTTTGAAACATCAAAATTCAAAGCATCACAATGTGATATTAGATATCAAAATGGGTTGAATAGAAGGCACCAAATAAATCGTTGTAGTGTAGATGTAGAGACCATTAGTTAGAAATAGTTAGCACTCAATCAGAATGTAGTGAACCATTTGAATTCGTGAAAGTTTTGGGGTTATTCGATATAACCAAAACAATAGCGAATAAGTCCTTGTAGCGTATTCATTGGAAACTTGGAATACAAAACCCAAGCTGAAACCAAAAGGAAAGCAAGATTCGTACTGCTTGGATTTTGGTGCATTCTTGAGAAAGCTCACATTTAGTGATATTTCTCAATTATGAAGCAAATGGAAAATAGTGTAAAACACGATTAGGATTCAAAATCCTGCATCGGAGTGTTGAGAAGCGCAACGGACAATGTTCCTGGACGATTCTCTTCACAGAAGGAAAGAATCAATGATATTGATCATTGTGTTTTCCCCACTAGTGTTTTCACTACATTAAGTAGGATTCAAAATGTAAATCCATATCTAGTATGGAGACATTTGTGAATCATTTGTCATGATTCTAGGAATGTGACATACCTACGAACTACAAAGGAAATAATGGTAAACTAGAATTATGAGAAATCCTAAAAGAAAAATTCCCTTGAGATTAGAAAGCAATTCGTTACTGAATCTCACAAGTAAAAGGGTTACTTGGATTTTCCCAAATGACTGCAAAGCCATAGTGGAAAAAGGGGTGAATGACAAGAGCACAATTTGTCAAGTATTGGACAAATTCAAATGAATTTGATTCAAATGTGCTCAATGTCTAGTGGATATAAAACTAGGAAAGTACTAGTATCTCATAGTAAATCTCCAAATTTGATTTTTGATCAAAGGATTTTGAAGTTGTTCAAAATAATGAGTAGATGTGCAATTTGCATAAAATTGGGTGGGAGCTATGTTAGTCTTCCCAAAACAATATGTTGGTAACATATTTTTGAGTGGGGGCCTATACAGTGATTCTTAAGGGTGTTAAGAATGAAAGCGCAAATACTTATATATAATGATTTATAAGATGTAGAAGTTGATAATAGGTGTATTATGACATTATGTAGTATTCCTTAAGGGATTCTAGAAGGAGTTTCAGAATAGGAGTTAATTAAGGAACTAGTTCTTAATGACTCAAATTAGGAATAGTATTAATTTTAACATCAATGGTTGAAAGAAAGAAAAGGATGATCATCATCCACTATGTTGAGACATAGGTTCTATCTTAGAAAACCATGATGATAACTTAGCATAATAGGCAATCCAAATAAGGAACATTTAAAAGTGATTAAGTTTGAGTGATAGAACGTTGAGCTGAGTTTGTCCGCGGTGTCTAATAGAGAACTATAGACATGTTTTCCAAATCCATAAAGGATGACATATCTTAAAGCATAAAAAGGTATGTTATAAGGGAATATGTTGGAAACTCCTGTAAATTCCGATTAAAGACAAGTAGGAAGCAAGGTGAACTAAAACATCGTAAGTTACACAGAGTGCACTAGTGTTTCGATGAATAAATTAATAATAATAGATAAGGGTACCATCTAAAGTGGTGTATAATGTTATGGCGGGGCTAGTTCGCATTTATCATAGAATGATGTGTCCCAGGGCGCAGTGCCCATGAGAAATCCCTCGTGGTTGATCTAACGTCACTATAGGCTCCTAGAATCAGGCCTCATTCTGCTGCCATAGCGACGATGCATACACACAGATGCTATCATGTGATCATAGAGTATTAATGTCAATCAAGGTGACATTAGTAACTTGCAAAGGATTTGGCACTATAAAGTACAGACCCAAGACTCAACCTCTTCCATGAGCAAGCTTGTTCAGGGTACCGGATATATGGTGCCAATGATTGAGAACAAATGCATCTAGTGTATTTGTACTCTAGTGCAAGTGGGAGACTGTTGGAAATATGCCCTAGAGATAAATAGTAGTAAGGACTATTATCATATTTCATATAGTTTATGATTAAGTTTTATATCATGCTATAACTGTATTGAGTGGAAACATCAATACACGTGTGTTATACAAACAACTAGGGGTTCCCAGTGAAACTCTAGTCACTAGTTCATTGGTCAACAGATGATCAAGTTTCCTGATCATGTGGCATTTATGCTAGTTGGAAATGAGGTCATCTCATTCTGTGAATGAGATGATGAACCAATACCCAACCTAAACATCGTGACCCGATCATGTCACGAAGTTCAAGTTACGATGATTAGAAATGGATCCTCATAGACTATTCCTTAGACCGTGAGGCTATATCAATCATTGTCTCCCGAGAGTGCTTAGATAGCATCAAGCGCCATCTGGTAATACGGTGGTTATAAAGGTGTGTTCAGGTACTCGGAGGAAACCGTAGAGGCAATATATGTCAAGAGCGGGATTTGTCCGACCATGTGATAGGAAGATACTCACGGGCCCACTCGGAGAAGTTATATCCAATAGCTGCGCAGCGTGTGATTTGATCACGAGGATATCACTTGTCAGAACGATTCAAGTAGCATTGTTCGGTAACGAGATTGAACACGACATGGTGATGGAATTGATCAGATCTCGGGCAATGCAAGTATCGAGAGACAAAGGGAATAAGACACGGCTGTCCCGGTTCAAACGACGAAAGATCTTCGTGGAACGCACAGGGGTCATATGGCCATCTAGGTCCCTCTGTCAATCATTGGTGCGGGAGTGTCCCGACCATGTCTGGAGTGTTCCCGAACAGTGGGGTATCATGCTTAAGGGCTTGATGATGCTTAGAGAGTGTTTATAGCATCAGTAGAATTGCCGAAGAATATTAGGGAGAAAACCGGAAGGGTTTTGGTAAGTCCGGAGGATGTCCGGAGTGGTGGTGGAAGAGTTCCACAACAATAGAAGTTGAATAATATGTGAATGAATGTTTAATAATTATTTAATCATTTATTCATAATTACTTAATAAATATGAAATCAATTTAAAAGGTCAAAATGCTTAATGGGCCAATTCTCGGAGGGGAGAGGGCCCATTAGGGAAAGGAGAGCGGGAGAAGGGGCAAGGGGGTTGGCCGGCTGGGCCAACCCCCGCCACCCCCCCCCCCCCGTGCGCGGGGCCCACTAGAGCTGGCGGGTGGCCTCCCCTCCCCCTCCTCTCCTTTAGTCCCACCCCGGGACTTTGAGGGAGGTAGTACGCCCCCTCCCCCTATATATAGTGGGGGTATTTGGCTAAATTAAATACACCAATAATCAATAAAGGTATTCTCACTTTTGGGAGGACCTCTAGTTGATATTTTCTCTCTCCCCCTCTTTCTCTCATGACCGTGGTCCCAAGTCAGGACTGCGCGAGTGAGAGACATCTTCACCGCAGAGCGCCGTCACGCTGTGGGATTCGGATCCGGGAGCTCTACTTCCGCAACTGATGCTGGATCGGGGAAGCGGGGGTCATCGTCAGGCACTGGACGTGTGTAACTCCCCGCGAGGTGTCGCACTTGAGGCACTCAAGTCATTGGAGCCAAGGTGCGGAAGGACTTCATCACGACCTTGAGGTCGGCTTCGGTCGTCTACATCAACCACGCTCTCATGAGCGTTGACAACGCTTTTCGGTCTTCAAGGGTAAGTTCGCGAAAAGCCCCTCCCATTACTGTATTACTAATAGATAGGTCCTGGCAACTTCAGGGGTTTAGGGGTGTAGGGTAAACTTTTATTGTTTTCATATGCGGAACCCCTACAAAAAGGTATAACCAAAGCATGCCTAATGCATCTTGCTTAGGTTATCTAGCTTTCAAGGGTTAGCTTGCATTATTAATGATGGCTTTCAAGTATTAGCTTGCCAATAATAGCTTGCCTTGATTGGTGAAGTGGTTGAAATTCTCCTCTTCTTCCTCGGGGTAGAATTCCTCCTCTTTGTAGACTTGGTCGGTACTATCATCTATAAATACATACGGAATACACAATCACCAAACAATATTTAACTAGTCTAGTTAGCACACTAAGGCACACATTTGATGATCTAGCATCATCATATTCATCACAAGGTTTAATGAACTAGTTTCATTTATTTTATTTGAGAAAAGTAATTTTTACTCACTGAAATTAACTAAGATTTAATATTTTCCAAGTAAAATATGGGATCATGTGGACACATGTCATCACCACATATTCTAATACATGGGAATGTGATTTAAATGTTGGATCACATTTTAATAAGTTTAAGTTTAATTTTTAAATGGTTTAAACTGACTAGAAATGCATATATAGCATTATTTTGGTACTACTCTGAAGTCACTGCATGCAAAACTTAATATTATTACATATTTAGATAGGAATATTCAAATGTGATTTTTGAGAGGTGGAATCAACTGAAAAACTATTATGGTTGATTTTAGAAAAATGTTTGAATGTGAAAAAGCCTCTGTCTTGTTATTTTTGCTAGGATATATCTCTAACTCTAATTGATTTAAATCCCTGAAATGATTTTTGAACTAAAGGACAGAATCTAGATTAAGTTTAAATAGATAAATCTAAATTTGAATTATAGGGCGAGCGTAGGAACACTAATGGGCCAGCCCAGTTTCACTCTGCGGCGCAGAGGACAGCTGACAGGGGGTACCGCCTGTCAGTGGATCTTATAACGCGAAGCGGTACGGGGCGACGTGGACCGCACGATTAGAACTAGGATCTATGGCTGTGGCTTATCGTCGACGACAGACAGGTTGCCGGCGAGGTGGAACCCTAGCGGCTCGGTGGGGGTGTAGTGGGGGCATACCAGGGCTCCAGCGAGTGTGGCGATGGGGGCGATCGAACGAGGCAACGACGGCGGACTCAGGCGAGGTCACGGCAGCTCCGGGGGTGGACGAAATCGACGGGGGCTTCTCCTCCTCTGCTGCGGCTAACTCCGGTGCAATTCCGGCGACTGGCTGCTCGAGCGGCTCTGACGAGAGGTGGGGAATGATCAGTGGTGAGAGGGGAGCTGAGTGGTGTGAGGAAATGGTGTTGGGGAGGGCTCTTTATATAGGCTTGACCAGGGGATCGAGAGGGCGACGGTGAGCTCGCCGGTGACGATGACACAGGGCGCTAGAGGCATGGGCAAGGTAGGCGGACGGTGGGCCGTTCCCTGGCAGTCAGCTACGGCTTGATGGCGATGCTAGGGGCGGTTGCAGGTGGTTAGGAATGGTTAGTGCTCTGCGCGGCAGAGGCGGTGCTCGACGCGGCGTGCGGTGGCTACTGGTCGCACGGCGGGAGAAGGGCATGTCTGGCGGGGTGCTAGGGTTATGGCGGAGCGACGCACGCGAGCTAGGTGCAAGGCGCGGCGTGTGCAGGATTGTCGGGGATGGCACTCTGGCGTGACCTGGGCACGGCGCAGAGGCGGTGGGCGCGAGCGATGTGAGGTGGTCCAGGGGCTAGCTATGGATGTGGCGTGGATTGGGGGTCATAGTAGGGTGTGGCGGAGCTAGTGGTGGTGTTGGGTTGGCGCGGCGTGGTATGTGGCACGTTGCCCACGCTCGGCCGGCGGCGACCACGAACGGGCGACGTGGCACTACTGTTCTAGGAAAAAGGGTAGGTTGGATATGGGATGGTTAGAGCTAGGGGAGACAAGGGTCCAAAATAAGCCCAAATACTTGACAATGCATTGATCAACAAATAGTGTTAGTTAGGCAGAATTTTTGTGCATGCCACCTATTCGACACAATGGCCACATGAAACAAAGATTTGAATTTTGAACTGATTTTTGGTGGAGTTGTTGGTCTTATGCTTGAGCATCTCTGGTTGCTGGGATTTGTCAAGCTGAACTCATTTAAGTGGTTTTTGAAAAAGTGGGATCTAGATACATACACTTGATTCCATTTTCAAATGTCCTTTAAATTTAGAGTTTGAATGTTTTTGGAAGATCACAAGGTGGGCCTTGGTACATCTTTACTTTGACTAGCAAGGGGTGCAAAGATCCATAATTGTTTCTGTTTGAAAATGAGTGCTAGGAACACCTAAAGTGACCTAGTTGATTAAAATGGCCAAAGTGACCATTTCCATTTATTAATTCTTTTTTATTTCTTTTTCTTTGGATTTTTCTTGGGAATGATCTAGATGATGTGGCATTCATCTTAGAATCATTTTACAACCATTAGAACAAACAAACATTGCAATTCAAATTAATTCCATATTAATGCAACACACATATGCATTCTTATTTATTTAAATAAGAAAAAGTTTTTGTTAACCCTAAATTGGGTGATTTGGATCTAATAACCTTGATTAAAGTTTTGGGATGTTACATCAACCCCCCCCCCATAAATTTCATAGCACATTAGGTTGTATTATGAATATGTGTAGATAGTTATTATTAATAGCACCAATCCTGACCATTGGGTTGTTAGATCCAATGGTTCAGAGCAGCTGGATTCGTGTTGAATGGTACCTATAGAGCATACTCCACCATGTACGCCCCCAAATCATAGCACCGTAGGCTGTATTCTCAATGTGTGTTGATAGTTATTATTAATAGACTTAATGTATGCCTTTTTTCTCTAACAAGACTATTGGTTAATAATAACAACTTAATGTTTGTTAAATCACATTTCATACAGTATATACGTGTGCGGCTCATGCCTTTTACTAATAGACTTAATGTATGCTTTTTTCTCTAACAAGACTATTGGTTAATAATAACAACTTAATGTTTGCTAAATCACATTTCATACAGTATATACGTGCGTGGCTCATACCTTTTACTAGTAGATTTAATGTATGTCCTTTTTCTCTAACAAGACTATTGGTAATAATAACAACTTAATGTTTGCTAAATCACATTTCATACAATATTTACGTGTATGGCACGTACGCATTACTAGTCCATTCTTGCTACCATCTAACAGAAGATACACTATGGATAGTACATTTTTTACCCACTATAGTCTACGAATAACTTAGAATATTGACCATTGGATCAATACTCGCGAATCCCAACATTTCCAACCGGTTGGATCTTCTTTTCCATTCTGGCATCTAGTAGATACTATTGATAGTCTTTCTTATCGTATCTTACCACTATATTTTTTTGTGACTAACACTTAATATTGATCGGTTGGATAAAAGCTCGTGAATCCCAACATTGCCAGCCGTTGGATCTACTTTTCCATTGTAGCATCATCTCTAGAAAATACTATTGTTTATGTTATCTTATCTTACCACTATACAGTGTACGGATAACTTCGAATATATTGACCGTTGGATCAAGACTCGCGAATCTCAACATTGCTAGTCGTTGGATCTTCTTTTCCATTCTACTAGCTAGCATCTCTACTTGAATATATTATGGGATAGTATGTCTTTAGAACGATGAACGCAATGCACAAACCTCAAAAAACACTACTCCATCATTCTACTCCCTTCGATCCAAATTATTGTTCTCAGATTTGTCTAGATTCGGATGTATCTAGCACTAAAACATGACTACATACAAACAAATCTAGACAAATCCGAGAACAATAATTTGGAATAGAAGAAGTAGAATAATCTTCTCAGACATTTCTCTAGACCATATGTTACCAAAATTTTCAAGTATTAGGTATATAGCTAATAAACGTTTACTTCTACATGATACAAAGAACAAGAACTAAATATACACCCATACTTTATAGATAATGTGGATCAAATTTAATTTTTGTGATCTAGCTTTACCTATTATATAACAAAATTGTACCACTATATAGTTTGCGAATAACTTTGAATATTGATCGGTTGAATCAAAACTCGTGAATCCCTTGCCAGCTGTTAGATCTTCTTTTCCATTCTAGCTTCATCTCTAGAAGATACTATTGTTTACTAGTCTTAGATCACTAAATAGTATACGAATAACTTTGAATGTTGACCATTGGATCAAAACTCACAAAAACCAACATTTCCAGTCATTGGATCTTATTTTTCATTCTAGCATCTAGAAGATTCTATTGATAGTCTTCACCACAATGAATGTTATGCACAAATCTCAAAACATACTTCTCCAGCATTCTAGAATCTTCTCCCTCGTTTCTCTAGACCATGTTACCAAAATTTTCAAGTTTTAGATAGCTAACAAACGTTGACTTCTACATGATATACAAATTACAAGAATCAAATATACACCCATCTTATCTTACCACTATATAGTGTATGAATAACTTTGAATATTGACAGTTTGATCAAGACTCTAGAAGATTGGGTCTTCTTTTCCATTCTAGCATCTAGAAGATTCTATTGATAGTCTTCATCACAATGAATGCTATGCACAAAACTCAAAACACATTTCTCCATCATTCTAGTATCTTCTCTCTCGTTTCTCTAGATCATGTTACCAAAAAATTTAAGTTTTAGATAGCTCATAATCGTTGACTTCTACATGATATACAAAGTACAAGAACCAAATATACACCCATACTTTATAGATGTTGATCAAATTTATATTTTTTTCTGCTTTACCTATTATCATTTTATATAGTGATAATATGTCAGACGTCTATTATCCGAGTCTCACGTGCAGGGTACGTGAAATTTAATAGTACTTTATAGATGTTGATCAAATTTATAACTTTTTCTGCTTTACCTATTATAATATTGTATAGTGATGATATGCTAGACGTCTATTATCTGAGTACCATGTGCAGGGCATGTGCAACTTACTAGTACACGTGCCCTGTACATGAGACTCAGATAATAGACGTGTGACATAACATCACTATAAAAAATTATAATAGGTAAAGCAGAAAAATATAAATCTGATAAACATCTACAAAAAATGGGTATATATTTGGTTCTTGTACTTTGTATATTAGTAAGTTGCACGTGCCTACACGTGAGGCTGAGATAATAGATGTCTGACATATCATCACTAAATTTAAATTATAAAAGGTAAAGCAAAAATATATAAATCTGATTAACATCTATAAAGTATGGGTGTATATTTCATTCTTGTACTTTGTATATCATGTAGAAGTCAACGATTATTAGATATCTAAAACATTAAAAAAATTGTAACATGGTCTATAGAAATGAGGGATAAGATTCTAGAATGATGGAGAAGTGTGTTCTGAGTTTTGTGCATAGCATTCATTATGATAAAGACTATCAATAGAATCTTGTAGATGCTAGAATCGAAAAGAAGATCCAATGGCTGGAAATGTTGGGATTCGCGAGTCTAGATCCAATGGTCAATATTCAAATTTGTTCGTACACTATATAGTGGTAAGATCATGTATAAGTCAACGATTATTAGCTATCTAAAACATCAATTTTTTGGTAAAACATGGTCTAGAGAAACGAGGGAGAAGATTCTAGAATGATGGAGAAGTGTGTTTTGAGTTTTCTGCATAACATTCATTTTAATGAAGACTATCAATAGAATCTTCTAGACCGTTCTAAAAAGTAGAATCTTCTAGCTGCTAGCATGGAAAAGAAGATCCAACGGCTAGAAATGTTGGGATTCGCAAGTGTTGATCCAACGGTTAATATTCAAAGTTATTCATACACTATATAGTGGTAAGAATAGAGCAATTTTGAATTGGATCCATAGCACCAATCCATACCGATGAGCTATTAGATCAAATGGTTCAGAGCAGTTGGATTCATGTTGAATAGTACCTAGAGAAAACTCCAGCATGTTCTAGAACCATCATGTCACCACCCCAGAAATTCCGTAGCACGGTAGGTTGTATTCTCTCTACTACCATAATGGAGCAGTTTTGAATTGGATCCATAGCACCAATCCTGACCATTGGGCTATTAGATCCAATGGTTCTGAGCAACTTGATTCGTGTTGAATAATACCTAGAGCAAACTCCACCATGTTCTAGAACCATCATCTCACCACCCCCAAAATTTCATAGCACAGTAGGCTGTATTCTCAATATGTGTAGATAGTTATTATTAATATACTTAAAAGTATGCATTTTTCTCTAACAAAACTATTGGTTAGTTGTGAGGCCCCTGGATTAATCCTCCGAGTATCTCTGTTATGCATACACCAGGATCCCATGATCAGTTAGTCGTGGAACATAACCGACAAGTATTATAGTAAACATCCATTACTTAAGCAGATACAAGTCATACCGCAGCTGCCATTATGGCTACATGCATCATTATCAGCGGAACTTCATCGAAGCGTAGAGCCCGAGACATGCCTTAACCTACAGGCAACTGAATGGGAGAACATCCTAGCTCGCATAGTCGTCAACTTCACCTTCTTCTCGATATCTGACCAAGTTAATAGCCAGGGACAATGCCAGTGACTACTTTGAATGTACTCGCAAACCACCTTAAGATGATGATAATAACAAGAGGATATGCAGTATGGCTCCGAGAGAGGTTCTTTTCTAAAATATTTTATCTTGTAGATATAGCATCTACATATCTCTGTTGAAAACCTTTGTGAAACATTTTGGAAACCTTTTTGCAAAGTTTTAGCAAATCACTAGGATTGGGTCACCCATTTGTTTCATCCTTCCGTTCATCCCATGACCAAACTAGTTTCCTTCCTTTATGACCATCCCATGGTCAAAACATGTATCATTTCCGACCATCCCATGGTCAAATCATTTCCAAAGCCATTGCTTTCCCGAAATCCTTTTTGAAAACAAAACTAGAACCGCTCTACATCAACCTTCCCAACCGTCCATGACCATGGACACGGCTTTTCGAATAGATTTACACTCTGTAGAGGTTGTACACTTTACCCACACCATTCAGGTACCCTGCCCTGATCCTTACTGATCATGGGTCGAGTAACCGATCAAGACTCTCCAGATGCCACTCTAGTATAGGCCCTACCCTATGAGTTGTTTCTCTCAACACCGGGACGTCGGGGCCATAGACCAATGGGAGCGCATTCCGACTCCTCCAGAGTGGGCACTTTCATTGAGAGGCTCATAGTATCGCGCAGTCACTCGCATGGGTGATCCTGCATTCCTCTAGGTGATTGTCTAATAGTAGACCCTTTTTGTAAAGGAAGCCCAGAATTCGAGGGAGATGATCCGTTATAGATAGTTGTGATAATTCCGACAGCAGAGTAGCAAACTTCAAGCCCAACCCTGTCCAATTCCAGAGTAATGTGGTTGCACGGGTTAATTGTTCTAGCAAAACTTCAAAGAACCGGGTGCGTTTTCGTAAACCTTTTTCCTCCATCTATCAACATTTTGTAAAAAAGACCTTTTTATTTTCTCAAACTTCTCTTGGTAGGTCAAACCTCACCAAGGTTTTATCATAAAATATTTTGTAAAACGTTTTCGAGGGCTTCCCATCCAAAAGTTTTGCTTCGGCTAAAGTAGGGTCTCCAAAGGGGTGTGGTGTTATACACCAACTATAATACTAGGGAACAGTAGGTGTTATTAAGGGGGTTGTACTTAATAGTACCAAAGTGTAATGGTTTGGAGGAGCCAAGCCACTACCAGCTATAGATCATCATATAATAAAACAATGTAGTTTTCATAGAACAATAGGTAAAACATGCATAAGTAAAATAGTAGACAAGGCTTATGAGCAACAAGGTGGCTTTCCTGTGATCAGGAAACTGGCAATATATATCCCTAGAATTCTTCTTAGAATACCATAATAATCCAATAATAATAATAATAACCATCTTCTTCTGGTCTCTGATTTAGTCGCATCTATCGTCAATATGGATCACATGCAAGTAAAAAAAGGGCACAATCAATACAAGGCACACAATCACCAATACCATATAGCAAACAAACATACAACACCTTATTCACTTCAGTATGTTTTGATAGGTTGAGTTTGTTGCATTTGGAAATAATGGGAAAGCATTTGTGGGACTTCTTTTGTGCTTTCAATATCAAGTACCACCTCATAAGGGGTTTTTGAACTAGGGTTTGGGTATGTAGGACATCAATATGAAAAAATGGTATCATCAGATAGGAAATTATAAAACGGAACCAACAAAAGTGGTTTCACTATTTTATCATTTTTCTTTAATTTCTTATGAGTTTTCTAGTTATAAAAGCTCTAATTTTAGTAACTATTTCACAAGAAAAGATCTATAGGTACAAAAATTATTTCCTTGGATGTATTTGTGGAATTTTGAGTACTTAATCAATGAGTGTTGGATTCACTTCAAAACAATTACCATAATGCCATTGGGAAAATCCCAAAGTCAGTTCTGCATAGAATTTTGTCTTTCTAACCAGAGTTATTTTAGAGATGCAAGCAGTATGAGGTGAAGGCCATTAGATAGGTATTACAAATACCTTTATTTAGGAATTTTAATTAGTTGTATAACTAAAGATGTGATTTATTTAGTGAAACACTCCTAGATAGTGGGGTTTAATTCCCCAAAATTTAATAGAACTGCAATAAATAGTGAGATCCTTGTTTTTTATAGGTATTTACATAAGTCATCACTGAGTGTTGGAATTAGGTTCAGAAATTTCACATATTGGCTCAAAGAATTTTCTAAAGTCCTAAAAGAATTATTTTTATCATTTTTACTATAGTAGATATATATCCACTTGAGGTGGGACCATAGTGAAATTGTAGGTATGAGGAAAAACTAACAATGGAAACTAGTTTCACCCCATTTAGGTTTACATAACTCCTGGAATACATTTTTGAGTAAAAAGGGAATCTTTTGGTATATTAAATTCTAGGAAAAATCGCAATTACTATTTGGACTAGAATTTAGTTCTGCATGTTTAGGAACACATTAGGGTACATGAAAAAATTTAGATCTAGATAAATACAAGTATTTTACTTTTTTTTGGTATTTAAAACAAACTTGAAAGACATATCTGAATTCCTGGAGAAAAAGGGAAAAAGGGGAACTAGGCATTCGGGCTGGATCTGCATGGTCGTGGGCCACAGAGCCACGGGCCAGCCCAACAGGCGGCGAGACACGCGCAGTAGAATGGGTTTAAATCCTGGCTGTGGCGCCCGGTAGTCAGTGACATACATCCCTAAAGGGGTATCAGAGGATCTGGGCCATTGGATCGAGTGAGATCCGGTGGTGCTAGGTCATCTTCTAGCTTTGGCCATGGGACAAAAGGATGCGAACCCTAGCAAGGATTGAGGGGAGCAGGGAGGCTCACCTGAGGCACGTCGGTGGCCTAGAAGTGGCGATGGAGACTCGGAGCACGAGGCGACCCGGGGGATGGGTTGCATAATTGTTTTTGGTGAAGGCCTAGCGAAACGCGCATCACCATGGCGGGGCATGCTCAGGAGGTTCAGGTTGGCATCGTCTAGGGCGGTCCTGGGCGAAAAAAGACAAGGGTTGGGTAGAGGATGCGAAGAGGAGCCATATTTGGTAGAGAGGGAGGAAGGAGGATGAACAGGACGGAGGCACGGTTTTGGTTTGTCCTTGCAAATCCGAGGAGGATTTCGCCTCTTGGCGGTGGCACTAGGCCTCGGAGAGTCTTTCGTTTGGTGGGGAGACCAGAAGGTGGACTGGGAGGGGAAATAGGGTGGAGAAGCAAACAGGGGTGGCCTCTAGCTTTTTACTCGGGAGGATGCGGTCTACAGTCGACCGAGCTTAAACGAGCCCTGGGAGAGGGAGTGCTAGGCTCTGGTTGGTCGAGGTGGATGTCGGAGGGTGTATGTGTGTTGTGGCGTGCTTGGGACTTAGTCTCTGTGACGGAGCGGGCCGGTGGCCTCAGGAGTGCGCGAGTGGGTGTGACATGGCGCCTGCTCACATGTTGTTCGACAGAACGACTCACGAGCTCTAGGACGCAGTCAAGCATGCGTGAGAGGAGAGGCTAGGCATAGGGTGGTAGGGAGGGGTGGTGTATGTCCCCCGCGCTATCTCACGGTCGGAACTCACCTCAGAACGGGTTGTGCATGCGGGTGACAACATTCTGTCTGACGTGGACAACGTTGGTTGGGGGTCACTAGGGTTTGAGGGTGAGAGATACGAAGGTCAAGGGCGTGTCTGGGGAGCTGCATCACGTAGAGAGGAGTCCAGAGCTGCTGGGACAGGTCGAAGAGAGGGCGTGCATTGGCTAGTAGGGATTTCCTGAATATTGAGCTTGTCCTACTCCCATGTACAAAGCTGGGGCAGGGTTCGAGCAGGGGTTGTGTTTACATAGTTAGGGATATGTGGAGATGGTGTCCAGCAGGACACAAGTCGATAGCACGCTTGATTAAGAGGAAGGGGTGTTTAGGGATCTAGGGGATTCTTAACAAGATGCTTACAAGAGTTGAGGGTAGGGAAGTGCTCATGGCTTCTAAGGCCGGGTTTAGTGCTAGGGCTAGTAGAGGGATAGTAAGGGTGTACATACCTTCCATGCATGCTTCCTAACTCGCCTCCATGCAATAGCAATTAAATTCCAAAGATGGTGAAAATTAAGGTGGTCATCTACTTTAATTCACCAAGGGTTGTAAAGCTTCCATAAAAAGTTACTTAGGATTTTGTCTTATCTAGGGTTAGGGTGGGTTTTTAGTACTAATAACATGGTACTTAGGGGAAGGTTTGAATGGACATGATCTATCACTGTTTGCCTAGACCATAGCTCCAAAAATGGAACATTTTAAGGGATTTTGACTTGTCCAAAATTAGGGTCCTTCCCTAAGGTTTTAATATATTCATACCAAGTTTGGCATGCTATAGAGGAAGATCCATGGATCCATTTGATCGAAGGGGCATATGGTTTGATAGTCCAAGTGATGTAGATTACCATGATACTTAGAGTTGAGGTTGATCATATATGAGCTTTTCTAGGATTGATGCCAAACTTTGAATAAAATAAGGGTGCCAAGGCAGCTTATCAAATTGCCTTCAAAACCATGTGGGTTTTCGAAGCACAAGGATCCAATTGGAACAAGTGAAGTACGGATTGATATACCTTCATGAGTATATTACAATCATGCAAGGGGTTGGTCAAAAAAAGATAGTATGGAGATGTGAGCTTCTTCCAAAGTAGGCTAGTTGATAAGATTTGCAGGAATTATTATTTTCTTGCCTGCAAACCCACCAAGAACCAGTGGGTTAAAATGTGATCTAGCCAAGGGAAAGAGTGGGCCTTGATATTCCTTAAGATGGTTCAAGTGCATTGCCAAAAATGCACAAGGGTTGGAAGTGAGGGTACTCAAAGATGTGATATTGATATCAGATTTCCATACTTAGTCATTTTTGGTAGAGTTGGAGATTTTGACTAGAATATAAGAGAAGGTGGTTTTGAGATGATGCAAGGTTCCAGAGAATAATCAAGTGGATGATGTTGAACGGTAGATGGAGGAGAATTGATCCATTCTTGATATTGGTTTTCATTAACTTGGAAGCTTCTAGAAGGATTAGTGCTAAACTGTTCTGATTTAAGGGTTTTGGTGAGCACCTAGTGTTTAGGGATCAGATCCAGCTTTGTAATCTTGATTACTGTTTAGGGATCTTAGTAGCATCTTGATCCTAGAGTATGAGCCCATATAGTAGCTCGTACTACTCTTAAGCAAACAAGTCAATCAACGGATCAAGGCAATTTATCTACAAACAGATCCACTACCACTACGGTTACCACCAAGCCTAGCTTGAAGTAAATATGGGTATTTTGAAAGGTTTGAGTTTTTAAAAAGGTAAGAACCTTGGTACTTCTACCAAGAATGGAATATAAAAGCTTTATAAGAGGTTTTGGAAAAAAACCTAGAGGTAAAAGTAGTTGGAACTTCTATCTTGAAAACATAAGGTGATTATATCTTATAGATCTCCATAATTTTGTCAATAGAAGCTACTAAAAAGGTTTTTGGGTTGCAAGGCATCTTGGCTCGGGCTTTGAAATGCCCAAACATTTGAGAATATATAAAATGAGCCAAGACAGTTTTGTTAAATACCTTTTGTCAACTGATGCTGAGGTAAGGAATATATCATATGGAATACATTCATATGCACAAGCACCAGCAAACATCAAGCAAACTTTTCATCACTAAACAAGAAAAGGTTTTTGTTCCCCTAATTTTTGCATTCTAGACAACTAATCAGGGTTGCTGAATTTGGGATGTTACATTAGTAAAAACTTAATGTTTGTTAAATCACATTTCATATAGACCGTTGGGATGTTAGATCCAATGGTCCAGAGCAGCTGCATTCATGTTGAATAGTACCTATAGAGCAAACTCCACCATGTTCCAGAACCATCATGTCACCACCCCCAAAATTTAATAGCACGGTAGGATATATTCTCAATATGTTTAGATAGTCTTCATCACAATGAATGATATGCACAAAACTCAAAACACACTTCTCCATCATTCTAGAAACTTCACTCACATACCTACGAACTACTAAGGAAATAATGGTAAACTAGAATTATGAGAAATCCTAAAAGAAAAATTCACTTGAGATTAGAAAGCAATTCGTTGTTGAATCTCACAAGTAAAAGGAGTTACTTGGAATTTTCCCAAATGACTGCAAAGCCATAGTGGAAAAATGGGTGAATGACAAAAGCACAATTTGTCAAGTATTGTACTAATTCAAATGAATTTGATTCAAATGTGCTTAATGTCTAGTGGATTTAAAACTAGTAAAAGTACTAGTATCTCATAGTAAAACTTCAAGTTTGATATTTGATCAAAGGATTTTGAAATTGTTCAAAATGGTGAGTAGATATGCAATTTGCATGAAATTGAGTGGGAGTTATGAAAGTCTTCCTAAAACAATATGTGATTGACATATTTTTGAGTGGGAGCTTATAGGAGTGATTATTAAGTATGTTAAGAATAAAAGCGCACGTACCAATAAATAATGATTTATGACGTATAGAAGCTTATAATAAGTGTATTATAATATTATGTAGCATTCTTTAAGGGATTCTGAAAAGGGTTTCGGAATAGAAGTTAATTAAGGAACTGGTACTTAATAACTCAAATTAGGAATAGTATTAAGTTGAACATCAATGGTTGAAAGAAAGAAAAGGATGATCATCATCCACTATGTTGAGACATAGGTTCTATCTCAGAAAACCATGATGATAACTTAACATAATATGTGATCCAATAAGTAACGTTTGAAAGTGATTAAGTTAGAATCATAGAACGTTGAGCTAAGTTTGTCTGTAGTGTCTAATAGAGAACTGTAGACATGTTTTCCAGATCCATAGAGGATAACATATCTTAAAACATAAAGGGTTATGTTATAAGGAAATATGTTGGAAACTCATGTAATACCGATTAAAGTCAAGTAGGAAGCGAGGTGAACAAAACATCGAAAGCTGCACAGAGTGCACTAGTGTTTCGATGAATACATTTATAATAATAGATAAGGTTACGATCTAAAGTGTTGTATAATCTTATGGCGGGGCTAGCTCACTTTTAACGTAGAATAATGTGTCCTAGGGCACAGTGCCAATGAGAAAGCCCTCAAGGTTGATCTAAAGTCACTGTAGGCTCCTGGAATCAGGCCTCGTTCTGCTGAAATAGCGATGATGCATACACACAGATGTTATCATGTGATGATAAAGTATTAATGTAAATCAAGGTGACATTAGTAAGTTGCAAAGGATTTGGGACTGTAAAGTACAGACCCAAGACTCAACCTCTTCCATGAGCAAGCATGTTCAGGGTACCGGATATATGGTGCCAATGATTAATGAACAAATGCAGCTAGTGTATTTGTACTCTAGTGCAAGTGGGAGACTGTTGGAAATATGCCCTAGAGACAAATAGTAGTAAGGACTATTATCATATTTCATATAGTTTATGATTAAGTTTTATATCATGCTGTAACTGTATTGAGTGGAAATGTCAATACATGTGTGATATACAAACAACTAGGGGTTCCCATTGAAACTCTAGTCACTAGTTCATTGGTTAACAGATGATCAACTTTCCTGATCATGTGGCATTTATGTTAGTTGGAAATATAGTCAATTCATTCTGAGAATGAGATGATGAACCAATACCCGACCTAAACATCGTGACCCGATCATGTCACGAAGTTCAAGTTACGATGATTAGAAATGGATCCTCGTAGACTATTCCTTAGACCGTGAGGCTATATAGATCACTGTCTCCCGAGAGTGCTTAGATAACATCAAGCGCCACTTGGTAATATAATGGTTATAAAGGTGTGTTCAGGTACTCGGAGGAAACCGTAGAGGCAATATATGTCAAGAGCGGGATTTGTCCGACCATGTGATAGGAAGATACTCAAGGGCCCACTCGAAGAAGTTATATCCAATAGCTGCGCAGCGTGTGATTTGATCACGGGGATATCACTTGTCGGAACGAGTCAAGTAGCATTGTTCGATAACGAGATTGAACACGACATGGTGATGTCATTGATCAGATCTCGGGCAATGCAATTATCGAGAGACAAAGGGAATAAGACACGGTTGTCCCAGTTTGAACGACGAAAGATCTTCGTGGAACGCACAGGGGTCACGTGGCCATCCAGGTCCCTCTGTCGATCATTGGTGCGAGAGTGTCCTGACCATGTCTCCAGTGTTCCCGAACCATGGGGTATCATGCTTATGGGCTTGATGATGCTTAGAGAGTGTTTATAGGATCGGTAGAATTGCCGAAGAATAGTAGGGAGAAAACCGGAAGGGTTTCGGTAAGTCTAGAGGATGTCCGGAGTGGACGTGGAAGAGTTCCATAACCATAGAAGTTGAATAATATGTGAATGAATGTTAAATAATTATTTATTCATTTATTCATAATTATTTAATAAATAGAAAATCAATTTAAAAGGTCAAAACACTTAATGGGCCAATTCATGGAGGGGAGAGGGCCCATTAGGTAAAGGACAGAGGGAGAAGGGGCAAGGGGGTTGGCCGGCTGGGCCAAGCCCCCTCGCGCGGGGCCCACTAGGTCTGGCCGGCGGCCTCCCCTCCCCCTCCTCTCCTTTAGTCCCACCCCGGGACATTGAGGGAGGTAGTACCTCCCCTCCCCCTATATATAGTGGGGGTATTTGGCCAAATAAATACAACGAATAATCAATAAAGGTCTTCTCACTTTTGGGAGGACCTCTAATTGATATTTTCTCTCTCTCCCTCTCTCTCCCATGACCGTGGTCCCAAGTCTGGACTGCGTGAACGAGAGACATCTTCACCGCGGAGCGCCGTCGCATTGCGGGATTCGGATCCAGGAGCTCTACTTCCACAACTGCTGCTAGATCGGGGAAGAAGGAGTCATCGTCAGGCACCGGACTTGTGTAACTCCCCGCGAGGTGTCGCACTTGAGGCACTCAAGTTGTTGGAGCCAAGGGAGTGCAAGGACTTCATTATAACCTTGAGGTCGGCTTCGGCTCGTCTACATCAACCACGCTCTCCTGAGCATTGGCAATGCTTTTTAGCTTGAAGGGTAAGTTCGCGAAAAGCCCCTGTCGTTACTGTATTACTAATAGATAAGTCTTGGCAGCATCAGGGGTTCAGGGGCGTAGGGTAAAAAAAAAATTTCATACGCGGAACCCCTACAATGAGCACTATGCACAAACCTGAAAACACACTTCTCAATAATTCTAGAATATTCTTCGTCATTTCTCTAGAGTATGTTGAGTATTAGATAGCTAATAGGCTGATTTCTATAGTACATGATACAAAGTAGAAGAACCAAATTTACACCCGATACTTTATGGATGTGACTCAAAATTATAATTGTTTTTGAGCTTTACCTATTATGATTCTATAAAAAATGATATGTCATACTTTTATTATCTGGTTCTCATCACGTGTGCAAGGCACGTGCAACTTACTAGTTAGACAAAGTGGACAATGCATTTCTTACAGTTCCCTAATTTTAGCACTTTTCAAGCTTCGTATATCATTTTGCCCACTTAGAGGACTTTATGTTGATTTAACGGAATTAGGTGAGATATGAACTACAAGTGTGATAAGTTTGCTCTTGAATTTTTCAAAGGTCGTTTGAAGGTACCAATGCTGTCAATATACCAAGAACCAGCGCGAGTTTTGAGAAATGCAACTATCTTCGTGCTAAGAATCTACTTCATGCGTACAAATTTGATAATGTTTTGAAGACATGGAAATAAAATAAAGAAATTATAACAGACCTGATACTTTTATGTGGCGTCCTCTTACGTGTATTACTCCCTCTGTTTAGAAATATAAGACTTTTTAGTTTTGTGAATCGAATGTATCTAGACGTCTTTTAGTGTATAGGTTCGTAGAGGTTCGGAGTGAACCTATACACTAAAAGGCGTCTATATACATTCATTTCACAAAGCCAAAATTTCTTATATTTCTAAACGGAGGGAGTACTTTCAATTATTACCATTTTCATGGCATGTAGTGCACGTTATATGGTAGGTCATCATGCGTAAATCTTTTCTTTTTTTGTTAAATCTGCAAAAAGTCACTAAAGTGTGCGAAGTTAGCTAGGAAGTTTGAAAAAACCTAGTACTAAAAACGTGGGAATTGTAAAAAAATCTCATGGTCAACTATCACTCTGTGTGATAATTGGGGCACTGGCATTTTCTTTTAACTTTGTTAGGACCCGTAGGAGCGAGGTGCACACGCGGTGTAATGTCATAGCAAAGCTGCGATGGGTTCCTGACATGAGGTACAAAATACGGGGAGTAGTAAAATGCAATGAGATGGGGGGAGTAATTTCTAGCACCCTAGTTATTGCAGCCCCTAATTTCTGGCATCTACCTTTTCTCTCTTCATGCGGTAGAGCGCGAATAACAAAAATAAACCAATGGGAAGAGAATTACGGTGCAGTTAAGAGGCTAGCTCTAACGTTTCCAAGATTTTCTCACCGATTTTCAAGGTCACGTCTTGGTACCAACAAAACAGTCGCAAACAGAGGGATTACATTATTACTACTAGCTAGTACATGTTTTTTTAACATGCAGTACTAGTACTCCATGTTAAGTGGGGATTTGGCTATGCGAGAGGATGCACAATTACCAAGATAAGCATGCAGGCTTGGTTAGGTAGGCACTTAATACTTGAAGGTCAACTATACCAGTGGTAGTAGCTTTCTACCGTTGATTGCTTGTACTAGTACTACTACTAGTAGTATATATGTACTACACTTCCAAAAGCAAGAGAACAAAAGTACCTAGATTGAGCAGCGGTGGAGTCTGTCGCAGAGCGATATCTAGAGAGAGAGAGAGAAGGAAATATGGAGGTTGTGTGGGCGAGCGCCATCCGTCTGATAGAGAAAGCCAGGGATGCCCACCCCCAGGTCGACTCTTTGCAGCACCTCCGTGTCGTGCTGGCACGCGCCGTGGCACGCACCCATTATGACGCTCCGTGCCGTGCTGGCACGCGCCATGACACGCACCCATTATGACGCCATCTTCATAGCCTGGCTCAAGAAGATGATGGACTCTTTCCTCACCAGCTTCGGCATCGTCATAGGCATGGTGGACGACCTCACTGCTCGCCTTCAATCCATGCGCCGTGACGCATACCCAACAGGTACGTTTGTCACAATGCATTCTACCGGCAGCGATACCGTTTTATTCTATGGACTTCATTCATCTAGCCTAGCTATAACTGAGTTTTAGCCCAAATTTTTGGTTCAGGTGTTCTGCCCCAGGTTGTTGCCACACTCATTGTTTTCCTGGCTGGTCTCTCTAGAGACGATCTGTTCCACGCACTGATGGCCCTGCAGCTTTCCGAGGCTTTGCCCGCCACACCAGTGGACGTCTACATGGAGGTAGCTGTTATCGTGCAGCGTCTTGCCCAGCACGACGAGCTGGACCTCTTCATCAGCCTCCTTGAGCAGTGTGTATTCTAGGGTACGTCGGGCGTGAACAATGCCCGCACGGCCGTCATCCTCCGTCGCAGGGATATCCTCGACAGCTTTGCAAAAAAATATGTCAATTTGGCAGGTACCATTGCTCCTCATGGCGCGGACAACTGAGGTTGATGACAAAGGGCATCTCAAGGATTTCGATGTAATTTTATTTTTTGTTGAGGTGCTTTGTATTGTTCGATGTTTCTTTTAATGCCAGGATCTTTTTCGCAAAAAAGGAGAAGGTAATACCTATGATGATGATCCATGGTTACTGTCATTGTGTCATTGATATGGATAGATCATATGTGGGTTCAACAAACATTATGTTTTTATCAACCAACAGTCTTCATAAAGAATAAGGCATACATTAATTCTATTAATAATAACTATATACACATATTGAGAATATACCCTACGGTGATATGGAATTTTTTGGGGAGGGGTGTGACATGATGGTTCTAAGCATGATAGAATTCGCTCTAGCTACTGTTCAACACCAACACATGGAGCAGGACATTGTGAAATCTGCAATGTCCTCTTCCTATATATGCACACCAAGGCAGCTGACCAACACGCTAGAGAATCTTCTAAAAAAAGGAAAAAATAGGGTACACACACAGCACGGCCGTACCAAGGCACACGTGTGCGGCACCACGCAGTGGGACGAGGGAGAGATTAGCCGGCCGGTGCATGCGGGGAGGAGGGGAGAGAGAGGATGGATGGTGAGAGGCAGCGATGGAGAGAGAAAACATAGTAGTACTACTAGTAGTACTGTGCTACTAGTAGTAGGTACATGTACCTCATGTCACAAACCCATCAAATTTGATTTACTCTGACATCGCACTGCCTTCAACTCCTTCGCTGCTCTTGCGCCGCCTCCCGTTTATATTCTCTAATAATCTCTTCTCGCTCTTCGTTGTTTTCCTCTGTTTTTTCTTTGGCAGGTTTGGGGTTAATTTTCTGGTGCCCCTGGTTCAGTAGCAATATGGACTACTCAAGTTTTGCATAATAGTCCTTTTTTTTCTGAAAATTGGGTCTGGGGCATTCAGATCCAAAATAGTCATGCGCAAAATAATTCCGGTCGCTGGTAACTTTTTATTTTTCTTTCAAATGAGGAATTTGCCCCGAAGTACCAAGAAGGTGCGCGTTAAAATCCAAGGGTGGGCATAAAAATTAAAGTACGGACTACTCATGTTTACCATTTTTTCATGGCAGGTACTGAATTCCTAGTTAGTTTCAAGAACTTTCGATGGTTATCGGTTTAGTGAATTCCTAGTTAGTTTCAAAAGATTTTTGGAAAAAATTTAGAACAATATATCATGCTTGCTTTTAGCTTCGATTTTTATATGGATAACGGTGGTAGTACATTTTATATCAATGACCAAAAAAGGAAAATTACACCGAGGTCCACACATTTAGCACGAAGCACCCTAAAATTAAGTAAGGAAAGCAGTCAGGTTCGACTCCTCCTCGATAAAGGAGCTGATCAAGCCATACTCTTCATACTACTCCCTCTTAATTTTTTTAAATATGGGGAAATTTGGCGGCATGCAGATTCTTGGATATGGGATCATCATTAGTATAAAGTATGATGTATATATGGCCATGACCTTGGTATTTCGTCTTGAAGTCCAAGAATTTTCATACTCATTGACAACTAAGATTAAATACATTTAAATTTTACCACTTACTTCTAGGCTCGAATTTTGCAAAGATGGTGGGAGTACATTTTACATCAAGAAAGTAAAAAGGGGAAATTACATTGCGGTCCATACATTTAGCATGCGGCACCCTAATTACATCAAGGTACTATTGATATTCTTTCTTATCTTATCTTACCACTATATAGTATACAAATAACTTTTAATATTGACCGTTCGATCAAGACTCATGAATCCCAACATTGTTAGACGTTGGATCCTCTTCTTTCCATTCTATCATATAGAAGATAATTTTGTTAGTCTTTCTTATCTTATCTACGACTACATAGTGTACGAATAACTTAAACAACATTCACTATTGGATGGATTAAGGGCTCGTGAATCCCAACATTAATTGCATCTTCTTTTCCATTCTATAGCATCATATAGAATATACTATTGTATATCTTATCTTATCTTAGCACTATATAGTGTACGAACAACTTTGAATATTTATTGTTGGATCAAGACTCGTGAGTCCCAACATTGCGAGCCATCGGATATTCTTTTCCATTTTATCATCTTGAAGATACAACTGATAATTCTAGAATCTTCTTAGTCATTTCTCTAGAGCATGTCGAGTATTTGGTAGCTAATAGGTTGGTCTCTACTCCCTCTGTTCTAAAATATAAGATGTTTTAGCTTTTGTAAAATGACTGTATATAGACACCTTTTCATGTGTCGGTTCACTCGGAACCTACAGACTAAAATGCGTCTAGATGCATTCCTTTTACAAAAGCTAAAACATCTCATATTTAGAATGGAGGTAGTACATGATACAAACTAGATGAACCAAATATATACCCGATGCTTTATGGACATGGCTCAAAATTATAATTATTTCACCTATTATAATTTTATATAAAAATGATATGTCATAGTTCTATTATCCGATTCTCACATGTGTAAGGCATGTGCAACTTTATACTGGTAAGTTGCACGTACCATGCACGTGAGACTCAGATAATAGGCGTCTGACATATCATCACTGTATAAAATTATAATTGGTAAAGAAGAAGAAATTATAAATTTGATCAACATCGATAAAGTATGCGTGTATATTTGGTTCTCGTACTTTGTATATCATGTAGAAGTCAACGATTATTGCTATCTAAAACTTGAAAATTGTGGTAACATGGTCCAAAGAAAGGAGGGAGAAGATTCTAGAATAATGGAGAAGTGTGTTTTGAGGTTTGTGCATAGCATTCATTATGCTGAAGACTATCAATAGAATCTTCTAGATGCTAGAATGGAAAAGAAGATACAACAACTAGAAATTTTGGGATTGGTGACTCTTCATCCAACGGTCAACACTCAAAGTTATTCGTACACTATATAGTGGTAAGATAAAATAAGATACATTGCGGATGGCCTAAGTCTACAAGCCTAAAAGACATGTTTATTTTCTCCACAACATATAAGGTGAATCTTAAGAAATGCCACATAGGCCTTAATGTGTGCTTTAATGTACATTGTGGATGCCCTTAGCCATGAGAGAACCTCCAACATCATTGCTATTTTGGACTGCTAAAAACTAGCTATAGGAAGAGGAAAGAGAAGGTTCAGCAATCCCAAAAAATCATGCTTTCCTAGCCTTCGTATAATACTAGTAAGTTGCATGTGCCCTGCATGTGAGATTCAGATAATAGACGTCTGACATATCATCACTATAAAAAATTATAATAGGTAAAGCAGAATAATATAAATTTGATCAACCTCTATAAAGAATAGGTGTATATTTGGTTCTTATACTTTCTATACTAGTAAGTTGCATATGTCCTGCACGTGAGACTGAGATAATAGACGTCTAACATATCATCGCTATATAAAATTATAATAGGTAAAGCAAAAAAATTATAAATTTGATCAACATCTATAAAGTATGGGTGTATATTTCGTTATTGTACTTTATCATGTACAAGTCAATGATTATTTGCTATCTAAAACTTTAAAATTTTGGTAACATGGTCTAGAGAAACGAGGGAGAAGATTATAGAATTATGGAGAAGTGTGTTTTGACTTTTGTGCAAAGCATTCATTGTGATGAAGACTATCAATAGAATCTTCTAGATGCTAGAATGAAAAGGAAGATCCAACAGCTGGAGATGTTGGGATTCACGAGTCTTGATCCAACGGTCAATATTCAAAGTATTTCGTACACTATATAGTGGTAAGATAAGATCATGTAGAAGTCAATGATTATTAGCTATCTAAAACATGAAATTTTTGGTAACATGGTCTAGAGAAACGAGGGACAAGATTCTAGAATGATGGAGAAGTGTGTTTTGAGTTTTTTGCATAGCATTCATTGTAATAAAGACTATCAATAGAATCTTCTAGGCCGTTCAAAAAAATAGAATATTCTAGATGCTAGAATGGAAAAGGAGATCCAACGGCTAGAATGTTGGGATTCACCAGTCTTGATCCAACGGTCAATATTCAAAGTTATTCGTACACTATATAGTGGTAAGATATGATACGATGATAAGATAAGATAAGATAAGATCAGATAAGATATAGCAATCGTACTGTTTTTTCTGTGTGTGCTAACAGGTGGGGCGAGTATGTCATACACTCCGATCCATCTAGATACACAATAGCACATATATATGTTCTCCCTCCGATCCATATTAGTTGACTTACGTTTGTCTAGACTCTAGATATGGATGTATCTAGCACTAAAACTTGACTAGATACATCCGTATCTAGATGAACTTAAACCAACAAATATGGGTCGAGGGGATTATATGTTTGTAGCATAGCTTGCTCTCATACATATACTCATACTAAAACATCTCATGTATATGGATATGTATATGTACACGCCTGCAGATACTTGGTCACTCACACGTCACACACACGCGCAAACAGCTATACGTATACATGTACATGGCTGCACACATGACGTCACACACACGCGCAAACAGTTATACTTATACACTTCACAATCCATATGCATCAATTGTTTTATATGTGATGATTCAACTTGAGCATTGCGAAGTAGATTGGATGAGCACATGGACATATGATGTTCGCATATCATGTCAAATTCCCAAGATTTTAGCTTTAACACATGGGCTTTTCTGTAAACAACAATGCCTTGCGTGGGCCCATAAATTACCACCGCCTCACTTTTCTTTTCTTATCTTATCTTACATCTTACAACTATATAGTGTACGAAGAACTTTGAACACTGGTCATTGAATCAAGATTGTCAAATCCCAACATTGCTAGTGGTTGTATCTTCTTTTCTATTATGGGATCTAGAATATTCTATTGATAGTGTTTAGCATAATGAAATTTATGCACAAACCTCAAACACATGTTACCAAAGTAGCTAATAAAGGTTGAAATCTACATTATATAAAGCACAAGAACCAAATATACACCCAATAATTTATGGACCTAGCTCAGAAGTATAATTATTTTTTCGAGCATTACCTATTATAATTTTATAGTGATGATATGTCATACTTCTAATGTCTGAGTCTGGCATGCATATCAGGTGCAACTTACTAGTATGAACTAGCCCGCAAAACTTCCGGCTAAGGACAACTCAACGCGATTAAATTCGCTCAGTTCATTCAAATTCCATCCATTCCGTTTGAAATAAACTAAACTGCGCTCGGGGTGCAAGGTGTGGGGCTAGTTTTTCCCATTTACAAGATGTGAGACTAATTTGCACCCTGGATGTAAGAAGCGGGACTAAAACTGTAGCTCCTTGCCAAACTAGCTTTCCATGGGCATAGAATTGACAAAGCGAATACAGAGCTCGTTCTTACAGGGACTGGACCGCGTTTCGACGAATCCTTGCAAGGTGCTTGTTGTAATTTTGTGGGACATGGTTGTGTCTCCTTGTTTTCTTGTGGTCCTTTCTGTAAAATGTACCTACAGCTTCATTACCACTGTGTGTTAAAAAACCACACCATAAGCCAAAAAGTACACCTTAAGAGCTATCCATATGCATAGTGGAGCTTGTCCACAAGCCAAAAAGCTTAAGTGTGACCCATAAGCTTAGGGCATCACCTATGTATAAGGTGAACTTTGGCCATAAGGTGGGTCCCACACAGCTTGTGGAAGTAGCTATAATGTATAAAGTCAACTTATTTATAAGTTGGGACCCATATGTCTACAAAAAGTATACACATGCAAGAGAGAGAGGAGAGAGTAAATAATTTTATATTACTTATAGACAAGCCACAAGCTTATGGGTCACCCTTAAGAAAATTTCCTTAAGGTGAAGCTCTAATATGTATGTGGTCATCCATAAGTACTACTTTTTGCTTGTGGACACCCTTATGGACAACATAGTGGATGCCCTTAGGGCATCACCTATGTGATGTGAACTTTACCATAAGACGGGACCCACCTCTCTTGTAAAATAGTCCACTATGTATAAGGTGAACTTTAGCCATAAGATGGGACCCACATGTCTCATCCGACATACTCATGCATGAGAGGGAAGAGAGAGTAAATTATTTTCTATTGCTTGTGGACAACCCATAAGCTTATGGCATCCACTATGTGCAAAAAACCACACCTTAATTCCTCCTCTCTTCCAAAACCCCTAATCAATGAAATACAGACACTTCCTTGCGATGGCGTCAGCGAGCAAGAATAGTGAGCATGATTCTGATCTTTTTCATGACGTGTTTACCAAAGGCCCCTTTGAAGAACTCATAACCCTATGCGACGTCATCACCACCGCCAGCCTAATCAGTTTGTCCTAAATTTTTCTTGAATCTACGAAAGCTAGTGCAACTCTAGATGCTTCAATGCCTTTTGGCCTCCCATGTGTTCTTCATTCCCCCATGACAAAGGGACCACTAGATTTCTTGCATTACTTCAAAATTGATAGCCTCCCATGCAAGTTGTCACTGCTGGACAGGTTCTCCTCAGATGCTATGGTATCAGGCTATACTTCTAGGCAGTGGGTAGGCGACAATGGAGATCGGACTGCCACGACTGGCTTCAGAGGCAAGTTGGAGCTTTGCAACGTGTACACTCGTCGCCTCTCCCAGCATTGTCATTCCAAGAAATCGACCAGCCAACCATGTTCTCGTTGGATAATGATCTTCTAGCTGTAATGCAGAAGATTGCTATTTTCCAAGTTCCCATAGCTGCTGGGAGATATAAAGATTTCTCGCTTGATGTAGTCTTCAACATCATAACTACCATCCTTCAGGGCGGTGATGATGGATGGACAGTTCTTCCACTTCCTCTTAACCACACCCTAAGCCCTTATAGTTACAATGATGGAATTACCCATGACGGACTGGTGTTCGCCACAACTCGGTATGGCAACGTTTATGTTTGGGATCCTCTGCATCCTGGTAATTATTCCTTCATATGTAGTGTACTGGCTTAATTACTCATGTGCCTAAGCTATTGTACTGAATTGATATAGGGAGTGTTTCGTTTAAATTAAAATACGAGTAGTTATTTTAGACTCTATGAACTGTACGAATCATAGTTTTTCTGTAGGATTTTTTATTATAGCAGTCGTTTGATTCATCGGATTGAATTATGCACAGTAGATTTTTCCGGATGTCTTTTAATTCATTGGATAGGAATTTAAGATCTACTTGAACCTCTTGAAAAGAATTTGTTCAATGGTTTTATCGTGCAATGTAATCCAACACACCATAATCCTTCAGAAGTATAAATGGACATGCAAATGTAAATCATGTGTCTTTCCTATCCTATGTTTTTTGCATTTGCACGGGTTTACAACATGTTCCCCTGCAAAGGAACCGGTCAATTATCTTTGCATTTTTTTAGACAAAACGAGCCAAAAATTGCCCGTCTTTTTCAAAGAAAGATGAGTCCGTTGTCTGGGAAATTTCCCTATTATATAATGCTTTGTTTCCTTTGCATGATTCTAGACAATAGTTGTTTTTCCTATGTTTGAGCTACTTTGCATGCAACTTAATTAGAAAGAAATTTTTCAGTCGGATTCACTATATCATGCTACCGGAATCATAAGTTAACGCATTCTGCTACCTTTTTCAAGGTCCTGCGCTGGTCTTGGTGCGACTAGCTGCCACAGATGAGTTGGTGGATTCATTTCTTAATGCTACTGGAGACGAGCACAACTATTTTTTTAGTTTTTGGTGGCTAGCAAGATCTGCAGATGGTTCTAGACTTCTTCATATATATACGCTTGGTGCTTCTTATGAACCCAGTCATCTTACTTGCCATTGCCGCCATCGTACTGGTGCTGCTCATCCTCGTGTTATACACTACAGTCGCACAATCTCCACTTATACTTTCGGGTTTGGCTTCTTGGTGTTCTCAATGAACACTAGTCAGGTTGATCAAGCTAATCCATGGGAAATGATTGCTGACCTTGGATCAAATTCTCTTTTGCTTGGAGTGAACTATCCAATTATCATGCGCGTAGGCGGTGCAGATCTTACCTCAGGTTATCTGACGAGCAGCAATTGTGTATATATCTTACCAACTGTAGCATGGCTTTCCAAAGAGTGGCAGCCTAAATTATGCCGCTTCAGTCTGAGTGGTAAACACCGTGGTGTTACTTCTGAAATCAATGTCCTTGAGGAAATTACTAACCCTCGCTTCTGAACAGGAATAGTGAAGCATCCGCTTTGGTTCGTACCAACCTTCACGAACGCCATCAATTGGAACCGGCCTCATGCTTAACTAAGAAACAAGACATGTTGCCACAGTATGTACTGATGCAATCCATATGTAATAGTTGGTACTACAATTAGAGAATTAGTTCTCGACCATGTTGAATAGTTTAAATTGTTTGGTTGCCTGAAGTCATCGGCTTTCAACTTGTTGGTATCCTCTCCTTTGAAACATGTCCTTATATCGGTACTATGTTTAGTTACTCATATGAACTTGACTATATTTTTTGGACCTTTAGCATAATACACTTTAGTCCACTGATTCTAGAGTTCCTTTAGAAATTATGGAAATTTTAGCATCAACGGGATGTTACAGACCACATGCCATACACTTGAACAATCACCTCAATGCTTGTGTAAGGGTCGTACTCTATGAAAAAAACCTTGGCTTCAACGATTCTAGCGTCATGCACTAGTCTTTGGTTAAGCTGATATGACGAGACCATATTTTTTAGAGATTTATCTTATCTTATCTTACCACTATATAGTGTACGGTTAACTTTCAACGTTAACCATTGTATCAAGACTAGCAAATTCCAACATTGCTAACCCTCGAATCTTCTTTTCCATTCTAGCATCTACTCACTCCGTTTCATAATATAAGATGTTTTAACTTCTGCGAAACAAATGTATCTCGATGACTTTTAGTGCGTGGTTCACTCCAAACCTACACAGTACTTTTAGTGTGTAGTAAAAGATGTCTATATACATTTGTTTCACAAAAGCTAAAGCATCTTATATTTTGAAACAAAGGAAGTAGGAGATTCTATTGATACTAGACTTTAGCACAAGGAACGCTATGCACAAGTACAAGAACCAAATATACACCCGATACTTTATGGAAGTGGCTAAAAAATATAATTATTTTCTTAGCTTTACCTATTACTACTTTATGGAGTAGTACAATTTTATATTGTGATGATAGGGCATTCTACTAGACAGCATTGGCATGCTAGACTAGCTAGCTAATTAGTAAAGTTTCCTCGATGCTACAGTACTAGACAGCATTGGTGTGCTACACTAGCTAGCTAATAATTAAAGTCTTCTCGATGTAGCTGTGCCCTGCAGCAGAAGACCGACGAAGGAACACGCAAAAAACTCCTCATTCAAAGAGCCATACCATCTTCCCCATCTCCGGAAGTATTTTGTATCGTCTCTAACGCGCGCTTCACTCATTTTCCTCGCCATCTTGCCCACAACATCGGTCCTTCCAGGCCGCCACCCCTCTCCTCCAAAACCTCCCAACAATCATAGATTGATCTGCCTCGCCCACAAACCATCGGGACGCGATGGAAGATTCGGGGCCCAACCAGTGATACGACAGATGGACCAACATCGGCGCCAACGTGTTCGATGAGATCGCTATGCATATGGACAATACCAGCGCCATCCGGCTGGCCGTATGCTCCAAGGAGTTGAACCTCTGAGTCACCAGTGGAAAAGGTAGCAGATGCCCCAACGACGGTTGCGGGACATTGGTCGCCTACCATTAGGTCCACAACCACAAGATCGCGTGCGCGCAGGGCCCTTGCAACTACATGGAGGACGGATGCATTTTTCCAGCTTCGCCGGCAGTGCTCCTCACCCACCTCCGTGAAGCTCAATCGATGAGGGTGCAAAGTTTCCGCTACGGCAAAACACGCAGGTACTCCTCTAAGCCTGCCAGCAATAGGCCTGTGGACAGTAGATATCATCAGATCCGGGGAAGATGGTACTATGTTTGCAGTGTGATTTCGCACGCGCCAAACGCTACACGTCGTATCTATCATATGCGTCAGGTCGGCGGCATGCTTGTCACTGCGGTACATGGTGAAGTTTTGGTCGTCGATCGTGATTGAGGGGAGAAGGATAAAAAATTCCGGGCTATGCATGCTGGAGAGCACCGTGTCGCCCGACGGCATACCATTCGATAGCTGCAATGGATCCTACCGGTGCCGATGTCGCACCTAGTCGCTCGTCGACCGACGGTGTTCACCCTAGAATACTATCTTCGGATTAACAGGATTCATGAGTGAGATAAACACATCTTAATGTTCGTTGGAGTATTTGAACTGCTAGAAAGACTTACTATCTATTCTTAGTAGTTGTTCTTAGGAGTATTTTTATGGAGTTCAACTACTGCTAATGTATTTTGTAGTAATACCTAATGTATGTACTGGTACTTATCGTTTTGGGAGGCGTGGTTCCCTATCTTAAGGTAGTCCTGAGTATTTTCTATGGAGTTCTTCCTCTACTTGTTCAGATCGACCGATGAAGTGCAGAATATGGTCTCGCTTTACTTTTAAATCAGGCCTCTACACCTATTGAATTTTAATGTATGCATTCCCGAATCTGTCAATTATTGTCTGTGTACTTCTAATTCGGTCAGTTTGAAATGCTGCTAAATCTGTCAAGTGCTGCTGGATATGAACTGGGAATCTGTCAAGTGCTGCTGAATATGAACTGGGAATCTGTCGATATTTTTTTGGTCTTACTCTGTACTACTAAATCTTTTAAATGCTATTGAATTTGTCAAATGTTCTGTTGTTACTATTAGTACGTACAATACAATATTTTGTAGAACTAACTATGATGTACTTATACTTGTTTAGATCAAGTGCAGCAGATTGTCTTGCTTTTCTTTTGGAACTTGGCATTTTATAGAACTAATACTTATGTACTGCTACTTGTTAAGATCAAGTGCAGTAAATGGTCTTGCTTTTCTTTTGTAACTTGGCCTTGTCATAAACTTATAATCTTGACGAGGCTTTGGGCATTTTGAGAAGCCTATGGGGGTCACACACAGGCATCGATGTGAGAAGGAGGCATGCACAGAAAAGTAGACTTGATCACTAGTTTTTCTTGCTCCAATGATCGAGTGTACGGAGAAAAGGACAAACCGAATCAGCCACTTCGAAATGTTGTTGAATATGTCCAAGTGATGCTGAATGTGAGTTGTGAATCTGTCCATATTTTTCATTCTTATTATGTACTGCTGCATCTTTCAAATGCTACTGAACCTAACAAAAGTTTTGTTTGGTACTTTTTCAGATCGACCGGTCGAGTGTAGAATATGGTCTCGCTTTCCTTTTGAATTAGTCCTTGCTACATCTATTGAATTTCAATGTCCGCATTGCTAAATCTGTCAATTCTTTGGTCATTGTCTCTGTACTGCCACAAGCGCTCACTTTGAAATGTTGTGCTGACTCTGTCAAGTGCTGCTGAATATGAACCGGGAATCTTTCTGATATTTTTACGGTCTTATTATATACTACTGAATCTTTCAAATGCTACTGAATATATCAAATGTTCTATCGTTACTATTAGTACAATATTTTGTAGAACGAAATGTGATGTACTGATACTTGGTTAGATGAAGTGCATCAGATTGTCTTGCTTTTCTTTTGAAACTTAGCATTGTCACATTTATTTGGATGAGTCTTGGGCGTTTTGTGTTGCTATGGGCGGCCACACAGGCATTGACGTAAGGAGGAGATACTCACACAGAAGCAGACTTGATCATAAGTTTTGCTTGCTCTAATGATTGAGTCTATTCGAGAATAGGCAAAATTGATCACGCGGCAAGGTTATTTTAGCTGGAATAAGAATTGATTCTCTCTGTACTGCTATTGAATTTCAAGCAGGAAAGCTACTAAATCTCTCAAATGTTCTGTCGATGTTATTACTAAAGCATTTTGTGCAACTAATACTGATGTACTGGTATTGTATTTCATTGTCTGTATTGCTGAATTGGTCACTGTTGAAATGCTGTTGAATTGGTCAAGTGCTCCTGAATATAAACTTCGAATCTGTTGATAATTTTTCTACCTCATTCTGTACTACTGAATTTTGACATGAATATCTGCCAAAAGAATTATTGCTTGTCCCTGCCCTCGCAGAGGTCTTTGTTTTGAATACGATAGAGCATATCACAATGCAATTTTTATTAACCAGGAGAACAGATCTAGTACTCCCTCCGATCCAAATTAATGTTCTCACATTTGTCTAGATTCTGACATATGTAGTCATGTTTTAGTGCTAGATACGTCTGAGATCTAGCAAAATCCGAGAACATTAATTTGGATCAGAGGGAGTAGCTCATTCAGCCCCTCTTTCGCCCAGAACATTTTAATTCAGTCTTTTCGGGGTCAGGGATTGCTGACAACAGCCCAGTGAAATTTTAGAAAGGAGCCCATGGAGCATAGCCAAGAACATATTAATTCGGCCTTTTAGGAGTCAGCGGACTACTAAGCATAGCCTAGTGAAATTTGAGAATGAAGCCCATGGAGCATAGCGTATGGAATATAACCCACATATAGAAATAGCCAAATTCTTTTTAATTCGGCCTTTTGGGCATTCCCCCACCTCTCATAATAAAAAAATATGTTTATCCATGTTTTTAAGAAAATACCCCATTATGTGGCATTTTATAAATTGAGATGCCAAGAGCGCTACCCTTTTATATTTTAAAAGAGATAAACATAGATACACAAAATATTTTAAGAAGACTAATACATAAGTTGTAGTACTAATAAAAGTTTAATGATATTTTTTCTAAAAATATCTTTGTTGTAGTGGAAACGCACTCAGTTTACGTTTATTTGATTTGAAGGTCTTTTGTTCAAATCGCCTCTATGTGTGTGTATATCTTGGGTTTATATTTTCTTCTTCTAGCAATATCGCATGGAGTGGCTAACATCACGGACCCACCAACATGCAGCATCCCTCGAGTTTTTTTAAGGGTGTGTTCGAAAAATAAGTTTAAATACTTGGACAGAGAGGCTGGCATCAAGGACCCACCAGACAGAACATACAAGGCTGCATCGAGGACCCACAAGCTAGAACATGCCAGAAAGGCTGACATAAGGGCCCCAGTAGTAAGACCATACACAACTGCCATGGTGAAAACAGTGGACGCGGCCAAAAAAGTCCATCATACACACGTTACACTTACAGAGAAGCTGACATGTTGGACCCAGCAGACCCAAGCATAACCCATGCAATTAGCCTATCAGCCCCAATCATATCCCAATACCTTCTAATTCGACCTTTTCGTGGTCTTGTGGCCATTGACCATAGCCCATTCCATTTAGGAGTGAGTCCATGGAATATAAGCCATGCTGAATAGGGCATCCACCCCGAGTTAGCCCAGAATCTTTTTAATTCGGCATTTATGAGCATTTTTTGTACTCTTAGGCTCACATCTGGGACCCAAAAAACAGTCCAACATTCACATGTTTCTTTCAAATAGAGGCTGTCAGCTGGGACCCAGCATAGACACGATTCCTGCACAGAGGTGGTTGACATCTGGGACCCAGCATAGATACGATTCCTGCACAGAGGTGGTTGACATCTGGGACCCAACAAGTTGCCAAGGTCAAAACAGCGGACATGGCCAAAAAAAGTCCATCATACGCACGTTTCATTTACAGAGAGGTTGATATATGTGACCCAGCAGCGCAACCTTATACAGATGGTGCATCGAGCAACATTTCCAGTTCGAAACAGGGAGGCGCGAGCGAGAATTTTTTTAGCATGCACATGTTTCTTGTAATGAGGGGCTGAAATGGGGGACCCAGCAGCGTGAGAAAACGACATATTCATCGAGCAATGCTATCTAGTTCAGAATAGGGTGGCACTAGAGAAGAAAAAATTCCATCATACCCACGATTCTTCTAATATGAGGATGACATAAGGGACCCACCAGCCTGAATAAAAACGGCTGATGCAACGAGCAATGCTATTAAGTTCAGAACACGAAGGTGTGATAGAGGGTAAAAAATCCATCATACACACGTTACTTCTAATGAGAGGATGACATGTGGGGCCCAGCAACGTGATTAAATGGTAGATGCATCGAGTAATGCTATCAACTTCAGAAAAGGGAAGCGCGAGCGAAGGAAAAAAAATCCATCATACACACGATTCTTCTAATGAGAGGTTGACATGTGGGACCTAGCATACTGACTAAACGGCACACGCCTCGAGTACCGTTATCGAGTTCAAATCTGGGAGGCGTGACCAAAAAGTATGGTCCGCTAGAGACATTGACGTCTAGGGCCCAAACGCCTCAAAAGTCTTCAGCGAGTCAACATCGCACGAGGAAACGAAAATCTTGCTTCTACCATGCGCCAGCCGAGCTTCCTCCATGTTTTTAGCGATTCTGTCATAGTAGAGGGCCGTGAAAAAGGAAAAAAAAAGTTTTCCATCAGCCATGGCAGAGCCGAGAATTTCATCGCGGAAGACGAGCCTTCTACGACGACTGTAGGGCCAAGTCATTGCAGAAGGCAACTTTTCTTGTAGTGTGTGATAATGCAACATCTGTCACACTAGTGCTTCATTGCATTCTAATATTTTATTCCAACATGTTCTAGGGTTTCGGCCATGGTTTGACACATGGAGTGTCATTGCAAGTGTTCTTTTCCAAACCACAATGATCCACATGACCACACACTCAAGTGGGTGTGGTGATGTAACCTCTGTCACACTAGTGCTCCATTGCATCCCAATGTTGCATGCCAACATGTTTCTAGGCTTCCAAACCATGGTTTGACACAAGGAGTGTGATTGCATGTGTTCTTTTCCAAACCACAATGCTCCACATGACCACACACACTCAAGTAGGTGTGGTGATGCAACCTCTATCACACTGGTGCTCCATTGCATTCCAATGTTGCATTCCAACATGTTCTAGGGATTTCTGACCATGGTTTAACACATGGAGTGTCATTGCATGTGTTCTTTTACAAAACACAAAGATCCACATGACCACACACACTCAAGTAGGTGTGGTGATGCAACCTATATCACACTGGTGCTCCATTGCATTCCAATGTTTTATTCCAACATGTTTCTAGGATTTCTGACCATGCTTTGACACATGGAGTGTCTTCGCATGTGTTCTTTTCCAAACCACAATGATCCACATGACCAACACACTCAAGTGGGTGCGGTGATGCAACCTCTGTCACACTGGTGATCCATTGCATTCCAATGTTGCATTCCAACATGTTCAAGGGATTTCTGACCATGGTTTGACACATGGAGTGTAATTGCATGTGTTCTTTTCGAAACCACAACGATCCACATGACCACACACTCAAGTGGGAGTGGTGATGCAACCTCTATCACACTTTTGCTCCATTGCATTCCAATATTGCATCCCAACATGTTCTAGGGCTTTCTAACTATGGTTTTACACATGGAGTGTCATTGCATGTGTTTTTTTTCAAAACCATAATGATCCACATGACCACATACACTCAAGTGGGTGTGGTGATGCAACCTCTATCACATTGGTGCTCCATTGCATTACAATGTTATATTCCAACATTCTCTAGGGCTTTCTAAACATGGTTTTACACATGGAGTGCCATTGCATGTGTTCTTCTCCAAACCACAATGATCCACATGACTACACACACTCAAGTGGGTGTGGTGATGCAACCTCTATCACACTAGTGCTCCATTTCATTCCAATGTTGCATTCCAACATTTTCTAGGGATTTCTAAACAAGGTTTGACACATGGTGTGTCATTGCATGTTTTATTCTCCAAACCACAATGATCCACATGACCACATACACTCAAGTGCATGTGGTGATGCAACCTCTCTCAGGCTGGTGCTCCATTGTATTCCAATGTTGCATTCCAACATCCTCTAGGGATTTCTGACCATGGTTTGACACATGGAGTGTCCTTGCATGTGTTATTTTACAAACCACAATGATCCACATGACCACACACACTAAAGTGGGTGTGGTGATGCAACCTCTGTCACACTGGTTCTCCATTGCATTCCAACATGTTCTAGGGCTTTGTGACCATGGTTTTGCACATGGAGTGTCATTCCATGTGTTCATTTCCAAACCACATTGATCCACATGACCACATACACTCAAGTGGGTATGGTGATGCAACCTCTATCACACTTTTGCTCCATTGCATTCCAATATTGGTTTCCAACATGTTCTAGGGATTTCTAACCATGGTTTGACACATAGAGTGTCATTGCATGTGTTTTTTCCAAACCATAATAATCCACATGACCACACACACTCAAGTGGGTGTGGTGATGTAACCTTTGTCACACTGGTTCTCTATTGCATTCAAATGTTGCAATCAAATAGGTACAAGGGATTTCTAACCATGGTTTGGCACATGGAGTGTTATTACATGAGTTCTTTACCAAACCACTATGATCCATATGACCACCCACACTCGAGTGGATGGGGTGATGCAACCTCTATCACACTGGTTCTTCATTGCATTCGAACATTGCATTCCAACATGTTCTAGGCCTTTCTGACCATGGTTTGACAAATGGAGGGTCATTTCATGTGTTCGTTTCCAAACCACAATGATCCACATGACCACACAAACTCAAGTCGGTGTGGTGATGCAACCTCTATCACACTGGTGCTCCATTGCATGTGGCAGTTGCATTCCAACATGTTCCTAGGCTTTCTGACCATGGTTTTACACATGGAGTGTCATTGCATGTGTTCTTTTCCAAACCATAATGATCCACATGACCACATACACTCAAGTGGGTGTGGTGATGCAACCTTTGTGACACTGGTGCTCCATTGCATCCCAATGTTGCATGCCAACATGTTTCTAGGCTTCCAAACCATGGTTTGACACAAGGAGTGTGATTGCATGTGTTCTTTTCCAAACCACAATGCTCCACATGACCACACACACTCAAGTAGGTGTGGTGATGCAACCTCTATCACACTGGTGCTCCATTGCATTCCAATGTTGCATTCCAACATGTTCTAGGGATTTCTGACCATGGTTTAACACATGGAGTGTCATTGCATGTGTTCTTTTACAAAACACAAAGATCCACATGACCACACACACTCAAGTAGGTGTGGTCATGCAACCTATATCACACTGGTGCTCCATTGCATTCCAATGTTTTATTCCAACATGTTTCTAGGATTTCTGACCATGCTTTGACACATGGAGTGTCTTTGCATGTGTTCTTTTCCAAACCACAATGATCCACATGACCAACACACTCAAGTGGGTGCGGTGATGCAACCTCTGTCACACTGGTGATCCATTGCATTCCAATGTTGCATTCCAACATGTTCAAGGGATTTCTGACCATGGTTTGACACATGGAGTGTAATTGCATGTGTTCTTTTCGAAACCACAACGATCCACATGACCACACACTCAAGTGGGAGTGGTGATGCAACCTCTATCACACTTTTGCTCCATTGCATTCCAATATTGCATCCCAACATGTTCTAGGGCTTTCTAACTATGGTTTTACACATGGAGTGTCATTGCATGTGTTTTTTTCAAAACCATAATGATCCACATGACCACATACACTCAAGTGGGTGTGGTGATGCAACCTCTATCACATTGGTGCTCCATTGCATTACAATGTTATATTCCAACATTCTCTAGGGCTTTCTAAACATGGTTTTACACATGGAGTGCCATTGCATGTGTTCTTCTCCAAACCACAATGATCCACATGACTACACACACTCAAGTGGGTGTGGTGATGCAACCTCTATCACACTAGTGCTCCATTTCATTCCAATGTTGCATTCCAACATTTTCTAGGGATTTCTAAACAAGGTTTGACACATGGTGTGTCATTGCATGTTTTATTCTCCAAACCACAATGATCCACATGACCACATACACTCAAGTGCATGTGGTGATGCAACCTCTCTCAGGCTGGTGCTCCATTGTATTCCAATGTTGCATTCCAACATCCTCTAGGGATTTCTGACCATGGTTTGACACATGGAGTGTCCTTGCATGTGTTATTTTACAAACCACAATGATCCACATGACCACACACACTAAAGTGGGTGTGGTGATGCAACCTCTGTCACACTGGTTCTCCATTGCATTCCAACATGTTCTAGGGCTTTGTGACCATGGTTTTGCACATGGAGTGTCATTCCATGTGTTCATTTCCAAACCACATTGATCCACATGACCACATACACTCAAGTGGGTATGGTGATGCAACCTCTATCACACTTTTGCTCCATTGCATTCCAATATTGGTTTCCAACATGTTCTAGGGATTTCTAACCATGGTTTGACACATAGAGTGTCATTGCATGTGTTTTTTCCAAACCATAATAATCCACATGACCACACACACTCAAGTGGGTGTGGTGATGTAACCTTTGTCACACTGGTTCTCTATTGCATTCAAATGTTGCAATCAAATAGGTACAAGGGATTTCTAACCATGGTTTGGCACATGGAGTGTTATTACATGAGTTCTTTACCAAACCACTATGATCCATATGACCACCCACACTCGAGTGGATGGGGTGATGCAACCTCTATCACACTGGTTCTTCATTGCATTCGAACGTTGCATTCCAACATGTTCTAGGCCTTTCTGACCATGGTTTCACAAATGGAGGGTCATTTCATGTGTTCGTTTCCAAACCACAATGATCCACATGACCACACAAACTCAAGTCGGTGTGGTGATGCAACCTCTATCACACTGGTGCTCCATTGCATGTGGCAGTTGCATTCCAACATGTTCCTAGGCTTTCTGACCATGGTTTTACACATGGAGTGTCATTGCATGTGTTCTTTTCCAAACCATAATGATCCACATGACCACATACACTCAAGTGGGTGTGGTGATGCAACCTTTGTGACACTGGTGCTCCATTGCATCCCAATGTTGCATGCCAACATGTTTCTAGGCTTCCAAACCATGGTTTGACACAAGGAGTGTGATTGCATGTGTTCTTTTCCAAACCACAATGCTCCACATGACCACACACACTCAAGTAGGTGTGGTGATGCAACCTCTATCACACTGGTGCTCCATTGCATTCCAATGTTGCATTCCAACATGTTCTAGGGATTTCTGACCATGGTTTAACACATGGAGTGTCATTGCATGTGTTCTTTTACAAAACACAAAGATCCACATGACCACACACACTCAAGTAGGTGTGGTGATGCAACCTATATCACACTGGTGCTCCATTGCATTCCAATGTTTTATTCCAACATGTTTCTAGGATTTCTGACCATGCTTTGACACATGGAGTGTCTTCGCATGTGTTCTTTTCCAAACCACAATGATCCACATGACCAACACACTCAAGTGGGTGCGGTGATGCAACCTCTGTCACACTGGTGATCCATTGCATTCCAATGTTGCATTCCAACATGTTCAAGGGATTTCTGACCATGGTTTGACACATGGAGTGTAATTGCATGTGTTCTTTTCGAAACCACAACGATCCACATGACCACACACTCAAGTGGGAGTGGTGATGCAACCTCTATCACACTTTTGCTCCATTGCATTCCAATATTGCATCCCAACATGTTCTAGGGCTTTCTAACTATGGTTTTACACATGGAGTGTCATTGCATGTGTTTTTTTCAAAACCATAATGATCCACATGACCACATACACTCAAGTGGGTGTGGTGATGCAACCTCTATCACATTGGTGCTCCATTGCATTACAATGTTATATTCCAACATTCTCTAGGGCTTTCTAAACATGGTTTTACACATGGAGTGCCATTCCATGTGTTCTTCTCCAAACCACAATGATCCACATGACTACACACACTCAAGTGGGTGTGGTGATGCAACCTCTATCACACTAGTGCTCCATTTCATTCCAATGTTGCATTCCAACATTTTCTAGGGATTTCTAAACAAGGTTTGACACATGGTGTGTCATTGCATGTTTTATTCTCCAAACCACAATGATCCACATGACCACATACACTCAAGTGCATGTGGTGATGCAACCTCTCTCAGGCTGGTGCTCCATTGTATTCCAATGTTGCATTCCAACATCCTCTAGGGATTTCTGACCATGGTTTGACACATGGAGTGTCCTTGCATGTGTTATTTTACAAACCACAATGATCCACATGACCACACACACTAAAGTGGGTGTGGTGATGCAACCTCTGTCACACTGGTTCTCCATTGCATTCCAACATGTTCTAGGGCTTTGTGACCATGGTTTTGCACATGGAGTGTCATTCCATGTGTTCATTTCCAAACCACATTGATCCACATGACCACATACACTCAAGTGGGTATGGTGATGCAACCTCTATCACACTTTTGCTCCATTGCATTCCAATATTGGTTTCCAACATGTTCTAGGGATTTCTAACCATGGTTTGACACATAGAGTGTCATTGCATGTGTTTTTTCCAAACCATAATAATCCACATGACCACACACACTCAAGTGGGTGTGGTGATGTAACCTTTGTCACACTGGTTCTCTATTGCATTCAAATGTTGCAATCAAATAGGTACAAGGGATTTCTAACCATGGTTTGGCACATGGAGTGTTATTACATGAGTTCTTTACCAAACCACTATGATCCATATGACCACCCACACTCGAGTGGATGGGGTGATGCAACCTCTATCACACTGGTTCTTCATTGCATTCGAACGTTGCATTCCAACATGTTCTAGGCCTTTCTGACCATGGTTTGACAAATGGAGGGTCATTTCATGTGTTCGTTTCCAAACCACAATGATCCACATGACCACACAAACTCAAGTCGGTGTGGTGATGCAACCTCTATCACACTGGTGCTCCATTGCATGTGGCAGTTGCATTCCAACATGTTCCTAGGCTTTCTGACCATGGTTTTACACATGGAGTGTCATTGCATGTGTTCTTTTCCAAACCATAATGATCCACATGACCACATACACTCAAGTGGGTGTGGTGATGCAACCTTTGTGACACTGGTGCTCCATTACATTCCAATGTTGCATTCCAACAGGTTTCTAGGCTTCTTGACCATGGAATGACACATGGAGTGTCATTGCATGTGTTCTTTACCAAACCACAATGAACCACACACTCAAGTGGGTGTGGCGATGCAACCTCTATCACACTAGTGATCCATTGCATTCCAATGTTGCATTCCAAATGTTCTAGGGATTTCTGACAATGGTTTGAAACATGGAGTGTTATTGCACGTGTTCCTTTGCAAACTACAATGATCCACATGACCATACACTCTCAAGTGGGTGTGGTGATACGACCTCTATCACATTGTTTCTCCATTGCATTCCAACATGTTCTAGGGATTTCTAAACATGGTTTGACACATGAAGTGCCATTGCATATGTTCTTTTCTAAACCACAATGATCCACATGACCACGCACACTCAAGTGGGTGTGGTGATGCTACCTCTATCACACTGGTGCTCCATTACATTCCAATGTTGCATTCCAACATTTTCTAAACAGGCTTTGACACGAGGAGTGTCATTGCATGTTTTCTTTTCCAAACCACAATGATCCACATGACCACATACACTCAAGTGGGTGTGGTGATGCAACCTTTATCACAATGGTTCTCTATTGCATTCCAATGTTGCATTCCAACATGTTATAGGGCTTTCTGACCATGGTTTGACGCATGGAGTGTCAGTTCATGTGTTCTTTTCCAAAACACAATGATCCACATGACCAGATTAACTCAAGTGGCTGTGGCGATGCAACCTTTGTCATGTTGGTGCTCCATTGCATTCCAACATGTTCTAGGGATTTATGACCATGGTTTGACACATGGAGTGACATTGCATGTATATTTTTTTAGAAACCACAATGATCCATATGACCACACACACTCATGTGGGTCAACCTCTGTCACGCTGGTGCTCCATTGCATTCCAGTGTTGCATTCTAACATGTTCTAGGGATTTCTGACCATTGTTTGACAAATGGAGTGCCATTCCATGTGTTCTTTTCAAAAGAACATTGATCCACATGACCACATACACTCAAGTGGGTGTGGTGATGCAACCTCTAGCGCACTTTTTCTCCATTGCATTCCAACATGTTCTAGAGCTTTCTAACCATGGTTTAACACATGGAGTGTCATTGCATGTGTTGTTTTCCAAACCACATTGATCCACATAACCACACACACTCCAGTGGGTGTGGTGATGCAACATCTGTTACACTAGTGCTCCATTGCATTCCAATGTTGCATTTCAACATGCTCTAAGGATTTCTAACAAAGGTTTGACACATGGAATGTCATTACATGTGTTCTTTTCCAAACCACTATGATCGACATGACCACAAATACTCGAGTTGGTGTGGTGATGCAACCTCTGTCACACTGCCTCTCCATTGCATTCCAATGTTGCATTCCAACATCTTCTAGGCCTTTTTGACCATGGTTTGACACATGGAGTGTCATTTCATGTGTTCTTTTCCAAACCACAATGATCCGCACGTGCACACACACTCAAGTGGGTGTGGTTATGCAACCTCTGTCACACTGGTGCTCCATTGCATGTGGCAGTTGCATTCCAACATGTTAATGGGCTTTCTTACCTTGGTTTTACACATGTAGTGTCATTACATGTGTTCTTTTCCAAATCATAATGATCGACATGACCACACTGAAGTGGGTGTGGTGATGCAACCTCTATCACACTAGTTCGCTATTACATTGCAATTTTGCATTCCAATAGTTTTCTGTGCTTTCTGTATCATCCCAAAACTTTAATCCAAGCTTATCAGGATCCAAATCATCAAAATTAGGGTTAACAAAAACTTTTCCAATTAAAACTATGAAAGCATTCATGTGTATGTGCATTTAAATTAGGAGTTGATTTGAATTGCCATGGTTCTATGATTCTTTGCTTGTAAAATGATTCTTAGGTGAATTTAAACATCATCTAAATTATTCCCAAACTTTTCCCAAAGAAAAACAACTCAAAATGAAGAATTGAAGTGAATGGTCATTTTGGCCAAATTAACTATCATGCCTACTTTGGCAATTCCTGGTACTCAAAACTTAATAGAAACATTTGTGGATCTTTACACCCCTTGCTAGTACACATAATGAGGTGCCAAGGCCCACTTTGTGATCTACTAAAAACATTCAAATGCTAATTTTAAATGACAGTTTAAAATTGAATCTATTTCATATGGGAAGATCCCACTATTTCAAAAACCACTCAAACAAGCTAAATTTTCAAAACCCAAGCAACCACAGAGTCTCAAGCTTATACCTAGCACACCCACCAACAATATTTTCAAAATTCAAAAAGATTTTTATTGCGGCCATTTCATCAAACACTTGGCGTGCAGAATTCAAACAAAACCAAATTCACTATTTTGAATAGTGTTCTTGCCAAACTTGTCTCCCATTTGACCCCCATTTGCTCCCATTGTCCCTAGATGACCTAACCAGGCCAGTTAAACCCACTCCCCTACCCCCTAGTGGCCATGCCAAGCCATGCCGAGCCCCACCTCGCCGGCCAACTTGGTCGCCACGGCAGCAGACCGTCCCCCGCTCTCTCACCATGTCTAGGAGATAGCCAGCACCTCACCGCCTCCCACTGTCCCCTCCCCGAGCCAAGCCCAGCCGTGGACCACCGAGAAAACCCCGCGCCTAGTGCCACCACGCCATGCTAAGCATGCTCCAGAGCGCCGCGCCGGACACGCGTGCACAAGCCGCCGCTCGACCACAGCCCGCGCCCACCGCTTCGCCACGACCCAGGGAGCACGCCGGACATGCCCGTTCGACGCCCAACGCACCATAGCCACCGCTCGTGGACACCGCCGCCTCTGTCGCTCAGAGCGCCAGCTCCACCCGATCGCATACCATCTCCCCTAAGCCTACATTAAAGTCCTAGAGCACCGTCAGGAGACCGCGCGTCGATCGCCACCCTCAGCCATGCCACTAGCATCCCGTAGCCATGTCGCCACCGTCGCCTACCCATCCCTCTCAGTATCGCCGTCGAGCCTATAAAAGGAGGGCACCCCCCAGCCATTTGTAGCACACCACTCCACTCTCCTCACCTCACTGATCGTCCCACACCTCTAGCCGGAGCACAGGGAGCAGCAGCTCGCCGGAATTGCACCGGAGCAGGCCGCCTCTGGAGGAGAAGGGCGCTGTTGATTGCGACCACCCCTAGAGCTGCCTCGACCATCCCTGAGCTCACCGTCGACTACCAGATCGTTTGCCCGCCTCGTCGTTGTCGGTGGAGCCCTGGTACGCCCCCTATGCACCCCCACCGAGCCGCTAGGGTTAGAGCTCACCGGCGACAGGTACGTCGTCGATGACGATCCACAACCGTTGATCCCCACTATAATACAATGTCCCACATCGCCCCGTAACGCTTCGCGCGTTACGAGCCACTAACTGGTGGACCCCCCCATCAGCTGAGCCCTGCGCTGTGGAGTGACACTAGGCCGGTCCATTAGAGTTTCCCGCGCGACCCAGTTAGTTTGAATTAGGATTTTCCTTTTTAGTTTAAACTTAGTTCTGGCTCTGAGTTTGAAAATCAATTCAGGGAGTTTTACAATTCCAAATTGCATGAAACCAATTTTTCCTGAAAGGTATTGAAATTATCTATCCAAGCCCGTTGGATTTAATTCAATTGGAGTTATAGATCTCACCTAGTAAAAATAATAAAACATAAGCATTTGCACCTTGCAACATTTTTAAAAAATCAACCAAGATAGATTTTGAGTTGATTCCAACTCTCAAAAATCACATTTTACCATACCTATCTGAATATGTAATAATATTAAGGTTTACATGCAGTGACTTTGGACTAGTACCAAAATAATGCTATATAGGCATTTCTAGTCACTTTAAATCATTAAATAATGAACTTAAACCAAAGTAATATTGATCCAACCCTTAAATAACATTCCCACATGTTAGAATATGTGGTGATGGCATGTGTCCACATGATCCCATATTTTAAGTGGTGAATACTAAGTTTTAGTTAATTTTCAATGAGTAGAAATTACTTTTCTAAATTAAAAAGAGTGAAACTATTAAATTAAACTTGTGATGCTTGTGATGATAATAGATCATCAAATGTGTCTTAGAATTCTAATTATACTAGTTAAGTATTGTTTGGTGATTGTGTACTCCATATGTTTTTATAGACGATAGTACCGACCAAGTCTACGAGGAGGAGGAGTTCTACCAAGAAGAAGAAAACTTCAATCACTGCACCAACCAAGGAAAGCTATTGTAGCAAGATAGAATTAAGCTAGTTAACTTGATCCAAGATGCTATAGGCATGCTTGAGTCATATCACTTTAACTATTAGTTATACCAAGTGTTATCTTCAAGCTTTACTCCCTTTACCTTTCCCAAAGTTCTTTACTTGTTTTGAAGGTAGCATAAAGAGTATACAACTTGACCTATTTAGAACCCCTTTAGATGTCATTCTATGGCATGAGATTGAACCCATCTTTTCCACCTTAGTGAACACTCTTAACTTAGTAGTTTAGAGTAGATCAAACACTTGAGTGACTTTAGATGGGAATACTTGGTGAAAATGAATTATGAAAACCTTGGAATGATGAGTCATTCTATTGAGACGTTTTGACATGTGTTGAGAAACACAAATGGTTTATGATGGTGAATTATTGAGGCATGATCCTTAACCCCTTTTATAAAACGGATGGTTGGATTCGGATGCGATACCATTCCAAATTTACCGTACAACCACACTACCTGAATTGGGTAAGGCTTAGCTGGAAATTTATATGCATTAGTATTAGTTCCCTCGCGGGAGAGGTTTGAGATGAGTCTACCTCTCAATGTTGTCTACCTATGTAGTGCCCAAGATGACTGATGGTCATGGTTGGGAGGCCATGCTCATAGGAGAGGTGCTTATACTAGGGTGTGTAAAGGGAAAGTTATGTTTGATTATCTGCATACTAAGTATGATGATTCAGGGTTATCCCTGACAGATGTATCGAATCTTGTGGTGAAAGTGTACCACCTCTGCAGAGTGTCAAACTATTTGAATAGCCGCGTCCGCGGTTATGGACAGTTGGAATGGCCATACTGTTTCGTTGTTAGATGTTTTCAAAATGACTTATGAAATGAATGATGAATCTTGACTTGACCACAACAGGGTTGTGTTTATGACAATAGCTTCCCAACTTAAGTGAGTCTAGAACTTTATTTTATCTTTCTTCGCTTCAGAACTCAGCTTAGGTTTCAAACTTAACTTTATAGTTAAACTTAGATTTAGCACTTTAACTTGGAACTATACTACTTGTTAGTGGTATTTTGCGAGTACTTAAAGAGTACTCATGGCTTTTGTCCCTGGCTATTCTCATGGCCAGACTATGAAGGAGATTACCAAGATGATGGCCAGCAGGACGGCTATGATAACTAGGACTATCTGCCTTCGTCAGCATTGCCTGTGCCCCTGAAGATGGACCCCATCGCTACGCTTATCGTTTATTTCCGCTACTTGTTGTATTAAGACTGGATCATGAGATGCTTATTTGTGTAAGACTTTATGTATGGTTTGTAATGGATGATATACTGTGATATCCAATCCGTTATGTCTCGCAAAAATGGTAATCCTGGGATTGCGAGGTATGGCATAACGGGCATCTGGGATTAAAAATCCGGGTGTTGACAAGTTGGTATTAGAGCCATCCTGACCATAGGAGACCCTAGTTAGAATGGACGTTCGAACAAAAAACTTAGTTTCAAAAACCAAAGTGAGTATTTAGGAAAAACTATCTCCTCTCTTATCCTTGTGGATTCATTCTTTCTCAAAAATTCATGTTCCTCAAAATTCTTACATTACTACTTAAAATTTGACACACTTGATCACTTCACTAATTTCCTCATCCTACATTCTTGTAGATGGAGACTCAGTTTAGCAAGTTTTACTAGTTGGGAAACGGAGGTCAGCTGATCTTCGAGAGGGATCTGGATTCACTGTCGGAGTTACTGGTACGCCCACATCCGGAGTTTCTTGGAGCTCAACTTCCAGGACCCCTAGGAGGAGACCTACAGTGGCTAGTCGGATCTTAGAGGAAACATCGAAGCACCAACTTCTGGGAGAATTTAGTTCTCCGTGAGAGAGAACAACTGGCTAGATGGATTTGCCAGGGCAATACATGAAGCTCTCGCACGTCTATGTGCCCTCAGCGTCAACCAACTCCAAGGAACCCGTTTTGTTCACTATGCATGACGTGACTTCATGGGAATGCCGATGGAGATGCCGAGTCACCCAGAGTTGAGGCGTCAAGTCGAGAATCTTGACTTCTTGCTGCACGACAGACAGTAGGAACTAGGCAATGCTAGAGAGTTAGCCAACCAGAACCGTGCCATTGCCGACCAGAAGGCCCAGACTTTCGCACTGCTCGTCCAGGATCGCCAGTCTCTTTGCCGCCAACGTGCAAAGAAGGATCGCACCATCGCCCATCTTCGCAAGAAGGTGGCCGACCTCGAGAAGACCGTCAAGGAGAAGGAAGCTCAGCTTGCAGCAAAGGAAAAAAGAAGAGGAGGGTGAAGACATCTAGGGAGACATGGATTCTTACCTCAGCAACGATGATGACTTTCCGGAGGAGGATGCAGTGGACTTCTACACTGACGATGAGGACTCCGACTTCATCGACGATGAGTAGATGCACTAGAGCACTGTCGTAGCATGAGATGTATCGGCCCCACTGTATCGTAGCTGGCAGAATGGTTCTTCAAACCATCTGCTTTCCTTTGTTGTTGTGGTGTGTGTTGTATCGGGTGCTTGTTTGCATGAATGAAAATGAAGTTAGTTGAAAAACCTGAGTCTAACTCAAAGTTTCAGCTTTGAAAACCAAAACCATGAACCTTAGAATTTCCCTCTTACCCCTATATCTATCTCAATCTTCAGATGACTCGTGGAAACGAAGGAGGGAGCAGCTCGTTGCAAGACCCAATGCTGCAGATCTTGTAGAATCTCATCGCAGACCGTGAAGCAAGCAGGGCAGAGCACCAAGCTAACTTAGAAACACTTCAATAGATTGCCCAGATGGCTCTCAACAACCAAGGGCATGGAAATCAGGATCACCAGGGATCCAAACTCAAAAAAATTCAGAACACCAATCCCCCAATCTTCAACCAATCTGAAAACCCATTAGATGCTGATGACTGGTTACAGACAATGGAAAACAACTTAGAAGTTGCAGGAGTTGATGCAAATGAGAAAGTTCTCTTCGCCACCCACTATCTGGCAGAAGATGCAAGAGCTTGGTGGACTAGTATCCGCAATATGAACCATGGTTAAGTGATGACATGGGAAGCATTCAAAGTCAAGTTCAGCCGCACCCACGTGCCGCAGGGTCTAGTCAACCGAATGAGAGATGAGTTCCGTGAACTGAAGCAAGGAAGAATGACTGTGGTGGAGTACCGTGATAGATTCCTGTCACTTGCCAGATATGCACCTGATGAGATCAAAACGGAGGCCAAGAAGAAGGAGAGATTCCTGAACGAACTGCATGATGAGATGCAGACTGTCCTCGTCAACAACCGTTTCGAGGATCTCGAAGAGCTAGTCGACTCTGCCATTCACATGGAAGTGAAGATTAACCAGGCAAACGACAACCGAAAGTGTCGTATGATGCAGCAATCTGGATCTAGTAGTCACCAGAAGTACCGTCCCAACCCCTCATCAGGATATGGACCAAGGAACAACCGACCCCCAACGTCTCGCCCAAGCTACCCCAACCGTATCGGAGGCAATGGGAAGTACGGAGGAAACAATCATAACTCCGGCAATGCCAACAATTTCAACCATGCACCTCCCAAGAACAACAGCAACAACAACAACAACACTGCACCCAGAACTAGCAGCAATGATGTGCCCGTCGCAGTCAAGGACAAGTCCTAGATCACTTGTTTTGAGTGTGGAGTGAAGGGTCATTATTCCAATGAGTGTCCCAAGAAGACTGCAGCCAATGCCAATGTGAATGCCCCAGCTCAGCAGCAGTGTCGTGTTCAACCGGGAAGAAGATTTGCCCTAGGGAACCCGCACAACCGCAACGGCCGTCTCTTCCACAGGAACGCAGAAGAAGCCCAGGAAGCGCCAGATGTAGTGCTGGGTATGTTTTCTGTCAACTCAGTTTTAGCAAGAGTATTGTTTGATTCAGGAGCATTTCATTTGTCACCGAAGAATTTGCATGCACTAGAAAGATTCACCCAACCAACCTGAAGCATGTCATGATAGTTCAAATCCCCGGTTCAACAACCAAAGCTAGAAAAAATTGCAAAGTTGTGCCTATCAGAATACATGGGATAGATTTGTATGCCAACCTAATTGTACTCGGAACCAAAGGATTGGAAGTAGTACTAGGTATGGACTAGATGTCAAGGCATAAAGGACTAATAGATTGTGCTAAGAAAGCCATCACCATGACCAGTAGTTCTGGAGTAACAGTAGAGCATATCTCTGAGATCTTACCCCGTCAATTCAAGTGCAACAAGAGTCTTGCCCTACCCACCATAGACCAAATTAGAGTAGTCTGTGAATACCCCGACGTTTTCCCAGATGAATTTCTAGGTATGCCCCCGGATATGGATATTGAGTTCATCATTGAACTAATCCCCGGAACCGGACACATAGCCCAGAGACCCTATAGCATGAACCCCTCAGAGTTAGTGGAACTGAAGAAGCAGTTGGATGCCATGTTAGAGAAAGGCTTGATTCAACCAAGCGCATCGCCATGGAGATCACCAGTGTTATTCGTCGACAAGAAAGATGGAGGCAATAATTTGTGCACAGATTACAGAAAGTTGAATGACGTCACCATCAAGAACAAGTACCCCTAGCCAAAGATAGAGGATCTATTTGATAAGTTGACTGGAGCTCAGGTATTCTCAAAGATTCATCTTAGGACTGGTTATCACCAACTTAAGATTCGTGCAACGGATATTCCGAAGACCGCCTTTACTACTCGCTATGGTTTATACGAGTATACGGTTATGTCTTTTGGATTAACCAATGCCCCTGCTTATTTCATGAATCTCATGAATAAGATCTTTATGAATTTCCTAGATAAGTTTGTAGTTGTGTTTTTCGATGACATCCTTATCTACTCCAAGTCAGAAGAAGAGCATGAGCAACATCTGAGAATCACCCTAGAAATCCTGAGAGAGCATCAGTTATATGCCAAGTTCAGCAAGTGTGAGTTCTGGCTGAACGAAGTAGGCTTCCTAGGACATATTGTGTCTGCCGGAGGAGTCTCTGTTGATCCTGCCAAGATCAAAGATGTCGAGGAATGGGAAGCTCCAACCACCCAAACCCAAGTCCGTGCATTTCTCAGATTAGTGGGATACTACCGCAAGTTCATAGAAGGATTCTCGAGCATCGCCAGACCCATGACCCAATTGTTGAAGAAGGACAAAAAGTTTGAATGGACAGACAAGTGTGAGGCCAGTTTCCAGGAGCTGAAGAAGAGATTGATTTCAGCCCCAATATTGATCATGCCAGACATCAAGAAGTTGTTTGATGTGTATTGTGATGCATCCAAGATTGGTCTCGGATGTGTGTTGATGCAAGAAGGCAAAGTCATCGCGTATCTGTCTCGACAACTGAAGCAGCATGAGCAGAATTATCCGACCCATGATCTTGAATTAGCAGCCGTAGTTTTGGCACTGAAGACATGGTGTCATTATCTGATGGGTAATCGCTGTGAGATTTACTCAGATCACAAGAGTTTAAAGTATATCTTCACTCAGAAAGAGCTGAATATGAGGCAAAGGAGATGGATAGATTTAATCAAGGATTATGACCTTGACATTCACTATCATCCCGACAAAGCCAATGTGGTAGCGGATGCTCTTAGCAGATTGCCGTGTAGGCTAAACACTATGATCAAGGAGAAGCAACCAAGTTTGTATGAGGAGTTGGAGCAGTTCAGAACTGAATTAGTTAGCAAAGGATTCTTAGCTAGCATTGAACTTCAACCCACTTTGATTAGCCAAATCAAGGAAGCCTAGAAGGGAAATGAAAGTATCGACGGAATCAAACATCGTATTGGTACAACAAAGGTACCTGGATTCAAGAGGAAGAAGGAGTACTGTGGTACAAAGGACGTATCTGTGTGCTAGCAGATTCTGAATTGAAGCAAGTTATCATGAAGGAAGCTCATGATACTCTTTATTCTATCCACCCCGGAGGAATGAAGATGTATCAGGATTTGAAAGAGCAATTTTGGTGGCACAAGATGAAGAGAGAAATCGGAAGCTACATCGCCAAATGTGACATCTGTCAAAGAGTCAAAGCAGAGCACCAGAGACCCACAGGATTGTTGCAACCATTGCAGATTCCGGACTGGAAATGGGATTCCGTGGGAATGGACTTGATCACCGGTTTGCCTACTTCTAGTAGGGGAAATGACTCAATTTGGCTCATAGTTGATAGCATGTCCAAGGTAGCTCACTTTATACCTCTCAAGACTACCTACCAAAGTGCAAAGCTAGCAGAACTGTATATTGCTAGGATTGTTAGTCTGCATGGAACCCCCAAGACCATAGTATCAGATCGAGGAACCCAGTTTACCTCGAGATTTTGGTAGAAAGTTGAGGAAGGATTGGGAACCAAGTTGAACTTCAGTACCGCTTATCACCCGCAAACTAATGGACAGACTGAGAGAGCCAACCAGATCCTAGAGGATATGCTTAGAGCTTGTGTGTTGGAATACGGATCAAAATGGGAAGACTGCCTGCCTTTCACAAAATTCTCTGATAACAACATTTATCAAGCTAGTTTGCAGATGGCACCATTTGAGTTCCTATACGGAAGAAAGTGTCGTACCCCTTTGAATTGGTCACAAGTAGGAGAGAGTCAGATCATTGGACCCGAAATTCTCCGAGAAGCTGAAGAAAAGGTTCACAAAGTCCGTGAGCACCTCAAGACCGCCCATCTAGACAGAAGAGTTATGCTGATAAGAGAAGGAGAGACCTGACTTTCAATGTCAGAGATTTTGTGTATCTCAAAGTTTCGCCATTGAAAGGAACTCAACGCTTTAGTATGAAAGGAAAGTTAGCCCCCAGATATCGGGCCATTCAAGATTCTGAATCGTCGAGGAGAAGTATCGTATCAACTAGAACTTCTTGAGGAGATGTCAGCCATCCACAATGTGTTCCATATCTCGTTACTTCGCAAATGCTTGGAAGTGCCCGAGAAGACTGAAGTTTTCAAGAACATCGATCACAGAGCTGTAGAAATCAACAATGACCTGACTTATCGGGAAGTGCCCATCCGTATCTTAGAAGAACTTACAGAACCACCAGGACCAGGAGCATCAAGTTTCTCAAGATTCAGTGGAGCAACCATACCGAGGAAGAAGCCACTTGGGAGCGCGAAGATTACATTAGGACAGAGTTCCCAGATCTCTTTAGTTCCTAGTTTTCTTTGTAAATCTCGGGACGAGATTTTGTTTAAGGGGGGAAGGTTTGTAACATCCCAAAACTTTAATCCAAGCTTATCAGGATCCAAATCATCAAAATTAGGGTTAACAAAAACTTTTCCAATTAAAACTATGAAAGCATTCATGTGTATGTGCATTTAAATTAGGAGTTGATTTGAATTGCCATGGTTTTGTGATTCTTTGCTTGTAAAACGATTCTTAGGTGAATTAAACATCATCTAAATCATTCCCACACTTTTCCCAAAGAAAAACAACTCAAAATGAAGAATTGAAGTGAATGTCATTTTGGCCAAATTAACTATCATGCCTACTTTGGCTATTCCTAATACTCAAAACTTAACAAAAACTTTTGTGGATCTTTACACCCCTTGCTAGTACACATAATGAGGTACCAAGGCCCACTTTGTGATCTGCTAAAAACATTCAAATGCTAATTTTAAATGACAGTTTAAAATTGAATCTATTTCATACGGGAAGATCCCACTATTTCAAAAACCACTCAAACAAGCTAAATTTTCAAAACCCAAGAAACCACAGAGTCTCAAGCTTATACCTAGCACACCCACCAAAAATCTTTTCAAAATTCAAAAAGATTTTCTTGCGGCCATTTAATCAAACACTTGGCAGGTAGAATTCAAACAAAACCAAATTCACTATTTTGAATAGTGTTCTTGCCAAACTTGTCTCCCATTTGACACCCATTTTCTCCCATTGTCCCTAGATGACCTAACCAGGTCAGCTAAACCCACTCCCCTACCCCTAGTGGCCATGCCAAGCCATGCCGACCCCACCTCGCCGGCCAACTTGGTCGCCGCCGCAGCAGACTATCCCTCGCTCTCTCGCCATGCCTAGGAGATAGCCAGCACCTCACCGCCGCCCACTGTCCCCTCCCCGAGCCAAGCCCACCCGTGGACCACCGAGAAAACCCCGCGCCCAGTGCCACCGCGCCATGCCGAGCACACGCCAGAGCGCCGCGCCCGACACGTGTGCACAAGCCACCGCTCGACCGCAGCCTCGCCACCGCTTCGCCACGACCCAGGGAGCATGTCGAACATGCCCATTCCCCGCCCAACGCACCACATCCACCGCTCGCCGTGGACACTGCCGCCTCTGCCGCTCAGAGCGCTAGCTCCGCCCGACCGCATACCACCGCCCCTAAGCCCGTATTAAAGTCCTAGAGCACCGCCTGGAGATCGTGCGTCGATCGCCACCCTCAGCCATGCCGCTAGCATCCCGTAGCCATGTCGCCACCGTCGCCTGCCCATCCCTCTCGGTCTCGCCATCGAGCCTATAAAAGGAGGGCACCCCCAGCCATTTGCAGCACACCACTCCACTCCCCTCACCTCACTGATCGTCCCACACCTCTAGCCGGAGCATGGGGAGCAGCAGCTCGCCAGAATTGCACCGGAGCAGGCTGTCTCTGGAGGAGAAGGGTGCCGTTGATTGCGACCACCCCCGGAGCTGCCTCGACCATACCTGAGCTTGCCGTCGACTACCAGACCGTTTGTCTGCATCGCCGTCATTGCTGGAGCCCTGGTATGCCCCCTATGCACCCCCACTGAGCCGCTAGGGTTAGAGACCACCGGTGACAGGTCTGTCATTGATGACGATCCAGAGCCATTGATCCCCACTCTAATCCAACGTCCCACATCGCCCCGTACCGCTTCGTGCGTTATGAGCCACTAACTGGTGGACCCCCCTGTCAGCTGAGGTCCGCGCTGCGGAGTGACACTGGGCCGGCCCGTTAGAGTTTGCCGCACGACCCAGTTAGTTTGAATTAGGATTTTCCTTTTTAGTTTAAACTTAGTTCTGTCTCTGAGTTTGAAAATCAATTCAGGGAGTTTTACAAATCCAAATTGCATGAAACCATTTTTTCCTGAAAGGTATTGAAATTATCTATTCAAGCCCATTGGATTTAATTCAATTAGAGTTATAGATCTCTCATAGTAAAAATAATAAAACAGAAGCATTTGCACCTTGCAACATTTTTATAAAATCCACCAAGATAGATTTTGAGTTTATTCTAACTCTCAAAAATCACATTTTACCATACCTATCTGAATATGTAATAATATTAAGGTTTACATGCAGTGACTTTGGACTAGTACCAAAATAATGCTATATAGGCATTTCTAGTCACTTTAAATCATTAAATAATGAACTTAAACCAAAGTAATATTGATCCAACCCTTAAATCACATTCCCACATGTTCGAATATATGGTGATGACATGTGTCCACATTATCCCATATTTTAAGTGGTGAATATTAAATCTTAGTTAATTTTCAATGAGTAGAAATTACTTTTCTAAATTAAAAGGAGTGAAACTATTAAATTAAACTTGTGATGCTTGTGATGATAATAGATTATCAAATGTGTTTCTTAGAATGATAATTAGACTAGTTAAGTATTGTTTGGTGATTGTGTACTCTGTATGTATTTATAGACGATAGTACCGACCAAGTCTACGAGGAGGAGTTCTACCAAGAAGAAGAAGAAGAAGAAAACTTCAACCACTACACCAACCAAGGCAAGCTATTGTAGCAAGATAGAATTTAGCTAGTTAACTTGATCCAAGATGCTATAGGCATGCTTGAGTCATATCACTTTAACTATTAGTTACCCCAAGTGTTATCTTCAAGCTTTACTTCCTTTACCTTACCCAAAGTTCTTTACTTGTTTTGAAGGTAGCATAAAGTATAAAACTTGACCTATTTAGAGCCCCTTTAGATGTCATTCTATGGCATGAGATTGAAACCATATTTTCCACCTTAGTGAACACTCTTAACTTAGTAGTTTAGAGTAGATCAAAAACTTGAGTCACTTTAGATGGGAATACTTGGTGAAAATGAATTATGAAAACCTTGGAATGATGAGTCATTCTATTGAGATGTTTTGACATGTGTTGAGAAACATAAATGGTTTATGATGGTGAATTATTGAGGCATGAGCCTTAACCCCTTTTATAAAACGGATGGTTGGATTCGGATGCGATACCATTCCAAATTTACCGTACAACCACACTACCTGAATTGGGTAAGGCTTAGCTAGAAATTTATATGCATTAGTATTAGTATCCCTCGTGGGAGAGGTTTGTGCTGAGGCTACCTCTCAATGTTGTCCACCTATGCAGTGCCCAAGATGACTGATGGTCATGGTTGGGAGGCCATGCTCATAGGAGAGGTGCTTATACTAGGGTGTGTAAACGGAAAGTTATGTTTGATTATCTGCATACTAAGTATGATTATTCAGGGTTATCCCTGACAGATGTATCGACTCTTGTGGTGAAAGTGTACCACCTCTGCAGAGTGTCAAACTATTTGAATTGCCGCGTCCGCGGTTATGGACAGTTGGAATGGCCATACTGTTTCGTTGTCAAATGTTTTCAAAATGACTTATGAAATGAATGGTGAATCTTGACTTGACCACAACAGGGTTGTGTTTATGAAAATAGCTTCCCAACTTAAGTGAGTCTAGAACTTTATTTTATCTTTCTTTGCTTCAGAACTCAGCTTAGGTTTTAAACTTAACTTTATAGTTAAACTTAGATTTAGCACTTTAACTTGGAACTATACTACTTGTTAGTGGTAGTTTGCGAGTACTTAAAGGGTACTCATGGCTTTTGTCCCTGGCTATTCTCATGGCTAGACTATGAAGGAGATTACCAAGATGATGGCCAGCAGGATGGCTATGATAACTAGGACTATCTGCCTTCGTCAGCATTGCCTGTGCCCCTGAAGATGGACCCCACCGCTACGCTTATCGTTTGTTTCCGCTGCTTGTTGTATTAAGACTGGATCATGAGATCCTTGTTTGTGTAAGACCTTATGTATGGTTTGTAATGGATGATGAACTGTGATATCCAATCCGTTATGTCTCGCAAAAATGGTAATCCTGGGATTGCGAGGTATGGCATAACGGGCATCTGGGATTAAAAATCCGGGTGTTGACACTTTCTCGCCATGGTTTGACACATGGAGTGTCATTGCATGTGTTCTTTACCAAACCACAATGATCCACATCACCACACACACCCCAAGTGGGTGTGGGGATGTAACCTTTGTCACACTGGTGATCCATTGAATTCCAATGTTGCATTCCAACATGTTCTAGGGCTTTCGAACAGTGGTTTCACACATGGAGTGTTATTGCATGTGTTCTTTTCCAAACCACAATGATCCACATGACCATACACACTCAAGTGGGTGTGGTGATACAACCTATGTCACACTGTTTCTCCATTGCCATCCAATATTGCATTCCAACATGTCCTAGGGATTTCTAAACATGGTTTTACACATTGAGTGTCATTGCATGTGTTATTTTACAAACCACAATGATCCACATTACCACACACACTCAAGTGGGTGTGGTGATGCAACCTCTGTCACACTAGTGCTCCATTGCATTCCAATGTTGCATTCCAACATGTTCTAGGGATTTCTAACCATGGTTTAACACATGGAGTGTCATTCCATGTGTTTTTTTCCAAACCACATTGATCCACATGACCACATACACTCTAGTGAGTGTGGTGCTACAACCTCTATCACACTTTTTCTCCATTGCATTGCAAAATGTTCTAGAGATTTCTAACCATGGTTTAGAACATAGAGTGTCATTGCATGTGTTTTTTTCAAAACCACAATGCTCCACATGACCACACACACTCAAGTGGGTGTGGTGATGCAACCTCTGTTACACTGGTGCTCCATTGCATTCCAATGTTGCATTCCAACATGTTCTAGGGATTTCTAACCATGGTTTGACACATGGAATGTCATTACATGTGTTCATTTCCAAACCACTATGATCCACATGACCACACACACTCGAGTGGGTGGGGTGATGCAACTTCTATCACACTAGTTCTCCATTGCATCCCAATGTTGCATTCCAACATGTTCTAGGACTTTTTGACCATCGTTTGACACATGGAGTGTCATTTCATGTGTTCTTTTCCAAACCACAATGATCCACATGACCACACACAGTCAAGTGGGTGTGATGATGCAACCTCTATCACACTGGTGCTCCACTACATGTGGCAGTTACATTCCAATATGTTCCTGGGCTTTTTGACCATGGTTTTACACATGTAGTTTCATTGCATGTGTTCTTTTCCAAATCATAATGATCCACATGACTACACACACTCAAGTGGGTGTGGTGATGCAACCTCTATCACACTAGTGCTCAACTACATGTGGCAGTTGCATTCCAACATGTTCCTAGGCATTCTGACCATGGTTTTACACATGTAGTATCATTGCATGTGTTCTTTTCCAAATCATAATGATCCACATGACCACACACACTCAAGTGGGTGTGGTGATGCAACCTCTCTCATACTAGTGCTCCATTGCATTCCAATGTTGCATTCCAACAGGTTTCTAGACTTTCTTACCATGGTTTGACACATGGAGTGTCATTGCATGTGTTCTTTACCAAACCACAATGACCCACATCACCACACAGACTCTCCTGTGTGTGGTGAGGTAACCTCTGTCACACTGGTGATCGATTTCATTCCAATGTTGCATTTCAACAGGTTCTAGGGATTTCTATCAATGGTTTGACACATGGAGTGTTATTGCATGTGTTATTTTCCAAACCACAATGATCCACATGACCATACACACTGAAGTGGGTGTGGTGATACAACATGTGTCACACTGTTTCTCCATTGCATTCCTATATTGCATTTCAACGAGTTCTAGGGATTTCTAAACATGCTTTAACACATGGAGTGTCATTTCAAGTGTTCTTTCCCAAACCACAATGATCCACATGACCACATGCACTCAAGTGGGTGTGGTGATGCAAAATCTATCACTCTAGTGCTCCATGACATTCCAATGTCGCATTCCAACATGTTCTAGGGATTTCTAATCAAGGTTTGCCACATGGAGTGTCATTGCATGTGTTCTTTTCCAAACCATAATGATCCACATTACCACATACACTCAAGTGGGTGTGGTGATGCTACCTCTGTCACACTGGTTCTCCGTTGCATTCCAAGTTGCATTCGAACATGTTCTTGGGCCTTCTAACAATTGTTTGACACATGGAGTTTTATTGCATGTGTTATTTTACAAACTACAATGATCCACATGACCACACGCAATCAAGTGGGTGTGGTGATGCAACCTCTATCACACTGGTGCTCCATTACAGTGCAATGTTGGATTCCAACATCTTCTAGGGATTTCTAACCAAGGTTTGACAGATGGAGTGTCATTCATGTGTTCTTTTCCAAACCACAATGATCCACATGACCACATACACTCTAGTGGGTGTGGTGATGCAACCTCTATCACACTGGTTCTCCATTGCATTCCAATGTTGCATTCCAACATGTTCTTTGGCTTTCTAACCATGGTTTGACACATGGAGTGTCATTGCACGTGTTCTTTTCCAAACCACAATAATCCACATGACCACACACACTCAAGTGGGAGTGGTGATGCAACCTCTGTCAAACTAGTACTCGATTGTATTCTAATATTTTACTCCAACATGTTTCTAGGCTTTCTGACCATGGTTTGACACATGGAGTGTCATTGCATATGTTCTTTTCCAAACCACAATGATCCAGATCACCACACACTCTTCAGTGGGTGTGGTGATGCAACCTTTGTCACAATGGTGCTCCATTGCATTCCAATGTTGCATTCCAACATGTTTCTAGACTTTCTGACCATGGTTTGACACATGGTGTGTCATTGCATGTTCTTTTCCAAACCATAATTATCCACATGACTAGACACACTCAAGTGGGTGTGGTGATGCAACCTCTATCACACTGGTGCTCCATTTCGTTCGAATGTTACATTCCAACATGTTCTAGGGATTGCTGACCATGGTATCACACATGAAGTGTCATTCCATCTGTTCTTTCCAAACCACATTGATCCACATGACCACATACACTCAAGTTATGTGGTTTGCAAAAGGACACATGAATGACACTCCATGTGTCAAACCTTGGTTAGAAATCCCTAGAACATGTTGGAATGCAATATTGCAATGTAATGGAGCACCAATGTGACAGAGGTTTCATCACCACACCCACTTGAGTGCGTGTGGTCATGTGGATCATTGTGGTTTGTAAAATAACACTGTCAACACCCGGATTTTTAAGTCTAGATGCCTGTTATGCCATACATTGCAATCCCAGGATTACCATTTTTGAGAGACACAATAGAATCGGTACCATAGTACATCATCCATTACAAACCATAATAGTCTTACAAATAGTTGATATCATGATCAAGTCTTAATACAAATCAGAGAAGTGGAAATATAACGTAGTAGAGTCCATCTTCATTGTCACAGGCAATGCTGACGATGGGAGATGATCCTAGTTATCATAGACCTCCTACTGTCCATCTTCGGGGTAGTCTTCCTCGTAGTCTGGCCATGGGAATAGCCAGGGACAAAGCCATGAGTACTCTTAAAGTACTCGCAAACTATCACTAACACAAGTAAGGTAATACTAGTAGGAATCTTAAGCCCTAGGTTTATTTGGAAAACAATCCAGGTTTATTCCAAAAGAACATTAAGAGTAAAGACCTAATTTACTTCTCTACATTACTTAAGTGGGAATCCAATTTTCCTATCCACAACTCCGTTGTGGTCAAGTCACAAGTCATTTTGAAAACATCTGACAACAGAACAGTATGGCCACTCCAACTGTCCATAACCGTAGACGTGGCTATTCGAATAGTTTGACACTCTGTAGAGGTGGTACACTTTCACCACAAGATTCGATACATCCGCCAGGGATAACCCTGAATCATCATGCTTGGTATGCGGATAATCAATCCAAACCTTTCAATTACACACCCTAGTATAGGCACCTCCCCTATGAGCTTGGCCTCCCATCCATGGCCAACTACCATCCCACGAACTGCATAGGTGGACATTCATATTCACGAGGTAGCCTTAGCTCATACTCTTCTGCAAGGGAACCCATACTAAGACATATAAACTTCCAGTTAAGCCCTACCCAACTCAGGTATTGTGGTTGTACGGTAAAATTAGAATGGTATCGCATCCGAACCCAACCATTAGTTTTTATCAAAGTCAAGGCTCATGCCTCCTTCAACTTCATCATCAAACCATTGTGTTTCATAACACATGTCAAAACATTTCAATAGAATGAATCATCATTCCAAGGTTTTCATAATACTTTTCTCCAAGTGTTCCCATCTAAAAATGATCCAGTTTTAGATTAGCACTAGCCACTAGTGTTGAGGGTATCACTATTGAGGGGTGCTAATCAAGTATAAGTACCCAAGACTAGTTCTATGATCTTGATGGTATCCATCCTATTTTCCACTAATCACAATTCATTAACTAAGTAAGAAACTTTAGTAAAAGGAAATGAATGAAGCTTGCAAGTAAAACTAGGAATTGGTATAATTAAGATTGCATAACCAGGCATGCCTAGTGCATCTTGCCTAGGTTACTTGCATGGATGGTTTGCATTAGTTAGCTTACACGGATAGCTTTCCTTGTTGGGTATAGTCGTTGAAGTTCTCTTCTTCTTCCTCGAAGTACTCCTCCTCGTCATAAGCCAGGTCAGTACTAGCGTCTATAAATACACACGAGGTACAGAATCACCAAACAACACTTAACTACTTCTATTTAGCACACAAAGGCTCACACTAGCTGATCTAGCATCATCTCAATCATCACATGAAATAATGACACATTCCTATTTATCTTATTTTGAAAAAGTAATTTCTACTCATTGAAAAATACTTAAGATTTAATATTCCCCAATTAAAATATGGGATCATAGTGACACATGTCATCACCACATATTCTTGTACTTGGGAATGTGAATTAAAGTGGTGGTCATATATTACAAGATTTAATATTACTATTTAATAATATTTAAGTGACTTGAAATGCCTATATAGAATTCTCTTGATACTAATCCATGTTTAATATCTGTCAAACCAAATCTTTTTACATATTCAGGTAGAGCATGGCAAATGTGATTTTTTAGATTTGGAATCAACTCAAAAGCATTTACGATTGATTTTATAAAAATGTTTGAAGTGGTAAAAGTCTTTGTCTTGTTATTTTTATTATAGGTGATCTACAATTTCAAATGGTTTGAATCCAACGGGAGTGTGTAGATATTTTTTATACCTTTCTAGCAAAATTGGAATCATGCAACTTGGTTCAGTACATCTCTTTGAATTCAATTTTAAATCTACTAACAGAATAGGATTTTGAATAAAATAGAAAAACTAACTTTGAATCACTGGGCTATGCGCGGGAACGAAACTGGGCTGGCCCAACTGCACAACGTGCGTGCAGCGGCGTGCTGATAGGCTGGTCCCATGCGGCAGTGGTAGATCTAACGCGGAGCGGTATCAGCAATTCTTAGCTCTACGATTAGAACCAGATCGACGACTGAGGTTCATCATCTATGTCGCAGAGGGCTCGAGAGATTCTAAACCTAGCGGCACGGTGGGGGTTGTCAGAGTCTTACTAGGGCTCCAACTAGGTCCGATGAGGGGGCGAATGGGCTTGTAGACGACAGCGAGTCAAATGGTGGTCGCGGTGGCTCATGGGGTGGCTCCAATCGACGACGCCCTTCCTTCACTGCAACGGCGGGCTCCGGCTAAATTCCGATGACGTGGTGCTCGCCTTGCCCCGTGGAAGGGTCTAGGATGTTTCTGTGAGAGAGGAGTGGAATGGTGTGCTGTCTGAGGTCTGGGGAGGGTCCTATTTATACACCGGCGAGAGAGGCAGGGCGGCATGGCTCGGGCTCATCAGCGATGCTGCTATAGGTCGCGATAGGCATGGCGGATGGCATGCGTCGACGCGATGGACTGTGGCGATTGTCACGCGCGTAGTGGCGCGACAAGGGCGGTCTAAGTGGGTTGGGAGAGGTCCGTGCTCTGTGCGGGTATGGCGGTGTTCGTCATTGAGTACGGTGGTCACCGGGCGCGAGGTGGTGAATGGTTTTGTCTAGGAGGTCACTGGTGACACGACGAGTGCGAGTACGCGCGGAGAGAGTGAGGCGCGGCATGGCTGCACGAGGCTACTTCGGCACTATGGCGTGTGCTCGGCATGGTTGCGAGTTAAATGGGCACGGCTGCGCTAGCTTCTCCACTGCTCACCGTTGGTCAACGGGTGGACAGAGAGGGGCGGTGAGGTCACGCCAATCTTCTCATGGTCGTGGGAGAGGGCGGTGCAGCATGTGGCATCGTGTCCATGGTCGACTGGCATGGACATGCTCAGGTACGGCGACACTGGTGCAATTGGCAAGTGAGAGGTGCTCCATTGCACGGCTAGGTACTAGGGATGGTCGTGGGTGAGTAATTGAGGCTGAGTGGAGTACAAGAGTGATCACAAGATTGATTCAAATAGTGTAGAGTTGTTAAACTTGTACTCTGTCTACTAGGTGTTCAATCAAATGGCCGCCATAAGTAAAGATTCAAAATTTTGAATGAATTTTGGTGGGTGTGCTGGTCATATGCTTATGTATCTCTGGTTGCTAGAGATTTCCATGTGGTGTTCGTTTGAGTGGTTTTTGCAAAATGGTGATCTATGTACCTACACTTGATTCAATTTTGAATTGCCTCTCAAATAGACTTGAAATTGGTTTATGTAGATTTGTAAAGTTTGCTTGGGTTCATTTTTTACTTGGTCTAGCAAGGGGTGAAACGAAATGGATTTGTTTCTATTGAAAATCATTTGCTAGAGATGCGCAAAGTGGGCTAGTGGTTAATTTTGTCCAAGGTAGCCATTTGATCATATGCTTCATATTTGATTTTCTTTTTATTTGATTTTTTTTGGAAAAGACCTAGATGATGTGGTATTCATCTTTAAACTAATCCTTATCATTTACAGCAATCAAACATGGCAAAGGAAAGCATTCATGCATTAGTAGAAATCAGACATGCACTCATATGGGTTTAAGAAATAAAGTTTTTGTTAACCCTAATCTCGGGTGATTAGAACCTAATAATCTTGTTTAATATTTTTGAGATGTTACAAACCTTCCCTCCTTAAACAGAATCTCGTCCCGAGATTCAAGAAAAACTTGGAACTAAAGAGATTGGGAAACTCAGTACTAATATAATCTTCTCGCTCCCAACTGGCTTCTTCTTCGGTATGGTTACTCCACTGGATCTTGAGAAACTTGATACTTCTGGTCCAGGTGGTTCTAAAGGCTTCTTCCAAAATATGAATGGGCACTTCATGATAGGTTAGATCCTTTTTTATATCTATGGCTCTATGATCGATGTTCTTAAAACTTCGGTCTTCTCCGGAACTTCTAGGCATTTCCTAAGTAACTAGATATGGAACATGTCATGTACGGCTGACATCTCCTCCGGCAGTTCTAGCTGATAGGATACTTCTCCTTGGTGATTTAACATTTTGAAGGGTCCAATATATCTAGGGGCAAGCTTCCATTTTAGTTGAAAATGATGCATTCCTTTCAAATGTGATACTTTGAGATAAAGAAAATCTCCAACATTGAAGGTCAGGTCTCGATGTCTTTTATCAGCATAACTCTTCTATCTGGATTGGGCGGTCTTGAGGTGTTCACGGACTTTGTGAACCTTCTCTTTGGCTTCTCATAGAATGTCAGGTCCGAATATCTGACTCTCTCCTACTTGCGACCAATTCAGGGGGTACAACACTTCCTTCCATACAAAAATTCAAAGGGGGCCATTTGCAAACTGACTTGATAACTATTGTTGTACGAGAACTCTGCGAAAGGCAAACAGTCTTCCCATTTAGATCCATATTCTAGAACACAAGCTCTCAGCATATCTTCTAGTATCTGGTTTACCTGTTCTGTCTGTCTGTCGGTTTACGGGTGATAAGTTGTGCTGAAGTTCAGTTTGGTTCATAATCCTTCTTAGACTTTCTTCCAGAACCTTGAGGTAAACTGGGTTCCTCGATCTGACACTATGGTCTTGGGGGTTCCATGTAGACTGACTATTCTAGCAATGTACAACTCTACTAGCTTCGAGCTTTGATAAGTAGTCTTGACTGGTATGAAATGAGCTACATTGGAAAGTCTATCCACTATGAACCAAATATAATCATTTCCCCTACTAGATGTAGGCAAACCTATGATGAAATCCATTCCAATAGAATCCCATTTCCATTCCGGAATATGCAATGGTTGCAAGAGTCCTGTGGGTCGCTGATGTTCCGCCTTGACTCTCTGACAGATGTCACACTTGGCTCCCGGGTAGCTGATGTAGCTTCCAACTTCTCTCTTCATTTTGTGCCACCAAAATTGTTCCTTCAAATCCGGATACATCTTCGTTGCTCCCGGGTGAATAGAATAAATGGTATCATGGGCTTCCTACATAATGACTTGTTTCAACTCTGAATCTGCTGGCACACAGATACGTCATTTATACCACAGAACTCCTTCTTCATCTTTAGTGAATCCGGCAACCTTCCTTGTATTGATACGACGCTTGATTCCATCAATACTTGCGTTTCCTTTCTGGGCTTCCTTTATCTGACTCATCAAAGTGGGTTGAAGTTCTATGCTATCTAGAAATCCTTCGCTAACTAGCTCCATTATAAAACTCTCCAACTCCTTATGCAAACTTGGTTGGTCTTCCTTCATCATGGTGTTTAACCTACACGTCAATCTACTAAGAGCATCCGCTACCACATTGGGCTTGCCAGGGTGATAGTGAATGTCAAGGTCATAGTCCTTGATTAACTATATCCATCTCCTTTATCTCATATTCAGGTCCTTCTGGGTGAAAATATACTTCAAACTCTTGTGATCCGAATAAATCTCACAGCGGTTACCCATGAAGTAATGACGTCATGTCTTCAAGGCTAAAACTACGGCTGCTGGCTCTAAGTAATGGGTAGGATAGTTCTGCTCATATTGCTTCAGTTGTAGAGACATATATGAGATTAATATTCCTTCTTGTATCAACACACATCTGAGACCAATATTGCATGCATCACAATATACATCAAAAGGCTTCTTGATATCTAGCATGATCAAAATTGAGGCAGAAATCAATCTCTTCTTGAGATCCTGAAAACTTGCTTCACATTTGTCCGTCCATTCAAACTTCTTATCTTTCTTCAATAGTTGGGTCATCAGCCTTGCGATGCTTGAAAATCCTTCAACGAACTTGCGGTAATATCCGGCTAATCCAAGAAATGCACGGACTTAGGTGTGGGTGGTTGGGGCTTTCCATTCTTCAACATCCTTAATCCTGGCGGGATCGACAGCAACTCCTCCTGCCGACAAGATATGGCCTAGGAATCCTACTACCTTTAACCAGATCTCACATTTGCTAAACTTGGCATACAATTGATGCTCTCTAAGGGTTTCAAGGATGGTTCTTAGGTGTTGCTCATGGTCTTCTTCTGACTTGGAGTAGATCAGAATGTCATCGATAAAAACAACGACAAACTTATCCAAAAAGTTCATAAAAATCTTATTCATGAGGTTCATGAAATAAGCGGGGGCATTGGTTAATCTAAAAGACATGACATTGTACTCATACAATCCATATCTGGTGGTGAAGGCGGTCTTTGGAATATCCGTTGCGTGGATCTTCAATTGATGATAACGAGTCCTAAGATCCATCTTAGAAAACAGTCTGGCACCAGTCAGTTGGTCAAACAAATATTTTATTCTTCGGCAGTGGGTACTTGTTCTTGATGGTGATGTCATTCAGCTTCCGATAATCCGTACACAAACGGTTGGCACTATCCTTCTTATCCACACAAAAAACAGGTGATCTCCATGGCGATGCACTTGGTTTTATCACACATTTTCCCAACATATCATCAAGTTGCTTCTTCAGCTCCACTAATTCAGATGGGTTCATACTATAAGGTCTCTGAGCTATGGGTCCACTTCCAGGAACTAGTTCAATGATAAACTCGATATCCCGATCTGGGGTCATACCGGGCAATCCATCTAGGAACACATCGGGGTATTCACAGACTACTCTGACTTGGTCAATGGTGGATTTGGCTAAACTCTTGTTGCACTTGAATTTACAGGGTAGCGTCTCAGACACATGTTCTACTGATACTCCGGTGCTACTGGTCATGGTTATGGATTTATTGGCACAGTCGATTAATCCTTGATGTTTCGATATCCAATCTATTCCTAGTACTACTTCCAAACCTTTTGTTCCAAGTACTATTAGATTGGCATAAAAGTTTATCCCATGGATTCTGATAGGTACGGCCTTGCAAATTTTTCTAACTTTGCTGGTTGAACCAGGTATTTGAACTATCATAACATGCTTCAAATTTGTTGGTTGAATCTTAGTAGTGCATGCAAATTCTTCTGTCACAAACGAGTGTGATGCTCCAGAATCAAACAAGACTCTTGTAAGTACTGAGTTAACAGAAAGCATACCCAGCATGACATCTGGCGCTTCCTGGGCTTCCTCAGCATTCATGTGGAAAAGACGACCGGTACGGTTGTGCAGGTTTCTTAGGGCAAACCCCTTTCTAGGCTGGACACGGCGCTGTTGTTGGGCAGGTGCAGTAACATTGGTTGCTGCGGAAAGCTTCTTGGGGCACTCATTGTAGTAGTGACCTGTGACTCCACATTCAAAGCAAGTGATCATTGACTTGTCTTTCCCTACGACACACACAACATTGCTTCCAGTCCTTGGGGAAGTATTGTTGTTGTATTTGTTGGACCTTGGCGGTGCACGGTTGAAGTTATTGTGGTTGCCGGGGTTGTTGTGGTTGTTGTGGCCTCTGGGCCTTGGGTTTCCTCCGGCACTATTAGGGTAGTTCGAACGGGTCATATGGGGTCTATTGTTTCTTGATGTAAATCCTACAGATGGGTTGGGGCGATACTTTGGGGTATGGTTGGGTCCAGGTTGGTGCATCATACGACGCGTACTGTTCTCACTAGCTTGGATGATTTTTCCTTCCATCTAGATAGAATAATCCACTAAAGCTTCTAAGTCATCAAAGGGAATGTTGACTAACATTGTCTGCATCTCATCATGCAGTCCATTTAAGAATCTATCATTCTTCTTTGCTTTAGTTTCAATCTCATCAGGGTCATACCTAGCCAGAGACAGGAATTTGTCATGGTACTCTACCACAGTCATTCTTCCCTGCTTCAACTCCCTGAATTCATCCCTCATCTGCTTGATCAAACCTAGGGGCACATGGGTCCTGCTGAACTTGAGTTTGAAATCCTCTCAGGTCATCATCTATCCTCCATTCATGGTATGGGTGTAGTTCCACCATGATCTTGCATACCCTGCTAGATAGTGGGTGGAAAATAGTACCTTCTCATTGGCATCTACTCCTGCCACTTCTAAAAAAAATTCCATGGTTTGCAGCTAGTCATCAGCATCTAAGGGCTCTTCAGATTTGCTAAACATGGGAGGATTGGTGTTTTGAAAGTTCTTGAGTTTGGATCCATGGTGATCCTGGTTTCCATGGCCTTGATTGTTGTGGGCCATCTGGGCTATCTATTGAAGAGTGGCTAGATTGGCTTGACGTTTTGCTCTACCTGCTTCACGGTCAGAAACTAACATTTGTAGAATCTGAAGAATTGGGTCCTGGGATGAGCTGCTTCCACCGGGGTTTCCTGGATTCATCTGAAGATTGAGATAGATAATGAGACAAGAGGGAAATTTCTATGGTTTATTTGTATGGTTCAAAAGCTTTAACTTTGAGTATGACTAGGTTTGAACACTAACAACTTCTTCTCATTCATTCATTCCAAGCACACAATACAAACACACACCACAACTACGAAAGCATATGGTTTTAAGAAGCTACGATACAATGGGACCGAATAGAACTCACATCTACGATAGTGCTCAGGTGCAACTACTCATCATCAGGACTGTCGGGCTCCTCGTCATCAATGAAGTCTGCATCATCCTCGTCAGTGTGGAACTCCATGGCGACATCCTCCATATAGTCATCATCGTCGCTGAGGTAAGAGTGGATATCCCCACGGATGTCTTCCCCTTCCTCTTCCTTCTCCTCAAGCTGCATCTCCTGGTCGTGGATGGTCTCCTCCAGGGTGGCTATCTTTTGATGAAGACGGGTGATAATGCAGTCCTTCTTGTCACGCTAGCAACAAAGTGACTTGCGCTCCTTGGCAAGGATGGCGAGGGTCCGCTTCCTCTCAGTAGCTTCAGCATGATTCTGGTTGGCGTAAGCACAGGCATTGTACAACTCCTTCTGAGTCTCATGCAACATGACGTCCAGGTGATCCACGTGATGCTTCAACTCTGGATGTGCCGGCATGGCCAAAGGCTGTCCATTAGAGTCACGTCTTGCATAGTGGGCAAAACGGGTGCCGTTGATCTGGTTGATGTTCTGTGCACATAGACAAGCAGGTGCCTCCTGCATTGACCTGGCTAGACTGTCTAACCAGTTGTTCTCCCTTACGCTGAAATGAATCTTCTCCGAAAGAGGTGGCTCCATTTTGCCTCTCAGATGCGCAACTATCAGCCACTGTAGTTCCCCTCCTTGTTGGTCATTGAGCTATGCTCCAAAGAACTCTGGGTGCAGGCGTCCAAGATACTCTGAGAGCTAATCCAAATCCCTCTCAAAGATAAGCTGCCCTTTGTTGCCCAACTGGTAAAAATTTCTATATTTTTCATCCATCTATAAGCAATTAAGATGAGTAACTTAGTGAGGTGATCAAGTGTGTCAAATTTTAGGTAGAATTGCAAGAATTTTGAGGAACATCTGGGCTCTTTTTTTTAAAGAATCTCAAGGATAAGAGTGAGAATAGGTTTTCGTAAATACTCACTTTCTCTGTTTTTGAAACTAAGTTTTTCAGATGTCCATTCTAACTAGGGTCTCCTATGGTCAGGATGCCTCTGATATTAACATGTCAACACCTGGATTTAAGTCCAGATGCCTGTTATGTTGTACATCGCAATCCTAGGATTACCATTTTTGCGAGACATAACAGAATCGGTACCACAGTACATCATCCATTGCAAACCATAATAGTCTTACAAATAGTTGATCTCATGATCAAGTCTTAATACAAATCAGAGTAGCAGAAATATAACGTAGTAGACTCCATCTTCATTGTCGCAGGCAATGTTGACGATGGGAGATGATCCTAGTTATCATAAACCTCCTACTGCCCAACTTCCGGGTAGTCTTCCTTGTAGTCTGGCCATGGGAATAGCCAGGGACAAAGACATGAGTACTCTTAAAGTACTCGCAAACTATCACTAACACAAGTAAGGTAATACTCGTAGGAATCTTAAGCTCTAGGTTTATTTGCAAAAAAATCTAGGTTTATTCCAAAAGAACTTTAAGAGGAAAGACCTAACTTTGTTCTCTACATTACTTAAGTGGGAACCCAATTTTCCTATCCACAACTCTGTTGTGGTCAAGTCAAAGTCATTGTTGAAGTCATAGGTCATTTTGAAAACATCTGACAACAAAACAGTATGGCCACTCCAACTAACCATAACCGCGGACGCGACTATTCGAATAATTTGACACTCTGCAGAGGTGGTACACTTTCACCACAAGATTCGATACATCCTCCAGGGGTAACCCTGAATCATCATACTTGGTATGCGGAAAATCAATCCTAACCTTCCAATTACACACCCTAGTATAGGCACCTCACCTATGAGTTTGGCCTCCTAGCCATTGCCAACTGCCATCCTGGAAACTGCATAGGTGGACATTCATATTCACGAGGTAGCCTCAGCTCATACTCTTCTACAAGGGAACCCATACTAAGACATATAAACTTCCAGTTAAGCCGTACCCAACTCAGGTATTGTGGTTTTATGGTAAAATTGGAATGGTATCGCATTCGAACCCAACCATAAGTTTTTATCAAAGTCAAGGCTTATGCCTCCTTCAATTTCATCATCAAACCATTGTGTTTCATAACACATGTCAAAACATTTCAATAGAATGAATCATCATTCCAAGGTTTTCATAATCCTTTTCTCCAAGTGTTCCCATCTAAAAATGATCCAGTTTTAGATTAGCACTAGCCACTAGTGTTGAGGGTATCACTATTGAGGGGTGCTAATCAAGTATAAGTACCCAAGACTAGTTCTATGATCTTGATGGTATCCATCCTATTTTCCACTAATCACAATTCATTAACTAAGTAAGAAACTTTAGTTAAAGGAAATGAATGAAGCTTTCAAGTAAAACTAGGAATTGGTATAATTAAGATTGCGTAACCAGGCATGCCTAGTGCATCTTGCCTAGGTTATCTTGCATGGATGGTTTGCATTAGTTAGCTTGCACGGATAGCTTTTCTTGTTGGGTGCAGTCATTGAAGTTCTCTTCTTCTTCGTCGAAGTACTCCTCCTCGTCGTAGCCCAGATCAGTACTAGCATCCATAAATACACACGAGGTACACAGGTACACAATCACCAAACAACACTTAACTACTTCTATTTAGCACACAAAGGCTCACACTAGCTGATCTAGCATCATCTCAATCATCACATGAAATAATGACACATTCCTATTTATCTTATTTTGGAAAAGTAATTTCTACTCATTGAAAAAACTTAAGATTTAATATTCTCCAATTAAAATATCGGATCATATAGACACATGTCATCACCATGTATTCTAGTACTTGGGAGTGTGAATTAAAGTGGTGGCCATATATTACAAGATTTAATATTACTATTTCATAATATTTAAGTGACTAGAAATGCCTCTATAGCATTCTTTTGATACTAATCCATGTTTAATATCTGTCAAACCAAATCTTTTTACATATTAAGGTAGAGCATGGCAAATGTGAATTTTGAGAGTTGGAATCAACTCAAAAGCATTTGCGGTTGATTTTATAAAAATGTTTGAAGTGGTAAAGGTCTCTGTCTTGTTATTTTTATTATAGGTGATCTACAATTTCAAATGGTTTGAATCTATTGGGAGTGTGTAGATATTTTTAATACCTTTCTAGCAAAATTGGAATCATGCAATTTCGTTCAGTACATCTCTTTGAATTAAATTTTGAATCTACTGACAGAATCGGATTTTGAATAAAATAGAAAAACTAAGTTTGAATCACTAGGCTATGCGCGGGAACAAAACTAGGTCGGCCCAACTGCACAGCGTGCACGCAGTGGGCTGCTGACAGGCTGGCCCCATGCGTTAGCGGCAGATCTAACGCGAAGCGGTATCAGCAATTCTAAGTGCTACGATTAGAACAAGATCGACGGCTGAGGTTCATCGTGTACGTCGCAGAGGGCTCGTTAGATTCTAAACCTAGCGGCACGGTGGGGGTCATCGGAGGCTTACCAGGGCTCCAGCTAGGTCCTGTGAGGGGGGCGAATGGGCTGGTGGATGACGGCGAGTCAAACTGTGGTCGCGGCGGCTCCTAAGATTTCTCCAATCGACGGCGCCCTTCCTTCACTGCAGTGGCGGGCTCCGGCTAAATTCCGGTGGCGTGGTTCTCGCCTTGCTCTGTGGAAGGGTCTGGGATGTTTCTGAGAGAGACGGGAGTGGAATTGTGTGCCGTTTGAGGTCTGGGGAGGGTCCTATTTATACACCGGCAAGAGAGGCAGGGCGACATGGCTCGAGCTCATCGGCGACGCTGCTATAGGTCACGATAGGCATGGTGAATGGCATGGGTCGACGCGGTGGACTCTGGCGATCGTCACGTGCGTAGTAGCGCGGCAAGGGGCGTTCTCAGTCGGTCGGGAGAGGTCCCTGCTCTGTGCGGGTACGACGGTGTTCGTCATCGAGTACGGTGGTCACGGGGCACGCGGCATGATGTCTACGCACTTCTATTCTTGTAGACAGTTGTTGGGCCTCCAAGTGTAGAGGTTTGTAGAACAACAACAAGTTTTCCCTTAAGTGGATCACCCAAGGTTTATCGAACTCAGGGAGGAAGTGGTCAAAGGTATCCCCTCTCAAACAATCCTGCAATCAAGATACAAGAAGTCTCTTGTGTCCCCAACACACCCAATACACTTGTCAGGTGTATAGGTGCACTAGTTTGTCGAAGAGATAGTAAAATTCAAGTGGTATGGATAATTATAAGTGGTAACGGTGATAGAGAATAGCTTGGTGGTGTGGAAAAGACTAAAGTAAAAATGAAATAAAGATAGAAGCAGGCAAACATGTAATAGATCTAGTTGCAAACGGTGTTTCAATGCTTAGAAACAAGGCCTAGGGATCATACTTTCACTAGTGAACACTCTCATATAAATATATTTTTCTTTATGATACTACGCTGAACTACTCTCCGGTTGGACACTCTAATCCATGGTAGGGCTATAACAGCACACCTCAAAGTAAGCCTTTCCCATCTAGATAACCCCTAACTATCACCTTGAGTACTAGATGGTTCCAACAAACACCACAATTTCATAAAGACATCCAACTCCAAATATAACTCATAACAAGCATTTGTAATCTCTAGCCTAAGTGCCACCATGGTGTGCACGCAGTCAGTTTCACACACATGGGGAGAGCAGAGCTCTATTAAAGCACTTGAGTGGCAAGGTAGATCTACTTGATTACAAAGCTCATGATCACAATATGATCATGCATAGAGAGAGAGATGAACACATAGCTACCGGTAGAACCCTTAGCCTCAAGAGAGAACTACTCCCTCCTCATCATGGGAATCAGCAACGGTGATGGAGATGGTGGTGGAGATCGATGGAGATGGCTCCGGGGGCACTTCCCCATCCCGCCAGGGTGTCGGAACAGAGACTTTCTGTCCCCCAAATCTCCCCTTCGGTGGCGGCGGCGCTGCGGAACTTTTCGTGGATTTCTGATTGACTCCCTAGGGTTTTTGCATCGGGAGGACTTTATAGGCGAAGGAGGCAAGGTCGGTGGCCGGCCAGGGGGGCCACACCATGCCCTGACGCGGCCAGGGGACCCGCGCCTAGGGGTGGTGTGGCCACCCTGTGGCCCCTCTCCGACTCTCCTTCTGGCTCCGTGAGTCTTCCGGAAAAATAAGAACTTTGGCTTTTGTCCGGTCCAATTCCGAGAATATTCATTTTCTGACTTTCCTGGAACCAAAAACAGCAGAAAACAGGCAACTGGCACTGTGGCATCTTGTTAATAGGTTAGTCCAAGAAATCATATGAAAAGTACTCCAAAGTTGGAACAAAACGTAAGAAAGTAGATAAAACCAAGCATGGAACATCAAAAATTATAGATACATTTGCAATGTATCAACATCCCCGAGCTTAACTCTTGCTCGTCCTCGAGTAGGTAAGTGATAAAAAGAAAGAATAATTTTTGAGGTGACATGCACCATCATAAACTTGATCAAAGTATTTATAAAACATTCAAAGTTGGGATCATAGTACTTCAATCATAACATGAAAGACAAAGTTCTAGCAATAAGACATAGAAACTATGATGCAACATGAAAAGGCACAAACAAAAGATTCATGAATAACAATGCTTTGCAAGACGTTTTTTTGTTTCACATAAAGAAAACATAGCATAGTAGTATTCAGCTTGTCCCTCATAGAGTAGCAAATATAAATGCATAGGACACCTTCAAAGTTCATAAGAGTGACTAGATACAAATTGTTTAAAACAAGAAATATCAAGTTATGCATCAATCAACTAGTCTTGGGACAATGCACATAGAACTAAAGAATGGCCACTATGCTCTCAAAGTAGGTGGAGACTCAACATAAAAGTAAAAGAAAGGCCTTCATAGAAGGAAGCAGAGATTCAAGTTTCATAAAGAGCTTCCAAAAATTATGGTACTTAATAGCTTTCAGCTCTCATTGCCCCTATCATAAGCATCTTAAAGTGATTAAGGTTAAAGTGAACAAACTATGGAGTATATGCTTGACAAAGTATAAGTTGGAAATCTCATGTCCCTTGAATACAAGGGCCGCTCCTCATGCTACTCAAGTTAGTTACCGGTAAGTTCTTGTCATAGTAAGTACATGTGTATCATAGAGAACCGCCAACGGGGTACCCCTTGCCCGATGATACGGAAGAATCCCCATATCAAAATGACATGGCAGCAGACAACGAGCATTTTAGCAATCTTCTTATTTACCATGGGAATATGGTGCTTTTTTATCTCTTTCCTCTTTTCTCATATCTCTTTTTTCTCTTTTCTTTTTCTCTTTTTTTCTCAATATCTGACTCTTTTTTTATAAGAAGAATGCTTCATAGACAGTTCATTATGGTTATGCTGCAGGTTTCCACCATGACGGCATGGATTAGACCAGCGGCCCAGGCATTTCTCTAACACATATACATAACTCCATAGACTTACAAGCTCCCCTTTCATTTCACACTGACGACATCCATAGACAAAAGAGCATGATATCAACTAGGTACAAAGTACAGGTGCAATGTTAAAAGCGTTCCCCATGACAGCATGGTTCTGCTAATCCCCAACAAATAAGTGCAAGCATATACAACATAGACGACACAATGGTTCAAGTTTATTAAGGGCAAGAAAAGTAAAGTGTGCCATCAAGTTCGTGAGAGCTTTAATCACTAGTTTTCTCATAACAAGTTTAATTCAGAAGGTAGATAAAAACATGAATATACTTGGAATAGCATATGCTAATAGGTAGGTATGGTGGACTCTTTGGAATAACTTGGTTTTAGGAGTTTGATTCATGAGTGGAACTCATACTTGGTTACAGAGGCTAGCAAAAGACTGGGAGCGGCAAACTAAGAGAGCAATAATGGCCATAATCATGAAGAGTGACAAAACATCATTGATCAAAGCATAAAGTGATACTACAAGTTGAAAACTAAAGGATCATAAGGGCTTATGGTGACTTGAGATAGTCATAACATGGTGTGAGCATGCGCCAAGTCAACCCAAATAAAGCATCAAAGGAGAATACCACTATACTATGCTTTAATATGCTAAAACAACGCATGATTCATCGAAGGCACATTAAGCAATCTCAATTGTTTATAACAAGTCATGCTACAGAAAAGAATACTAAGCATAAAGCCAAAAATAATATCAAGCATGGCATGACAAAGCATAAGCCACAGTTAAAAACAACCTCTCTTTACCACTTAAGCATGATATTTCCTACTCTTTTCCAAACCAAACCAAACTATTTGAAAACCAATGTATGAAAGAGGGGGTCCAACCAATTTATTCAGCAAACTAATCAAACCAAGCAAACAAAAAACCAAAACAAAAACGAAAAAGAAGACGCTCCAAGAACAACACAATTGTGCATGAAACAGTAAAAATGAAGCGTTTGGAAGAAACCTAGGATTTTTATTGATGAAGAAGGGGATGCCTTGGGCATCCCCAAGCTTTGATGCTTTTACTTCTTGGATATTTCTTGGGGTGACATGCGTGGCATCCCCAAGCTTGAGCTTTAGTCCATTCTTCATCTCATTACTCATTCCTTCCATACACCTGAAATTTTTCCTTCATACAAAACTTCACACAATCTTTATTAGCAACATTATTGCACTCAAGATAATAAGTCTTTGGGTTCAGTTCTAACACCAATAAAACTTCCATTAAAACACTAGGTACTGTAGCACTTCCCTCAAAAAGCTCAATTCCCAAAAAGAACTCAAAAAGGAATCAACAAGAAGCAAATGCAGAAAATGGCAGAAATCTATCAAAACAGAGTAGCACGTGAAAACGAATTTTTTCGAAGACCTTATGTTGCTCAAATCAAAAAGTGTTGAACTAACGAAAGTTAGGAAACAACCTGGGGAAGAATCACAAAATTCATGCCTCAAAAGGACGTACATAAATTTTACACGATTTTTTACGGTAAAGCACAAAAATCTGTTTCGGGACAGCTACTTTCCCAATCATTACTTCTCTCTCATTAGAGGTTACTCTTGGCACAAAAAGCAAATAAAAAGGATAAGGAGCGGTTATTACAGAGGTAATAACTTCCAAGACTCATCTAAAACTTTTGGTTTATCTCCCAATAAGTACTTTTCTTTAACGCCTTTAAGTTAGGCCTGATAGTTTGAGAAGATGCTCACATAAGAAATATGAATTGAAGTAAAAGAGAGCATCAAGAAGCAAATTCAAAACACATTTATGTCTAACCCACTTCCTATGCATAGGAATCTTGTAAAGAAACAAGTCATGAAAGCACAAAGCAACAAGCATAGGAAAGCAAAACAAGTGCATCTTCAAAAATTTCAACATAAAGAGGGGAAACTTAATATTGTTGAGACACATGAAACTATGTTTCCCTCTCTCATAATAACTTTCAGTAGCATCATGAATAAAAGTAACAATATAACTATCACATAAAACATTCTTATCATGAGCCACATACTTAAAAGAATTAATACTCTCCACAGAAGCATAGTCATTCTTATTCATTATAGTGGGAGCAAATTCAACAAAATAACTATCATTATTATTCTCATCACCATAATCATCAAATATAGGAGGCATATTGTAATCATAATTAATTTCCTCCTCAATAGTAGGTGGACTGAAAAATATCATATTCATCATTGTAATCATCATATATTGGAGGCATAGTATCATCAAAGTAAATTTTCTCCTCCGTGCTTGGGGACTAAAAATATCATGCTCATCACAACCAGCTTCCCCAAGATTAGACTTTTCCATAGCATTAGCAATAATGGTCTCCAAAAAATTCATACTAACAACATTGCTATTGGAATGCAAATAAAGTTCCATAGGTTTTTTAATTTTCTCTTCAAACATTTCATGTCCTAACTCAAGATAAATACTATAAAGCTCTCTAATTTTTTTGTTGTTTTCCATTAAGCCTAACTAGTGAAAACAAGAAACAAAAAGACAAAATTGAAGAATCTAAAGGAAATATCTTCGAGCACTCACACCGGAGGATGTGAGTACCTTTTACCTTACCTCCCTGCCAGCGACGCCAGAAAATAGCTTGATGTCTACGAACTTCTATTCTTGTAGACAGTTGTTGGGCCTCCAAGTGTACAGGTTTGTAGAACAGCAACAAGTTTTCCCTTAAGTGGATCACCCAAGGTTTATCGAACTCAGGGAGGAAGTGGTCAAAGGTATCCCCTCTCAAGCAATCCTGCAATCAAGATACAAGAAGTCTCTTGTGTCCCCAACACACCCAATACACTTGTCAGGTATATAGGTGCACTAGTTTGGCGAAGAGATAGTAAAATACAAGTGGTATGGATAATTATAAGTGGTAACGGTGATAGAGAATAGCTTGGTGGCGTGGAAAAGACTAAAGTAAAACTGAAATAAAGATAGAAGCAAGCAAACATGTAACAGATCTAGTTGCAAACGGTGTTTCAATGCTTAGAAACAAGGCCTAGGGATCATACTTTCACTAGTGAACACTCTCATATAAATATATTTTTCTTTATGATACTACGCTGAACTACTCTCCGGTTGGACACTCTAATCCATGGTAGGGCTATAACAGCACACCTCAAAGTAAGCCTTTCCCATCTAGATAACCCCTAACTATCACCTTGAGTACTAGATGGTTCCAACAAACACCACAATTTCATAAAGACATCCAACTCCAAATATAACTCATAACAAGTATTTGTAATCTCTAGCCTAAGTGCCACCATGGTGTGCACGCAGTCAGTTTCACACACATGGGGAGAGCAGAGCTCTATTAAAGCACTTGAGTAGCAAGGTAGATCTACTTGATTACAAAGCTCATGATCACAATATGATCATGCATAGAGAGAGAGATGAACACATAGCTACCGGTAGAACCCTTAGCCTCAAGAGAGAACTACTCCCTCCTCATCATGGGAATCAGCAACGGTGATGGAGATGGTGGTGGAGATCGATGGAGATGGCTCCGGGGGCACTTCCCCATCCCGGCAGGGTGTCGGAACAGAGACTTTCTATCCCCCGAATCTCCCCTTCGGCGGCGGTGGCGCTGCGGAACTTTTCGTGGATTTCTAATTGACTCCCTAGGGTTTTTGCATCGGGAGGACTTTATAGGCGAAGGAGGCAAGGTCGGTGGCCGGCCAGGGGGCCCATACCATGCCCTGGTGCGGCCAGGGGGACCCGCCCCTAGGGGTGGTCTGGCCACCTTGTGGCCCCTCTCCGTGAGTCTTCCGGGAAAATAACAACTTTGGCGAATGGTTGTGTCTAGGAGGTCACTGGTGACATGGTGAGTGCAGGTACGCACGGAGAGAGCGAGGTGTGGTGTGGCTACGCGAGGCGGCTTCGGCGATCTGGCGTGCGCTTGGCATGGCTGCGAGTTAAATGGGCGCGGCTGCGCTGGCTTCTCCAGTGCTCGCCGTTGGTCAACAGGTGGATAGAGAGGGGCGGTGTGGTCACGCCTATCTTCTCATGGGCGTGGGAGAGGGCGGCGCAGGGTGTGGCGTCCTTTGCATGGTCGACTGGCATGGATATGCTCGGGTACGGAGGCACTGGTGCAATTTGCAAGTGAGAGGTGCTCCATTGCACGTCTAGGTACTCGGGATGGTCGTGCGTGAGTAATTGAGGCTGAGTGGAGTACAAGATTGATTCAAATAGTGTATAGTTGTTGAACTTGTACTCTGTCTGCTAGGTGTTCGATCAAATGACCGCATGAAGTAAAGATTCAAATTTTGGAATGAATTTTGGTGGGTGTGCTGGTCACATGCTTAGGTATCTCTGTTTGCTAGGGATTTCCATGTGGTGTTGGTTTGAGTGATTTTTGCAAAATGGTGATCTATGTACCTACACTTGATTCAATTTTGAATTTCCTCTCAAATAGATTTGAAATTAGTTTCTGTAGATTTGTAAAGTTTGCTTGGGTTCATTTTTTACTTGGTCTAGCAAGGGGTGAAAATAAATGGATTTGTTTCTGTTGAAAATCATTTGGTAGAGATGCCCAAAGTGGGTTAGTGGTTAATTTTGGCCAAGGTGACCATTTGATCATATGCTTCATATTTGATTTTCTTTTTATTTGATTTTGTTTGGAAAAGACCTAGATGATGTGGTATTCATCTTTAAACAAATCGTTATCATTTTATAGCAATCAAACATGGCAAAGGCAAGCATTCATGCATTAGTATAAATCACATATGCACTCATATGGGTTTAAGAAATAAAAGTTTTGTTCACCCTAATCTTGGGTGATTAGAACTAATAATCATGTTTAATATTTTTGAGATGTTACAAAAACCATGTTTAGAAATCCCTAGAACATGTTGGAATGCAATATTGGAATGCAATGCAGCAACAGTGTTGTAAGATCTCACCATAATAAGGAAAGATCCTGTGATTGCAGTGCTAGTCCCGGGATCAAAATGCTAGCACCCACTGTTTAAGATGAAGTACACAAAAACAAAGGTCATTATTACATCACATATCTAGGAATATAATAGTTCTTACAACTCACTTAGCCCAAGGCTAACATTATTCAAGGTTCACAAGACATAGTATAATAATAGAGTCTTTTGTCTTCATGCGCCACAGGCAAACATGTCGAGTGTAGACCCGCAACCCTACTCATCATCAGAGTATCCTGCAACATAATAAGTTACAGCCACAAAGGGTCAATACATTTGGAATTTTATTAGCAAGTGATACCATAGTTACCTAGTAAAATCACAACTACATGAATATATGGCTAAGTGTGGTTTTGGCTGACTTCGCTAAAAGCAGGGTTTTATCTCATAGATTTGAAGAGTAGGTTTTCTCCTTCAAAACGCTAAGGTACCATTGATAGACATCAATGAACCTCTACCCTTGTTCACCCACAAGTTTTAACTTAGAGAAATTTGGATGAGGTGATTATTGAACTGCTTCACTGTCTTGACGCTCAGAAATTGTCCATAACCGGGGACACGGCTAAGTACTTAGTTTTACCCTCTCGAGAGGTGTGCACTTTCCCCACAAGACTCGACATGCATCAAGACGAGACTTTTTAGAAGAAATCCCTCAGACCACCACGGACGCATTCCATCCTATCATATCTACCACCCTCTGTCCGTCTGGCTGAGTTCTTGCAACTTATCAGTCAAGGCAGAGCCCATATGCCATGTGGCTACACTGGAAGCTTCACGAGAAGAACGTCTCCAATCTCTTTGTTCCTAGGTGGCCGTCCACAAGTGTGATACACCAGCTGACCATAGACATGGCCCCTGAGTAACCACTCAACATAATCCAAGCAAGTCCCATTCCACCCAGGTGTTTCAGTAACATTAGTTGTTTTCTTAGTCAAACAAAATAATATATTTCCATACTATCTTGATATGAATTTCCACCCACGAATTCTAATAGCATGGCTAAGCACTCTACCATACGATGTCTTTCAACTAGGAAATACTACCAAGATATAATCTATAGGATAGCATAGCATAGTAACAAATAAATAATCCTACCGTGCTAAGATCTACAAAAATAACACTAGTGCAATAGTGAAAATAATAGAACATAAGATGAAATATCACTTTCCTTGGTAGCTAGGGGAATAGGTACAATCCTCACAGCAACAAACTTCAAAATCCACACAATCTACACAAAGAACAATCCAACAACAATAATACAATCAATATAGCATCACAAAAATATGAATGCATGCAAAATGCAATGTTATGAACAAAACTCTAAAACTTATGGAGTCTATAGTACAGAGGTTAAAATACTCTATCTAAAGGCATAAGGAATACCTAAAAACAATTTATGAAGTAATTTTTATAGGCACAATACTCCCTAAAAGGTTCTGCCTATAACTCCAATTTTTCAGAAACAAAAGTGTGAGATAAGGCCTCAACAATAAAGGTCTCATTTTTCTGAATCCATAGACACCAATTTTGTATTTTTATGATTTATGGAAAAAGTTATTGAATTTCTAAGTTTAATATATATTCTATCTATTTTTCTATTTAAAAAGACGCTCTGGCTAACGTGGCGCAATCCTATTAGCCCTACCGATTCGGTTGGATCGATCACTGCGGGCCATTGGATTCTAAGTGGCAACGGACGAACCAGATCAGCCCGTACAACTTCGGTTAGAGATCTAATCCTAGCTGCTAAAACTAGATCGGATGGTGCTCAGCGCGTGGCCGAGAATCGGCGGCGTTGTCTCTCTGCGCGCGGTGGCGGCGCGTCAGACGGCAGTGTGCCTGCGATTCTAAAGGGGCAGGAGGTCCGTGGACTGTTACCAGGGGTTGCTGCGGTTGAGGTGGTCTCGGTGATGGTCGTGGTGGAGGGAGGGATGCTCGGCTTTGTCCTGGATTCCTCGTCGGAGTTCTGCCGACGGTGGAGCTCACGTCTCCGAGACGGTGGCGTCGTTTTGGGGCTCGAGCAGACAAGAAAAAGTGTCAGCGACACGTGCTAGGTCCAACGCAAGCTAGTGGTGGCCAAAAAGGGGTGGCGGGAACCTGAGTCTCACCGGAAATGTCGACGGATGGTGGCGGTAGAGGGAGACGCCGGTGGTGACCGTGGCGACGACCTGGGGCAGGTAGAAAACAAAAAAAAATTAAATGGTGCGCCAGGGCATCGTGAAGGTGATAGGGTCGAGAGGAGGGCGCGAGGCGGTCGGAGCTCACCGGAATTGTCGCCGGAGTACTGACGGTGTGCGGTGGTTCGAGCTCTCAATTTGGGAGCCTAGGGGCTCTCTAGGGGTGGCGACTGAGGGGAAACCGAAGAGGAGGGAGAGGGGATTAAGAAGTCGGGGCTATAGTGGGGAATTACTCCCGCAAACGCTCGAATTTACTCGAGTTTTAATCGAGTCAGAAACTGAAGGGGGAGGGGAACGAGCTACTCGTCGCGCGTGGAAGAAGGTGAGGTGTAGGTGACGTGGAGGTGGGGCTAGGGTGTAAGTGAGAGGGGGCGTGCAGGGGATTGGTGAGGAAAGAAAGAGGGGGTAAAGGGGTGGCTGGGTGGGCTGCTTGCTGGGCTGGGTTGGGCCGAGTAGGCCAGATGCTGTTGCTGCATTTTTTTCTCCTTTTTTGCTTTTTCTTTTTAGTTTTTCTTTTCCTAGGTTTTAAATTTAGAAAAAGGGTTCCAAATTGCCTCAAACTTTCACCAAATTTTTGGGGGAGAATCTAAATGCAATGCAACACTTGCCATGATGATATGAGTGCAATGATGATGGTTTTCAAATGAAAATATTGGGATGTTACAAATCTAACCCCCTTAAGATGAATCTCGCCCTCGAGATTTGGGTTGGCTAGCAAATAGGTGAGGGTGATCTCTCCAAAGTTCGTCCTCTCGTCCCACATTGCTTCTGATTCAGTGTGATGGTTCCACTATACTTTGCAGAATTTGATTGTCTTGGTACGTTTAATTCTTTCTGCTGTCTCCAAAATCTTTTCTCTTCATAAGTGAGATCATTCTCTAGCTTAACCTCTTCTAACGGTGGTGTCTTTCAACGAAGTTTCTTCCATCTCTTATCCCATTTCCAATCAGGTATTGGCAGTGGTTGTAATAATCCCGCCGGTTTCTGATGTTCTGCCTTTACACGACTACACACGTCGCACAAGGCAGTGTGTTCTGCTATATCTTTCTTTAAATTATTCCACCAGAATCTTTCCTTAACATCCATATACATCTTGGTGTTGCCAGGATGAACTGAATATGGTGAATTGTGAGCTTCTTGTAAGATCAACTTCTTAAGCTCAAGATCCTGTGGAATACAGATACATTTTTCATACCATAAGGTTCCTTGTTCGTCTACATGAAATCCTTTTGCCTTGCCTTCACTAATTTTACTTCTGATTTCTTCTATTTCTTTGTCCATCTTTTGAGCTTCTCGGATTCTGTTCATTAGTGTGGGTTGCACTTCCAAGGATGCAAGGTATCCTTCAGGCACTATCTCTAATCTCAACTCCCTAAATTGGGCACATAACTCTTCCGGCAATTCTCCTTTGTTAAGGCCATTTACATAAACCTTGCGGCTTAATGCATCGGCTATGACATTTGCCTTTCCAGGGTGTGCAAACTTAAGTCATAGCTCTTGATAAGTTCTAGCCATCTTCTTTGTCTCATGTTGAGTTTCTTCTGTGTGAAAATGTATTTTAGACTCTTGTGATCAGTGAACATTTCACAACGCTTTCCCATAAGATAATGCCTCCATGTTTTTAATGCATGCACAACTGATGCCAACTCTAGGTCATGAGTAGGATAGTTCACTTCATGATTTTTGAGTTCCCTTGATGCATAAGCTACAACTCTAACCTTCATGCATTAGTACACCTCCCAGTATTTAGTGAGATGCATCACAATAGACTTTAAAGTCTTTCTCAAGATCTGGCAAACATAACACTGGTGCTGACACTAATCTCTTCTTCAACTCCTGAAAACTGGCTTCACATGCTTCTGTTCAGTTAAACTTCTTCTCTTTCTTTAGCAGATCAGTCATAGGCTTTGCTATCTTTGAGAAATTTTCAATGAACCTCTGATAGTATCCTGCTAGGCCTAGGAAACTACGGATTTCTTTAACTGTTTTAGGAGGTTCCCATTCTGTTACAGCTGCCACTTTGGCTGGGTCAACAGTTGTACCACTTCCAGATACTATATGCCCAAGAAAACCCACTTCATTCAGCCAAATTTCACATTTACTGAATTTGGCATATAGTTTGTGTTCCCTGAGTTTCTCTAGGATTAGGCGCAGATGTCCTTCATGTTATTCATTGCTCTTGGAATATACCAATATGTCATCGATGAATACCACTACAACCTTGTCAATAAATTCCATGAATACCTTATTCATCATGTTCATGAAATATGCTAGTGCATTAGTCAATCCAAACGGCATCACTGTATATTCATACAACCCATACCTAGTGGTAAATGCCATATTTGGTATATCATGTTCTCTAATCTTTAGTTGGAAGTATCCTGATCGAAGATCAATTTTTGAGAACACACATGCTCCCTCTAGCTGATCAAAAAGATCATTTATTCTAGGTAGGGGATATTGATTCTTTATGGTCACTTCATTAAGTGATCGATAGTCTATGCATAGTCTTTGATTCGGTCCTTCTTCTCAACAAACAAAACTGGTGCTCCCCAAGACGAAGAACTTGGTTGGATAAATCCCTTTTTCAATAGCTCTCCCAGTTGTTTCTTGAGTTCTTTTAACTCGTCCACTGACATTTTGTAAGGTCTTTTTTCTATTGGTCCAGTTCCTGGTAGTAAGTCTATCAGAAACTCCACATCCCTATCTGGTGGCATGTCAGGTAATTCTTCTGGGAACACATCCGGGTACTCCTTCACTATTGGTACTTTGTCTAGGCTAACCCCCTTAAGAGAATTAACCTTGCTCCCCTTGGGTTCAAAGTTAGACTTGAACGTGATCCGTTTCTTTTCTAGGGTGGTGAGCATAACAGTTTGTTTGGCACAATCAATCACTGCCTCGTAACGTGTCAACCAGTCCATCCCTAATATTACATCCAATCCTTGGGACTCTAGGATTATTAAATTAACTGGAAACTTGTTCTTTCCAATCTCTAGGATTATCTGTCGGCACCCAGAATTTACTATCATTTCTCCACCCAGGGAGCTTACCTTAATGGGACATCCAATAGTTTTAGTGGAGAGTTTGTTTTTGACTACAAATGCTCTTGAAATGAATGAATGCGATGCGCCGGTATCGAAAAGGATAAGTGCAGGAAAGGAATTAATCTTGAACTTACCGATCACGGCATCAGATCCTTCTTGAATTCCCTCCACATTGATGTGATTCACATGACCCTTTTGAAAAGGGTTCGGCTTAGCCCCATCAGTCTTCTTCTCTGGGCATTCATTAGCATAGTGCCCTGTCTTCTTGCACTTGAAACATTCCACCTGACTGATGTCTTTCTTTGCTGGCTGATTGTGACAATTCTGACCATTTTGGTTCCCATGGCCATGACCATTGTGGTTATTTCTGTACCCACATTTGTTGTGTCCATGATGATTGTTTCCATCGTGGTGGTGGTTATTGTTACGATCGTTGTTGTGATTCCCATTCTTGTGGAATCTAGAACACCCGCTTCCTTCACCATGAAAATGCTTGTGAGGTGATCCTGATCCGAACTTATCAAAATGGTGCTTCCTCTTTCTACCTTCCACTTGCTACATCTTGTTTTCTAGGATGGTAGCTTTATCACACAGAGATTGATATGTTGGAACATAAGCAACAGATAGTTGCATAGATATTTCATCATTCAACCCATCAAGGAACTTCTCCTTTCTCTTTGTGTCAGTGTCAACATCATCTGGTGCATAACGTGACAGATTGTTAAACTCTTCAATGTATTCAGAAATATTGTGGTGGCGTTGTTTGAGGTTATGAAACTCCTTTTTCTTCAACCCCATTATTCCAGAAGAGATGTGAGTGGTACGAAATCCATCCTAAAACATTGCCCAAGTTACTTCTTCAATAGGGTGAGTAACTTGGAAATTGTCCCACCAAGTAGCTGCATGACCTTCCAGTAAGTGTGCTGCAAATCTGACTTTTTCTGCATCAGTGCATCCAACTGTGACTAAGTCCTTATTCACATGGCATAGCCAGTCATTTGCTACCATGGGATTAGTAGTACCATAGAACTTAGCGGGTCTCAGCCTTAGAAATCTTGTGAGCATATCAAGAAGTGGTGGATTGTTCTGGTTGTTGTTATTGTTATTGTTGTTGTTGTTGTTGTTGTTCTGATTCTGGTTTGCCATGAATTGAGTCATCAGCTGCATCAACAGTGTCTATGCAGCCATCATTTGTTGCATTCCATTGCCATTGTCGTTGTGTCCTCATTGTTTCGACGAGGAGGCATCTGTGGGTTTAATAACGGTAAGTAATGATAGATAACCCAAGTAAAATAACAACAATCAAACAAACAAGCACATGCAGGTTCAATATCACGACAATAACAGAGTTTGCGAAGATAAACATACTAGCATAGTAACCCACAAGTCGGTATGATCTATGCGACTTGATAATAAAATGATAGATAGATGGATATCACTACTCCTCCATGTCGACTTCCTCCTCCACTAGTGCAAGTCCTGTTGCGGTGAATCATGCCTTGTATTCCTCCAAGCTTGTAGACAAAGCCTCGATCTTCGCCTGCAAATCTCTCTTCTGTGTTTGTAGCCTCTCTATCACCTCGTGATCCGCCTCCAGCTCAATGTCCGCAAGCTCTAACTCGGTCTCCAAGTCTCTAATCTTCTTATTCTTCTCCTAAACCCTCTTCTCTTGGCTCTTGAATTTCTTCTCCTGGTCTTCAAACTTGTTCTCCATTTCCTTGATTCGCTTATCCTATTCCTGGAAGGACTTGTCCTTCTCCTTAAGTTGGACTCATAGTTCATCGTTGTTGAGCATCACATTAGTCCTATCAGTATCCAGGTTCCTAATAAGGCTCTCTTATTCCTGGAGGTGGTGACGCACGGGCTTGATAGTCTCCTTAGTGGCCTCGTCCAACACAATAGGCTCTTCGTCCTCGTCACGCCTCCCAAAGAAGTGGAAGTAGTGTCTCTTGATCTCGAAAGAGTGACGTCCACATAGGCGTCCCAACAGCTCCTGCATAGCCACGTCGAGGCCCCTCTCTAAGTCATCATGGAGTATCTTGAAGGCGATCTCCTTAGTTTGGGGCTATGTCTCGTGTCCTGGCTGGGTAACTCTGAATCCCCATAAGTCCTTCCTTTGAAATTTCCTCAACTGAAGTCCCTGAATGGTAGGGATTGGAAGAACGAGCACATGGATGAGCTCCAACATGCGAGTCCCGAACTGAGTTCCCTTGAAATCCTCTGTCGTGTTGTAGACAAAATTCGACATCTTTTGCATAGTATGGAGAAAATTAGTAATAACACAAGTCTAGAGAAAGAAAACACAAGTAACAATAGATGCAAAGATAAAATCAACCAATAAAACAATCCACAAACCAAGTGGCAATACATTATTCAACTCAAGCAACCAAGGTCCAAACATAACTTATTTTTGCCATACCACATAGGTCGGTATGATCAAAATACTAACGTGATAGAACGCTAAGTATGGTGGTCCAACTAGTATCTCACTCCTTATTAACCAAGGTAGAAATCTGGGCATCCTTGGCAGCAATCTGTTTGTCTTGCTCGCATAACTCCAAAGCCAAGTCTATGATGTCCTTACTTAGTCGTTTTACCGTGGCCCTTGATTCTTGGACACAATGTTTCTCCTCCTTGAGATCCTCCTGAGTATTTAGCATTCTATACTTAAGTCTTTCCCCAAGTTCCTCAATGGCCTTCCACGCAGCATTCCTTGCAGAGTCAAAGAATGACGTGTGCATTTCAGAGTTGGTGAACATGCAGAGTCCCATACTCTTTGGATCATCTTCCTTGTTCTTATATAAATGGAGTTGCACCCACCAATACTCTTGTCCTTCGTCTATGACAGGAAATCCCTGGTACACGGCTTCACCATCCATCCCCAAGCCGATCATGAGGTTCTTGAGTGCCTTGGGAAATTCCGTCTCACACTCAAGTGTCATAGTCATCAGTGGTCCCTTCTTGATAGATTCATTGATAGTGGACATCTACAAAAATAGATGAGGAAGGATGATCAAGAAAAGATTTACGAGATGAAAATACAAGTATAAAATTTGAAATAGAGTTATTTTTCCTAAGGGTTTTCCTTAGTCTAATCCAACTTAGGGTCACGAACCTACAGGCAACACAGTGCTCTGATACCATCTGTAAGATCTCACCATAATAAGGTAAAATCCCTATGATTGCAGTGTTAGTCCCTGGATCGAAATGCTAGCACCCACAGTTTAAGATGAAGTACACAGAAACAAAGGTCATTATTACATTGCATATCCAGAAATTTAATGGTTCTTACAACTCACTTAGCCCAAGGCTAACATTATTCAAGGTTCACAAGACATAGTATAATAATAGAGCCTTTTGTCTTCATGCGCCACAGGCAAACATGTCGAGTGTAAACCCGCAACCCTACTCATCATCTGAGTATCCTGCAACATAATAAGTTATAGCCACAAAGGGTCAATACATTTGGAATTATATTGGCAAGTGATACCATAGTTACTTAGTAAAATCCAACAACTACATGAATATATGGCTAAGTGTGGTTTTGGCTGACTTTGCTAAAAGCAGGGTTTTATCTCATAGACTTGAAGAGTAGGTTTTCTCCTTCAAAACACCAAGGTGCCATTGATATACATCAATGAACCTCTACCCTTGTTCACCCACAAGTTTTAACTTAGAGAAATTTGGATGAGGTGATTATTGAAATGCTTCACTGTCTTGACGCTCGGAAATTGTCCATAATCGGGGACACGGCTAAGTACTTAGTTTTACCCTCTCGAGAGGTGGTGCACTTTCCCCACAAGACTCGACATGCATCGAGACGAGACTTTTCAGAAGCAATCCCTCAGACCACCATGGACGCGTTCCATCCTATCATATCTACCACCCTCTGTCTGTCTAGCTGAGTTCTTGCAACTTAGTCGGTCAAGGCAGAGCCCATATTCCATGTGGCTACACTAGAAGCTTCGCGACAAGAACGTCTCCAATCTCATTGTTCCTGGGTGGCCGTCCACAAGTGTGATACACCAGCTGACCATAGGCATGGCCCCTGAGTAACCACTCAACATAATCCAAGCAAGTCCCATTCCACCCAGGTGTTTCATTAACATTAGTTGTTTTCTTAGTCAAACAAAATAATATATTTCCATACTATCTTGATATGAATTTCCACCCACGAATTCTAATAGCATGGCTAAGCACTCTACCATACGATGTCTTTCAACTAGGAAATACTACCAAGATATAATCTATAGGATAGCATAGCATAGTAACAAATAAATAATCCTACCGTGCTAAGATCTACAAAAATAACACTAGTGCAATAGTGAAAATAATAGAACATAAGATGAAATATCACTTTCCTTGGTAGCTAGGGGAATAGGTACAATCCTCACAGCAACAAACTTCAAAATCCACACAATCTACACAAAGAACAATCCAACAACAATAATACAATCAATATAGCATCACAAAAATATGAATGCATGCAAAATGCAATGTTATGAACAAAACTCTAAAACTTACAGAGTCTATAGTACAGAGGTTAAAATACTCTATCTAAAGGCATAAGGAATACCTAAAACCAATTTATGAAGTAATTTTTATGGGAAAATACTCCCTAAAAGGTTCTGCCTATAACTCCAATTTTTTAGAAACAAAAGTGTGAGATAAGGCCTCAACAATAAAGGTCTCATTTTTCGGAATCCATAGACACCAAATTTGTATTTTTCTGATTTGTGGATAAAAAGTTATTGAATTTCTAAGTTTAATATATATTCTGTCTATTTTTCTAATTAAACAGACGCTCTGGCTGACGTGGCGCAATCCTACTGGCTCGGATCGATCACTGCGGGCCGTTGGATTCTAAGTGGAAACAGACGAACCAGATCAGCCCATACCGCTTTGGTTAGAGATCTAATCCTAGCCGCTAAAACTAGATCGGACGGTGCTCAGCGCGTGGCCGAGAACCGGCGGTGCTGTCTCTCTACATGCGGCGGTGGCGCGTCAGACGGCGGTGTGCCGGTAATTCTAAAGGGGCAGGGGGGTCCGTGGACTGTTACCAGGGGTTACCGTTGTCGAAGTGGTCTCGGTGATGGTCGCGGTGGAGGGAGGGATGCTCGACTTTGTCTTGGATTCCTCGTCGGAGTTCTGCCGACGGTGGAGCTCACGTCTCCGAGACGGTGGCGTCGTTCTGGGCTCGAGCAGACAAGAAAAAGTGTCAGTGACGCGTGTCAGGTCCAACGCAAGCTAGTGGTGGCCAAAAGGGGGCGGCGGGAACCCGAGTCTCATCGGAAATGTCGACGGACGGCGGCGACAAAGGGAGACGTCGGTGGTGACCGTGGCGACGACCTGGGGTAGGTAGAAAACGAACAAAAAATATTGAATGGTGCGCCAGGGCATCATGAAGGTGATAGGGTAGAGAGGAGTGCGCGAGGCGGTCGGAGCTCACCGGAATTGTCGCCGGAGTACTGACGGTGTACGGTGGTTCGAGCTCTCAATTTGGGAGCCTGGGGGCTCTCTAGGGGTGGCGACTGAGGGAAACCGGAGAGGAGGGGGAGGGGATTAAGAATCTGGGGCTGTAGTGGGGAATTACTCCCGCAAACTCTCGAATTTACTCGAGTTTTAATCGAGTCAGAAATTGAAGGGGGAGGGGAACGAGATGCCTCGTCGCGCGTGGAAGAGGGTGAGGTGGAGGTGAGGTGGAGGTGACGTGGAGGTGGGGCCAGGGTGTAAGTGAGAGGGGGCGTGCAGGGGGTTGGTGAGAAAAGAAAGAGGGGGTAAAGGAGTGGCCGGGTGGGCTGATTGCTAGGCTAGGTTGGGCCGAGTAGGCCAGATGCTGCTGCTGCATTTTTTTCTCCTTTTTGCTTTTTATTTTTAGTTTTTCTTTTCCTAGGTTTTGAATTTAGAAAAAGGGTTCCAAATTGCCTCAAAATTTCACCAAATTTTTGGGGGACAATCTAAATGCAATGCAACACATGCCATGATGATATGAGTGCAATGATGATGGTTTTCAGATGAAAATTTTGGGATGTTACAAGTGTGACAGAGGTTGTATCACCACACCCACTTGAGTGTGTATGGTCATGTGGATCATTGTGGTTTGGAAAAGAACACATGCAATGACACTCCATGTGCAAACCATTGTCATAAAGCCCTAGAACATGTTGGCATCCAACATTGGAATGCAATGGAGCCCCAATGTGACAAAGGTTGCAGCCCCACACTGTGGTGACGTGGATCTTAATGGTTTGGTACGCCACACATGCAATGACACTCCATGTGTCAAACCATGGTCAGAAAGCCCTAGAACATGTTGGAATGCAACTGCCAAATGCAATGGAGCACTAGTGTAATAGAGGTTGCATCGACACACCCACTTGAGTGGGTGTGGTCATGTGGATTATTGTAGTTTGGAAAAGAACACTTGAAATGACAATCCATGTGTCAAACCATGCGCCTATCTTCTCAAGGTTGTGGGAGAGGGCGGCACAATGTGTGGCGTCGTTTCCATGGTCGACTGGCATGGACATGCTCGGGTACGGAGGCACTGGTGCAATTGGCAAGTGAGAGGTGCTCCATTGCACGGATAGGTACTCAGGATGGTCGTGGGTGAGTAATTGAGGCTGAGTGGAGTACAAGAGTGATCACAAGATTGATTTAAATAGTGTATAGTTGTTGAACTTGTACTCTATCTGCTAGGTGTTCGATCAAACGACCGCATGAAGTAAAGATTCAAATTTTGGAATGAATTTTGGTGGGTGTGCTGGTCACTTGCTTAGATATCTCTGTTTTCTAGGGATTTCCATGTGGTGTTGGTTTGAGTGGTTTTTGCAAAATGGTGATCTATGTACCTACACTTGATTAAATTTTGAATTTCCTCTCAAATAGATTTGAAATTGGTTTCCATAGATTTGTAAAGTTTGCTTAGGTTCATTTTTACTTGGTCTAGCAAGGGGTGAAAATAAATGGATTTGTTTCTGTTGAAAATCATTTGGTAGAGATGCCCAAAGTGGGTTAGTGGTTAATTCTGGCCAAGGTGACCATTTGATCATATCCTTCATATTTGATTTTATTTTTATTTGATTTTGTTTGGAAAAGACCTAGATGATGTGGTATTCATCTTTAAACTAATACTTATCATTTATAGCAATCAAACATGGCAAAGGCAAGCATTGATGACCCACAAGTATAGGGGGTGTATCGCAGTATTTTCAAGGGAAGTGAAACCCAATTTATTGATTCGACACAAGGGGAGCCAAAGAATATTTATAAGCCTTAACAACTGAGTTTTCAATTCATCTGCACCTAGAAACAATCTTGCTCACAACAGTTTATCAGTAGCAACAGTTTTGTAGTAGGAATAGTAAAGTAACAACAGTAGTAAAGCAAAGACAGTAGTAACAAAAGCGATAAACAGTGGGATTCGAGTGCGGTAGGCATAGTGATGGATGGACGGGTGTTGTATGGATAAGACAATTCACATAGCAATCAGAATATATTGCAATTGCAGATAAATAAGATAAAGCACCCAAGTACTAGACAATCCTAGGCATGTGTTCCATATATAGTCATACGTGCTTGCAATGAGAACTTGCACAACATCTTTTGTCCTGCCAGCCTGTTTGCAGCGGGGCCTCTAGGGAACTACTGGCAATTAAGGTGCTCCTTTTAATAGAGCATCGGAGCAAAGCATTAACACTCCGTGAACACATGTGATCCTCACATCAAAGCCATTCCCTTCCGGTTATCCCGATTTCTGTCACTTCGGGGCCATAGGTTCCGGACAACAACGTGTGTATACAACTTGCAGATAAGACCAAAAACAATGCTATCATAATGAATCAATAACAAGTTCAGATCTGAAATCATGGCACTCGAGCCCTAGTGACAAGATTTAAGCTCAACAAGTTGCAACAAAGTCATAAAGCACTAATAAAAGATACTAGGCACCATGCCCTATCAATCTAATGCCATTACATGAACGATCTCATCCAATCCCTACCATCCACATAGCCTACAGTGGGGGATTACTCACTCATAGATGGGGGAAACATGGATGGTCGATGGAGATGATGGTGAAGATCGATGGAGATGGCTCCGGGGACACTTCCCCGTCCCGGCAGGTTGCCGGAACAGAGACTTTCTGTCCCCCGAATCTCCCCTTCGGTGGCGGCGGCGCAGCAGAACTTTTCATGGAAAAACGTCAAACCCCCCCGAAGCTTTTAGGTCAGAAGGCTTCTTATAGGCGAAGAGGGAGACCGAGGGGGTGCCTGGGCCACCACACCATGCCCTGGCGCGGCCAAGACCAGCCCGCGCCTGGGGGTGGTGTGGCCAGGCCCTGGCCCTCCTCCGTCTCGTATTCTGGCTCCGTGAGTCTTCTAGAAAAATAGGCACTTTGGCTTTTGTCCCGTCCAATTCCGAGAATATTCATTTTCTGACTTTTTTAGAACCAAAAACAGCAGAAAACAGGCAGCTGGCACTGTGACTCTTGTTAATAGGTTAGTCCAAGAAATCATATTAAAAGTACTCCAAAGTGTGGACAAAACACAAGAAAGTGGATAAAACCAAGCATGGAGCATAAAAAATTATAGATACATTTGCAATGTATCAACATCCCCAAGCTTAACTCCTGCTCGTCCTCGAGTAGGTAAGTGATAAAAAGAAAGAATAATTTTTTAGGTGACATGCACCATCATAAAATTGATCAAAGTATTTGTAAAACATTCAAAGCTGGGATCTTAGTACTTCAATCATAACATGAAAGACAAAGTTCTAACAATAAGACAAAGAAACTATGATGCAACATGAAAAGGCACAAACAAAAGATTCATGAATAACAATGCTTTGCAAGACGTTTGTTTGTTTCACATAAAGAAAACATAGCATAGTGGCGTTCAGCTTGTCCCTCATAGAGTAGCAAACATAAATGCATAGGACACCTTCAAAGTTTACAAGAGTGACTAGATACAAATAGTTTAAAATAAGCAATATCAAGGTATGCATCAATCAACAAGTCTTGGGATAATGCACATAGAACTAAGAATGGCCACTATGCTCTCAAGAAAGTGCTCATAGAATGTGTGAAGACTCAACAAGGAAATGAAAAGGTTTTGAATAGTTTGAAAGGTTTCCAAATGCTGAAAGTATGGTACTCATTAGCTTTGAGCTCTCATTGCCCCTATCATAAGCATCTTTAATGTGCTTAAGGTGAAAGTGACACAACTAAGAGGATATGCTTGAGAAGTTATAAATCGAAGTCTCATGCCCCTTACTTATGAAGACGGATCCTCGTGCTACTCAACTTCAGTCACAAGTAAGCTCTTGTAATTGTAAGTATATACGTATCATAGAGAACCGCCAACGGGGTACCCCTTGCACATGACACGGGAGCTATCCCATAATCAAAATAACAAGGCAAGCAGACAATGAGCATCTCGGCGATCTTTTTATTTACTATGTGTATAGATTTTTATTGAGGATGCTTCATAGAATGCTCATTATGGTTATGCTGCAAGTTTCCACCATGATTAGGCATGGCTTAGGCTAGCGGCCCAGGCGTTTCTCTAACATACATACAAACTCCATGATCTTACAAGTTCCACTTTTATTTCACACCGTCGGGATCCATAAGCAAAAGAACATAATATCAACTAGGTACAAAGTACCTATGAAGCGTTGAAAGCGGTCCCCATGATACATGGTTATGCTAACTTCAACTCATAAAGCGCAAGCATATATGCAACAAAGAAGGACCCAATGGTTCAGGTTTATTAAATGCAAGAAAGTAAAGTGTGCCATCAAGTTCGTGAGCGTTTTACTAACTAACTTTCTCATAACAAGAAAACATTTTATTTGGAAGAAAACAAGGCATAATGAATATGCACGGAAATAGCAAATGATGCTAACAGGTAGGTATGGTGGACACTTTGGCAATATTTGGTTTAAGGGAGTTGGAAACATGAGTAAAATACTCAGTGGAAGTGAAGGCTAGCAATAGTAAGGGAGCGACAAACGAGAGAGCAATAATGGCCATAATCATGCAGAGCGACAAAACATCATTGATCAAAGCATAAAGTGATACTACAAGTTGAAAACTAAAGGATAATAAAGGCTTATGGTGACTTGGGATAGTCATAACATGGTGTGAGCATGTGCCAAGTCAACCCAAATAAAGCATCAAAGGAGAATACCACTATACTATGTTTTAATATGCTAAAACAACGCATGATTCATCCAAGGCACATTAAGCAATCTCAGTTGTTTATAACAAGTCATGCTACAACAAAGAATACTAAGCATAAAGCCAAAACAATATCAAGCATGGAATGACAAAGCATAGGCCACAGTCAAAAAAAACAAGCTCTCTTTACCACTTAAGCATGAGCTTTCCTACTTTTTTCCAAACCAAACCAAACCATTTGAACACCAATGTATGAAAGAGGGGGGGTCCAACCAATTTATTCAGAAAACTAAGAAAACCATGCAAACTAAAAACAAAAACAAAAACGAAAAAGAGGCGCTTCAGGAACAAGACAACTGTGCATGAAACAATAAAAATGAAGTGGTTGAAAGAAACCTGAGATTTTTATTGATGAAGAAGGGGATGCCTTGGGCATCCCCAAGCTTTGACGCTTGTACTTCTTGGATATTTCTTGGGGTGACACGTGTGGCATCCCCAAGCTTGAGCTTTAGTCCATCCTTCATCTCATTACTCATTCCTTCCATACACCTGAAATTTTTCCTTCATACAAAACTTCACACAATCTTTATTAGCAACATTAGTGCACTTAAGATAAATAAGTCTTAAGGTTCAGTTCTAACACCAAATAAACTTCTATTATAACACTAGATACTGTAGCACTTCCCTCAAAAATCTCAATTCCCCAAAAGAACTCAAGAAGGAACTAACAAGAAGCAAATGCAGAAAATGGCAGAAATTTGTCAAAACAGATTAGCAGGTAAAGAAGAATTTTTTCGAAGACCTTGTGTTTCTCAAATAAAAAAGTGTTGAACTAACGAAAGTTAGATAACAACCTGGGGCAGAATCACAAAAAATTACAGCTCAATATGTCATACAGATCTCTCTCACGAATTTTTATAGTGAAGCACAGAAATCTGTTTCGGGACAGCAACTTTCCCAATCATTACTTCTCTCACATTAGAGGTTACTCTTGGCACAAAAAGCAAATAAACAGGATAAGGAGCGGTTATTACTGAAGTAATAACTTCCAAGACTCATCTAAAACTTTTGGGTTATCTCCCAATAAGTACTTTTCTTTAATGCCTTTAAGTTAGGCATAAGCAAAAACTAGAATGGATAGAATAGAAGTAAACAGAAATTATCACGGTGAAAACATTGTTTTGTTCAATGAAATCCTTTTGTTAACAAGGTTGATCAGGTCTTTCTACAAAAACAATTTCATATGAGACAAAACTTTGTATTCCACTGATGATTATGTTACCTCAACCTTGATAGCAATGGTCCCAATCATAATAGTTTCAAATTTTTCTCTTGGTATGGGACAATATATTTCTCCAACTTGAATGCCCTCAACATGTTCAATTGAATTCAAACCATAAGTCCTTTCAATATTCTTGAGGAAATAGACAATGTGTTCCTTGCCATTAACATTGAAGGTCACCTTTCCTTGATTATAATTAATAACAGCTCCTGCAGTATTTAAGAAAAGGTCTCCCAAGAATAATAGACATATTATCATCTTTAGGCATAAAAGTTTGAGAGGATGCTCACATAAGAAATATGATTTGAAGTAAAAGAGAGCATCAAGGAGCAAATTCAAAACACATTTAAGTCTAACCCACTTCCTATGCATAGGAATCGTGTAAGCAAATAACAAAGTGACAGGCATAGGAAGATAAAACAAGAGTAACTTCAAAACTTTCAGCACATAGAGAGGTGTTTCAATACCATGAAAACTTCCACAACCATACTTTCCTCTCTCATAATAATTTCCGGTAGCCTCATGAAGAAACTCAACAATATAACTATCACATAAAGCATGCTCTTCATGATCTACAAGCACTAGAGCTTTATTATAAACATTTTCAAGAGAAACCTCAGGAACATAACATTCATTCTCCTTTAGTAAGCAAGGGGGACAATCAAATAATGTAAGGGATAAAAAGTTACTCTCATTAGAAGGTACGCATGGGTAGCTAATCCATTCTTCCTCCTTTTGTTCATCACTCTCCTCCTCTTTTTCATCTAATGAGATTTCGGGTTCATCAATTTCTTCTTCCATAGGATCCTGCAAGGCATTAGTCTCTTTCATTTGTGGAAAGCATCTATTAAAATATTCAAGGATATAGCCATTCTCATCCTTGTAATTATCAAAGAAAAATTTAAGTATACCATACACCTCATACTTATAAGGTGAATCATCAATATTTTCAAGCAAACTAGCAAGTTCAAAAGCACCCATCCAAGCAATAAATTCTTCAATTTGTTCCGCATCATAAAAGTCATAAATTCCTTTAGCATAGGAAGATATGGTATCATTATCATTATACTCACATTGAAAAGGGAGGTGTTTATACCTCTTTCTGCAACGAGATTCATCACAGCAATAAGTAACATTATAAGTAGAGCACACATTTCTAGTAATGGTATACAATCTATCAATTTTTTCCCATAAGTGTTTCCCTTTTTGTGACAAGCAGTGTTCCTTATAATAATCCTTTTGATCTTCCATGAACCCACCTTGCCAATAAGATTCAGTTTCAAAGAAACCAACCATTGACATCAAGCATGATAAAGCAAGACAATAATAGACCAACGAAAATAACAACTAGAGTAGGAACTAAATTTTTTTGTATTTTTGATAAATAAACAAGAAAACAAGGAGAAAGATAAACTTAGCTTGAACAATAGTGATTCCAAGTAAACTTGATAAATAAAGCTATGCTCCCTAGTAACGGCGCCAGAAAATAGTCTTGATGACCCACAAGTATAGGGGGTGTATCATAGTATTTTCGAGGGAAGTGAAACCCAATTTATTGATTAGACACAAGGGGAGCCAGAGAATATTTATAAGCCTTAACAACTGAGTTGTCAATCCAGCTGCACTTGGAAACAATCTTGCTGACAACAGTTTATCAGTAGCAACAGTTTTGTAGTAGGAATAGTAAAGTAACATCAGTAGTAAAGCAAAGAAAGTAGTAACAAAAGCGATAAACAGTGGGATTCGAGTGCGGTAGGCATAGGGATGGATGGACGGGCGTTGTATGGACAAGACAATTCACATAGCAATCAGAACATAGGGCAATTGCAGATAAATAAGATAAAGCACCCAAGTACTAGACAATCCTAGGCATGTGTTCCATATATAGTCATACGTGCTCGCAATGAGAACTTGCACGACATCTTTTGTCCTGCCAGCCCGTTTGTAGCGGGGCCTCTAGGGAACTACTGGCAATTAAGGTGCTCCTTTTAATAGAGCATCGGAGCAAAGCATTAACACTCCGTGAACACATGTGATCCTCACATCAAAGCCATTCCCTTCCGGTTATCCCGATTTCTGTCACTTCGGGACGATAGGTTCTGGACAACAACGTATGTATACAACTTGCAGATAAGACCAAAAACAATGCTATCATAATGAATCAATAACAAGTTCAGATCTGAAATCATGGCACTCGGGCCCTAGTGACAAGCTTTAAGCACAACAAGTTGCAACAAAGTCATAAAGCACTAATAAAAGATACTAGGCACCATGCCCTAACAATCTGATGCCATTACATGAATGATCTCATCCAATACCTACCATCCCCATAGCCTACAGCGGGGTATTACTCACTCATAGATGGGGGAAACATGGATGGTCGATGGAAATGATGGTGAAGATCGATGGAGATGGCTCCGGGGGCACTTCCCCGTCCCAGCAGGGTGCTAGAACAGAGACTTTCTGTCCCCTGAATCTCCCCTTCGGTGGCAGCGGCGCAGCGGAACTTTTCGTGGAAAAACGTCGAACCCCCCGAAGCTTTTAGGTCAGAAGGCTTCTTATAGGCGAAGAGGGAGACCGAGGGGGTTCCTGGGGCCATCACACCATGCCCTGGCGCGGCCAAGCCCATCCCGCACCTGGGGATGGTGTGGCCAGGCCCTGGCCCTCCTCCGTCTCGTATTCTGGCTCCGTGAGTCTTCTGGAAAAATAGGCACTTTGGCTTTTGTCCCATCCAATTCCGAGAATATTCATTTTCTAACTTTTCTGGAACCAAAAACAGCAGAAAACAGGCCGCTGGCACTGTGGCTCTTGTTAATAGGTTAGTCCAAGAAATCATATGAAAAGTACTCCAAAGTGTGGACAAAACACAAGAAAGTGGATAAAACCAAGCATGGAGCATCAAAAATTATAGATACATTTGCAATGTATCAAGCATTCATGCATTAGTATAAATCACACATGCACTCATATAGGTTTAAGAAATAAAGTTTTTGTTAACCCTAATCTTCGGTGATTAGAACTAATAATCTTGTTTATTATTTTTGAGATGTTACAAAAACCATGTTTAGAAATCCCTAGAACATGTTGGAATGCAATGGAGCAACAGTTTGACAGAGGTTGTATCACCACACCCACCTGAGTGTGTATGGTCATGTGGATCATTGTGGTTTGGAAAAGAACACATGCAATGACACTCCATGTGCAAACCATTGTTAGAAATCCCTAGAACATGCTGGAATCCAACATTGGAATGCAATGGAGCCTCAATGTGACAAAGGTTGCAGCCCCACACTGTGGTGATGTGGATCATAATGGTTTGGTACACCACACATGCAATGACACTCCATGTGTCAAATCATGGTCAGAAAACCCTAGAACATGTTGGAATGCAACTGCCAAATGCAATGGAGCACCAGTGTAATAGAAGTTGCATCACAACACCCACTTGAGTGGGTGCGGTCATGTGGATTATTGTGGTTTGGAAAAGAACACATGAAATGAAAATCCATGTGTCAAACCATGGTCAGAAACCCTAGAAACTTGTTGGAATGTACCATTAGAATGCAATGGAGCACCAGTGTGATAGAGGTTGCATCAACACACCCACTTGAGTGCGTGTGGTCATGTGGATCATTGTGGTGAATTGGAGAATAACACATGCAATGACACTCCATGTGTCAAACCATGGTTAGAAAGCCCTAGAACATGTTGGAATGCAATACTGAAATGCAATATTGGATGGAATGGAGCAACAGTGTGACAGAGGTTGCATCACCACACCCACTTGATTGTGTGTGGCCATGGGGATCATAGTGGTTTGGAAAACAACACATGCAATGATACTCCATGTGTCAAACCATTGTGAGAAATCCCTAGAACATGTTGGAATGAAACATTGGAATGCAATGGAGCACCAGTGTGATAGAGGTTGCATCACCACACCCACTTGAGTGTGTGTGGTGATCTGGATCATTGTGATTTGGTACAGAACACATGCAATGACACTCCATGTGTCAAACCATGGTCAGAAAACCCTAGAACATGTTGGAATGGAATTTCCAAATGTAATGGGCACCAGTGTGATAGAGGTTGCATCACCACACCCACTTGAGTGTCTGTGGTCATGTGGATCATTGTGGTTTGGAAAAGCAAACATGAATGACACTCCATGTGTCAAACCATGGTCAAAAGCCTAGAAACATGTTGGAATGTAACATTATAAGGCAATGGAGCACCAGTGTGATAGAGGTTCCATCACCACACCCACTTGAGTGTTTGTGGTCAGGTGGATAATTGTGGTTTGGAAAAGAACACATGCAATGATGCTCCATGTGTAAAACCATGGTTAGAAAGCCCAGGAACATGTTGGAATGCAACTACAACATGCAATGGAGCACCAGTGTGACAAAGGTTGCATCACCACACCCACTTGAGTTAGTGTGGTCATGTGAATCATTGTGATTTGAAAAAAGAACACATGCAATGACACTACATGTGTCAAACCATGGTTAGAAATCCCTAGAATATGTTGGAATGCAATGGAGCACCAGTGTGATAGAGGTTGCATCACCAGACCCACTTGAGTGTGTGTGGTCATGTGGATCATTGTGCTTTGGAAAAGAACACATGTAATGACACTCCATGTTTCAAACCATGGTCAAAAATCCTAGAAACATGTTGGAATGCAACATTGGAATGCAATGGAGCACTAGTGTGATAGAGGATGCATCACAAAATCCACTTGAGTGTGTGTGGCCATGTGGATCATTGTGGTTTGGAAAAGAACACATGTAATGACACTCCATGTTTCAAACCATGGTCAAAAAGCCTAGAAACATGTTGGAATGCAACATTGGAATGCAATGGAGCACTAGTGTGATAGAGGATGCATCACAAAATCCACTTGAGTGTGTGTGGTCCTGTATATCATTGTAGTTTGGAAAATAATATATGCAATGACACTCCATGTGTCAAACCATGATCAGAAAGCCCTAGAACATGTCAGAATGCAACATTGGAATGCAATGGGGAACCAGTGTGATAGACGTTGCATCACCACACCCACTTGAGTGTGTGTGGTCATGTGGATCATTTTTGTTTGCAGAAGAACACAAGCAATGACACTCCATGTGTCAAACCTTGGTTAGAAATCCCTATAACATGTAGGAATGCAACATTGGAATGCAATGGAGCACCATTGTGATAAAGGTTGCATCACCACACCCACTTGCGTGTGTGTGGACATGTGGATCATTATGATTTTGAAACAAACACAAGAATGAAACTCCATGTGTCAAACCATGGTCAAAAAGCCCTAGAACAAGTTGGAATGTAACATTGGAATGCAATGGAGAACCAGTGTGACAGAGGTTGCATCACCACACCCACTTGAGTGTGTGTGGTTGATACATCGTAAACGTATCTATAATTTTTGATGTTCCATGCTTGTTTGGTATCTACTTTCTTATGTTTTGTTCATACTTTGAGGTATATTTATACATTTTCTGGAACTAACCTATTAACAAGATGCCACAATGTCAGTTGCCTGTTTTCTCCTATTTTTTGGTTTCATAAAATCTAGTAAGGAAATATTCTCGGAATTGGATGGGAAAAAGCCAAAGTCAATATTTTAACAGAAGGAACACGGAGTTCGGAGGGCAGCCGAAGGCGGGCTAGGGGCTGGCCACACCCTATGGTGGCACGAGTACCCCTGGCCGTGCCACCAGGTGGTGTGGGCCCCTCGGGCCTCCACCGACCTTGCCCTTTCGCCTATAAAAGCCTCCTAGGACGAAAACCCTAGAGACAAGATCATATTTCCACGAAAAGTTCCGCAGCGCCGCCGCCACCGAAGAGGAGATTCGGGGGATAGAAGTCTCTATTTCGGCACCCTGCCAGGACGGGGAAGTTCCCTCGGATCCATCTCCATCGACTCCACCGCCATCTCCATCACCGTTGCTGACTCCCATGATGAGGAGGGAGTAATTCTCTCTCGAGGCTAAGGGCTCTACCTGTAGCTATTGAAATAACATTTCATGACTTCCTAGGTTTTGTGTGTTAGATAACAATACCATGGATTATTCTAATGTGCACTAAGTGTTGCAAGAAGTTTTGAGAGTTTTGGGGGCCGGATTATCCGCCCCCATCATGGGCCGGATAATCCGGCCAGACCACCTTGGGCAAGGATGGTTCTACGCAAGTCTCTGTCTTGGGGCGGATTTTGCCCCGGAAAATTTCGGCTCTCGGGCGGATTTTCTCCCTGGACCGGATAATCCGGCCCTCTTGTTGGGGCGGATAATCCGGCCCCAGAGAAATCGCCCAAGAGAGCTCCTGTGCAAGCTTCTGTCTAGGGGCGGAATTTCCCCTCGGATATTCCGTGGTTGGGGCAGATTTTTCCCCTAGCCGGATAATCCGACCCTCCCCTAGGTCAGATAATCCGGTCCCCAGAAGAAAGTGTGAAGGGCAAGTCTGCGTGAGATTCTGTCTGTGGCCGGTTTTTCTGCCGGATAATCCGAGTCTAGGGCGGAGTTTTCCCCAGGCCGGATAATCCGGCCCTCACTTCGGCCGGATAATCCGCCCCCGAAAGCTCCAACGGCTTGGTTTTGGAAGGGGTATAAATATCCCTTCTTCCCCAATGAGCAGAACTCTTCATTCACTCGAAATTGTTCAGACCCTTTGAAAGAGCTCCCATTCTAGATCTCCCACTTCAACCACCCAAAAGCTTCGATATTTGGGGGAATTGAAGGAGGAGAGAATCATCATCGTCATCACGAATCAAGCGCATCAACTCCTCTCCATTCATTTGGAGAAATCCCTGATCTAGTATTCTTGTCAATATCTAGATCTTGTTCTTTGTTATTAATAATTTGTTCTTGTGGCAGCTTGTTGTCATTACAGGAGCCTCCAAGTTGATTGTGGTGTTGTGCCCCGCTAGTTGTGTAAAGGCACTGTTACCCGCCTCGAAGGGTTCCTATAGTGGAAAGGTGGATCAGGCCTTTGGTGGCGGGATCCATCAGAGAACAGGGTGAGGCCTATTGTGGCGTGGTGGTCTTAGTACCGCCCACCCCTCCAACGCAGACGTACTTCCCTTAACAAGGAAGGAACTGCAGTCAAGCAAATCCTGTGTCTCCGCGTGCTTCACTATGGTTCAGCTTTTCCTCTTCCACTCGCTCTTTACTCTCTAGTAGATAGGTTTGCATATAGGGAAATTCCACCTAATAGTTTTTCTAGAGAATTTACCCTTTGTGTTAAGCCTAAAATTGGAAAAGCGTTAAAATTTGAAGTAGCACCTATTCACCCCCACCCTCTAGGTGCCCATACGATCCATTTCAATTGGTATCAGAGCCCCGGCTCTTTATGGGTACCAAGGGAGATGGGGATGAGGCTGTGGATAAGGTCACAATGGATGATCTCAAGACGTTGGAAACAACCTTGTTGAAATCCTTTGAGGCCAGATGGAGGAGATGAATCAAATGATTGCTCGCCTCACATCATACATAGCTCCATCTCCATCCTCCTCTGAGGCCGCCACACCATCATCCAAGGTTAAGGCTAACACCGGATCCAAGGATGATGAAGTGGTAGGTGAAAAACATAATGGTTCCACCTCCAAGAAGGGAAGTGGTAAGGAGGAATATAGTGAGGTTCGTCACATATATTCCCCCGACCCACCTATCCCTCATCCTCATATAAACAATAGGGGTGATACACCCAACCTTACTGCATCCTCTTTTAATCAATGGCAATTCTTAATGAAGTCTCATGTTTGCAGCTCCTCTATTGAACTTTGGAGGATTATTGAAGAGGGTCTTCATATTGGCGATCATACCAACCTGACAAGAAGAGAAGTTGTGGACAGCCAATTGAATGCTACGCCTCTCCAGATGACACAGCTCGGTGTGGGTCCCAAGGACATGCCCCACATTGAACATCTCAACACAACTAAAGAAGCTTGGGATGCCCTCACCGATCTCTTTATTGGGAATGAAAGCATGAGAAGGAATAGGTATGATGCCCTTAGTAATGAAGCTGAAGGATTCTACATGTTGGATGGTGAAAATCATGAAGACATGTATAGAAGACTCAAGGGCATTGCAACAACATTTAGAAAGCATGGAGCCACTCACATTGATGATGCATGGATAAAGAGAAAATATGTGAGTGCCTTAATGCCTTTCGAGCCAACGGACTTGAAGAGCTTGCAAGGTAGACACAACTACCATCAAATGACATCCAATGAAGTCATGCAAGAAATGGCATCATTCAAAGTTGCTGCAAAGAACGTTGAAGATGTCCGTGCACGTGCCATTGGAATGCAAAAGGGGGTCAATGTAGCTCTAAAGGCTAATGTTGTTGAGCAAGAGGAGGATGAAATACCTTTTGAGGGGGCCTCCATGGACTGCCCCGATGAAGTCAAACGTGCTCATGGTGAGTACATGGCGTTTTACGCGAGGAACTTTTGGAAGGATCCTGCCAAGGCCAAGTCAGAACTCGAGCGCAAGAATGGGTCAAGTGGAAGAAGAGAAAGTGGCCCAAAACTGAGGACATGCAACAATTGTGGAGATAGGCTGCACTTCGTAGCCGAATGTCCATATCAAAATAGAGAAGACAATGGTGGCAGGCTCATCCTTAAAGAAAAATCCAAGGCACCTAAGAAGAAGCCATTTATCAAAAAGAATGGTCCCTACAAGAAGCAACCCAAAATTGTCTTGGTGGCACAAGAAGAATACTCCTCCGCAAGTGAAGATGAAGAGGATGAAGATAGTTCTCGCGAGGTGGCTGATATAGCCACCACATCTACTACATCATCTCTCTTCGAATCACCAAACGAGAACATCATTAACAACAACGCCACTTGCCTTATGGCAAGAGGGTCCAAGGTATCAAGTTCTTGCTCTTCATTTCCTAAGACTAACATCAACTTGGATATGGATGATCATACTAGTCTTAAAATGAAAGAAGAAGTTATTGCTTTGGAAAACTTTTTCACTAACCTGCAAGGTGAGCACAAACTTCATTTTGATACTCTTATGAGTCAACTTGCTCAAGCCGAAGATCTTCTTGAAGAAAAGGGCAGAATTGAAAGAGAAGATGCTCTAGAGATAGCTTCTTTGAAGAATGCTTTGGAAGAAGAAGAGGAAGCTCGAGTGTCTTTGGAAGAGAGACTCGAATTCATTGAGGAGTCACATGAAGAAGTTGTGGCTCAGCTTATCAAAGAACGTGACAATGCTCTTGCCAAGGTAAAGAAACTAAAGAAAGAAAAGATTGAATTTGGGGCTGCTCATGCTAGACTCTCGGAGAAGTTTGATAAACTTGACAGTGCTCACAAGGCATTGGAGAGTGATCACTCTACTCTAAATGGGTCTCATGATCAGCTCCAAACTCAATAGAAGCTGTATGATGTGCCAAGTACCTCCACATCATCTTATGGAAAAGAAGATCTTGCAAGAGGTTCTCAACACAAAGGTAAAGAAGTTCTTGATGAGATATTGAGCAAGCAAAGGACAAACAATAGAAAAGAAGGTCTTGGTTACATTCCCAAGACAAAGAACAAGAAAAACAAGAAGAAGAAGAAGAAGAAGAAGAAGAAGAAGAGCGAGACTGCTCAACCAAAGACTAGCAACATCACCAATCACAAGTCTAATCATGATGGTTTTGCAGGGGCTAACAATCCTAACTTTGAGTTATATTGTGATTATTATGGTGATGTTTATGCTAGTTATGTAGGTCCTTATGATTTTTACATTCCTTGGTCTATTTGGGTCCCCAAGACCCTTGTCACTAACATGAGAGGACCCATTGAAAAATGGGTACCTAAAACCAAGAAGTAACTTTCTTGCAGGGCTATGCTTCCAGTGGGTCTAAATGGGTACTCGATAGCGGTTGCACGAGTCACATGACCAGAAGCAAGGAGATCATCACGGAGATGCGGCCAAATCTTGATCATATAACCGTCTCCTATGGTGACAAGTCAAAATCTGTGGTATTGGGTCTCGGCAAAGTCGTGGTCGCCCACGATATATCTCTCGTGGACGTCATGCTTGTTGAGACCCTAGGATACAATTTACTTTCAGTTCACGCCCTTTGTAAGATGGGCTTTGCAATTTATATTGATGCTGATTTGGTGGTACTCTTGTGGAGCAAGTCTCTAAAAGTCGCTTTCGTGCGATATGTCAAAAATGACCTGTACGTGGTGGACTTTTCGGGGAAAACCACTACAGGCCCGATGTGTCTTTTCGGAAAGGCTGACGCGGGTTGGTTATGGCATCGCTGACTAGCCCACGTCAATATGAGAACTTTGCAAAGTCTCCACAAGGTTGGCCACATCCTTGGACTAAAAGAAAATGTCTCCTTTGCCAAAGATCGTGTTTGCAGGGCTTGTGTTGAAGGGAAAATGCATGACTCTCCACATCGAAGGAAGACTATTATCTCGTCAAAAAGGATCTTAGAGCTCCTTCATGTGGACCTCTTCGGACCTCCATCTCATGCAAGCCTTGGTGGGAAGAAGTACAGTCTTGTGATCGTTGATGATTACTCAAGATACACTTGGGTTTATTTCTTCAAGTTGAAGAGTGAAACTCAACAAACGGTCATCGACTTTGCCAACGAGGTTCAACGTCAACACAGCGTCCCTATTCTGGCTATAAGAAGTGATAACGGCTCCAAGTTCAAGAACTACACCCTAAATGAGTTCCTAAGTGAAGAGGGGATAAGACATCAATATTCCGATGCGTACACCCCTCAACAAAATGGTGTAGCCGAGAGGAAGAACCGGACTTTCATGGATATGGCAAGGTTAATGCTAGCCAAATTCAAGTCTCCATATAAATTTTGGGATGAAGCAATCTCAACCACGTGGCATTCATCCAACCGGTTATACCTCCATAAAATCTTGGACAAGACTCCATATGAAATACTTATCGGTAACAAGCAAAACATCTTGTAACACCCTCAAATCGGCCCTATGCAAGTTTTAGCCCTTTCCGCCAAACCCGCATAGAAACGATTCAAGAACACCCACCAAGCACTTTCGTGCGGGTGGAAAACGAAGTAATACCATTACACAACAGTCCTCGATGGGACCCATAGAACAGATATATACAACAGTGACTCAATGAGTCAAGAATACAGATGTACAATACAAAGATCCAAATCACCTTGAAAACGTTACAGCATCCGAGTACGGACAAGATGCAAATGGGGCTAAGAGCCCTGAAGAATAACCAATGGCGTCCATAACCCTGCCTAGGCCAAGCCGAAAGGGTAACCCTGCTAACGACATCGATCTCAAACCTGCTAAAACAAAAGGGGTTCCGACAAAGGGCAAAGGAAAAAGAGGAGCGTCAGTACTGAGGCCAGTACATGGCGAGGCTAGAATTCCACGGTCCTCGCCTACACAGGTATGGTGGACTGAAGCAGCAGCGCAGCGACACTAAACAACCTATAGAGACGCTGTAATACTGGCGACTAGCAGAGAGAGATAAGAGAGACCAATTCGGAACCAACCTGATACTACCACCAAACATACCCATCCTGGTATTTCCCCCTCGAGACCAGACGAGGAAGTCATGCCGAGGAAACCCACACAGTTGGCAGTTTTAATCATTCATTCCATGGTGGATGTCCAACTTACTAGTCATATCAGGTACAAGTCATATTATAAAAATAATCCTTTAGTTATAGTTGTCTATGATCGAGAAAATTGTGCTCCAAGTCGTCCATAACCGCGGACACGGCTTTTCGAAAAGATTTAACCCTGCAGGGTGCACCAAAGTATCCACACGAACTTCGACCCTTTTTGCCAGATCAATTAACATACACCCATCGGTATGTCGGCGGGGCCTAAGTCATGATGTTTCCCAGACCCAAAGCAAGTACATGGGGGCCACCCCACTAAGCTACCCGCAACGAAGTCGGCCGGCTCCGGAACGGACCCAGGGTTTGTGCCAATGGCTGTAAACGACTGGGAACCCGAAAGTGTGACTGGGCTTGTCGATACCGCGAAAACATTCCACATCCTAAACAGTACAGGTGCTCCACGCACAATCTTAAATAAAGCGGTAAACATGGCATAAGTACAGAATAGTAATAAAGCCTCAAACTACTTGTGGCCCCCGGTACAATACTTTGAAATCAGGTAGTAAGCCGATGGGGGTGCCCACACACCCCACCTGTGGTTAGCGCGCTCGATCTCGGAATAGGTGTTAAGAACTCGGGTCCTAGGTGGACACAATATGGCGGTTAAAAACCAAATGTTGACTATTACCCACCGGTGCCTCTTCATTATATCTATTTCCAGCATTTTAATTTAACAAGTTATAATGTAAGCCATGATCATCTCCACCGTTAAGCATCTCCATCATTTAGCATGTGCCAACCTCCCAACAAGGGTGGAACAACAACGACGCGAAGCAGCACTTGAGCAAGCGACTACGACACGCAAAGGCCGACTATCTATCAAACAACAAGCAATAGGGTGTGTCCAAGGCAATATAGAGGCTGCAGGGAATATAAATGGTACACGGAAACTAAAGCATCGCAATACGGATAGCAATAGATCAACAGGAGGAAGTAAAGGCTATAAATGCAAAATAGGTAGAAAGGGGAAGAATGCTCGCCTGGGAAACATTGCCGAAGGATCATATCCGGAGAACTTGTCGATACTCGCATCAACTCATCGGCCTAATCCGCGAAGAAGCAAACTAGAACAAACACCGGATGCACTATTTAATACTACGGCAAAAGATCCGGCATGATTATGAGATGATGCATGATATGGCAAAGATGCGATGCGCCTAGGCCATAATTAAGCGGAACCGGGGTCCCGACGATTAATTAATAGGTTCATGTTGTTTAGCTACCCCGCAATTTAAATGTTGTCTTAACAAGGCAAAACATGGCATCGGTTCGCTACTCAAATTTAAATGGAGGCGGTATAATACAAGTATAGCCCGCATATAGACTCCATATTTAATTTAGGTGGATCGCCTGAATACCCCCAAACCACGATGATATGAATGCGAGATGGATGATTTAATGCAACAAGTATATGTCATATATTATAAAAATAAGGGGTCTTGGAAAGGGAATCACACATCGGTTATTGGCGATCTTGGGGTTCATCGAGGGGGTTCAAATCCAAGGGTCTTGGGGTTTGGCGGAACGTGCTTTGAATCCGGGACAGAGAACTTGGCGTTCAGGGTCTCGGCTCCCTATCGATGACCTTGAGGTTCCAACTTGGTTTGCCGATGGAGAACTTGGGCTTCGGAGCTTGATTATCGGTGTCGGTCTCCGGGTCTCGACAGGGGTAGGTCTTGGTGACGATCTTGTCCACTAGGGATCTTGGTTAGCATCCTCACGTATTTTTTGCAACACTATACCGAGTAGCTTCAAGTCGCGCAGATGCCACACCATTACACCACATCACCAACACCTCGGGACATCTACCTCACCACCAAACATCGAGGATCTGAACTGTTGTGGGGGTTCCGCGAATAAAGGCAGGCGCCTGACGCAATGACACAAGGAGCAGATCTCTGACACGGCCCGACGCGGCAGGGCGAGGACAGGCGCAGATGAAGGCGGACCCGCGCAAGAGGACGAGCTTGGTGGTAGCGCTCTGAGAGGCGACGAGATGCTATGGGTCGAGCGAGGGCGACGGCGGCGCTTGAGCAGAGCGAGTAGGGGCCGAGGCGGGGCTCAAGCGGGTGGCATGGCTGGCGAGGCACATAGGAAGGACGGGGCCCCGACGACTGGTGCTGGAGAGCGAGGTGGAGGCGGGGGGCCGACGACTGCTGGGGTCGGGGTGGCTTGGAGACGTGCTCGGGGGAGGGCGAGGACGGAGGTGACCGCCAGAGGAGGCGCGGTGGAAGATGGCGTCGACGGCACGAGACGCGACCGTGGGGAAGCGGAAGGAGCTCCGGGCGGCGGCGGTCCACGAACAGGAGGCGACGCGCGGGGACCGGCTCTGGCCGAGGATGCGAGGCAGAGGAAACGGCGGCGCGGCCGGGGCCCGCTCGCGGCGGCGGCCGGATGCAGGGGAGCGAGCGGAGGCGACGGGGTGAGCCGGGCAGGCGCCTGCGGCCAGCGGCGAGGAAAAGGAGACGCGGGCATCGGGGTAGGTCACGTGCGATAGGAGCGGACGGGGCACACGGGGTCGGGTCGAGACGTGGTGGTGGGGCTAGGAGCGATGGATCTGGACGGTAGGTGGCGTTATCCAAGCGTGTACACGGGATGGTGGACTGCGCCAGGTGAGGTGGGGCCAGGCATGGGACTGGGTGGGCGAGCATGCAGGGGAGTATGCAGGTGCTAGGGATCGTGGCCAGGTGTGGGGTGGTCAGGGCGTCAGGTGGCGTGGGGGAGCGGGCCAGCGGGAGGAGGCGCGGTAGTTGGCAGGTGGTGGGCGGGAACAGGAAGGAGCGGGGGAGGGTGAGCGGGAGCTAGGATCGGTGGGGTCTTCTAGCTGGCGGCGGTGGCTAGGTGGATCAGGTCAAGGGTAGGATTTCTAGGGTTTTGGTTGGCGGGGTAGTAGGCTGGCTGGCTGGGCTTTTGGGCCTGGCCGGCTGCCTCCCCTAATAAAAATATTTGTTTTATTTTTATTTTATAAAAACTTTCGCAAACATTTTTTAGACAAAAAATAATAATCTGGAGAACCGGGGTTTTAATTCGAAATAAAGACGGGGCATTTAGAAAACAAAACCAGGCTTTTCAAAAATAGTTTTAAACAAAACAATGCATGATGATGATGATGCTCAAATGTAATGTGGCATGATGACATGAGCATGCGGTCATGATGATGCAATGCACAAAAACACAGCGATTTTCTAGTAGTGGTTTTAGCGGGATGCCACAATCCGACACCACTAACAATGGATCTTGCCCTCGAGATCCGCCTCATGGTACCGGGAAGAAGGTCGGCGATCTGAATCTTCTCACTTCGTGTAGATGCTCGCGACACCACTAACAAGAGGTCGTTGTCCGTGATCGTCGAGAGAACACTCCGGAAAACAAAGGACGAAGGTAAAGGTATCCACAAATAAAGCCACCTCTAACTTCGATAAAAAGAGAGAACCGATGCATTCTCATCCTCTTCAATGTACATGAGCAAATAGAGTGAGTAGTCGGCATGGGGGCCAATCCATCACGCACCCAAACTATTACTCCGCACAATCAGTAGAAAAGCGTGCAACCATTCTCGGAATCAGACTGAAGATCTCGACAATCGAGGTTCGGAACAAAAGAGTGATGCAAGCTCTTCTTCCGATCTGGCGTAGATGATGTCGTCGCGTCGAAAACACCGGAAGGCACAAACAAGGAACAAAGAATGGTACCACAGATAAAGGATCACTCAAATAGCATGAAGACCGGATGTAGCAACACTGTTACCAAAGGAGGAAGCGAAACCCTGAAGGTACGACGGAAACCCAAGCACGAGAATTACGAGACATGAGAAAAAGATAAGAGAGTAGATTCAAAACACGCAGATGTAAGAGGAGAATAGCATAGGGGTAAGTAGTAAAAATAGACCTAATCAGATCTATCCAACCGATTTTTGCAAAATAGTTTTGACACTCTACTTCGTCCATTAGCTAGGTTATCCTACAGGCTCGACCAGTGGGGTATCGTAACTGCTGAGCTCTGATACCACTCTGTAACACCCTCAAATTGTCCCTATGCAAGTTTTAGCCCTTTCCGCCAAACCCGCATAGAAACGATTCAAGGACGCCCACCAGGCACTTTCGTGCGGGTGGAAAACGAAGTAATACCATTACACAACAGTCCTAGATGGGACCCACAGAACAGATATATATAAAACAGCGAGTCAAGAATACAGATATACAACACAAAGATCCAAATCACCTTGAAAACGTTATAGCGTCCGAGTACGGACAAGATGCAAATAGGGCTAAGAGCCCTGAAGAATAACCAATGGCGTCCATAACCCTGCCCAGGCCAAGCCAGAAGGGTAACCTTGCTAACGACGTCGATCTCAAACCTGCTAAAACCAAAGGGGTGCCTACAAAGGGCAAAGGAAAAGAGGCGCGCCAGTACTGAGGCCAGTACATGGCAAGGCTAGAATTCGGCGGTCCTCGCCTACACAGGTATGGTGGACTAAAGCGGCAGCGCAGCGACACTAAACCACCTATAGAGATGTTGTAATACTGGCGACTAGCAGAGAGAGATAAGAGAGACCTATTCGGAACCAACCTGATACTACCACCAAACATACCCATCCTGGTATTTCCCCCTCGAGACCAGACGAGGAAGTCATGCCGAGGAAACCCACACAGTTGGCAGTTTTAATCATTCATTCCATGGTGGATGTCCAACTTACTAGTCATATCAGGTACAAGTCATATTATAAAAATAATCCTTTAGTTATAGTTGTCTATGATCGAGAAAATTGTGCTCCAAGTCGTCCATAACCGCGGACACGGCTTTTCGAAAAGATTTAACCCTGCAGGGTGCACCAAAGTATCCACACGCACTTCGACCCTTTTTGCCAGATCAATTAACATACACCCATCGGTATGTCGGCGGGGCCTAAGTCATGATGTTTCCCAGACCCAAAGCAAGTACATGGGGGCCACCCCACTAAGCTACCCGCAACGAAGTCGGCCGGCTCCGGAACGGACCCAGGGTTTGTGCCAATGGCTGTAAACGACTGGGAACCCGAAAGTGTGACTGGGCTTGTCGATACCGCGAAAACATTCCACATCCTAAACAGTACAGGTGCTCCACGCACAATCTTAAATAAAGCGGTAAACATGGCATAAGTACAGAATAGTAATAAAGCCTCAAACTACTTGTGGCCCCCGGTACAATACTTTGAAATCAGGTAGTAAGCCGATGGGGGTGCCCACACACCCCACCTGTGGTTAGCGCGCTCGATCTCGGAATAGGTGTTAAGAACTCGGGTCCTAGGTGGACACAATATGGCGGTTAAAAACCAAATGTTGACTATTACCCACCGGTGCCTCTTCATTATATCTATTTCCAGCATTTTAATTTAACAAGTTATAATGTAAGCCATGATCATCTCCACCGTTAAGCATCTCCATCATTTAGCATGTGCCAACCTCCCAACAAGGGTGGAACAACAACGACGCGAAGCAGCACTTGAGCAAGCGACTACGACACGCAAAGGCCGACTATCTATCAAACAACAAGCAATAGGGTGTGTCCAAGGCAATATAGAGGCTGCAGGGAATATAAATGGTACACGGAAACTAAAGCATCGCAATACGGATAGCAATAGATCAACAGGAGGAAGTAAAGGCTATAAATGCAAAATAGGTAGAAAGGGGAAGAATGCTCGCCTGGGAAACATTGCCGAAGGATCATATCCGGAGAACTTGTCGATACTCGCATCAACTCATCGGCCTAATCCGCGAAGAAGCAAACTAGAACAAACACCGGATGCACTATTTAATACTACGGCAAAAGATCCGGCATGATTATGAGATGATGCATGATATGGCAAAGATGCGATGCGCCTAGGCCATAATTAAGCGGAACCGGGGTCCCGACGATTAATTAATAGGTTCATGTTGTTTAGCTACCCCGCAATTTAAATGTTGTCTTAACAAGGCAAAACATGGCATCGGTTCGCTACTCAAATTTAAATGGAGGCGGTATAATACAAGTATAGCCCGCATATAGACTCCATATTTAATTTAGGTGGATCGCCTGAATACCCCCAAACCACGATGATATGAATGCGAGATGGATGATTTAATGCAACAAGTATATGTCATATATTATAAAAATAAGGGGTCTTGGAAAGGGAATCACACATCGGTTATTGGCGATCTTGGGGTTCATCGAGGGGGTTCGAATCCAAGGGTCTTGGGGTTTGGCGGAACGTGCTTTGAATCCGGGACAGAGAACTTGGCGTTCAGGGTCTCGGCTCCCTATCGATGACCTTGAGGTTCCAACTTGGTTTGCCGATGGAGAACTTGGGCTTCGGAGCTTGATTATCGGTGTCGGTCTCCGGGTCTCGACAGGGGTAGGTCTTGGTGACGATCTTGTCCACTAGGGATCTTGGTTAGCATCCTCACGTATTTTTTGCAACACTATACCGAGTAGCTTCAAGTCGCGCAGATGCCACACCATTACACCACATCACCAACACCTCGGGACATCTACCTCACCACCAAACATCGAGGATCTGAACTGTTGTGGGGGTTCCGCGAATAAAGGCAGGCGCCTGACGCAATGACACAAGGAGCAGATCTCTGACACGGCCCGACGCGGCAGGGCGAGGACAGGCGCAGATGAAGGCGGACCCGCGCAAGAGGACGAGCTTGGTGGTAGCGCTCTGAGAGGCGACGAGATGCTGTGGGTCGAGCGAGGGCGACGGCGGCGCTTGAGCGGAGCGAGTAGGGGCCGAGGCGGGGCTCAAGCGGGTGGCATGGCTGGCGAGGCGCATAGGAAGGACGGGGCCCCGACGACTGGTGCTGGAGAGCGAGGTGGAGGCGGGGGGCCGACGACTGCTGGGGTCGGGGTGGCTTGGAGACGTGCTCGGGGGAGGGCGAGGACGGAGGTGACCGCCAGAGGAGGCGCGGTGGAAGATGGCGTCGACGGCACGAGACGCGACCGTGGGGAAGCGGAAGGAGCTCCGGGCGGCGGCGGTCCACGAACAGGAGGCGACGCGCGGGGACCGGCTCTGGCCGAGGATGCGAGGCAGAGGAAACGGCGGCGCGGCCGGGGCCCGCTCGCGGCGGCGGCCGGATGCAGGGGAGCGAGCGGAGGCGACGGGGTGAGCCGGGCAGGCGCCTGCGGCCAGCGGCGAGGAAAAGGAGACGCGGGCATCGGGGTAGGTCACGTGCGATAGGAGCGGACGGGGCACACGGGGTCGGGTCGAGACGTGGTGGTGGGGCTAGGAGCGATGGATCTGGACGGTAGGTGGCGTTATCCAAGCGTGTACACGGGATGGTGGACTGCGCCAGGTGAGGTGGGGCCAGGCATGGGACTGGGTGGGCGAGCATGCAGGGGAGTATGCAGGTGCTAGGGATCGTGGCCAGGTGTGGGGTGGTCAGGGCGTCAGGTGGCGTGGGGGAGCGGGCCAGCGGGAGGAGGCGCGGTAGTTGGCAGGTGGTGGGCGGGAACAGGAAGGAGCGGGGGAGGGTGAGCGGGAGCTGGGATCGGTGGGGTCTTCTAGCTGGCGGCGGTGGCTAGGTGGATCAGGTCAAGGGTAGGATTTCTAGGGTTTTGGTTGGCGGGGTAGTAGGCTGGCTGGCTGGGCTTTTGGGCCTGGCCGGCTGCCTCCCCTAATAAAAATATTTGTTTTATTTTTATTTTATAAAAACTTTCGCAAACATTTTTTAGACAAAAAATAATAATCTGGAGAACCGGGGTTTTAATTCGAAATAAAGACGGGGCATTTAGAAAACAAAACCAGGCTTTTCAAAAATAGTTTTAAACAAAACAATGCATGATGATGATGATGCTCAAATGTAATGTGGCATGATGACATGAGCATGCGGTCATGATGATGCAATGCACAAAAACACAGCGATTTTCTAGTAGTGGTTTTAGCGGGATGCCACAATCCGACACCACTAACAATGGATCTTGCCCTCGAGATCCGCCTCATGGTACCGGGAAGAAGGTCGGCGATCTGAATCTTCTCACTTCGTGTAGATGCTCGCGACACCACTAACAAGAGGTCGTTGTCCGTGATCATCGAGAGAACACTCCGGAAAACAAAGGACGAAGGTAAAGGTATCCACAAATAAAGCCACCTCTAACTTCGATAAAAAGAGAGAACCGATGCATTCTCATCCTCTTCAATGTACATGAGCAAATAGAGTGAGTAGTCGGCATGGGGGCCAATCCATCACGCACCCAAACTATTACTCCGCACAATCAGTAGAAAAGCGTGCAACCATTCTCGGAATCAGACTGAAGATCTCGACAATCGAGGTTCGGAACAAAAGAGTGATGCAAGCTCTTCTTCCGATCTGGCGTAGATGATGTCGTCGCGTCGAAAACACCGGAAGGCACAAACAAGGAACAAAGAATGGTACCACAGATAAAGGATCACTCAAATAGCATGAAGACCGGATGTAGCAACACTGTTACCAAAGGAGGAAGCGAAACCCTGAAGGTACGACGGAAACCCAAGCACGAGAATTACGAGACATGAGAAAAAGATAAGAGAGTAGATTCAAAACACGCAGATGTAAGAGGAGAATAGCATAGGGGTAAGTAGTAAAAATAGACCTAATCAGATCTATCCAACCGATTTTTGCAAAATAGTTTTGACACTCTACTTCGTCCATTAGCTAGGTTATCCTACAGGCTGGACCAGTGGGGTATCGTAACTGCTGAGCTCTGATACCACTCTGTAACACCCTCAAATTGTCCCTATGCAAGTTTTAGCCCTTTCCGCCAAACCCGCATAGAAACGATTCAAGGACGCCCACCAGGCACTTTCGTGCGGGTGGAAAACGAAGTAATACCATTACACAACAGTCCTAGATGGGACCCACAGAACAGATATATATAAAACAGCGAGTCAAGAATACAGATATACAACACAAAGATCCAAATCACCTTGAAAACGTTATAGCGTCCGAGTACGGACAAGATGCAAATAGGGCTAAGAGCCCTGAAGAATAACCAATGGCGTCCATAACCCTGCCCAGGCCAAGCCAGAAGGGTAACCTTGCTAACGACGTCGATCTCAAACCTGCTAAAACCAAAGGGGTGCCTACAAAGGGCAAAGGAAAAGAGGCGCGCCAGTACTGAGGCCAGTACATGGCAAGGCTAGAATTCGGCGGTCCTCGCCTACACAGGTATGGTGGACTAAAGCGGCAGCGCAGCGACACTAAACCACCTATAGAGATGCTGTAATACTGGCGACTAGCAGAGAGAGATAAGAGAGACCTATTCGGAACCAACCTGATACTACCACCAAACATACCCATCCTGGTATTTCCCCCTCGAGACCAGACGAGGAAGTCATGCCGAGGAAACCCACACAGTTGGCAGTTTTAATCATTCATTCCATGGTGGTTGTCCAACTTACTAGTCATATCAGGTACAAGTCATATTATAACAACAATCCTTTAGTTATAGTTGTCTATGATCGAGAAAATTGTGCTCCAAGTCGTCCATAACCGCGGACACGGCTTTTCGAAAAGATTTAACCCTGCAGGGGTGCACCAAAGTATCCACACGCACTTCGACCCTTTTTGCCAGATCAATTAACAAACACCCATCGGTATGTTGGCGGGGCCTAAGTCATGACGTTTCCCAGACCCAAAGCAAGTACATGGGGGCCACCCCACTAAGCTACCCGTAACGAAGTCGGCCGGCTCCGGAACGGACGCAGGGTTTGTGCCAATGGCTGTAAACGACTGGGAACCCGAAAGTGTGACTAGGCTTGTCGATACCGCGAAAACATTCCACATCCTAAACAGTACAGGTGCTCCACGCACAATCTTAAATAAAGTGGTAAACATGGCATAAGTACAGAATAGTAATAAAGCCCCAAACTACTTGTGGCCCCCGGTACAATACTTTGAAATCAGGTAGTAAGCCGATGGGGGTGCCCACACACCCCACCTGTGGTTAGCGCGCTCGATCTCGGAACAGGTGTCAAGAACTCGGGTCCTAGGTGGACACAAGTGGGCGGTTAAAAACCAAATATTGACTATTACCCACCGGTGCCTCTTCATTATATCTATTTCTAGCATTTTAATTTAACAAGTTATAATGTAAGCCATGATCATCTCCACCATTAAGCATCTCCATCATTTAGCATGTGCCAACCTCCCAACAAGGGTGGAACAACAACGACACGAAGCAGCACTTGAGCAAGCGACTACGACACGCAAAGGCCGACTATCTATCAAACAACAGGCAATAGGATGTGTCCAAGGCAATATAGAGGCTGCAGGGAATATAAATGGTACACGGAAACTAAAGCATCGCAATACGGATAGCAATAGATCAACAGGAGGAAGTAAAGGCTATAAATACAAAATAGGTAGAAAGGGGAAGAATGCTCGCCTGGGAAACATTGCCGAAGGATCATATCCGGAGAACTTGTCGATACTCGCATCAACTCATCGGCCTAATCCGTGAAGAAGCAAACGCTAGAACAAACACCGGATGCACTATTTAATACTACGGCAAAAGATCCGGCATGATTATGAGACGATGCATGATATGGCAAAGATGCGATGCGCCTAGGCAATAATTAAGCAGAACCAGGGTCCCGACGATTAATTAATAGGTTCATGTTGTTTAGCTACCCCGCAATTTAAATGTTGTCTTAACAAGGAAAAACATGTCATCGGTTCGCTACTCAAATTTAAATGGAGGCAGTATAATACAAGTATAGCCTGCATATAGACTCCATATTTAATTTAGGTGGATCGCCTGAATACCCCCAAACCACGATGATATGAATGAGAGATGGATGATTTAATTCAACAAGTATATGTCATATATTATAAAAATAAGGGGTCTTGGAAAGGGAATCACAGATCGGTTATCGGCGATCTTGGGGTTCACCGAGGGGGTTTGAATCCGGGGGTCTTGGGGTTTGGCGGAACGGTCTTCGAATCGAGGATAGAGAATTTGGCGTCCAGGGTCTTGGCTCTCTATCGATGACCTTGAGGTTCCAACTTGGTTTGCCGATGGAGAACTTGGGCTTCAGAGCTTGATTGTCGGTGTCGGTCTCCGGGTCTCGACATGGGTAGGTCTTGGTGACGATCTTGTCCACTGGGGATATTGGTTAGCATCCTCACGTCTTTTCTGCAACACTATACCGAGTAGCTTCAAGTCGCGCAGATGCCACACCGTTACACCACATCACCAACACCTCGGGACATCTACCTCACCACCAAACATTGAGGATCTGAACTATTGTGGGGGTTCTGCGAATAAAGGCAGGCGCCTGACGCAACGACACAAGGAGCAGCTCTCACACACTGCCCGACGCGGCAGGGCGAGGACAGGCGCAGATGAAGGTGGACCCGCACCAGAGGACGAGCTTGGTGGTAGAGCTCTGCGAGGCGACGGGATTCTGCGGCTCGGGCGACGGCGGCGCTCGAGCGGAGCGAGCAGGGGCTGAGGCGGGGCTCGAGCGGGTGGTGTGGCTGGCGAGGCGCACAGGGAGGACGGGGCCCGGACGACTGGTGCTGCAGAACGAGGTAGAGGCGGGGGGCCGACGACTGCTGGGGTCGGGGCGGCTTGGAGACGTGCTCGGGGGAGGAGCGAGGATGGAGGCGACCGCTGGAGGAGGCACGGTGGAAGATGGCGTCGACGGCGCGGGACACGACCGTGGGAAGGCGGAAGGAGCTCCGGGCGGCGGCGGTCCATGAACAGGAGGCGACGCGCGGGGATCGGCTCTGGCTGGGGACGCGAGGCAGAGGAAACGGCGGCGCGGCCGGGGCCCGCTCGCGGCGGCGGCCGGATGCAGGGGAGCGAGCGGAGGCGACGGGGCGAGCCGGGCAGGCGCCTGCGGCCGGCGGCGAGGAAAAGGAGACGCGGGCATCGGGGTAGGTCACGTGCGATAGGAGCGGACGGGGCACACGGGGTCGGGTCGAGACGTGGTGGTGGGGCTAGGAGCGATGAATCTGGACGGTAGGTGGCGTTATCCAAGCGTGTACACGGGATGGTGGACTGCGCCGGGTGAGGTGGAGCCAGGCGTGGGACTGGGTGGGCGAGCATGCAGGGGAGTGTGCAGGTGCTAGGGATCGTGGCCAGGTGTGGGGTGGTCAGGGCGTCAGGTGGCGTGGGGGAGCGGGCCAGCGGGAGGAGGCGCGGTAGTTGGCAGGTGGTGGGCGGGAACAGGAAGGAGCGGGGGAGGGTGAGTGGGAGCTGGGATCGGTGGGGTCTTCTAGCTGGCGGCGGTGGCTAGGTGGATTAGGTCAAGGGTAGGATTTCTAGGGTTTATGTTGGCGGGGTAGTAGGCTGGCTGGCTGGGCTTTTGGGCCTGGCCGACTGCCTCCCCTAATAAAAATATGTGTTTTATTTTTATTTTACAAAACCTTTCGCAAACAGTTTTTAGACAAAACAAAATAATCCGGAGAACCGGGGTTTTAATTCGAAATAAAGACGGGGCATTTAGAAAACAAAACCAGGCTTTTCAAAAATAGTTTTAAACAAAACCATGCATGATGATGACGATGCTCAAATGCAATGTGGCATGATGACATGAGCATGCGGTCATGATGATGAAATGCACAAAAACACAGCGATTTTCTAGTAGTGGTTTTAGCGGGATGCCACACATCTCATACTTTCGGGTATTCGGGTGTAAGTGTTTCTTTCTCGTCAAGGGAGTTCGTTTATCTAAATTTGAATCTAAGGCTCTAGAAGGTATTTTTGTTGGTTATGGTGCCGAATCCCACACTTGTAGAATCTACAATAAGCTCTCCGGAACTGTTGTAGAATCTTGTAGTGTGGTGTTCGAAGAAAATGACGGCTCCCGTGCGGGGCAAGTTGATGTTTGTGATGCAGATGCTGAAATACCCCAAGATGCCATAAGAAGAATGGGCGTGGGATTTTTCTGCCCCATTGAGGAACCCGTTGTGGCCGATCAGGAAGTATAATGCTCTACTCATGAAGAGCCCTCATCTACACATACTCAACATGTTCCAACCACGGGAGTAACTTCTACACCATCTCCATCAATTGCTGAAGGTTATGTTGCTCCAGAAAGCTCCAGGCCGGATTATCTGGTGGACACCGGATTATCCGGCCTCCCCTCCCCTGACGACCAACCTGCTCCTAGTGTTGAAGAAATCGCTGCAAGCTCCAGGCCGGATTTTCCGGCCGACCCCGGATTATCCGGTCCCTCACCAGCTCAAGCAAATTCCGGGCAGCCTAATGAAGTTGCAACAAGTTCTCATAGGCCGGATTATCCGGCCTCACCATCGTCCGGATTATCCAGTCCTGAATCACCAGTTGTTCAGCAGTCTCCTGTTATGGCTGTTGACCCTCCTCAAGGACATGCTTCATCACCTCCTACTTCTGTTAATCCGGATTCAAATCAAGGTCGAGCAAATGATTCCAATGAAGATTCAAGTGATGAAACTATTACACCAAGAGACAACAAGCTTATTGAACTTCGTCGCAAGGCTCGTGCTGATCGGAACCTTGAGTTAAGGGGTCACACCCTCGACAAGGTTGTAGGTGACCTTCGACGAAGAGTTTCTACAAGAGGAGAATTGGATTTTTGTGGATCTTTTTGGTTGTTTTTGCTCATCTCATGTTCTTATGGGAATCACACTCAATTTTGGCTCTTATTTGATTTGGTTCTTGCAATTTTGAGTGTATAGTACCATCTCAGTTTGGCTCTCTTAATACTAAGCTTTTCCCTACCCCTAAGCCATCTATTCTTGCACACAAGTCCCTGGTACACTTTGTGGGGGTGTTGTTTGGGGACGCGCGGGCCTGAATCTGTGTATAACAGAAATTCAGATTTGAGGCCGAATAATCCAGCCCAAGTGTAGGCCGGATAATCCGGCCCTGGTGGATTTCATCTTAAAGGGTAGGGATCGGGGGGAAGGGCTCATAACGAGCAGCACTTCTCCCCCAACCCTCTCCTCCTCCTCAGCCACCGCCTGCCGTCCCCCACCCTCCCTGGAGCCTCTCCGGCCACCGGATTTTCCGGGCCTCCCCGGATCTTCTTCTCCGCGCCTCCAGGTACCTTCTCCTCCGCGTTCTTCCTCCAATGAGTGAGGGTAACTCCCTCTCTCCCCATCTTTATCTAGATGTGTCATTTTTTTGGTGGAACATTGTCTAAAAGGATGTGGTTTCGCGTAGAACTTGTAGTCTTGAAGTTTCTAGGTCCGATCTACTTCCTTGCACTCAATCTAGGCTTGTTGAAAAATTTCTGCCAGGGCCGGATTATCCGCCCCTGGCAAGGCCGGATAATCCAGCCTGACAGAATCGAATCTGGTTCAATTTCGCCATAGTTTGTGCATTGAGTAGAATTGTCTTGTGAACTTTTTGACTACCTTTTCCACGCTCTCCCTTGGACTTGTGTGTATGCTTATCCCCATGCTATTGCCCTTGTCTCTTCACAGGTGGTTCCAGTGCTCCCAAGACTTACAAGCGTCGTCCTCATTCTATCTATTTCGGAGTAGATAGTGAGGGTCATACTGTGGACAAGGCTGAGCTGAGGAGAAGAGAAAAAGAGGCCGAATGCATGGTAGAACAAGAGAAACGGGAGAGATCTAGGAGGGGTGTGTCCAAGAGGAAGGGCAAAGAGCCCAAGATCAACTACAAGGCTATGGATCCTGTCACGTATTCCTCTATCTGTCACCGTGATTTGTTTGCAGAGCTGCCCCGTGATTCTAAGCTGGGGGGTTCTCGCTTTTGGTGTGCTGAACAGAAAGGTATATATGAAGATGTGTATGCTAGGATGAACATTAGGCCTATGCACCCGCAGATTCTTGCTGAGGCTTTGGAGAAGCCCCACCTTGTTGATGCCATGTACGTGACTGAGCGGATGGGGCTGCACCATCTCATGGCTCTCTAGTGCTCATATGATTCTGAGGTGGTGAAGTAGTTCTTTTCCACTTTGGTTATTTGTGGAGATGAGCATCGTAATATGAAGTGGATGACTCGTGATAGGCCTATGTCTTCTAATTTCCATGTGTTTGCTGAGGTACTTGGATACTGTTTCCGTAGCAGGGATAGGGCCAGTGGCCACCGCATCATCACTCAGCTGAAGCCCAACAAAGATGCAATTCTCTCTTCTTGCACTATGCACAATGGCATTGTGGGCACCCTTGCTGGTCTTGCTCCTATCTATGCTGCCTTGGTGGGCCTCTTCCGTGACTCCATCACTCCGAGTGGAGGCAACAATGACAGCATCCGTGGTCACCTTGTCCAGCTACTAGCCTTCTCTCATGAGGTTGCCTCGTGCGAGGATGAGTCCGTGCAGTACAAGCTGGATGTGATGGACTTCATCTACCATGAATTGACTGATGTTATGTTCAACCGTCTATCCATCCCCTACGCACCCTATATTATGCTTCTCATCAGGCACCTGCTTCCCTCTGAAGATTTCAACATTGATGTTGTGCATAAGGCAAAGAAGATCTACAACAAGGTTCGGAAAACCTCTCACCCCTCTTCTGCTCCTGAGGCTCTCATGAGGGATGATCGCAGGCCTCCAGTGCCTCATGTTACTCGTGAGATCAAGCAGCTGAACTAGTTCTAGCATCACATTATTTGCATGGGCGTGGACACACGCAAGGGCCAGTATGAGGACTACAAGCAGCGCCATGAGTTGGCTCACTCTCAACAGTTCATCCTTCACCATGTGACTAGTGCCTCTAGTGATCCCCCGGCTCCTACTCCTCCCACACCATATGCCCGGTGGAACTCTTCTTCTGGGCTGAACTATGGAGAGCTGGAGTGTCACTTGTTCCCCTCTGCGACCACTACTGATGATGAGGACGATGACACTGAGGAGCTTGAGGATGAAGATGATGATGGGAACGAGGACGAGGACTACGAGTGATACCTTGGGGCGCTAGCATCGCTCTTCTTCCTTTTTGGCGTCTCGATGCCAAAGGGGGAGACGTAGTTCTATTAGGTCTTCGAGGATTTGCATGGGTCGGGCACAAGCATTTGCACTTTTTCATTCGTCGTTTTTCTTGCTTGTGTCCATTTAGCGTTAAAATTTATTTGTGGTTTGTGGTGTGTTTGAGACTTTGTGTTGGTGGACGTCTGGATTTATTTCATGGATTATGCCTATGGATTCACTTACTCATATCCTATTATGCTGGTAATCTATCTCAAGGAAGGCGCGTATATTGGTTATCACGTTCATAATTGTGGATATTTCAAGGACGCCTCTCTCATTATCTCGGTGGTATGATTATGTTGTTTATATTTCAATGGAATAGACTTTCACCTACTTGTGTGCATTTGTATTCAAATGCAAATCTCTAATATGCACACATTGAGGGGGAGTCTCTTCCATGTTTTGTTGGTGGTCTTTTAATCCTTCTTGCAAATCCTAGTATTGTCATCTAACACCAAAAAGGGGGAGATTGAAAGAACACTTCATGATTTCCCAGGTTTTGTGTGTTAGATAACAATACCATGGATTATTCTAATGTGCACTAAGTGTTGCAGGAAGTTTTGAGAGTTTTGGGGGCCGGATTATCCGCCCCCATCATGGGCCGGATAATCCGGCCAGACCACCTTGGGCAAGGATGGCTCTGCGCAAGTCTCTGTCTTGGGGCGGATTTCCCCCTGGAAAATTCCGGCTCTAGGGCGGATTTTCTCCCTGGACCGGATAATCCGGCCCTCTTGTTGGGGCGGATAATCCGACCCTAGGGAAATCGCCCAAGAGAGCTCCTGCACAAGCTTTTGTCTGGGGCCGGAATTTCCCCCCGGATATTCCATGGCTGGGGCGGATTTTTCCCCCAGCCGGATAATCCGGCCCTCCCCTAGGCCAGATAATCCGGTCCCCAGAAGAAAGTGTGAAGGGAAAGTCTGCGTGAGCTTCTCTCCGTGGCCGGTTTTTCTGCCGGATAATCCGAGTCTAGGGCAGAGTTTTCCCCAGGCCGGATAATCCGGCCCTCACTTGGTCCGGATAATCCGGCCCCCAAAAGCTCCAACGGCTTGGTTTTGGAAGGGGTATAAATATCCCTTCTTCCCCAACGAGCAGAACACTTGATTCACTCAAAATTGTTCAGACCCTTTGAAAGAGCTCCCATTCTAGATCTCCCACTTCAACCAACCGAAGGCTTCAATCTTTGGGGGAATTGAAGGAGGAGAGAATCATCATCGTCATCACGAATCAAGCGCATCAACTCCTCTCCATTCATTTGGAGAAATCCCTGATCTAGTATTCTGGTCAATATCTAGATCTTGTTCTTTGTTATTGATAACTTGTTCTTGTGGCAGCTTGTTGTAATACGGGAGGCCTAATGTGGCGTGGTGGTCTTAGTACCGCCCACCCCTCCAATGAAGACGTACTTTCCTTAACAAGGAAGGAACTGCGGTCAAACAAATCATGTGTCTCCGCGTGCTTCACTATGGTTCACCCATTCCTCTTCCACTCGCTCTTTACTCGCTAGTAGATAGGTTTGCATATAGGGAAATTCCACCTAATAGTTTTTCTAGAGAATTTACCCTTTGTGTTAAGCCTAAAATTGAAAAAGCGTTAAAATTTGAAGTAGCACCTATTCACCCCCCCCCCTCTAGGTGCCCATACGATCCATTTCAGCTATGTGTTCATCTTGAAAGGGAAATGGACGTCGCCTAGAGGGGGTGAATAGGCGTTTTAAAATTATTACGGTTTAGGCTCTAATAAATGCGGGATAAAACTTAGCGTTTAATTTATCAAGCCAAAACCTATATCCACTAGGTTCACTAAGTGCACCAACAACCTATGCTAAGCAAGATAAGCAACAAGGTGATAGCAAGATATAATACTTCAAGCACGAAGGCTATCACAATGTAAATTACATAAGTGAAGGGCTCGGTTGAGAGATAACCAATGGACGCGGAGACGATGATTTGTTTCCCGAAGTTCACTTACAAAGAAGCTACGTCTCTGTTGGAGAGGTGTGGGGGTGCAATGTTCTTCGAACGCCACAAGTGGCTCACCTCGAGGTGTGGTGGCTCGATGCTCACCCAACGCCACACAAGGCCTCACCCCAAGATGCGAAGGCACGCAACCTACCGACGCCACAAAAGGCTCACCCTATTCTCCCGTGAGCTCGCCACAAAGGCCTACTCACGTTCCACTATGGGACACTTGAGGGTGGTCACCGAACCCATACAAGGCTTGGGGCAATCTCCGCAACTCAATTGGAGGGCTCCCAAGAAATGCCACAAAGGCTCCACAATGCCAGAAAAGGCCAACAAGCTTGGGGAACCTCCACAACTCAATTGGAGCCCTAAGAACACACCACAACTCCACACAACCGTCTAGGGTTCCAAGAACCCAAGAGAAACAAGCCCAAGGGCTTGAACTCGCCGAATCTCCGAGGATAACTCAAACCTATGCACCAAATGCAAGAGGCAAGTCCTTCTCTCTCAAATTCCACCAAAGATACAAAAGCTATTGGGGAAATATGAGAGGAAGAACACAAGAGGAGAACACAAAACTCTCCAAGATCTAGATCCCAAGGATTCCTTCACAAAGAAGGGATTTTATTTGGTGGGGATTGTAGATCTAGATCTCCTCTCTCAAATCCCTCAAAGAGATGCAAGAATCATGGGAGGAAGAAGGGAAGAGGCCAAGCTTTTGAAGGTCAACAATGGAGGAGAGAGAGTGGAAGAGCCAGCAAAAATGACCTCCAAAGTTGGGGAAACTTTTGGGAAGAGGGGGCCCTTAAATAGGGCAAGAGAAATCTACCCGTTTGGGCCAGATTCGCGCCCCACCGGAACTACCGGTGCCCCACTGGTACTACCTCTAAATAGAAACACAAGATACAGAAGAAAAACGAGATATACCGGAACTTTGGCTGGAACTTGGGCCGGAACTTGAGGCCGCTTCCCTTGTTGCTTCTTCTTCAATGGACAACATCTCACATGATGTCCTTCTTCCTTGCACTTGAAGCACACAATGTTGGCCAGATTCTTCACTTGACCTTGGCCATTCTTCTTATTGCCCTTGTGCTTCAACAAGTTGGTGGGCTTGTTCTTGATGTTGGAGTTATATCCAAGCCCACTCTTGTCATTTGGGGATCTTCGCACACCCAATACGTTCTTGAGTATGGTCTTCCCTTCATGACACTTCTTCAAGTCATTTTTCAAAGAATTGACTTGCGCCTTGAGTTTCTTGTTTTCCTCTACATGGTTAGTATCAACAATAATACTAGAGGAAGTAGATGCTACGTTGTTAGAGCAACAAGGCAAGGGATGCAATTCATCACAAGATATAGCAATAGCATGAGTGGATGAATTACAAGGATTAGCACATGGCAATATGATACTAGGACTAGATGTAGTGCTAATGTCCACATGAGGCTCACTAGATGTTACCTTTGACATAGTAGCCTCATGAGCCAACTTTAGCCTACCATGGGAAACTAGAAGGTCCTCATGCGAGCTTGAGGTCTTAGCATGACTCTCTTCCAATTTCCCATAGTTGCTAGTTAGCAAAGCAAGTTGAGCATGTAGCTCAACATTCTCCTTCACAATAGATGCTTCACAAGAGATAGAGTTAGTAGCACAAGCATGATCAATACTAGTAAGAGGTGAGGGCAACTTGGAAAGCTCTTTAGAGTATGAAGCTTTAAGTTTCTCATGTGACTCGGTGAGTTTGATGAGCTCCCCCTTTATGACCCTAGAGCCATTGTTGAGGTGCTCAAAATCCTCAAGGAGTTTATCATAGGCAACTTTAAGCTCATCATTTTTAATTTGGAGGTCACTTGCCACCTGAAGATCTCTATCATGAGATTTCTTCACCCTAGATAGCTCTAGGGCAAAGCTCTCCTCAAGAGATTCCTTGGTGGTTTGTTCCTCTTCAAGAGCTTCATTTAAGTTGGCAATGTCATTAGCATACTCACGCTCAAGACTACTCATTTTGTCAATTGTGTCCTCATGCTCATAAATTAGTTTCTTACTTTCAATGGAAAAGTTCAAGATTTCAATGAAAGTAGAGCAAGCATTTTTATCATTGTGAAGAGCACGAAGGACTAGCTCCCCCTTCTCTTTTAAAGAAGCAACATCATCTTCTACTTCTAAGTCAACATTCACGTCATCATTAGGTGCAACGGGATCCAAAGGAGAAGTTACCTTTGATTCCTTAGCCATGAGGCATAAGTGAATGTTGGGAGAAGGTGATGATGGGGGAACCCTTGAAGCTCCAATCACAACCTTGCCTTGGCCCACACATTCTTCGATTTCCTCTACAAGGTTAGCAACACAAGTACAAGAGGAAATAGAAGCATATTTATCATGGCAACAAGGCAAAGCAAGCATATCATCATGAGATATATTTAATCCATTTCTACAAGATATGCAAGGGCAATCAACACTAGGATGTAAATCACATATAGTCCTACAAGTGTTCATGCCCGAAGATACAACATTGCAATGAGATAGATATGAAGAATCATGAATGCCAAGCTCACTATCGACATTGCAAGTTCTATCACCACTCACCATATCATTACCTTGTGACAACTCACATGTTGGTGTAGTGGAAGAAGATGAGAACTCATCACAGCTAGAGGTGGACGGAACACAATCATCCTCATTAAGCTTGGACACATCATATTTTGCTTGAAGCTTGGTCCAAATATCATGAGCATTCCGAAAAGGCATGATTGAGGAAAGAACTACAAAGCTCACAACATTAACAAGCACATTAGATGCTTGAGCTTGGAGATAAGAGTTTGTCTCCTCCTCCAAAGATAGATTTTGGGGATCCTTAGGCGGAGACAAGCCCATATCTAGAATTCGCTCAATATTTGGGTCAATGACCCGGAAATGACTAAGCATGCGAATACGCCAAACATCATAATTTGTGCCATCAAATGTAAATGTGTGAGAGTGCACTAAACCCCTAGGAGACATCCTTACTCTCGAGGCGGTGAAGCCAAAGAAGCGAGCGACCTCGCTTTGATACCAATTGAAAGGGAAATGGACATCGCCTAGAGGGGGTGAATAGGCATTTTAAAATTATTACGGTTTAGGCTCTAATAAATGCGGGATAAAACTTAGCGTTTAATTTATCAAGCCAAAACCTATATCCACTAGGTTCACTAAGTGCACCAACAACCTATGCTAAGCAAGATAAGCAACAAGGTGATAACAAGATATAATACTTCAAGCACGAAGGCTATCACAATGTAAATTGCATAAGTAAAGGGCTCGGTTGAGAGATAACCGATGGACGCGGAGACGATGATTTGTTTCTCGAAGTTCACTTCCAAAGAAGCTACGTCTCCGTTGGAGAGGTGCGGGGGCGCAATGTACTTCGAACGCCACAAGTGGCTCACCTCAAGGTGTGGTGGCTCGATGCTCACCCAACGCCACACAAGGCCTCACCCCAAGATGCGAAGTCACGCAACCTACCGACGCCACAAAAGGCTCACCCTATTCTCCCGTGAGCTCGCCACAAAGGCCTACTCGTGTTCCACTATGGGACACTTGAGGGCGGTCACCGAACCCGTACAAGGCTTGGGGCAATCTCCACAACTCAATTGGAGGGCTCCCAAGAAATGCCACAAAGGCTCCACAATGCCACAAAAGGCCAACAAGCTTGGGGAACCTCCACAACTCAATTGGAGCCCTAAGAACACACCACAACTCCACACAACCGTCTAGGGTTCCAAGAACCCAAGAGAAACAAGCCCAAGGGCTTCAACTCGCCGAATCTCCGAGGAGAACTCAAACATATGCACCAAATGCAAGAGGCAAGTCATTCTCTCTCAAATTCCACCAAAGATACAAAAGCTATTAGGGGAATATGAGAGGAAGAACACAAGAGGAGATCACAAAACTCTCCAAGACCTAGATCCCAAGGATTCCTTCACAAAGAAGGGATTTTATTTGGTGGGGACTGTAGATCTAGATCTCCTCTCTCAAATCCCTCAAAGAGATACAAGAATCATGGGAGGAAGAAGGGAAGAGTCCAAGCTTTTGAAGGTTAACAATGGAGGAGAGAGAGTGGAAGAGCTAGCAAAAATGACCTCCAAAGTTGGGAAAACTTTTAGGAAGAGGGGGCCCTTAAATAGGGCAAGAGAAATCTGCCAGTTTGGGCCAGATTCGCGCCCCACCGGAACTACCGATGCCCCACCGGAACTACCGATGCCCCACCGGTACTACCTCTAAATAGAAACACAAGATACAGAAGAAAAACGAGATTTACCGGAACTTTGGCCGGAACTTGGGCCGGTACTACCGCTCAAGCAAAAACGTTGGATAGCATTGCACGAAAACTTCACTAACTTTTGACTCCGGACTCCGATTTCGATGATCTTGGGCTCGTTTTGAAGAGAACAAAAATCTCTACAAGATTATGCAAAGAAACATAATAGTCCAACAAGAGGGGATAAAAATAAAATGGAGAAAGTTATGACCTCTCAGAAGAGATGAACCGGTAGAACCTCCAGAACCCAAAACGCAAGAAGTTGAGCTTGGAAACTCAAATTGGGATGAAACCAATTTTGTTGGAAAGATAATAAAGAGTAGAATCCAACAAAAGGTGAAATATTGGGTATCACCAAGGGAGAAAATACCATGAATATATATGTGAGATACCTCCCAAGGTGTGGAGCCGGAAAAACCCGCAAGATTAAAAACGCAATAAGATATGCAAGAAAAATCCGTTTTTGATGAGCTAGAGCTTGTTATGAAGATAAAAACAAGCTCTAGATCCTCACCTGGACAAGAACCAAACAACAACCAAAAAAGATGATGCTATGTATGCAAAGGTTTGAGATCTCTTCGAAAGATACGAACGAGTCACCCACTCGAGAGCCCCTCTTGATAGTATGGCTATCTATCCTAAACCCAGTCTCCCAACACTATAAGAACACTACAAGAGACCGGTAAAATAGAAACCCTATCATGATCATACCTTTGCCTTGAGCATCCCACTTGAGCTTGATGTAGACGATCTTGTCCCCTTCAAGATGGAACACCTTTCTTGATTGCACTTGCTTGCACTTTCTTGATGAAGTCTTGAGAAATGATCCCCCATACTCCATGGGGAAGCCTATTCTTCGAACTTGTCTTCATCATTCCATGATTGCCGAGGATGGCAAGCTTCAAGAATGAGATCTTCTAGAGATGGCGCATCTTGAGCTTGCACTTCAATTCTTGATGATGTCTTGAAGATTGCCATGAGGAACTCCATCTTCTTCTTCTTCAAGACATACTTGATCTTCTTCTTCTACTTGATTCCAATAGGCACAAAGCCCTTAGACAATGCTTCTTCTTTTTCATCCTTGAAACCAACACATGGTCCAAGCAATGCCAATGGACAAACCTACAAGTGAGACTCAATTTTCACATTAGTCCATAGGGATGGTCATTAATTACCAAAACCACACATGGGGGCATACATGCCCTATCACATATCTCTCTATGCGTGATCTTATGAGATCATGAGCTTTGTAATCTATAGATCTATTCTTCTACTCAAGTGCTTTAATTAATCTCTGTGTATCCCCACGTGTGTGAAGTTGACAGTGTGCACACCGTGTGGCACTTTGGCTAAGGTTACATACATACTTATCATGGGTATAATTTGAGTTGGATGTCTCTATGAGATTGTGGTGTTTGTTGGAACCATCTAGCGCTCAAGGTGACATTGAGGGGTTATCTAGATGGGGAATGCGAACTTTAAGGTGTGCTGTTATAGCCCTACATCGTCCAACCGGAGAGTAGTTCAGGGTAGCATCATGAAAAGAAGATATTTATATGAGAGTGTTCACTAGTGAAAGTATGATCCCTAGGCCTTGTTTCTAAGCATTGAAACACCGTTTACAATCAGTCCTGTTACATGTTTGCTTGCTGCCACTATTATTTCAGATTGCAATTACCACTTATAATCATCCATATTACTTGTATTTCACTATCTCTTTGTTGAACTAGTGCACCTATACACCTGACAAGTGTATTGGGTGTGTTGGGGACACAAGAGACTTCTTGTATCTTGATTGCAGGGTTGCTTGAGAGGGATACCTTTGACCACTTCCTCCCTGAGTTCGCTAAACCTTTGGTGATCCACTTAAGGGAAACTTGTTGTTGTTCTACAAACCTCTCCACTTGGAGGCCCAACACTGTCTACAAGAATAGAGCATGCATAGACATCAGTGGTCATGTGGATAATTGTGGTTTGGAAAAGAACACATGTAATGACACTCCATGCGTTAAATTTAGGTTAGAAATCTCTAGAACATGTTGGACTGCAACATTGGAATGCAATGGGGAGCACCAGTGTGATAGAAGTTGCATCACCACACCCACTTGAGTGCATGTGGTCATATGGATCATTGTGGTATGGAAAAGAACACATGCAATGACACTCCATGTGTCAAACCATGGTTAGAAAGCCCTAGAACATGTTGGCATACAATATTGGAATGCAATGGAGCAACAGTGTGACAAAGGTTGTATCACCACACCCACTTGAGTGTGTATGGTCATGTGGATCATTGTGGTTTGTAAAAGAACACATGCAATGACACTCCATGTGCAAACCATTGTAAGAAATCCCTAGAACATGCTGGAATGCAACATTGGAATGCAATAGAGCCCAGTGTAACAAAGGTTGCATCCCCACACCCACTTGAGTGTGTGTGGTGATGTGGATCATTATGGATTTATACAGAACAAATGCAATGACACTCCATGTGGCAAACCATGGTTAGAAAGCCCTAGAACATGTTGGAATGCAACTGCCAAATGCAATGGAGCACTAGTGTGATAGAGGTTGCATCACCACACATTGAGTGTGTGTGGTCATGTGGATCATTGTGGTTTAGATAAGAACACATGAAATGACACTCCATGTGTCAAACCATGGTCAAAAAGCCTAGAAACATGTTGGAATGTACCACTGGAATGCAATGGAGCACCAGTGTGATAGAGGTGACATCACCACACCCACTTCAGTGCGTGTGGTCATGTGGATCATTGTGATTTGGAAAAGAACACATGCAATGACAATCCATCTGTCAAACCATGGTTAGAAAGCCCTAGAACATGTTGGAATGCAATATTGGAATGGAATGGAGCAACAGTGTGACAGAGGTTGCATCACCACACCCACTTGAGCGTGTGTGTAGCCATGTGGATCATTATGGTTTGGAAAAGAACACATGCAATGACACTCCATGTGTCAAACCATTGTCAAAAAGCCCTAGAACATGTTGGAATGCAACATTAGAATGCAATGGACCACAAGTGTGACAGAGGTTGCATCACCACACCCACTTGAGTGTGTGTGGTGATCTGGATCATTGTGGTTTCATACAAAACACATGCAATGGCACTCCATGTGTCAAACCATGGTCAGAAAGCTCTAGAACATGTTGGAATGCAATTTCCAAATGCAATGGAGCACCAATGTGATAGAGGTTGCATCACCACACCCACTTGAGTGTGTGTGTTCATGTGGATCATTGTGGTTTGTAAAAGAACACATGAAATGACACTCCATTTATCAAACCATGGTCAAAAGCCTAGAAACATGTTCGAATTTAACATTAGAATGCAATGGAGTGCTAGTGTGATAGAGGTTGCATCACCACACCCACTTGAGTGTGTGGTCATGTGGATCATTGTGGTTTGGAAAAGAACACATGCAATGATACTCCATGTGTCAAAACATGGTTAGAAATCCCTAGAACATGTTGGAATGCAACATTCGAATGCAATGGAGGACCAGTGTGACAGAGGTTACATCACCACACCCACTTGAGTGTATGTGGTCATGTGGATCAATGTGGTTTGGAAAAGAACACATGCAATGACACTCCATGTGTCAAACCATGGTCATAAAGTCCTAGAACAAGTTGGAATGCAACATTGGAATGCAATGGAGCACCAGTGTGACAGAGGTTGCATCACCACACCCACTTGAGTGTGTGTGGTCATGTGGATCATTGTGGTTTTGAAAACAACACATGTAATGACACCCCATGTGTCAAACCATGGTCAGAAAGCCTAGAAACATCTTGGAATGCAATGGAGCACTAGTGTGATAGGGGATGCATCACAAAATCCACTTGAGTGTGTGTGGTCATGTGGATCATTGTGGTTTGGAAAATAACACATTCAATGGCGCACCATGTGTTAAACCGTGGTCAGAAAGCCCTAGAACATGTTGGAATGCAACATTGGAATGCAATGGAGCAGTAGTATGATAGAGGATGCATCATAGAATCCAGTTGAGTGTGTGTGGTCATGTGGATTATTGTGGTTTAGAAAATAACACATGTAATGACACTCCAAGTATCAAACCATGGTCAAAAAGCCCTAGAACATGTTGGAACGCCACATTGGAATACACTGGAGCAATTATGTGACAGAGGTTGCATTACCACACCCACTTGAGTGTGTGTGGTCATGTGGATCATTGTGGTTTGAAAAAGAACACATGCAGTGACACTCCATGTGTCAAACCTTGGTTAGAAATCCCTAGAACATATAGGAATGCAACATTGGAATACAATGGAGAACCAATGTGACAGAGTTTGCATCACCACACCCACTTGAGTGTGTGTGGTCATGTGGATCATTGTGGTTTGGAAAAGAACACATGCAATGACATTCCATGTGTCAAACCTTGCTTAGAAATCTCTAGAACATGTTGAAATGCAACATTGGAATGCAATGGAGAACTAGTGTGACAAAGGTTGCATCACCACACCCATTTGAGTGTGTGTGGTCATGTAACACACAGAAGGATATGTTACAAGTTAAATCACAGTAGCACATAATTTGTGTTACATCGATAGTGAGTAACACATACTATATCAGGTCCAATAATGTGTTATACGGGTATTAACATTGTAATATAAAAATAGGGGTCACTGGGTTGTGTTACAGAGTACTGGAATAGTAACATCCAATTATGTGTTGGTGGCTATATGTTACAAGAATTTGGTGATAGTAACATATAATCATATGGTTACACATAGTGGTACATGCTCTATTATAAGGGAAAGAGAAAACATAAATCAACTACATCATTATTAAATCACAAGAAATTCTTTTAAGTTTTATTCTAATGTATTTGCATCTTGGACGCACTGCCGAATCGAAGATAAACATGAAACGTATGCAAAAGAACCATACTTAGTTTAGAATCCCATATAACTCTTATATTATAAATGAATGCGGTATGAAGACCATTAAGGGATGTGGAATAGGCATACTGATGAATACATTTTTAGAATGAAATAATGTGTTTTTTTATATTAAGTTTACAAACAAAGGCATGATGTAGTGAACTCCATGTAATGTGACTTCTATTCAGTAAAAAACAATATACGGTGGAACTTAAGAAAGGAGGAAATGACAAAAAACCACCACATTTGGGGCGGCGGTGTCACATGACCACCAAGTGGAGGCTAAGCGACAGATAACCACCACCTCAGGGGTAGGTGCTCGACAGAGAGCACTGATAGCCCGATTTGCTCGGTTTAATGGGGTTTCCGACAGGTGGGGCCCACAGTCAGGTCCGACGTGGCGTTGTCCTGACGGAGGGCGTGGACGGTCGTTAGGTCTGCGTCATTTCTATCTCTCCCTCTCTTCTCCACAACGCAGACACGAAACAAATGGCGACGGGAGGCGGCGGTAGTGGCGGCGATGGCCCTGGTTGGCGGCTAGCCGTCGACGAGGAAGAAAGTGGCGGAGACGACCGTGACCACCACGCGAAGCTCTTCCCCGATGGCATATCCTCTCTAGCGCCGGATCCAGAGGAGTTCAGGCCGCTGCCGGCGCCGGTGGTGCCTAGAGCGCCCTAGGAGAACGCGTGGACATCTACAGGCAGTAGCCCGAGCTTTGACCCGATGAGCCATTACGTCTCCGACAGCGGGTGTGTGTTCAAGAACCCATTTTTTACTTCTCTGTCCAATTGCCATTGTTCTCTGTTATCTGAATAAAGACTGCTTATGCCCCAAATGATCTGAGTCATTGCTTAAATTTCAATATTTAGGTTAGACACAGAGATGTGGGAGCTGTTTGTGCAGTTTGATGGAGCTAAAGCACACATGTCCAACTGATCCTAAAGCACACATTAATTAGATATATGCAAATTTTTACAAAGTTGAATGTATTAATATGGACCGGAGGAGGGAGTGCAAAAAATAACATTCACTTTTTTTTGCTAAACAATTCTAAAAATATTCTCATCGTTTGTTTCACTCAAAATATTTTAAACTTTACCGTGCAAAACACTATAAAAGTTACAACTAACTTTTGCCTCCTTTGTCGACGCAAATCCCGAAATTGTTAGTTCTTAACTGTAGCGTACATTACGGCGTCCGCTAATTCCCCTCTAATTATATAATCAAGCATAAAAGGATTAGATCTCAGATTTTTCTGACTTTAGGATCCCGCCGCCGTCCAAAACAACTACCGCCGCCGCACGCCATTTAGTACCATCCACCTCGCCGCCGCCCTTTAGTACCATCCACATCGCCGCCCGCTCTTGAGCGACCCGGTTGGGTTGCCGATGTTCTCTATCGATATTCGCCTCCAGCGACTACCTCAACAGCGGCCACCACAACTCTGGATGCTAATATTCATCTCCGGCGCTCGTCCTTCTGCCAATGGCTATGCTACAAATTTCTCACGGGTCCCCGTTCTTCCTCTGACCTTCTTATCTATATCTATATCTATATCTATATCTAATAATACTATCTATCTATTATTATACTATAATTTTGCTTAGCGTAGGTTGGTCGCAGCAAAATTTCCGTCCGACATTACTTGGGACGATTTTGCCCTCGACTGTGCGAACATATTACAAGCCTGCCACTGTCAAGTCAAACCGAACGAAAAAATCCTCAAATCCTGGCCATCCCGAGCTCTCTGCCTCCCTGCCGGTCGGAGACATTCCCCAACATCCTCTACAACGCCGCCCCTCCCTCTTCACCCCCATGTTGGAGAGGCATCTCTAGCCTTGCCGACCAGAGGCAGACATGGCTGACACGGTGCACCGACGACGTCCATGCTGGGTGGAGGCGCTCTCGTCCCAATGACCTAGCCACCGATGCAACTACCTATGGCGACTCCGGCGGCGACCAACAGGCGTCGCAGCTGACCACCCTCCGGGGATCCGTGGTGACCCCATCCGGCGGCGTGCGGTGGCTGTACGCCGGCGACAGAGAAGAGGAGCGGAGCCGTCGCGGGACAGGAGGAGGGGTGGTTGTTGGCTGCAGAGGAGAGATATGCCCTGTCCCCGCCCCCATCGTCCTCCCCTCATCTCCCCAACTGAAGCTCCTCCACTCGGTAAGCTCCTCCATGCCGGATTAATCTCCTCTGGATTTGCTGCTTAAGTTCATGGCCATAAGAGTGGCATAAGTGTCCGGTACCTGTTTGTGTTAATGCTAGCAAGGTACCTCTCGATTATTGTATCACGCTCCAGAGTATCTTCTTGAGAGGGAACTAGATGACAGCATTGAACTGTATAGCTTCCCCTTTCAGCTTTTTGACGCAAGTAGTGCTTCACACCTGCAATTTCTGTTGTTCACGTCTATTTCACTACAGTTTCGTGCTGATTTTGAGAGATTTATCAATATTAAGAAGCTCTACTTATGCGACTTGAGAATCGCTGACGAGGATCTTCATCTTCTGTTGTCCAAATGCAGTTTCCTGGAATTTCTTATTGTGACCTATTGTATAACGATCATAGGATTGAGAGTGTCTCATCCTACAAGCCACCTTGAACGACTTGAAGTGGCCAGCTGCTCCTCACTTCGTGTGATTGAGCTGAATAATGACCTGATTATATTTGAGTACAGAGGACATCCAATATCTTTAGTATCCTGTAAAAATCCTTGTCTAACTAACATATCTATTAAGCTATCCCATGCAGATTCTTTCGTTTGACAGCAAATATGTCTAATATGTACATAATGCTTGCTTCATGCAAACAAGATTTTTTTCCTACTGTTATACATAGCCTGAGAAAGAATGCTTCCTTTGTTGAGAGTATGAACGTGTTATCGACTAACTACACACCAAACTATAGAAATTTTCTACATGCCAGCCCAACTAGGTCGTTCTTGTTCCTCTGCTAGCACCCCGATCCGGTAGGGGAACCATCACCACCGAGGCTAGATACAGACACCGTGTCTCACAACCAAGGGACGAAATAACAGATCACCGAACAAACATAAGCCATCCGAGATGGGGGTCCGTCCTCTCATCGCTCGTGAGGCCTCGACCCGCCGCCGAAGACGGCAACTCAAACGCTACCTAGGACCATCACTGGGAGGACCACCGGAGCGCCTGCCGTGGCAGCTCGCATCCCCATCATTGCCTATCGCGCCGATGTGTATGTATCCAGGTTTTCCGACCCCGCCATCCAAGAACACACATGGGAGTGCACATACTAGAACTTGATCGATCCTTGCCCGTTCGATGAAGCTAGCTCTGAATGCCGTTTGCATTAGGAGCGAATTTGACTAGCCCTTGCAAATTCGATGACTTTTGCTTCAACGGAGAGTGCTCGATAATTCAATGGTACTGTAGAATATATGAACCATTTAGTGCAGTGCGTAAATATGATGTTCTTACGGATCGTTTTGAATCTACTTGAATGATTGTTACTGGCATTCCGATTTTGGTATTGCTTAGTGTCAGGTTGTATACATACAAATAACAAGTCAGGTTTTCTGCAGAAAAATAGCATTCATATTCAGATGTATGTCACGTTCTACGTTCAAATATAAAGTAGAGATCATTACTACAAATTGTGTTTCTAGAAAGTACACTGCTATAGTATGCAACTTTTTTACATATCTTGTTCTAGGATGCCTTTATATATGTTTCTCCCAAAATATTTGTTCCGGACTAAACTTTTGCTAAAGAAGCAGGATTCGTGGGCAAACTAAAGCTTTGAAAAGACCTAGGCTTTGGTCGATTAGGGAGCTAAATACCCCAGAAATATTGACGATCCAGGTGACAATAGCTGCAATTGGATGAATATATACTCTCTTGAGACAATGGGGGTGTAATATGTTCATCCTACAACATGTTTTACATAATTATTCTTTTCTGGTGGTAAATATTTTTTTCCTTGCGCTGCAATGTAAAATATGGGCCGATTGTCTAACTTAAAATGAACATACTCTATTGTGGACCGTGCACACCCATATCTTTGTGTTCTTAATTATGTATTCGTTTAGGCTGGTTATAATGGGGAGTAACTTAGAGTAGTAACATGCATATGTTACCACAATAACTTAGAGTAGTAGCATGCATATGTTACTACTCTAAATTACTACCTCCTTAGGTTATTAGCATATGGATGTTACTACATATGTTACTACTCTAAGTTACTACCTCTATAGGTTATTGGACGGAGTAGCAAGTTACTACAAGGTTCTCTCTCGTCATTTAATTGCATGACATGTCATCTAAATGCTTAGTTGACAATATATGTATGACTATATTACTATCCAAGTTACTCCCACTGTGACTAGCCTTATTCTCGCAAGACTAATAATATTGATCCATACTTCTAGATCTTTTCTTTTAAACCGTGGACAATTTTTTTGCCTCATCTCATTAATAAAAAAGATTGCTCAGTTTAGTAGCAGAGATCCTAGAAAAAACTGTCAAAACACCTTCGCCGACCATTGTGGAACACAACCGCAACAACGGCATACCCGACCAACCCAGTACCACCACAAGACACACACACGCACCACCGAAATGTGGGTCGTCTAATTAAGTAAGTACTCCCTCTATTTAGAAATATAAGATGTTTTGGTTTTGTGAATCGAATATATCTGGATATCTTTTAGTGTATAGGTTCGTAGAGATTCGAAGTGAACCTATACACTAAAATACATCTATATTCATTTATTTTATAAAGCTAAAATGTCTTATATTTCCAAACGGAGGGAGTACCACTCAAAACTTTTGGATGATTTTCTTCCGTACAATTGCTAATAACCTACGGAGGGATGACATGGATCAAGTTACAAATGAAGGATGAATAGAATAGAAAGACAGAGCTGAACGTCCAAGACCAATATTGCAAGGCAGTCGTCCTAAAAGTACTAAATGAGGATTAAATCCACCTACTTGATATATTTGTATATTTTGTATTTTTCATGTCCGTAGCAACGCACGAACATTTAGCTAGTATTTCTAATAATAAAGAACGGAACGCTTCTGTCAACCAGTATTTTTTGGCCATTTTACCCTCTCACAAAACGGTTGTAACTGCCTCGGACCCTACGCTCTAAGTTTAAGCCTGGATGAAACGGAAGTGGTTAAAATAATACAGCGGGGGCCTAGGGAACTGCCCACGTGTAGACCCGTCGGCCGTCCGAACCACTTCCAAGACATCGGGAGAAATGCGAGCGGCGTAGGCAACAGGCGAAGAGATCAAATACATACACAAGTGAGTATGTATGCAAGCTACCATACAACAGTTCTCAGAGCCATTCCATTTAAAAGAAATAGAAATATTGCAACGCCATACGGCAAGATCCAAATATCCTAGATAGATATAATAGTTTAGGATAGCTCCTCATACATCAACCATCAGAGTATCAGGCGAAAGCGGAAAACAAGATCCGAGTACGGATAAGAAGCAAATCGGCATAAGATGCCACATAAATAAACACATCCCGCCCACAGATCTCACGGATCCCCATCCTCGGAATCTCTACACCGAGTGATCGTTGCCAATATCATCTGTCTCATCCACCCAGTATCCATCTTGCGAATACACCTGTTCATCTGAGTCAAACAATTTATCGTGTGAGACCCTAGGGGTACTCAGCAAGTCTTTATGCCTCTAAAGGGAACATAACCTGGGGTGACGCAATTGCAGCAAAAGATAATAACTAACAAGTCTATAGATACTCGCTAACCATCTGCCTAACCATTGATAGACGTATGTCTGTTAATTAGTAACAACAGTTATAACAGTATAAAGTAACAGATCCATCCTCCTTCTCGCTTACCAACGAGAAAGCGGACGAACAACCCATCCGTTGTCAGATTTATTAACCATTCCATGAGTATTGCACTATTTACTATACAGGTATTTAGTCAGATTAAAAGCGGTACTTTAGTTGTACTTGTCTGTGATCGAGAAACTGTGCTCCAAGTCGTCCATAACCGCGGATACGACTTTTAGAAAGATTTAACCTGCAGGGGTGCACAAATAGCAACACACTCGATCAACCTCGGAAAAACCAACTCAAAACCCAACGAGGCATTCACGACAAAGCGATCACAGGATTCAGAAATATTTCAGGGGGCCAACCCAATAAGCTACCCGCAACGAAGTTGGCCGGCTCTGAGATGGACCCAGGGTTTGCGACAATGGCTGTAAACGACTGGGAACCCGAAAATTTAACTGGGCTTGTCGATACCGCAAAAACACTCCGCATTCTTAAACAGTACAGGTGCTCCTCGCACAATCTTAACTAAAACAGTTCAGCATGGCATAAGTACAGGATAGTAATAAAGCCCCAAACTACTTGTGGCCCCAAGAAATAGAAATGAATCAAGCTCTGGCTCAGGGGGGTCCATAAGGCCTCCCAGATGTGGATAGTGCAAATAGTCAAGGAATAGGAATCAAGTACTCGGGGTCCTACGGGACACAAGTGAGCATGGAAAACCAAATAACAGATATTGCTCACCGGTGCCTCTTTCATTTGTTATCCCATTACTACTCAGGTTAAGTTTTTTAGGTACCTCGTTATCCATCAGACACTCACAAACCCTACACATGATGTCCTACGACTCGCATGGATCAAACAACTCCTGTAGTAATGGCTCATGGGATGGAGGAACAAGCTTCGATGGGGTTTAAAAGTAAAGGCTATGCAGTACTTGGGATTCAATTTAATGCAAACGCGACTCAATGATGCAAGAATAAGATAGATGCAATAGGTACTATATGTAGGCAAGCATGTGGTAGTGCTTGCCTGGCAGCTCAGTTGAAGCGAGAGACGGATCTGGGTAGTACTCCTGGGATTCCTGATATTTCCCCTGCTCGGCGTCTATTCGAAGAAGAACCAAACAAACAAGGGCCAACATAAATAAAGTGCACAAGCATATGAATAAAATGCGACAAGCAAACAAGTATGCCATGATGAATGATACACAATTTACATGGCAATAAAGTAGCATGGCATGGGTGAGGTGTGGGTACAAGAATAAAGCATTTTATTAAGTTTTAGTCATGTTTTGCTCCCATAACACTTGCTGTCCACTTAATATTTATATGATGCATGTTGCAATTCAGAACAAGGAATGTATAGTTAGAACGGACTCGTCGCGCTGATCGATTTAGACATATTATTTGTCAAATTTAGAGTTGTAGATTTAAAATTATTAATTAATTAAGAAAAGGCATTTTTATTACATTTAAACAATTTCGAAAATTTAAATTAGTCAAACATTAATTTGGATGGCAGATTTGAAATCCTCGCAATTTTCTGATTCATAAACATATATTATTTGTATTATTTGGAATTATGAACTAAAAGTTATTAAAAACAAAATTTAAATCATATTTAAACATTTTCTGAAATTGTTTTATTAAAACAGATAAACCAGAGACTTTTTCTACTCAGGCAGACCTAGCCACCGTCGCTGATGGGTGGGACCAACGCTGACTGGGCGAAAACGGCGCGGCGGAACTTTTCTTACCGCTCATCTAGCTAGCCTTAGCCGCTGACAAGCAGGCACAGGGGCTTGCTCGTGCTGGCGCATTATTTCCAGGGGCCTCTGTATAAGATTTGCACCGAGGCAGACAGGTGGACCAGGTTGGGCGCGGGTTAAGAAAACAAAAAGGCGGGGGGGGCGATTTGCAAAGTGCCCTGCGGCACTGTTTTTCTTCCTCCGGTCTCTGACGAAACTGACGGAAACTGCGCGCGGCGCAGCGAGGATTCGATCTCGCGACCGATCGCGCGCGCGCAGGCGGCGACGACCAAGGCGGCTGGCTCGGGGTGATGCTGGGTTTCTGCTGCGCGGCTAGATGAGGTTACCGCGGCGCAACTGCGAGGGATCACTCGCGAGCATGCCGCACCGAGAGCGTTCGACGGAACGCTTGGCGCGTACAGGAAGTGGAGCACAGAGAGAGGTTGTCTGGGGAACGCGGCTGCTCACCGGGAGTGGGTTGGTGGGGTTGGATCGTGCCGGAGCGCAGGGGATCAGCGAGGAAGCAGGCGCTCTGAGGCTAGGGTTTCGTCTCGGGCGCGTCGGCTATCGGCGGCACAGGGCGTCCTCCTCCTCGCTCCTGTGCACAGGGACGGTGCCAGAGCCTCGCTGATCTTCCCCGACAACCACACACCACGCCCGCCTCCTCCTAACAGATAGGGCGAGACGACAACGACGGTGGTCGCCGGAGATGGGAGTGAGAGGGTGGCGGTAGGTAGGGAAGAAGAGGGGGAAGGGCAGTGCCCTGGGTGGATCTGGGGAAGTCACGCGGTAGGGAAGGGAGTAGATAAGAACGAGGGGAGAGGAAGATGCCGTGGGGCTCGGGTGGAGAAAAGGTGGCTTCGGCCACCTTTTTCTTCTTCTCCCTCACGTGCTCGACGTGGGAAGGGCCAGGGCAGGGTGGCTGCGGCTTGGGGCCAGGGCGAGGACACGGAGGTGGCCTGGCTCGGGTGGGGCCTTGTGGCAGAGAGAGAGGAGGGAGAGGGAGGCTTGGGTAGGGTTAGGGTTTGAGAAAGGTAGATGGGGGTGGTGCCTCGGCATGGGCTAGTTAGGGTGGTGGTGACCAGGTCAGGAAGGGAGGGGAGGGCTCGGCATGGAGCCTAGCTAGGAGAGAAAAGGGATAGGTTAGGGTTTGGGTTTTGTGTTAGTTAGAGAGAGAAAGAGAGAGAGACATGATTAGGCCAAGCTAGAAAACATAAGAGGGTTTAGACTAGGATTAGAGGTGATGTGAGAAGGTTTAAGGAGAGTTTTTGGTGTAGAAGGGTCATTCAAAAATTAAACACAAGTTTTCAAAGAATTCCAAAACCAAACTCTCACTTAAACAACTAGAAGAAGAAGAACATGTGGAATGGATATGTTGCATGGGATGTGGAGGTTTTGGAGGTGAGATAGGATGAGGGCTAGGGGGTGGTTCCAAAATTAAAAGAAGAGAGGGAGAGGAATAAGTTGGACCATGGTTAAAATACCCATGCCCCACTCAAAGCCAAAAATAGAACCAAAGCAAATATAAAGAAAGGTGACCTTGCATGGCCCATGCATGAATAGTAAAAGCCAGGTTTAATTTTGTGAAAACAAAATAAAATCTCATGGCCTTGATTCACATGTATTCCAAACATATGGAGCTAGGGCCAAACCAAAAGAATTAAAAGGATGTTCCATGTGGGGTAGATGGAGATGCTCAAATTTGAATATAATTTGGACATGCTAGTGTGTATATTCCACTAGGTGTATAATATCCTCAACAATATTCCAACATGAGCAACTATTCCAAAACACTCCATATGGAAGCTAGAAAAAGGGGCACCACTCACAAGGCATGCAAAGGTGGCTCCACATATCAATAATGTGAAAACAACATGATGCTAGTGTGAGAGCATGTGGAAATAGAAGTGGATCATCCCAACCCACATGAGCTAGAGGTAAACCAAATAAGGTGCAAAGCTCACATATAGTTGGGTGGTGGAATTATCGGGTGGTGACCAAGAAAGGTGGTGGAGTTAATAAAAGATATGCCCCCAACTCAACTTGGGCATAAAGCATTTATCAAGAACCAACTACAATATATCAAGAGGCAAATACAATTAATAATGCATATGAGATGAGAACCAAAAGAAAAAGGGTTTTATATGATGCTCAAATGCAATGTGGCATGATGGCATGAGCATGATATAATTATGATGCAACAATATAAGTAGGAAGTAGCAATTTATTACTAGACCATGTAGCATTACAGATGTTAGACAGATGGGATGCTACAGCTCTCCCCCACTAAACAGGAATCTCGCCCCAAGATTCTAGGAAGAAGAAGACACGAAGAGGGTAGGATACTTGGCACGGAGCTCATCCTCGCGTTCCCAAGTGGATTCATCAACGGAATGGTGCGACCACTACACCTTGCAGAACTTGATGGACTTATTGCGAGTCCTTCTTTCTGTGACTTCTAAGATTTTATGGGGTGTTCTTGATAAGACAGATCTTCTTGGAGATTGATGAGTTCATGGTCCATGGTCCTGCCGGGATCCTTGAAGCACTTCTTGAGTTGAGAGATATGGAACACATCATGGACCTTGAGTTTTTCAGGGAGCTCAAGAGCATAAGCAACTTCTCCTGTTCTTCCACGAACTTTGAAAGGACCGATGTATCTAGGAGCCAGCTTTCCTTTGATACCAAACCGGTGTGTGCCTCTCATGGGAGTGACACGAAGGTAAACAAGATCACCAGGGACATACTCCTTGTCCGTGTGCTTTCTGTCAAAGTTGCTCTTCTGGCGACTTTGAGCAACCTTCAGGTTTTCAAGAATGATGTGAACCTTCTCCTCCGCTTGAGTTACAATGTCGGGGCCAAACAATGTTCTTTCACCTGTGCCCGACCAACCAATCAGAGTTCTGCATTTGCAGCCATAGAGAACCTCAAATGGTGCCATCTTTAGACTTTTATGGAAGCTGTTGTTGTACGAGAATTCAGCATAAGGAAGGCATTCTTCCCACTTCATGCCGAAAGAGATGACGCAAGCACGGAGCATATCTTCCAGAATCTGATTGATCCTTTCCACTTGTCCTTGCGACTGAGGGTGGTAAGCTGTGCTGAAGTTCAATTTTTTTCCCAAAGCATTTTGGAAACTTCCCCAGAACTTGGAAGTGAAGATGCTTCCATGGTCTGAGCTGATCTCAAGAGAAACCCCATACAGAGAGACAATTCTATTGATATAGAGCTCAGCCAACTGAATTGCAGAAATTGTTTCCTTGACGGGAAAGAAGTGAGCCACTTTAGAAAGCCCGTCGATGACAACAAAGATTGCATTGTTGCTCTTCTATGACCTTGGGAAACCAGTTATGAAGTCCATCTCGACTTTCTCCCATTTCCATTCCGGAGGCTTCAATGGTTGTAGAAGACCGGAAGGTTTCTGATGGACAGCTTTAACTCTGTGGCAGACATCACACTCCGAGACATACTTGGCACAATATCGTTTCAACCCAGGCCACCAATACTGTGCTTTCAAGTCCATGTACATCTTAGTGCTGCCAGGGTGGATAGAAAGAACAGAATCATGCGCCTCCTTAAGAACTTGCTCTCTTAAACCCGGGTAGTTCGGAACAAACATCCGGTGTTCAAAGAAAAGAGCGCCTTGATCATCGACGTGGAAGGACTCATACTTCGGAAGCTGAATGTTGGAGATGATCTTTTTAGTGTAAGGATCACCAAGTTGAATGGAGCGAACTTTTTCTTCCAAGAGAGGTGTTGCCAGGAGGTTCAGAAGATACCCTTGATCCACAATTTCAAGGTCGAGCTGGCGGAATTCCTCGCACAAGAGAGGTTGTTGTTCTTCCACCATGAGGTTGTTGACATAAGCTTTTCGGCTGAGAGCATCGGCCATCACATTAGCTTTGCTCGGGGTGTAGTTGATGGTCAAATCGAAATCATGAATTGCTTCAATCCACCTCCTCTGACGAAGGTTGAGATCAGGTTGTGTGAAGATATACTTCAGACTCTTGTGATCAGAAAAGATCTCACAACGGTTGCCAAGCAAGTAGTGCCTCCATACTTTCATAGCAAAGACAACTGCTGCGAGTTCGAGGTCATGTGTAGGATAGTTGATCTCATGCGTCTTCAACTGTCGAGAGGCATAAGCAACAACTTGTTTTTCTTGCATAAGGACCACACCCAATCCTTGCAAGGAGGCGTCACAGAATATCTGAAAAGGCTTTGATGTATCTGGGGGAATCAAGACTGGTGTGGAAGTGAGCTTCTCTTTGAGTGTTTCAAAGCTTGCTTGACATGCAGGAGACCAAAGGTATTTCTTGCCTTTCTTGAGGAGATCGGTAAGAGGCTTCGCAATCTTCGAGAAATTCTGAACAAAGCGACGACAGTAACTAGCCAAACCAAGGAAACTCCAGACTTCTTTGACATTTTTTGGTGGAAGCCAGTCAACAATTGTCTAAACAGTTTCTAGGTTGACGGCAATGCCCTTGGCATAGATGACGTGACCAAGGTAGGTGACTTCAGGCAGCCAGAACTCACACTTGGAGAACTTTGCATACAGGCGGTTCTCCCGAAGCTTGTTTAAGACACACCAAAGGTGTTCTTCATGTTCTTCCTTTGACTTAGAATAGACTAGGATGTCATCCAGATAGACCACAACGAACTTATCAAGATACTCCATGAAAACCGAGTTCATAAGCCTCGAGAAGGTGGCAGGTGCATTGGTGAGACCGAAAGACATGACCGTGTACTCATACAGGCCATAGCGGGTGGTGAAAGCTGTTTTGGGAACATCTTCCTTGTGGATCTTGATTTGATGATATCCACTTCTCAAATCCAGCTTAGAGAATACCACAGCTCCAGCTAGCTTATCGAAGAGATCATTAATCCTCGGAAGGGGATATTTATTCTTGATGGTTTTAGCATTGAGAGCCCGATAGTCAACACAAAGTCTATCAGTCTTGTCTCGCTTCTTCACAAACATGGTTGGGCTATCCCAAGAAGAAGTACTGTGCTGAATGAAACCCAACTTCTCTTGTTCATCCAGCTGACGTTTGAGTTCAGCCAATTCAGCAGGACCCATTTTATAAGGCCACTTGGAGATAGGAGCGGTTCCAGGTTCAAGCTCAATCACAAACTCGACCTCACGATCAGGAGGCATACCTAGCAACTCTTCAGGAAAAACATCTAGGAACTCACAGACCACCGGAACACTCTGAATAGCCTCCATAGCATCATCATTCAGAGCCGCCAAAGAGAAAAGCTGAATTATAGGAGTCAGACTTGGAGAGTAGACTATATGGCCTTCAGGAATTTTTAGAGAGACCGAATGTTCAGCACAATCAATCACAGCTTTATTTGCAGCTAGCCAATCCATGCCTAAAATGACATCAATATCTGAGTTGCCCAGAATAATCAAAGAGGCCGGAAAGAAAGAATCCCCAATTTGAACCTGATTGTCATAACTGATCTTGGAAGTTAACATCCTTGCCCTAGGAGAAAGGACCATCAGCTTTTTAGGTAATGAATCAGAAGACAACCCATTCTCCTGAGCAAACTTGAAGAATACAAATGAATGCGATGCTCCAGAATCAAATAAAACTCGTGCAGGGACTGAGTTAACAGGAAGTGTACCCAACACAACTCCAGGTGCATGCTCCGCTTGAGCGACGTTGACATAGTTGGCACGAGCAACAGTAGACCCGGGCTTAGTGTTGATGTTGAGAGCCCGAGGTGGAGGTGCACGAACCATAGAAGAACTTGCCGCAGGTCTTGGAGGTGGTGGAGGAAGAGCTTTGTTGTTCATGGGACAACTCTAGTGTTGATGCCCAGTGTTCCCACAAGTGTAGCAAGCAACAGGTGGACGTGGAGCAGCGTAGCCAGGGACTCCGCCAGGCGCTCCAAGGTAGTTGTGGTTGTATCCCCTAGGAGTCGCGGTGAAGGAGTTTGGTGGCCTTGCCACGTAGCTTGACGGTCTTGATGGAGCCGGGAGCGACGGTGGGGTGTTAGGAACCCACACGCGACGCTTAGAAGGAGCTGTCATAGCTGAAGAGCTTGCTGCGTCACGACTGTGTTTCTTGGACTCCTCAAACACTTGCCTACTTGCTTCCTCCTGTAGAGCTGTATGTTGGAGTTCTAGAAAAGACCCCGGCCTTGCATGAGTGATTGCATATTTGATAGATGTATTGAACCCTTGCATGAACCTCTTTTGCTTCTTCTTGTCATCAGAGATCTCATCGCCACCATACCGAGAAAGGTTCATGAAGTTTCTGATATAGGTATTGACATTGTCATTGCCCTGCTTGAGGTTGAGAAACACTTCCTTCATCCTTTCCATGACAATTTCTGACAGGTATTGCTCTTTGAAAGCCCCGGTGAACTGCTCCCAAGTAGGCTGAAAACCAAAGTGGTTTTCCTTGAGGTAATTCTCCCACCATAGAGCCACGTCGCCCTTCAGAAGGTGAGTGGCACATTTTACCCATTCTTGCTCTGGAACATCAGCAGTCATCAGCAACCTTGACATCTCACGCAGCCAATCATCAGCATCCAGTGGCTGATCAGACACCTCGAAGTGGCGCGGGTTGAACTTCAGAAAGCTTTTGATGTCTCCTCGCTTGGGAGGTGGAGGTAGCGGAAAAACTCATTCCTCCTGACACTTTCCTCAAATCGCTGCTGGTTCTGCTGCATTGCTCCCAAGGCATTAGCAATGCTTGCCAACGTAGCCCCCAGTTCTGGTGGTATGTCCTCCTCAGAACGGCGTGGTGGTGCCATCCTGTGATTGACTTAAAACTCAAGTCAGTACCATAATGGAGAATAATAATAATCCAATATAGTACCAAAATGGAATTAACCAAGATTAAAGGATACAAATTACTAAGATGATATTAAAATATCAACAAAGTTCAAAGCACCTAGAAGATATTAAGCTTATCGCACACGACTGAACAAGGAGTGTGGTACACAAGCTAACAAAGAAAAAAATTCCGCAAATTTCGGCATTAAAATACCACTATATGCGCAAACCCACTTAACGAAGCAAGATTAGTAACTCTACCAATTCAATATACAAGAGCGAATGATAAAAGTAGTGGTATGGTTGCGACTCCATCCCGCACTCAAATCATTACTCCGCACATGAATAAGTAAAACACATATCCCAACACCTACTTCTTAAGATGAACCTAAAGATTAGAAACTACGGAAACGAACACCCCAAACAAGATAACGTCGGATAACAAAGAGTAAGACAGATCGCACCGGTATACAACGAATTAGATAGATCGCGTCGGTTAACAAAGGCTTGTCGGTATGGAATGTACCAATAGTTGATAACCAAGAGGCAGATAGTGATATCAAGTTTGATGTAACAGATAGACAAGGAATTCACACACACACACAACCTATCGTACTACGGAACTCCGAACACGTGAATCCTAGTTTGAATTTTAGAATAGGATTGAAAATGTTACACTTCCTTACCAGAAAAGGGTGGGTGGGTAATAAGAAAAATGGAAGCAGTCCTACTCTCACGTTTTGTTTTTCCCTAGTATACATAGCTACCAAAAATATTTACTAGACTGCAACGACCATTTGGCTGAGACCCTAAAGGGCGGGATGGCTCTGATACCAATTGTAACTACCTCAGACCCTACGCTCTAAGTTCAAGCCTGGATGAAATGGAAGTGGTTAAAATAGTACAGTGGGGGCCCAGGGAACCGCCCACGTGTAGACCCGTCGGACGTCCTAACCACTTCCAAGACATCGGGACAAGAGCGAGCGGCGTAGGCAACAGGCGAAGAGATAAAATACATACACAAGTGAGTATGTATGCAAGCTACCATACAACAGTTCTCAGAGCCATTCCATCTAAAAGAAATAGAAATATTGCAACGTCATACGGCAAGATCCAAATATCCTAGATAGAGATAATAGTTTAGGATAGCTCCTCATACATCAACCATCAGAGTATCAGGCGGAAGCGGAAAACAAGATCCGAGTACGGATAAGAAGTAAATCGGCATAATATGCCACATAAATAAACACATCCCGTCCACAGATCTCGTGGATCCCCATCCCCGGAATCTCTACACCGAGCGATCATTGCCAACATCATCTGTCTCCTTCACCCAGTATCCATTTTGCGAATACACCTGTTCATCTGAATCAAACAATTTATCGTGTGAGACCCTAGGGGTACTCAGCAAGTCTTTATGCCTCTAAAGGGGACATAACCTAGGGTGACGCAATTGCAGCAAAATATAATAACCAACAAGTCTATAGATACTCACTAACCATCCGCCTAACTATAGATAGACGCATGTTCGTTAATTAGTAACAACAGTTATAACAGTATAAAGTAACAGATCCATCCTCCTTCTCGCTTACCAACGAGAAAGTGGACGAACAACCCATCTGTTGGCAGTTTTATTAACCATTCCATGAGTATTGCACTATTTACTATACAGGTATTTAGTCAGATTAAAAGCGGTACTTTAGTTGTACTTGTCTATGATCGAGAAACTGTGCTCCAAGTCGTCCATAACCGCGGACACGGCTTTCATAAAGATTTACCCTGCAGGCGTGCACAAATAGCAACACACACTCGATCAACCTCGGAAAAACCAACTCAAAACCCAACGAGGCATTCACGACAAAGCGATCACAGGATTCAGAAATATTTCAGGGGGCCACCCCAATAAGCTACCCGCAACGAAGTTGGCCGGCTCCGAGACGGACCCAGGTTTTGCGACAATGGCTGTAAACGACTGGGAACCCGAAAATGTGACTGGGCTTGTCGATACCGCGAAAACATTCCGCATTCTTAAACAGTACAGGTGCTCCTCGCACAATCTTAACTAAAGAAGTTCAGCATGGCATAAGTATAGGATAGTAATAAAGCCCCAAACTACTTGTGGCCCCAAGAAATAGAAATGAATCAAGCTCTGGCTCAGGGGGGTCCATAAGGCCTCCCGGATGTGGATAGTGCGAATAGTCAAGGAACAGGAATCAAGTACTCGGGGTCCTACGGGACACAAGTGAGCATGGAAAACCAAATAACAGATATTGCCCACCGGTGCCTCTTTCATTAGTTATCCCACTACTACTCAGGTTAAGTTGTTTAGGTACCTCGTTATCCATCAGACACTCACATACCCTACACATGCTGTCCTACGACTCACATGGCTCAAACACCTCCTGTAGTAATGGCTCATGGGATGGAGGAACAAGCTTCGGTGGGGTTTAAAAGTAAAGGCTATGCAGTACTTGGGATTCAATTAAATGCAAACGCGACTCAATGATGCAAGAATAAGATAGAGGCAATAGGTACTATATTTAGGCAAGCATGTGGTAGTGCTTGCCTGGCAGCTCAGTTGAAGCGAGAGACGGATCTGGGTAGTACTCCTAGGATTCCTGATATTTCCCCTGCTCGGCGTCTATTCGAAAAAGAACCAAACAAACAAGGACCAACATAAATAAAGTGCACAAGCATATGAATAAAATGCGACAAGCAAACAAGTATGCCATGATGAATGATGCACAATTTACATGGCAATAAAGTAGCATGGCATGGGTGAGGTGTGGGTACAAGAATAAAGCATTTTATTAAGTTTTAGTCATGTTTTGCTCCCATAACACTTGCTGTCCACTTAATATTTATATGATGCATGTTGCAATTCAGAACAAGGAATGCATAGTTAGAACGGGCTCGTCGCGCTGATCGATTTAGACATATTATTCGTCAAATTTGGAGTTGTAGATTTAAAGTTATTAATTAATTATGAAAAGGCATTTTTATTACATTTAAACAATTTTGAAAATTTAAATTAGTTAAACATTAATTTGGATGGAAGATTTGAAATCCTCACAATTTTCTGATTCATAAACATATATTATTTGTATTATTTGGAATTACGAACTAAAAGTTATTAAAAACAAAATTTAAATCATATCTAAACATTTTCTGAAATTGTTTTATTAAAACAGATAAACCAGAGACTTTTTCTACTCAGGCAGACCTAGCCACAGTCGCTGATGGGTGGGACCAACGCTTGCTGGGCGAAAACGGCGCGACAGAACTTTTCTTACCGCTCGTCTAGCTAGCCTCAGCCGCTGACAAGCGGGCCACGGCTGCCGCGGGGCCACTGCGCGCGTGGACCAGCCAGGGCGTGCCACGCGGCAGGGACAGGGGCTTGCTCGTGCTGGCGCATTATTTTCAGGGGCCTCTCTGTAAGATTTGCAGCGAGGCAGACAGGTGGGCCAGGGTGGAGCGCGGGTTAAGAAAACAAAAAGGCGGGGGGGGGGTATTTGCAAAGTGCCCCGCGGCACTGTTTTTCTTCCTCCGGTCTCTGACAAAACTAACGGAAACGGCGCGCGGCGCGGCGAGGATTCGATCTCGCGACCGATCGCGCGCGCGCAGGCGGCGACGACCAAGGCGGCTGGCTAGGGTTGATGTTGGGTTTCTGCTGTGCGGCTAGATGAGGCTACCGCGACGCAACTGCGAGGGATCGCTCGCGAGCACGCCGCACCGAGAGCGTTCGACAGAACGCTTGGCGCGTACAGGAAGCGGAGCACAGAGAGAGGTTGTCTGGGGAACACGGCTACTCACCGGGAGTGGGTCGGTGGCGTTGGATCGTGCCGGAGCGCAGGGGATCGGCGAAGAAGCAGACGCTCCGAGGCTAGGGTTTCGTCTCGGGCACGTCGGCGATCGGCGGCGCAGGGCGTCCTCCTCCTCGCTCCTGTGCACAGGGACGGTGCCAGAGCCTCGCTGAGCTTCCCCGACAACCACACACCACGCCCGCCTCCTCCTAACAGATAGGGCGAGACGACACCGGCGATGGTCGCCGGAGATGGGAGTGAGAGGGTGGCGGTAGGTGGGGAAGAAGAGGGGGAAGGGCAGTGCCCTGGGTGGATCTAGGAAGTCACGAGGTAGGGAAGGGAGTAGATAAGAACGAGGGAAGAGGAAGATGTCGTGGGGCTCGGGTGGAGAAAAGGTGGCTTCGGCCACCTTTTTCTTCTTCTCCCTCACGTGCTCGATGCGGGAAGGGCCAGGGCAGGGTGGCTGCGGCTGGGGGCCAGGGCGAGGACAGGGAGGTGGCCTGGCTCGGGTGGGGCCTTGTGGCAGAGAGAGAGAGGAGGGAGAGGGAGGCTCGGGTAGGGTTAGGGTTTGAGAAGGGTAGATGGGGGTGGTGCCTCGGCATGGGCTGGTTAGGGTGGTGGTGACCAGGTCAGGAAGGGAGGGGAGGGCTCGGCATGGAGCCTAGCTAGGAGAGAAAAGGGATAGGTTAGGGTTTGGGTTTTGGGTTAGTTAGAGAGAGAGAAAGAGAGAGAGAGAGAGAGATGATTAGGCCAAGCTAGAAAACATAAGAGGGTTTAGACTAGGATTAGAGGTGATGTGAGAAGGTTTAAGGAGAGTTTTTGGTGTAGAAGGGTCATTCAAAAATTAAACACAAGTTTTCAAAGAATTCCAAAACCAAACTCTCACTTAAACAACTAGAAGAAGAAGAACATGTGGAATGTATATGTTGCATCGGATGTGGAGGTTTTGGAGGTGAGATAGGATGAGGGCTAGGGGTGGTTCCAAAATTAAAAGAAGAGAGGGAGAGAAAAATAAGTTGGACCATGGTTAAAATACCCATGGCCCACTCAAAGCCAAAAATAGAACCAAAGCAAATAGAAAGAATGGTGACCTTGCATGGCCCATGCATGAATAGTAAAAGCCAGGTTTAATTTTGTGAAAACAAAATAAAATCTCATGGCCTTGATTCACATGTATTCCAAAAATATGGAGCTAGGGCCAAACCAAAAGAATTAAAAGGATGTTCCATGTGGGGTGGATGGAGATGCTCAAATTTGAATATAATTTGGACATGCTAGTGTGTATATTCCACTAGGTGTATAATATCCTCAACAATATTCCAACATGAGCAACTATTCCAAAACACTCCATATGAAAGCTAGAAAAGGGGCACCACTCACAAGGCATGCAAAGGTGGCTCCACATATCAATAATGTGAAAACAACATGATGCTAGTGTGAGAGCATGTGGAAATAGAAGTGGATCATCCCAACCCACATGAGCTGGTGGTAAACCAAATAAGATGCAAAGCTCACATATAGTTGGGTGGTGGAATTATGGTGTAGTGACAAAGAAAGGTGGTGGAGTTAATAAAAGATATGCCCCCAACTCAACTTGGGCATAAAGCATTTATCAAGAACCAACTACAATATATTAAGAGGCAAATGCAATTAATAATGCATATGAGATGAAAACCAAAAGAAAAAGGGTTTTATATGATGCTCAAATGCAATGTGACATGATGACATGAACATGATCTAATTATGATGTAACAATATAAATAGAAAGTAGCACTTTATTACTAGACTATGTAGCATTACAGAAGTTAAACATATGGTACGCTACAACTACTTATTACCCACCGCTGCCATCCTAAAACCAGGTATCGGTTCGTTTTTTCCCTTCCTCTATCGATCCCTACCAACACCTCCCCTTTCTTCTATGCTCTCCGGTCGATGTCCATCGACGGAGTGAAATCCCCGGCGCAGGATGTCCGGGGGCGTGCATCTCACCTGTGAGCGTGCGTACAAGGAAGATCACCAGCGGCGGAGCTTGCGTTGGTTCCCAGAAAGGGAACTCCGGCGTGGAAGAGGCAGAGGCATGGAGGGCGGCCAGGCAGGGGAATAGGATGAGCTGCAGAAGAGGGGACCCGCCGGCGGCATGAGCTTGCGGGAGTGAGGTGGGAGAGAGGAGGTCCACCGAAGGCATTGTCCCCATCCACTGGATCGTACGCGCTCCCATCCCCTGAATCGTGTGAGGCCGGAGGCGCTGTGCTCTGCCTCAAGATCCACTGGTGGCGTCGTCCTCTTCCTTGAGATCCACCAGCGATGCCTTCCCCCGTCCCCGGCAACGCGTTCGGCCGGCGGCGCTGCGTGTTGCTCTGTGCGGCCGGCTCCCGCACCGCTGTCTCCATATGCTTCTGATATCTCTCCATGCTGGTTGTGCTGACTTGCAGGTACGGCCTAGATATAGATTTAGTTAATTGACGCCAGCTGCAGAGTGCACCGCCTGGAGAGAAGCTACTCACTTCGATTTGCGACGCCATGGGGAAGAAAAGCAAGGCATGCAGTCAGCGGATTCGACATTTTATTAAAGTGTTCCACCTGACCACATCACAAACATGTACAGTCTATCAGTCTACTCTCCCCTTTTTTCCTCTTCTGTTATGTTTCTATTTCCTTTGTTCGATTATCATTAGAATTTCATAGATTGGTTATAATTCTTGACGATTTATGGGCTGTGAAACTCAGGCCTTCAGAATCTTTAGTTCTTATGAGGAATACTATTTCTCTTCTGCAATGTAGCGCTTGAGTTTGATCTACTCCTTCCGTCTAGAAATAACTGACTTGACTTTGTCTAGATTCGAATATATCTATATACTAAAATACGTCTAGATACATTTGAATCTAGACAAAATCAAGTCAGTTATTTTTCGACGGAGGGAGTACACGAGAACAAATTAGATGTATGTACTATTTCCATATGGCGCTGTTGGACCTTCAGTTTACATTCCTTACCACATATGATCACAGTCAATTAGTCCAACGCTGTCAAAATCTGGAAGTTCTGAACGTATTTCATGGCAGATTGTCTTACATATTTTTTTGCTATCTTTTCTGTCTGGAGGTAGGATAAGATTTCTTGAATGTCTGTTTATAATTTTTTTCCTTGTGAAACTTAATTAAAATGTGAGAGATATGATAGAAGATCGAGGATTACAAGTTGTTGCACAGACTTGCAAAAAAGGACAGACTGAGAGTAGAGAGAGGAACAGATGATGGAGGTCTTAAGGATGAACAGGGTAGAGTCACGCATGTGAGGTTGATGGCTTTAGCTATCATCGGCCTCTCCCACATCCTCGAATTGGACCTCGACACCGACATCTCCATCGAGATCCTCGACAAGACCAGCGAGGGATCGGTCTTCCACGTCGAGAGCAGCTATTACATTTCCAACAGTTTCTAGAAAAATAAATTTAGAAAATCAACCCGTAGCAACGCACTGGCACGTACAACCAGCTTTTTTTGGACGGTTTTTCCCTCCCACCAACACCCATATTACACGGTAATTACACGGTCCCGGTAAATCGAATCAGTCAAAAAATTCCCCTCCTCCCCTGCCTCTACTCCACTGGAATCTGCTGATCTTGTCTGGGTATCGATGCGTACAACTCACCATTTAGAAGCAACAAGAGCACAAGGGGAAGGACCTGGTCGGAGGTCCAGCAAGGGAGGCCACGCGGGCGGAGGTGAGCGGCGGTTGTAGGCGAGCAAGACAGGGCAGAGACACGCGCCCGCCGGCGAGGGCGCGTTGCTGGAGAATAAAACGTCACGTTGTTCTCCCGCGCCCTCTCCGCCTCCTACCTCTGAGCATCGCTCTTCCTCGACGCCAATCCGAAGGTCCCTTCCCTGTAGCAAAAAAACAACACGGAGGATTAACGTCGGTCGTGGGCGTCGCCGATAGTGAGAACCGGGGCGGCGCGTGCGCTGCCACACGAGGACGAGCACTGGGAGGAGGGTACACGCGCGGAGAACCGTCAGGGAATCGGCTAAGAACGCATGTTGGTGCTAGAAGCGGCGGGGTGCTGGAGTTCTACTGCGTCGACCATGAGAGGACCGACGGCAGGGCTCGCGCTAGAGTGGAGATAGACGAGCGGAAAGGGAGGTGCTCAGGGAGAGGGTAGGCGGGGTGCATGCGGCTGGGCTTGGAGGCGTTGGTCGCATGCTCCTGGAAGCGATGTGGTTATCGGGGACAGGAGAGAAACGGGAGGAAGAAGATGACTCCATTGCTTTGGAATACTGACGGCGGAGGGTTCGCTACAAAAGAGCCAAAGGGAACTCAGATGGGGTGATTACGGTTTGAGCGATGTGTGCGTTTGGGCTTCCGTGAAGTCCCTATATGTAACATCCCAAAACTTAATCCAAAGTTAATCAAGATCAAATCTACCCAATTTAGGGTTAACAAAAAAATTTCTATTTAAAATAGCATTCATATGTGTGCATTTAAATTAGGAGTTATTTTGAATTCCCATGTTTGAGTGATCCATTGGTTGTAAAATGATTCTAGGGTTAATTAAACATCATCTAGATCATTTCCAAACAAATCCCAAAGAAAAAGAAATCAAAAAGAATAAAATAATGAAATGGTCATTTGTGCCATTTTAACTAACTAGGACACTTTGGATGTTCTTAGGACTCAAATACCAACAGAGACCATTGTGATTCTTTGTATCCGTTGCTAGTACAAGTAGTGATGTGCCAAGGCCCACTTTGTGATCTCCCAAAAACATTCAAACTCTAAATTTAAATGACAATTGAAAATTGAATGTAGTTCATATGTATAGATCACACTTATTCAAAAACCACTCAAATGAACTCCATTTTAAAATTCCAAGCAAACCTAGATGCTTAAGCATAAGATGAATCACTTCCCCAAAAATCTCCCAAAAATTCAAATATTTTCTTCATGCGGCCATTGTGTCGAACACCTGGTAGGCAGATAAAAAGTGGCATAACTAATATTGTTGCTAGTTAAACCCTTGTTCCCCTATGGACCCTCTCTGCGCTCCCCTGTCCCCCTAACATCTAACCAAGCCCAGACCAGCACTCCCCTTCACCGCAGCGCCAGTGCCGCACCGCCCAAGTATGGTCACCGCCGGCCGAACGCGGGCAGCACGCTAGAGACCAAGCCGCGCCATTCCAGCGTGCCCTCTAGCTCCGCCCAACCCTACCGCACCTCACTGCCCCTTCCCCAAGCCCAGCCAGGCCCTGGACCACCTCAGCATCGCGTCACCCTTTCTCTCTGCGCCATGCGCAGCGCACGCCAGAGCGCGATCGCCGCCACCAGCAGACCGCGCCGCGACACCATATCACGCATGTCGCTCTGCCTCGACACCCACACCCCGCCAGACACGGCCGTGCACCGCTGCGTGACCCACAGTCGCCATGATCGCCGTCGAGCACCGCCTCTGTCCCCCAGAGCGCGTCAAGCCCCCGACCACATGCCACCGCCCGTAGCCATGCCATTGCACTGTAGCTAACCGCCAGCAGACCGCCCACCGTCCGCCTACCTCACCCACGCCGGTAGCCCTCTGTACCGCCCTCGCCGGAGGCGCCAGCCCACACCCGTCGGTCCCCTCGTCGCGCCTATATAAGCAAGCCACCCCATCACGAATTCCTCACACTCTCACACTCCCCTCTCACCCCCAGTCCTTCCCCAACTCTCGCCGGAGCAGCTCGAGCAGCAGGCGGCCGAAATTTCATCGGAGGCAGCCGCAGCAGAGGAGGAGATGCTGTCATCGATTCCGTCCACCTCAGCCCCTGCTGCGACTTCGCTTGAGCTCGCCGTTGCCGTCCAGTTCAATCGTCCGTCTCGCCGCACTAGCTGGAGCCCTGGTACGTCCCTAGTAGACCCCCACCAGCCGTTTAGAGTTCGGACTCGCCGGCGACGAGTCTGTTGTCGATGACGACTGTGGACCGTTGATCTGTATTCTAAACGTAGTGCCCAGATCGTCCTGTATCGCTTCGCGTTTAAAGAGCCGCTGACATGCGGGACCCTCCTGTCAGCAGCCCTCCGCGCCGCTGAGCGTTACTGGGCCGGCCCATTTATTTTCCCGCGCTAACCCGTTTATTTCAAATTAGGTTTTTCTAATTAGATTTAGGATCAATTCTGTCTCTTAGTTAAAAATTAATTCAGGAAGATTTACTGAACCAAATTGAGTGATTCCAATTTTTTTGGAAAGCTACTGAAATTATCTATCCAAGTCCATTGGATTTAAATCTTTTAGGGTTAGAGATCTCTCCTAGTAAAAATAACAAGACATAAACTTTTGCACATTCAAACATTTTTATAAAATCAACCATAATAGCTTTTGAGTTGATTCCAACTCTCAAAAATCACATTTAACCATACCTATCTGAATATATAATAATATTAAGGTTTGTATCCAGTGACTTTGGACTAGTACCAAAATAATGCTATATAGGCATTTCTAGTCACTTTAAATCATTAAATATTAAACTTAAACTTATTAAAATGTGATCCAACCTTTAAATCACATTCCCATATGTTAGAATATGTGGTGATGACATGTTTCCACATGATCCCATATTTTAATTGGAGAATATTAAATCTTAGTTATTTTAAATGAGTAGAAATTACTTTTCTCAAATAAAAAGAATGAAGCTAGTTAATAAAACCTTGTGATGCTTGTGATGATAGTAGATCATCAAATGTGTGCCTTAATGTGCTAAGTAGACTAGTTAAGTATTGTTTGATGATTGTGTATCCCGTATATATTTATGACGATAGTACCGACTAAGCTTTCGAGGAGGAGGAGTTCTACCAAGAGGAGGAGGAAGAAAACTTCAACCACTACACCAACAAAGGCAAGCCATCATTAACAATGCAAGCTAAGCCTTGCAAGCTAGATAACCTAAGCAAGATGCATTAGGCATGCTTTGGTTATACCACTTTAATTACTACCTACCCCAAGTTTTATTTCCAAGCTTTACTTTCCTTACTTTACCAAAGTCCCTTACTTGTTTGAAGGTAGCATAAAAAGTATGAAACTTGACCTATCAAAGTGAGATTTAGATATCATTCTATGGCATGAGATTGATCTTAGCATCCCATATTAGTGAACACTCTTAACTTAGTAGTTTAGAGCTAAACTAGAACTTGAGTCACTTTAGATGGGAATACTTGTGAAAATGAATTGTAAAACCTTGGAATGATGAGTCATTCTATTGAGATGTTTTGACATGTGTTGAGAAACACAAATGGTTTATGATGATGAAAATGTTGAGGCATGAGCCTTAACCCCTTTACACAACTGATGGTTGGGTTCGGATGCGATATCATTTCAATTTTACCGTACAACCATAATACCTGAATTGGGTAAGGCTTAGCGGAAGTTTATATGCATTAGTATTAGTTCCCTCGCGGGGGAGGTTTGAGCTGAGGCTACCTCTCAATGTTGTCCACCTATGCAGTGCCCAAGATGACAAATGGGCATGGTTGAGAGGCCATACTCATAGGAGAGGTGCTTATACTAGGGTGTGTAAAGGAAAGGTTATGTTTGATTATCTGCATACTAAGTATGATGATTCAAGGTTATCCCTGACAGATGTATCGAATCTTGTGGTGAAAGTGTACCACCTCTGCAGAGTGTCAAACTATTTGAATAGCCGCGTCCGTGGTTATGGACAGTTGGAGTGGCCACACTGTTCTGTTGTCAGATGTTTTCAAAACAACTTATGAAATGAATTGTGACATGACTTGACCACAACGGAGTTGTGACTATAATAACTAAGTTCCCACTTAAGTGTTTTTAAACTTCCTTTATCTTTCTTTGTTTCTGAACTCAGCTTAGGTTTCAAACTTAACTTTGCAAATAAACCTAGAGTTAGCATTTCCCACTAGAACTACCTTACTTGTTAGTAATAGTTTACGAGTACTTAAAGAGAACTCATGGCTTTTGTCCCTAGCTATTCGCGTGGCCAGTCTATGAAGGAGACTACCAAGATGAAGGACATCAGGACGGCTATAATAACTAGGACTATCTTCCATCGTCAGCATTGTCTGTGCCCCTGAAGATGGACCCCACTGCTACGCTTATTATTTATTCCGCTACTTGATTGTACTAAGACTGGATCATGAGATCTTTTATTTGTTGTAAGACCTTATTATAGTTTATAATGGATGATGTACTAAGATATCCAATCTGTTATGTCTCGCAAAAATGGTAATCCTAAAATTGCGATGTATGACATAATAGGTATCTGGGATTAAAAATCCGGGTGTTGACACTATACACACTTACACAGGCATACTTCCGATCAGGATTTTTATTAATATCGCTGTTTATGCATTCATTCCTCAAATATTGTTAGAACAATCTAAGTATTAGATGTTTAGTTTTTTTGTGATTGGAAGAAATGAATTGCAATGTTGAATCGCATGTTGTTGAGGATTTTGGTAACCGACAGAAATTGAAGAGATGAGCATAAGAGGGAGATAGACCAAAAATTGCTAGAATATTATGTTTAAATAAAATATATCGAGTATTAAATTAAGAAAATAGTCCAAAATAAGTAGTAAATTAATAAAATGTATAAAAGATTAGACTAAATAAAGAGATAATAATTTTTTTAAATTAAGATGAAAGAGAGAACAGAGGCTATGATTATGCGGGTCAATCGACTATGGCATATCAACGTTCTTCATCCAAAAGTAGAATTTTCTATCCCATAGTAATAACAGACAAATTCTTCTACCATAAATTTATTTTAAGAATCCGTAGCAATGCACGGGCTTTGTGCTCGTATTTCTTATATCTAGATATGGTGTCTTTTTGTGTGCAGACCAGGATGTAACGAGATGCTTGATAGTGGTCAGCTGTGTATTTGTACCTAAACTTGTATACTTGATCTATATAATGAGAAGGAAATAGCCAGCCCTTGTGTGCCGAGACGGCCCCAATACAACTATTCATCTAGGTTTTCATGGTATCAGAGCTAGTCCTGACCTAGCCGTCCACATCTCTGCTTCCGTCGTCGCTGCCGCCGCCGTCTTTGCGATGGCCACCGACCCTTCTTCCTCGAGCAGCTCAGCCCCGAGCCTCCCTCTGTCGTTGCCCCATGTGGCGCCGTCCCTGCCGTCTATCATACCGCCCTTCACGGCGGTGACCACGGTGACCACGGCGCCCTTCGTCGCGCAGTCCACAACACCCCTCGCCGTGTAGTCCACGACACCCTTTGTCACGCCGTCCGCGGCGCCCTATACCGCGCCGCCACTGGCGCCCTACGCTGCACCGTTCGCGGACCCCTATGCCGCGACGTACTCGCACTCGGGGGCTCACCCCTTGTCTTCGATCTACACCGATGCCCTGTCCATGTCTTCGACGGGGGCGCTCTCCAGCTTCACCGCGCCTAACACGGTAGCCAGGACGATCGCGTGTCCTACTGCTCACCAGGGGAAGCGGCCCTCCTTCATTAACGCCCCTGCTCCCACCTTCACCAACATGTCGACACCGGGCATCATCAACATCCAATCGGCGATCACCATCCGCCTCAACAGCGAGAACTTTCTGTTCTAGAAGGCTCACATTCTGGAAGCCTCACCATCGGCCTCAACTTGTTCTGGAAGCCTCACCATCGGCGATCACCATCGGCCTTCGTCTCTTCAATGACCGAGGGTGTCCTCGGGATGGTGATGTTCGCCCACACCGCAAGGGAGGCGTGGGAGACCCTCAATGGTGCCTTTGCGTCAACGTCCATCGCCCGATCCTCCGGGATCTGTCAACAGATGGCAGAATTGAAGAAACACGATCTGACAATCAACGTGTACTTCAACAAGATGAAGGCTCTTGCCGACTCACTAGCGAGCATCGGCGAGCCTCTTCGTGATGCGGAGTTCATCTCATATTTCCTTGCGGGTCTCGACAAGGACTACGATGCCCTCTATTAGATCGTCAACGCGCACTAGGGCGCCATGCCCATTCGTGACCTCTACGCCCTGCTTCAGGCCACAGAGCATCGCAACTCGGCAAGGTATGCTGCCGAGGCTTCCGCGCACTCCTTCTCTGCCGCGCATGTCACGGCCTATGGAACTCCTGCAGCATATGGTGCTGCTTATGGTGGCAGGAACATGCCGCCTCCTCGGCCGGTGGCGCCATATCGCCCCCTGCCACTACCTACGTGCCTCCATATGCACGTCCTCTGGTGCCTGGCTATACGCCTATGTCGGCCTATACTCCCGAGCCGCGTCCCTCTGGTGGAAAAGGGAAGAATGGCCGCGCTCATGATGTGCTGTGCCAACTCTGTGGCATTGCCGGTCATCCCGCGCCACGCTGCTACAAACGCTTCAACAAGGACTATCTTGGCCTTGGGAACAACGGGAGTGGTACTGAGCGGCAGCTCCATATGGCCATGATAGCTGCTCCCGCCCCTGGCTACACGCCCACACCTGGCTACGCGCCCGCACTGGCTGGTGCTCCTGCTTCCCCTTCGCACATGGTGGATCCCGCGTGGTACGTGGACTCAGGCGCCTCACACCACATCATGCATGAGCTGGACACTGACCAGATTCACGCTGCAAACGGAATAGGTATGCGCATTCATAATATTGGTCATGCATCTATATCTACTCCATCTTCTCGATCACTTAATTTAACTAGGGTCCTTCATGTTCCTGATGCTACGCGTAATCTTTTGTCCATGAGTCAGCTTTTCCTTGATAATAATGTATTTATTAAAGTTCACCCTTATAATCTTTTTTAAAGGATCAGGACACGCGAGAGCCTTTCTTTATAGGTCGTCAGCTTGGTGGTCTTTATGAGATTAAAAGCCCCTGTTATCAAGCAGACGCTCAGTAATGTCAAGGTGTCACGTGATATGTGACATAGTCGTCTAGAACATCCTGCTTTGCAAGTAGTTCAGCATGTTCTTCGTAGCCATGATTTGCCATCTATCTTAGAGTCAAATAAAGTTTCATCAGTTTGTGATGCATGTCAATAAGAAAAGAGTCATCAATTGACTTTCCCCTTGTCCTCTCGTGTAACACAATATCTTAATGTGACACATTCTGACATGTCCTTCGTCATCAACAAGGTGTGCCCATATCTTTCTGAACCACGTAGTCCCCATTGGGCTGCTGTTAAACGGATTCTTCGCTATGTACGGTTCACGGTTGATAGTGGTCTTCATTTTCGGTCTGCTTCATCCACTCTACTATATGTAGTCTCTGATGCGGACTGGGATGATCAGCGATCCACGAGGGGACATGCCATCTTTTATGGTGGTAATTTGATCGTCTAGAGTATTCGTAAGCAGTCCACTGTTTCACGTTCGAGTACCGAGTCTGAGTATAAGGCTCTGGCTAATACTACAGTAGAGCTGATCTGGGTTTAGTCATTGTTACAAGAGCTTGGTGTTATACAAACTCAACCTCTAGTGTTGTGGTGTGACAATATTGGAGCTACCTATATGTCAGCCAACCCAGTTTTTCATGCAAGGATAAAGCACATTGAAGTTGACTTCCACTTTATTCGTGAGCGTGTCTCTCAGAAGCAATTGCAGATTCGGTTCATCTCATCGAAGAATCAAGTTGCTGATATTTTCACTAAACCACTCCCGTTGCCCTTGTTTAATCATTGTAGGCACAATCTCAACCTTGTATTACAGGTTGTGATTGAGAGATGTGATCGAATACGTATATACGTATATTATGTCAGTTGTGTATTTGTATCTAACCTTATATACTTACCTATATAATGAGAAGGAAATAGCCAGCCCCTAATACAATTATTCATCTAGGTTTGCAATGCTTGTCGCCGTCTCCGCGTTCATGCATTGCATCTTTCGCGGCGGGAGTTGCCCTCTACCCTCTCCATCTTTTTCATCTCTAACCACGTCGACCCGGCGGCTGTGTCGAACATGTTAAAAAGAGGCAAGCAAAGTCATCTCCACGAGTCCTTTTTGCACGAGGCATGAGATAGTGCTATTCCCTCCGATCCCAAATAGTAGTTGATTTGAATTTGTCTAGATTCGGATATATCTAGTATTAAAACATGTCAAGATACATCATAATCTAGCAAATCCGAGTCTATTAATTTGGATTGGAGTACCTTTTATGATTTTTTTTCTTCTTTTGCGTGCACTAATTCAGATTTCAGATTGACTTCCAATGGAGAATCGGGTAACGTGAGTTTAAACTTTATAAACCAACAAAATAAGTCTGGTGTTGGATCAAATGGGTAAGTGACGAGTATGACATGTTCTCGTGCATTAAGTGAAATACAAGCAGTACCAAGCACTCCCTATTAACCTTCAGCGTGACTTAATTAAATCCATGCAATTATTGAGAAGTTGACAACATTAAAGAGGTATTATTTGACCCTGCATCATTACATGGCATGACTTGGTGGTATTAGTAATATTTCTATCAGTTTGTAACATATCTGATTGCTCAAAAAATAATCTCTGTCGGAATTTGCATGCAGTCAGTTTTTTGGTCTATCCAGAAGATATGTAGTATGTCCGGCTGGATGGTTCATTGTCAAATGCATCATCACCCATTTTTCTTTGATATTATTTATACCTAATCTATACCTAATAATAAAGTCGGAACGCTTCTGTCAACCAGCATTTTTCTGGACAGTTTTGCCCTCCCACCAAATCGCCTACTACGTACCTATACCACTGAAACGTTATTTTCTTTTTATCCTGGCACCGACCAACCGCCCCCCAATTCACCGTTGGCGCTCCCCCGTTTGCAGCCCCGAATCCCGGGGATGTCCATCCCCTGGACGCGGGTGAGGCTAGGAGAGGCATCCACATCCATCGCCGCGTCGCCCCTCCTACTTCCCTGCCGACGGCGTGACGCCACTCCCAGCGCGCGGCCCGGGCCTTCTATCACCGCGCCATCACCCGAGCATGCGACCACCGGCGCTGGAGGCGTACCTCCATGGAACATTGGGCGCAGATCTCCGCGGCGGCTGAGCGGACGGCTACCTGCAGAGGTAAGGGCGACGCGGGAGTCGAGCGGAGCGGAGTCACAGGCGTCGGGGGGAGATGCGACGGGGAGCTCTGTGAGCTGTTGTGGCCGGGGCGAGCAGAGCAGGAGGTGACAAAGCAGGGGCTCTACTTGACCGCGCGATCGTTATTTCCTTCCCTCTCCCGGACACACTCCTCCCGACCGAAGGACACCCCTCCTCCCGATATGTAGTTGGCTGCGGGGTGCTCGAGTTTGAGGCGATGAGAAGGCGCGACTGATACGAAACACGCAGGTGCCCCGCGTGGAGGAGCTCCGGGCATGGCCGTCGAGGTCGCGGGCGGCGCTGGGAGAGGCCGCCTTCGGTCGGAGCCGGACGAGGAGTTTGAGGCGGACGCTGCCGGCGGAGGGAACGAGGTACAGCCGAACGGCGGACAACGGTCGTGCATCAAGGCGGACGTTGGGGAGGCAGAGCGTTTGTGGGGCTTTGGGCAGCGCCACGGGTCATGGCGTTGGGGACAAGCAGCGGGAGACCGAGAAGGCCAAGGTGCGAGCGGAAACAGCCGAGATCTGTGTGGATGGCGGCGGGTGATGTTTGTACAGGAAGAAGGTGAATTGTCCTATTGGTCTTCACGGGATCTCAAACTCCAAGTGATACAACGATGTAAGCACTAGCAACCGAGAAAATGGATGGATTAGTGGATTTTGGCTATTAATTTAAAGATTTGCTAGATTTGTTTCGGAATTTGAATACGGAAGAAATTTTGTGGGGAAAAGAGAAGCTCCGAACACTTTCCGTGGAAGAAGATGTACCGAATATAGAAATTAAGTGGAGAGAGAGACGGTGGGTCCCAATGAGATGGTGGACTCATATGAACGCGTGGCGAGTTTTTTTCTGGATAGCTGCTTCACCTATCTTGCTCAGGCTAGCGGCAGATACCGGTGTAAAAAACATACAGTACTATATAAGCTAGGTATTTCGTGAATGGAAGGTCGAACAGTTTATTATAGCCGTGTAGGCGACCGTGCTTGTCTGCGGGACATAAGGGAATCATCTGCAATAGGTGACATCAAGATTACGTGCCCATAGCAACGCACGGGTATTTGTGCTAGTAATAATAATAATAAATTGTTTCTGTCAACCAATTTTTTTATTTCTGATTTTGTTCCTAAATATTGACAAAAATTACCCACCACGGCCACCCATAAGTGCCACCTATATAATAAGTCCCCGTTCCCCGTCCCCGCCTCCGCCGCATCTGGGGAAGATTGGAGCCCTCTAGAAGTAGATTTCCCGTCCCCGTCTCCGCTGCGTCTGAGGGAGATTGGAGGGCAGCCGTCGCTGTGGTGAAGACGTCGACGGGGACGCGGTACATGATCTCCTGGCTCCTCCTCCCGCTTCCAGACGACCGGCGTTGATGCGGCGATGCGATCCCCGGCCCCAGCGGCGCTCGACGGTGGTCACAACTTCTAATGGGACGAGATCCTCATGCCCCGGCCATGGCGGCTCCGGTGGGGAACAACGGGGAAGAGAAGATGGCGAGCTACGTTTTCGGGAGGCGCGAGCTGTGGTGAAGAAGAGGAGCGACAACACGTCGATTTGAGGGAGGAGGAATCGTCGGGAGAGCATTGAGAGAGGAACTTAAAGAAAGTCACCATGACATCAGGCCAAGACATCTTTTCTTCCATGCCCAATGGTTTTCAGCCTCACACCCTCCCTGTTGCTCCCGGCAGCACGTCGATTTGAGGGAGGAGGCAGATCCTCAAGGTGTCACTTGCTGCCCATATTTTTTCCCCAATGCCAAAGCCTACAACAGCATCACCAATCCAATCAATGCACACCACCACCGGATTTTGATGCCACTAAATCCTCCCCAATTGCTTCATCCAATTTAGCTAGCAAGAATCCTGCCACCTAGTCTTTTCTCTCTGCAGCTAAATCCACCGTGCCTTGGTGCTTGGGCCGCTTCAAATCCTTGTCGTTGCTGCAAACTAAGCCGATCACCACTCCAATTGATCTGATGCGTGCACGCGCACGACGCCGTTGACCCAGCCTGCCGCTTGCGTATCTATCGATCCATGGACTGACGTTTTCTCTATATAGCTGGTCTGTCTGTCCCTACCTACCTCCTCTGCATCTATGCCCCAGCTCCACCCTACCGGCAGGCCGCCCCCTTTTTCTCTTGGGCGCGCGCGAGCACCTCCTGCAGCAAGCCTCCCCTTGCAACTCCGGCTGCTGTGTGCGGTGTCGATCTGCTCCAATTCTAATCTGATTGTTGCTAGATTTTTGACTTGCAACATTTGGGAAATGCCAGTATGAACTGGCTCGATTAGTTACCCTATTCCCTTCTGATACGGTGGAATATTTCTCTAGAGAGCTCTGCAAGGTGCTGGTAACGGGCGATCGTGTCGTGCTCCTGCATCACGACAGTGTCTGGTGGCATCACCAACCTATTACCTATGTGCCGCTCCATGTTGCCAGTGTCAGCGTTTCTAGACTGTCCTAACACTGATTCATGCCACCTCGATGTCCTACATGTTCTAGTAGAAGATAAAGGCTGCATAATTATACACTTCTTAATGAGTTTGCTTGATTTGTTCGTGCAGTCGATCAACTAAGCACCTTAAGTTTGATTGCTCTACTGTTTTTAGAATACTAGGAAAGTTGGCGCGGCACACGCCGCGCCCGTAAAGACAGCAGGGTAAATAATAGAAGTCATCTTTGTTAAAAATAAAGTGTGATCTGATCAACAAATGTAAGAAAAAGGCATTGCGTACCCAAAGAGAAAATATAACAGAGGCATATATATATTTTTAGTTTTATTGGATCCAATAAGCATGATAAACAAACTGCTCGCTTGTCATAATTATACATCGATGGTCGACATGACAGTAAATCAGTAGTTCTCTCATATTGCAGTTAAATCAGTGGTATTCTAAATGCAGCGGCTGGCATGAGCAAAATGTATTCCTCTAGTGAACCACTTGGTTTACCATTTTGGGTAGTTCATCTTCTCAATTTTGGTTCAAATCAACTTTCTGTTGCAGACAAAACTCTTGTGTTTGCTGCAAGGAAAAATGTCTGGATTTCGTATACTTTGTCATGCTTCAGCAAAACGAAATTTCCAGGAAGTTTTACCTTGTGAGATATAGGGACTTATTTAGCTGGGAACAATTTCTTGGAAGTTTTTCTCTTCTAATCAGTTTCACTGTAAGGGATGTATATACAGTGAGTTGCTACTGATAGTATAACTTTGCAAGTATGGAACTGATCTGGAAGCATAACTTTGCAATTATAAAATGGGATCTGGAAGCGTACCTTTTTTAGCTGGTGGAGTAGTTGGTCATGTGTTCCTCCTTTTCTTATTATTAAGTGTTGATCTTGTCCCCTTGTACAGAGAGTAACATGACAGCATGTGAGGTTATTTATATGTATGCACCATCGCTATAGATAGTTTGGCATAGATAGACCTTTTTACCTCAGATGGATCCTGTGATCTCCTTTGTGTTTGTAACTTCTAGGTTTTTGTCATCTTCTGGTGGCTTTGGTGTGTTATTGGACGGAATAGATAGTGTAGGGTGCTCGTCAGCTGCTGGAAGTTAGGAAGTAGCACAGAGCTACTGATGGGTTCATCTGTTGAGTTGTTATTGTTGATAACCTAGAAGTGTTGCGGAAATCAGTAGGTAACACTTCGAAGCATACATGGTACCCATGACCGCATGTCTCTCGGGTTACCTGCAAGAAAGTGAGAGCACCAAAGCTTCTTCCAACAATGATTTTTTTAGGTTGGACATTACGCAAAAGCGGATATTTCCCAAGGATGGTGCGTTGAACACTTCGACAGGACAACATAGCAACTGTTAGCGTAATAGATCTTGTATTACCAGAGGGCCAAAGGCCAGAATATATAGTACATGTACAGGTGCAAATATACAGGAAACCCCCTAACATATGGGGAAACTACAATACACAAATATACTCTAACACCCCCCCTCAAACTCATGGTGGATCCACAACACTGAGTTTGGAGAGTAAGAAATCATGCTGAGCGTGAGTTTGTGCCTTTGTAAAGAAATCTGCCAACTGCAAGTCGGAAGGCACATAATGAAGCGCAACAACCTGATCCTGCACCTGAGCACGTGTATAAAAAGCATCAACACCAATATGCTTGGTCAGCTCATGCTTGACCGGGTCACGTGCAATACTGATAGCACCTGTACTGTCTGACAAAAGTGGAGTGAGCGTCGTAACAGAGACCCCAAAATCTGCAAGCAACCACCGTAACCAGGTCACCTCAGCAGTCACCGAAGCCATAGCCCGCAACTCAGTGTCAACACTCGAATGGGAAACCGCTACCTGTTTCTTCGTCTTCCAAGCAACAAGCGAACCACCAAGAAACACACAGTAAGCAGAAAGTGAACGACGATCCGTAGGATCATTCGCCCACGTAGCATCCGAGTAGCACTGGAGCTGGAGAGAGCTAGAACGAGGGAAGAAAAGGCGACGAGTAATCGTGCCACGAAGATAACAAAGGACACGGAGGAGATGACCGTAGTGAACAGTGGTAGGAGCTGAGACAAACTGGCTCAGAATATGAACAGGATAAGAGATATCAGGACGGGTGACAGCAAGATAAACGAGACTCCCAACAAGATGGCGATAACGAGTGGGATCGGGAAGAGGATCACCATCCGTAGGACGAAGCTTAACATGAAGCTCCATAGGAGTCTCAACGGTGCGCTCATCCGCAAGAGCAGCCCGAGCAAGAAGATCCTGAATATACTTTTCCTGAGAGGTAGAAAACCCATCAAAAGTGGATGAAACCTCAATCCCAAGAAAATAGCGAAGAGGACCAAGATCAGTCATAAGAAACTGATCACGAAGACAAGCCTTGACAAAGGCAATATACTCAGGATCATCACCAGTAATGATCATATCATCAACATAGAGAAGGAGAAGAGTGCGTCCACGAGGAGAAGTGTGAACAAAAAGCGCTGGATCATGAGAACTAGGAGAGAAACCAGCAGCAGTCACCACAGAGGCAAAGCGCTCAAACCAGGCACGAGGGGCCTGTTTCAGGCCATAAAGAGAACGTCGAAGACGACAAACCATCCCATCAGGAACAGAAAACCCAGGAGGAGGTTGCATATAAACCTCCTCACTCAACTTGCCATTAAGAAAATCATTCTGAACATCAAGCTGGGACACAGACCAGTGTCGGATAGAAGCAACAGCAAGAAGAGTACGCACAGTGGTCATATGTGCCACAGGAGCAAAGGTCGCATCATAGTCACGGCCATGTTCCTGCTGAAAACCACGAGCCACAAGACGCGCTTTATAGCGCTCAAGAGATCCATCAGAGCGGGTCTTAATTTTATAGACCCACTTACATGTGATAGGACGAACACCAGAAGGGGGAGAGACAAGATCCTAGGTGCCTGTGCGCTCAAGCGCAGCAATCTCCTCAGCCATGGCAAGCTGCCATTCAGGATGACACGCAGCATCTCGATAAGAAGTCGGCTCGGAAACTACAGAGAGGCCATACTGACTAGGGGAGTAACGGTCTGGAGCACGACGCTGACGAACAGGTCGTGAGGAAGGAAGCTCATCCGCGGAAGATGACTCATCAGAAGAGGAGGAAGAAGGAGGCGCGGAGGAAGGATCAGAAGCTGGAGACCGAGGAGAACTAGGGGAACTAGACAGAGGAGAGGATGGCGCCGAAGACAAAGGAGGCGCAGCAGAGGGAGGAGGTGGAGGAGAGGAGACAACGGAAGGTGTATCAGGAAAAAGAAGAAAAGAGAGATCATCCGTTGAGTAAGTACCAGAGGTGGGGTGAGGATAGAAAGGACGCGTTTCATCGAACATGACATCACGAGAGATGCGCATACGACGACCAATGGGGTCCCAACAGCGATAGCCCTTATGCTCATCACTGTAGCCAAGAAAACCACACTCAACAGACTGAGCGGTTAGTTTGGTGCGTTCACGAGGAGGGAGAAGGACATAGCAAACGCAGCCAAATAAACAAAGAGCCGAGTAGTCTGGACAGGATCCAGAGAGACGCTCGAGAGGAATGCCACCCTGAAGAGCAGCTGAAGGCTGGATATTAATGAGTTAAGTCGACGTAGCGACAGCCTCAGCCCAGAAATGCGGCGGAAGAGAGGAAGCAATCATCATAGCGCGGGTAGTCTCAAGAATATGATGATGCTTACGCTCGACGACACCATTTTGAGCATGGGCGCCGGGACACGAGAACTGAGCAAGGGTGCCCTGCTCAGCAAGGATACCACGCAGGTGCTGAGAGATATATTCTCCTGCAGAATCAACATGAAAAACACGAATAGGCATGGAATACTGGGTACGAACCATAGCCACAAAACGCTGATAAATAGCAAGCACCTCGCTGCGAGAGCGCATAAAAAATAACCAGGTGTACCGTGTAAAATCATCAATAAACAAAATATAGTATCTATGGCCCCCTTTTGAAGCAAAGGGAGCCGGACCCCACACATCTGAATAAACTAAATCAAAAGGTCGCTGAGATACAGACACACTAGTAGGATAGGGAAGCTGAATCTGTTTACCTAACCTACAACCCTGACACGAATGTAGCGACGACACATCTCCTGAGACAAGCCCCAGAAGATCACGACGAACTAAGGAGGATAAATGGGAGCCACAAAGATGACCCAGCCGATGATGTCACTGCTGAAAAGAGCCAGTGACAGAAGCAGCAACCGCAGGAGAAGTGGCAGAAGAAGTGTCGGTAGAAGGAACGCGAAGCCAGTCTAACTCCCAGAGCCCCGGAGACTCAATGCTCCGAGGGCCAGCTCCAACCAGAGCCTGTGTACGACGGTCCTGAACAGCACAAGAATCAGCATCAAGAATGACCCTACAACCAGAATCAGTAAGCTGACTAGCAGAGAAAAGATTCATCTTAAGACTGGGAACATGAGAAACATCAGGAACAGGGAAGGAGGAGGTAGAGAGGGTGCCTCGACTGGAAACAGGAAGAGAGGTACCATCAGCCGTAATAACACGGACAGGAGAAATAAGAGAGCGAAGAGCAGAAAGAATAGAAGATGCAGAAGTCATATGAAAAGAAGCTCCAGAATCCAGATACCACGGGGATGACGTACCTGACTATGTAGAAGATGATGATCGCACAGTGCCAGAAGAACCAGTCACAGAACCAGCAGTACCCGACGAGGAGGAGCCGGTAGCAGCGAGCAGACTACGAAGACCACGAATAATATCCTGATCCGACAGAGCACCAACAGGAGGTCCAGAAGCACCAGTAGGAGGTCCAGAGGCAACAGCAGAAGATCCTGAAGACCCAGACTGTCGACGAGCAAGATACTGCTGACGTAAGCGTGGATCCCTCGTCCAGCAACCAGAGATGTCGTGGCCAGGCTTGCCACAGTGGGCATAAGGAGGACGAGAACCACGAGGCTGCTGAGACTGACGCTGACCCTGGGCCGGTGGAGTAGAGAGTAGTGGCGGCGCGAGAGACCGCAACGAAGCCGGCGGCACAGGGGGACCATGAGCAGCAAGCACAGACGGAACCTCAAGAAGACCAGCACCACAATGACGAGTCTCCTCAGCACGAAGCTCAACCAGTACCTCAGAGAGCGGAACATGACCACGGGCAAGCAGCTGGGCACGGCGCGGCTCAAACTCCTTGCGGAGCCGTGACAAGAACTCAAAGACGCGCTGAAACTCCAGATCCGCGCGCACAATCAGACAGCAGGGACAGGTGTTACACACCGCTGTACGAAGAGAGTCAAGCTGACGCCAAATAGCAGCACTCTGAGTGTAGAAATCATCAATAGTAGAATCACCCTGCTTGAGCTCATGCTCCTGACGAACCATGGACAAATAAAGAGCATCTCCAGATGGCTGATAGCGCTGACGAAGAAAAGCCCACTGAGCAGCAGCAGTGGGAAGACCCATGAACTCAGCAGCATACCGAGGCAGAACACTGGAAGTGAGAACAGCAGCAACACGAGCATCCTCATCTATCCACTGAGTGTAGTCGGCCAGATCCAGCCGGTAGGCCGTAGTAGCAGCAGAATGCGCCTGAACCTGGCGCTCATAGTCAGCCCGAGCAGAATCATCAGCACTCTGGGCTGCATCCTTGACCGCCTGAGTAGCATCGGGGGCAAGGGCAACGGGCGTCGGGGCACGAGGCACTGGAGGCACAACGGGGCGCGGTGGACAGGAGACCTCACCGGAAAGCACACCCCAAAGGCGAAGCCGCGCATATGGACGCGCATAAAGGCAGCGAAATCAGGATAATTCGCGCCATCAAAAATCACCGGGCAGCGAGGGATCGCAACATAGCCCGATGAGGAAGACATTTTTTTTTGCAAACCGAACTAGATCGGATCTGACTAGATCTGGTGGCGGCTGGGGGGCGGCGGCGGACGCGGAAGTCGGGGCGGGCCGGGGAGCGGCCGGCGGGGGCGGGGGCGACCGGCGGGGCGGGAGGCCGGTGCGGCGGCGGCCAGCGGCAGAGGGAGGAGGCGGCCGGCGGGGGTGGGGGCGGCCGGCGGGGCGGGAGGCCGGGGCGGCGGTGGCTGGCGGCGGAAGGAGGAGGCGGCCGGCAGCGGGAGGAGGCGGCGACGGCGGCGGTGGCCGGGCGCGGCGGCGTGGAGCCGGGGCGGGCGGCAGCGGCGGTGACGGAAAAAAAGACCTTACGGCTCTGATACCATGTTAGGGTAATAGATCTTGTATTACCAGAGGGCCAAAGGCCAGAATATATAGTACATGTACAGGTGCAAATATACAGGAAACCCCCTAACATATGGGGAAACTACAATACACAAATATACTCTAACAGCAACAACCAAAATTTTGGAAAAATAAGAAGGTTATTTCAACTCTAAATTTCTAAATGACCCATGCAAGTAGCAGTCCTGAATAAAAGAGAAACTCATATACAGAAGAAAGAATTCAGCTAAAAATTGTTAAGCTTGCATCCCTTCCTTTGCAATGCAATCCATGGACCAACAATTAGGACCTCACTTTTATCCAAACTGATAATCATGGAAGTTAATCAAAATATTTTATCTTGGTATGATTTGCGATATCCATTTTTTTGCAATCCTTACCTTACCAAGGACAACAATTTATTTAGCTAGAAATAAATCCGTCAATGCTTTGTCCTTTATATTCAGACAGTGTTGAATCACATAACTGATACAGAGCCATACCTCTTTTTGGCCTGTGCAGATTGGTCCTGAATTTTTTGTTATCATGATGTCAGTTGTAGAGCTTGTTTTGTATGCAGAACATGTCAATGGATGATTTAACACTCACTTTTTGTTGTTGTTCCACGGAATTAATGTCCCTAGCACTTCTTTTATCATTTGGAATTTTGGCTACTACATCTTAATAATTTGACCACACAAATGATACAAAAATGCAAGGATGGTGCATTCTAAATTGTGCTACAAATGAGTACTATACCTAGCTGACACACATTCACAAAGCAGACAAAGGTTCAGTAAAAAACTACAAAGTTTATCCTATTTGTCTAATATCTCAGTCATGTATGTGCGATGCTTCTGCTAGTGATACTGAATAATCCATAGGGGAGACTGAGATAACACTGACTACTTAGCCCTAGGCCTTAACTAAAGCAATTATAAATTCTAATGTTCTAGCTTTGATGTAAAATGCACCCCTCTGTTTCAGTAGTAAGAAAAAAAATGGACATCAATCCAACAAAGGCAGTACATATAACCGTGCAAGGAGAGTCATACTAATCTGAAGGACCATATATAATCAATCTACGATTTGATCTTGAGGAAAGCCCCCATTCACTTTTGAACAACCTCTTTTATTTTCTTTGAAGGATATAAATTTTCTTTTGAATAGATGTCCATAAAGGAAATCGCAAATTCTGTTTTTCTACTTCACTTGTGTTTTGATCTGTATGATGCACTAAGTTTGTAACATAAGTGTTATCTTAAAAGACAGTCGAACATATAACATTTGGAGTGGAAAGTTGCCGGGTTGATTTGCCAACTCAAAAAAGCATTTCTTGCATATGGAAACAATAGCTAGTGAGAGGCATATCACTATGAGAGCAATGGAATCTCTTTCTCAAAACTCAGAATAAGAAGTTGAGTTGGACTATCTATCCTTTAAGTAAGAATCAAGTAGCAACATAGCCCTAAAAATAATGGGTGATATATACTGACTGCAAATCAATAGTTGAGGCTCCAAGAAAATACAAAGGAGTTCAGGTTTTGGTTGCAACCATAAAATTACCACTCAAGAAACAAACTTTCACCTTTCTTTGACCCAACGGGGGGTAACTTCCTTTGAGCAGGAAAAGGTGAAGTTGAGAATACCTTAGGGAGGGTATATACTTACCTCGGTTTGAAGATCTAGTAAGCATCCATAGATATGTCTTCGCCGCGCCGAAGCAATCGGTATCTACAAATCTGTGGTGCTTTTGTCCTGAGCCTTCGTGCCCTCTGGCCTCTGCTCCAAGTTATGCTATGCCAAAAAAAACTTCCATTAAAAGATTCAGATATATAGTATTTTGCATTTTCTTTGTTGAATGACCAGGGAGCACTCGTGGTGCCTGGTACATGGTGCTACCGGTGTGCTATACGTGATGCCTAACGAACCTAGCAAAGCTAAATAAAAACATCAGAGCTGTGTGCAGATGGGTTGAGGAAGGATCTAAAAAATAGGGCTGCAGATTGAGAAGAAGAAAAAGTATGGTACTTGTAATGAGTATTTTTTAGGGAACGATTTATACCAAGTAAAAACCAAGTAAAAAATGCTATTCAGAACTGTTCATGCTATTCAGGAACTATTTATACCAAGTAAAAAATGCACAACCTGCAAAGAGGTCTTCTCTCAGTTTCTTCTTTCAGAACAGGAAAAAAGAACATCTACTGAACCTCCTGCAATCTATGCATATTTTTTCAGAATAGTAAAAATAAATAAATCACTTTGACATTTTTCTATAGTAGTAAAAGAGAAGTACCTAGCCAAATAAAACATACATGCATACCACATATGATGTTACCTCAGCTAAGAACCAAGGAAGGTTACCCAATCTGGCATAATAATGTTCAATGTAATTTGCAAATATTTCATTAGTTTTATAATGAAGGAAGAAAGAAGAACACAGAATGGGACCACAATAGGATAATAATATTCACCTAATTTTCGGGAACATAAATTCATATCTGCCAGGCAACTGCATAGAGAAAATAAGAAAATAATGTAAATTGCCGACAAATCTTACCCTATGAACCATGCAAAAAAACTGAAATCTCTTTAAAACACAATTTAAAATTTAAGTGAAAAAAATCCTGGGAAATAGAAAATAGAACTTTCTTTGGCTGGTGTGTCCGAGCTCTTTTCTGTGTTGTCATGTGTTCCTTTTGTTTCCTTGCATGTGAAGAACGAAAATACTTAAGATGATTTATTGATGGAAGTTTTCGCACAGCTATCTAAAATGCGTATGTGCTTACCTCGTCAAATTATGAATAGACCATCGCTATAATGTCTTCGGTAGGTTTAGCCACTGGAATACTGCTATCTTCTGTGGTTTTGGAGTGTCAGTTGCCTGGATCAGTCAATGCATCCATCCTGGAGAGCGATTCCATCACTCCATGGGTGAACAACCCGAGAGTGACAGACCTGAAAGGATCATGGTCATATTACAATGCATCCCATGTGTACCATCTGTTCATATAGCTGAATCTGTACTATATCTACTCATGTGTATTGCCGAAAGGAAGACGCCAAAAAAATGAAATACAACAACCATGCACACAATAGAGTCTGATCGGACCAAGAAAGTAACCTTGAATCGAGATGCGGGCAAGGAAGGAAATAAGATGCTGGATCCTGACAAAGTCGGCGTCCAGTTATCGAGATCCTCGGCAGGAGCAGGCAAGCCGTTTGAGATGTTAGCGACGCCATCGTCCAGGCTGTTCCCCCATGGGCCTGCCTATCCTCCTGCTCGCCGGAATCGGTTGATGGCGGTGAATTGGCGGCTGATGAAGTGGGCCTGCCGAACACGGATGAAAGCGGAGCAGGAGAAGGTAGGACTTGCATTTGTAAGAATTGGGCGAGATACCCTTGACCACTAAGGCTCGCATGGTGTCTCTCTATTGACCTGGACATAACCTAAATTGTTCAGTACAAACAAATAAATTGAGCAGCAAATATTAGGGACTGGGTTGTGGCCTACAGTCATTAGTGAAGAAAAATCCAAAAAGGGGAAGTGTGGCAAGTCACTTTATGGTAGCATGATTTTAGTATTAACTCTTGGAAATAAAGAAGTTGACTAACCATACCACAACTTTGAAATAAAATAGATATGAGTACACCATACATCTTTGGCAAGAAATATAAGATGTTTGATATCCCATAGTCTGAAAACGAAAAATACAGTGAATCAGCTAATTAGTCACCGCATGAAATTGAGACTTTATTTACCTTGCTCTAGCAGGACACTTCTTTGCAACAATAGATCAGGATCTAGAAGAAGCCGAAACTAAATAAAAAAGAAAGAAATACATAAGGAAATTTCACCTGATAAAATAGTAGCAATATCTAAAATACAAAGAAAGGTTGTTGAGCACCTGGGAAACCAATTACAGTAAGAAACATATTAAGAAATAGTGCATGTACGCTTGCTCGAATTTGGGTTCCTAGACAGCATCTGGTTCGAGTTCAGCTCCTTGAAAACACTCAGCTGCATCTTATGCTACTCCTCCATCTCCTCCTACAGATCGTGTCCCCTGGATGGACATCCTTTCCATCCGGACAAAATCCAAATCAATTTACAGAAAGAATCGACATGATTTGACATACCTAGCCTATGTTTCTTTTTAGACATTCCTAAAAACAAGTCGGAGATACCTTTTTGATTTTGGGCACAGAGAATGGCAATGGCCGTTGATGCGCATGTGGTGGTGGCTGTCGGCCATGGCCTCCACCCGCCTCCTCTTCGACGGTGGCGCCACCGAACCTGGACCTGCCACCTCCAGCCCGGGATCCACCTTGCAGGCGCCGAGGCCGACCTCTGCCGGGGCGCCGACTTGGGCTCCATCATGTTCAAGAACACCACGTCGCCGCCACCGTACATCAGGAGTGAGATTCGGGTTGCAAGAACACTTCCTCGTCGGTGGCAAGACGGCCTGCAAGGGGGGCAAGGCGCACATCGGATCGACACACGTTTGACGCCCTCCTCGACGCGATCTGGCCATCGAGCACGTGGAGCCGCCAACGCTAATGGGGCGGCTGCAACGCAGTGGAGGAAGCGGCTGGGGAGGAGAAGGGCGACGCCAGCCTGGGTGTGTGCTGTGGTGGAGGGGTGGGGGCGGTGTTGGAGGAGGTCAGGGGCGGTTCTGAAGGGGGAGAGGAAGACGGGTAAGGGTTCGTTGCTTTGATGGAAGGAAGCAAATAAATTGGACGGGAAAAAATTACTGTAGATACGGGGTTACTGTAGATGTGTCTACAGTGCCCGAAGCTGATTTGGCATCGCTAACCTATCGTTGAACTGCTTCACTTTCATATAGGTAGCTATATAGTTAACTGATTTTTGCAACCTTTATGAAAACCTCTACCTTTTTAGCGTCTTTCTTTGCAAACAACAATGGTGTTGGGGGGATAACCCGAGTAGGGTCAAGCCGGGGTATAAAGGCCATGATAGCCGAGGTACGACAAGGTCAAAACGTAAGGTGACCGAGTTACCTCAAGGCAGACCGACTTACGGCAGATCCGGCCCGGATGGAGTTCATCCAATGTTACCTCAGTGGACATAAAGTATATGTCGACAGTCTCTTTGTAACTTGTATGTAGGTACCCACGGGGCCGAGTTAACTAGGCCTGAGCCGGGTTACTACTTGGCTTACAAGAGAAGGAAGGAATATCCTTGGTCAAAGGTTTTCTCTCTCCACTGTAGCACGAGTGCAGAGGACAGAGGGAAGGACCAGCTGGTACGGGCCGACAAAGATGACGTTGCCTATGTTGGGTGACGTTGTCTATGTCGGGTGACACTGCACCGCAGAGGGTCTTAGAGAGGCTTACGCTAGGAGTCCGGATCAGCTTACGAAGGAGATAAGAGGCGCATCACTTTACTATTTTGGGAGAGGCATATTCTTCGCGTATGTCCTAGATTGTAACCTAGGCTCCCCTATATAAGGAGCACCAGGACCGCCATAGAGAAGAACCCTAGAGAGAGAGGTGGGGTAGTAGAGAAGTTCATCCTCTTTCTCCCCATGAACAGCTCAAGGAGCACTTGTAATCCACCATTGATAAGAGAGAATACAAGCATCTGTGTGTGGAATCACCACATCATCCCTCCCTTGATACCTCTAGCGCACTTTGGTCCTATATTTAGCCTATACATGGCATCTGCCGTGCCACCACCATGACAGTTGGGGCCTACCGTGGGGCCAGTAGTGGTGCTAGCTGGAGTGTAGATCCAGACGGGAAACATCATCGCTACCGGGGAACGCATCGTCTCCAGGCTTGTTCAGCGCTTTGGAGCGCTGGACTACGTCAGTGACAATGCTGGAAGCTTCGCTAGGCACCCTCTGATACCTTCGATCTAGATTACGGATGTAGTATAGCTCTTTTTCCCTAGTATACCTAGGTTTATCGAATCCTCGGGAAGTAGAAGCATAGTGAAGTTACTTTAACGGAACTTCGGGAGTTTTAGAATTCCTTTTGTGTTTTTACCGGAGCAAGAGTTTGCGTCTTTTTGTTGTTGTCAATGATGGAGAGAGAGAGAGGGCCTAGGCCATTCGGTTTCACCAGTAGCTATGCGAAACATCTGATGGGAATAAAAGATAAAAATAAAGTATGCATGTAATTGCTAGAGCAAGATAAATTATATGTGGGCAGTGCATTCATAATTGCTATTGCCTCCGCAACCGCTTATATCAATAACCTACTAGTCTCATCCATAGAAGAGAGAGAACTAATGATATGCATAGTACGTCACCATTGATCCCAAGTAAATCCCGCACATACAGCCGTACTACCCCTTCTGTCACTAGGGTTCCTAAGCTATAGATTAGTTATTACTCGTACTCCCTATATCTGGCTCAATCCTCGGGGTCTTGGATATCTGACAAGTCCTTAGATTGAGACAATAGAGGATACAATAATCATCATGTCATACAAACTAATACATGATCCCATCTATGATAAATAACATGCACAAAAGCTACATGGCTAGACTGAAGCCCTTAGACCAAGGAGAATTACTCAGACATAGAGATGAGATCAATGATCATAAACATTGTAGTGAAAATCATGAGATTGATAACATTAGTCTTACAATGTCGCCGATCGAAGAAGAGATCTATTATTACAAGTGTTGGAATATGGCTATGGTGGTGGACCGATTAAATCTAAGTCTATTCCTCTGGCGGCTCTTCGGTGTTGTGGATGGAGATTTGAAGGTGGCTGATGGTCTCGAGAGCGGGCCCTTTTATCGTCACCCGAGGCCTCTTTATATAGGGGTCCCTTCACGAAAGTTATTCTGTTTGACCTAGCGGTGTCGATGGCAACTATACGACCGGAATTTTATTCCAGTCGTATAGTTGGTCGTTAAAGCGTCTTCCTCCTCTTCATGGCTCCTGGTTTCTTCGGGTTATTGGAAATCTCGTATCTTTGAATTTAATATAGTGATTCCCATCATCAAATGTCATTATCTGCGCAGGAAAAATAGAAAGAAAGGATTGCATACCCCTTTGATCATTAGGCATTAGTGGCCGGGTTTAGAGAGATATTCATCAAAAATATGAATAATATCCAGTTTAAATGTGGACGTAGATGGCTATATTTTAGAGCCATCAACCTCCCCAAGCTTAAACTTGATCGTCCTTGAGCAAGAAAACCAAAACCAAAAAGGAACTCAGCATTTAAACTGAAATAACGATATGAAGATCTTACTCATGATTGATAGTCTCATGTTTCCTCCACTTTATAAATCTGAAAAACTTCAGCATAGATAGAGTAATGGCAAGAATATCATATGGGTTTCATGCATCCTTATATCGTAGCAAAATTATTGTTAACATGGATGATTCAAATGAGTAAACCTTTTTCCATGTCCTGTAATCAACTCATAGGCTTGCCTTTGAACAATAAAGTATAATCATGTAAAATTGAGAGTGTGAGAGTTGTCATGAAAAGCATATATACTAGAGTATCTCAATTCTCCCACATCAATAAATCAAGACTCTTCAAGCACTACTTTTCTATTCATTGTCCTTCAAGAATTTCAGTTCTTAAGTAATTGAGAGCATGCCAAAGATTTTATTTAGTTTAGGGTTGTGATGGATACTCATGGCATTACCAAGGTTTTTGTTCCTTTTGTACAATGATTACTCATAACAGCCAGAAGAGTGATTCCATCATGAACACAGCTACTCGGGAGTGCCAAGAATCTTACCCATTATAATATTGCTGCTACATATGTTTAATCAACTCATAGCCGAAATCTAGGAGTTTCCTCCATGAAGATCGTTCATAGGCTAGCCGAGTTGTTGGCATCCCATGAAGTTTGACACACATAAAGCTATATCATTCTTATGATTCACAAGTCAAACTTTGGCATGCTCACAAAAACCGCTAAACATTAATTCAATCAAACAAATCCTTTTAAAGAGAGCTATCAATTCAATCAATATATTTCGTGGTGTTTAGTGTCTCTAGAAATAAGCCTTCAAGACTAAACACTACAACACCCAAGCCTTCAATTCTGAGACTTTTCTTATTACAATTGTTTAGCAAACTTTTAGGCAAGACTTGGTTAACTACAAGAGCTGGAACAAAACGTACCCAACTAAATACCCATGCAAACAAAATTTTCCTACAATACAAAGACTCTCTCCACCAATATAATATCTCAATATTTACTACTAACAAGCATGGGTTTCTCAAACTTCAAAAAGTGGGGAGTCATAAGGCATACCTCTCATGTTTGGTTCCACTTCTCTCTTCCTTTTTGATTAGTTTCTTGGAAACTCAAAGTCAATCACTCTTCCTGGAAATACATGAGAACCTCGAGGAGAAAAGAAAAGAAAGAAGAGGGAAAATAAAGATAAATGGAGAAATATTTTTTTGTTTTTAAGAGAGGGAATTAAAGAATAGAAAATTGGCGGCAAAGCTCAACTAGAAAATGTCGAAAGTAAAATAGAAATAACTAAGATAAAGTGTTGGGGAAACCAACACAAGTGCTTATAAACTCGAATAAAAAACATAACCTCGAAATAAATAAAAGCAAATGAACGCCAAATAAAGATAAATGAGGACAATTCCCCAAGCTTAGGCTTTTGCAAGCCCTTCAAATCATTGTGGTGGCGGGAAAAAGTCGGAACTTCAGTTCGCAAATTGAGTCGATAAATTCTAGTGGATTCTCGGAGGTTCAAAGAGAGGCTATGCATGCTCTCCATAGTCCCTCCAAGTTCTTGGAAGTCTTGGTATGTAGAGAACCGGGTTGATGGCTACTCCTCTTGATAAGGAACTTCTTGCTCCTCTTCTTGGTCCTCATCCTCGCCCATAATCTCCTCCTCGGGTTGGTGTTGCTCAACCTACAAGTCATATATCAAACGTCCTTCCTCGATAGAGAAAAGACCATTGGGCAAAGAAGCGGGGTAGATACGCCCTGCTCCAGCAATATGCAGGTAATAAATACCACCTCTCCTAGTGAGCATTCCACAAGCTTTTAAAGTAGAGAAACCAACACGTCGCTGACCTAGCACAGGTTGCAACTCACCTAGGTTGATGCCTAGGGAAGTCGCAAGCATGGTGATGACGCCTCCACCTATGATTGGTCCTTGGCTTTGAGAGGATTGGTGCTCCAGGTAGCGCACAAGGATTGCGCCCAAGTTGAGTGAAACGTTGCAGTTGTTGAAAGCAACCTTTACGAGGACTAAGATGTCCTATTCATTGAGTCTTGTGAACTCATTACGTGCCTGCATGGTGTTACCAATAACATAGAACAAATAGCGAATTGCAGGATGTTGAATATTCTTCCCCTTGCTCACTCTAGAAGTGAAGCTCATTCTATTATAATATTGTGCAGGGGGAGGGTCTAGGCCAGTAAAGGATGCGTGAAAGACCTCATTTTTGTGGAAAATTAAAGCATGCGCACCATTTATCTAGTGATAAAGTATAATTGTTGTTCATGAGCCGAAAATAAATCCGGTCTTCTCGATGCCATAGTTTAATGGTGATTTGCAAAGAACTAAAAAAATGCCATGGTTAATCGGTGATAAGTAGGCACATCATTGAATACAAAGTTTTGCAGGCCAACCCTATTGCAAAGTAAATTAAAGTCATCATAAATACTGAGTTGGTTCAATATAATGGGGCAAGCCCACTTGGTTGCCTTCATTTCTCGGTTCTTGATCCTATCGAAGCGATCACGTTGGAGCTCATTCCTGAACCATATCCCCATGCGTTCTTGAGTGACAGCCTGAGAAGCGCTAGCAGCGACACGAGCACGAGTTTGGCTCCTTGTGTTCATCATCTAAAAAAATCAAGATAGAAAAAAATATTTTTTTTGATCTAACAATAATAAGCATAACATATTCCTCATCATAGCACACTAAAGAATCCCCTCAAAATAATAATCTAGGCAAGATAATCATGGAAATTAGTTCATAGTAGGTCTCACCCTAGATTGATAATGACAATAGACCGAAGATGAATTTACAAAAAGTAATTGGAGGATCAAAGGAGAAACATACCGTAGATCTCTTGTGTGCGAGGAAATCAAACAAACTTGAGTAGAGATGAAGATCTCTTGAGGTTTTGAGAAGGTTTGGAGGTAGAAGAAAGAAAAAGGATTGAATTTTTGGGGTTGGAGGTACCTCCCGTGGCGTTTTTATGGTTGAACGCAACTATACGGGTGGAACTATGCGACCAAAACAATGTGTTCCCACTGTATAGTTGGCCTGCTGTCAAAATTTTAGGGTTTCCACCTGGCGGTGTAGCTATACAACCAGAGCTATACGGCTGGAACAATATCTTCCCACTGTATAGTTGGTCGTCAAACTGTCTGTACCTAGAAAAGAATTTGTACGAAAGCATCAATATCTATACGACCGGAGCTATACGGCCGGAATTTTTATTCTCGCTGTATAGTTGGTCGTTAAACCATCAGTGCTTTTGAAATAAAAATTGTCGATGGCAAAAGTATCTATATGGCCAGAATTTTTATTCTCGTCGTATAGTTGGTCGTTAAACTCTCTATACCTATCAAAAAAATTTCTGTTTCTTCGAGAATTACTTCTTATTCTAAAACTTAGCGAAATACCTTGTTTTTGACAGAAAGTTGATAGTTAAAATTGTCGACCAACAACAACATGTATATAACAGGATTTTTAGTACTACCGAACTTATTCTCTTCAACTAGAGTTTCCTAGCACTCTTTGTTAAACAGAAAATTAAACTAGTTGCCACCCATGGAGTGCTCTTTTAGGTCAATAGCTTGACCTTGATGTTACTCACTTCGGCCAGATGAGTGGAACACCCACTCCAAAATAGTTGGCCTTCAAAGTGATGGCCTCCTTTTCATCATGCTTGGCTTTCTTCTTCATGGGGAAATGAATAACAAAAGGATCCCACGAAGGCAATTGAAGCTTCACGTTCCCTTCATGGAGATTAATCAAAGCCTTAATAGTTCTTAAGAAAGGACGGACTAATATAATAGGAGCAGTAGCATCTCCAGGCATGTCAACAATAACAAAATCAGCAAGAGCAGGACAGCCTTTAATGTATACTAAAGTATTCTCCTTAATTCCTATAGCTTGTTTGTAGGTGGAATCTGCAAGATGTAATATTAACTCGGTGATTTCAAAAGAGCCAAGATTTAACTTATTAAAAAGACTCTTTGTAATTGTTGAAACGCTTGCACCTAGATCAGTGTAGCTATCTCATTGGTCCCAATTTTAATCTTAATAGTAGGATAAAATATATCATCAAGCTTAACATGTAATTTTTTAGCAATTTTCTTATATTCTTCTTCAAGCTCACGTACCTTTATTGCTACCTGATTAACGAAGTGTTGATACATGGCTTCATCATTTCCTTCACTTACCGGAATCTTGATGTCGATCCTTTTTACAAGATCTTCAAAAATGTAACTTGGTGAGGGAGCATTACTATAATCAAGTTCTTCAGGCTCCTCCCTTTGGACTCTCATCATCTTGAGGTATTCAACAGGATTGGGCTCAACTTTACCTGCAAATTTAGCTAGAATGAAGTTTGACTCTCGGTTATCTTAGCTAGCTATGCCTCAACAATCCTCGTTCTTTCTTGGAGGGCCTGCAAATCATTCCTTAAACTTACAGCTTGATTAGATAATTTACCAAGAATAGCATCATGGTTCTCAGTTATTTTAACAAGGATATTTTTTGCTCATTTTGTGAGTCTATGAAATATTTAAGTGTTTCTTGGAGACTACCATTACTAGATCCCATATTATTATTAGAGTTACCTGCAGGACTAGAATAGTGTTTTTGAAAATTAGGATTATAATTATTCTTCTAAGCAGGGTTATAATCATTACGAGCTATGAAGTCTACTTCTTCAATATTAGTTTCTAGGAGAGCTCTTACCTGGGTTTCCTTACCTTTTACGACTAATATGAGCTCATCCAGCTTAGCATTGAGTTCTTCATTTTCTTATGGTGAGACGGAGTTCACCTTCTTCGTGTTTGATCTTTTCACATGCCATTGGGCATGGTTGTCTTGCATATTGTCTAGCAGCTGCTTTGCTTCGGTATTATATATATCCATCAATGTCCTCCAGCTGCAGTATCAAGCATAGACTTAGATACAGGATTAAGAGCATTATAAAATAAATGGAGTACTAACCAATCTTCCATCCCATGGCTGTGATAGTTTCTTAAGCATTCTTTCATCGTATCCCATGAAAGCGCTAGTGGCTCACACTCTTCCTGTCTAAAACTAGTAATATTAGATCTTAGTTGCATAGTCTTTGCAGGTGGGAAAATTTAGTCACAAATAAAGAAGTACATCCCACCCATGATGTAATAGTATTTTTTAGGCAAAGCTAGCAACCATTGTTTTGATCTTCCTCTAAGAGAGAAATTAAATAAGCGCAATTTGACCGCATCGGGGTCAACATCTTTTATGTGCATCATATCACATATTTCAGTGAAAGTATTCAAGTGTAGACCTCCGTACTCAACAGCAGATCCTCCAAATTGATTCTGTCGAACCAGACTTAAATAATGGGGCTTAATTTCATAGCCATCAGCAGCAATTGCTCGCTGAGTAATAGGAGTACGCAAATAATCATTATTGGGAGTTGCAAACTCCCCAAGATTCTTTTCAGCCATATTTCCTATGTTTTTGTGTTTTATTAAACAGAGACTTATGATAATAATAAAAACTAGAATTTAAAGACTAACTAATTTTTTTGGTTTTTCAAATAAAGACTGAAAGCAAACTAACAAAATTAAAAACAAGAATTAAAACTAGCAAGGTTCCTACTAACCTCACGAAGGTAGCTATTGCTTCCCTAGCAACGACGCCAGAAAAAGGGTTGATACCTTCGATCCGGATTACAGATGTAGTATAGCTCTTTTTCCCTAATAGACCTAGGTTTATCGAATCCTCGGGAAGCAGAAGCATAGTGAAGTTACTTTAACGGACCTTCGGGAGTTTTAGAATTCCTTTTGTGTTTTTACTGGAGCAAGAGTTTGCGTCTTTTTGTTGTTGTCAATGATGGAGAGAGAGAGGGCCTAGGCCGTTCGGTTTCACCAGTAGCTATGCGAAACATCTGATGGGAATAAAAGATAAAAATAAAGTATGCATGTAATTGTTAGAGCAAGATAAATTATATGTGGGCAGTGCATCCATAATTTCCATTGCCTCTGCAACCTCTTATAGCAATAACCTACTAGTCTCATCCATAGAAGAAAGAGAACTAATGATATGCATAGTGACGTCACCATTAATCCCAAGTAAATCCCGCACATACAGCCGTACTACCCCTTCTATCACTGGGGTTCCCAACCTGCAGATTAGTCATTTCTCATACTCCCTATACCTGGCTCAATCCTCGGGGTCTTGGGTACCTAACAAGTCCTTAGATTGAGGCAAGAGAGGATACAATAATCATTGTGTCATACAAACTAATACATGATCCCATCTATGAAAAATAACATGCACAAAAGCTACATGTCTAGGCCGGAGCCCTTAGCCCAAGGAGAACTACTCACACATAGAGTGAGATCAAAGATCATAAACATTGTAGTGAAAATCATAAGATTGATAGCAATAGTCTTACTATGTCACCAATCAAAGAAGAGATATACGATTACAAGTGGTGGAATATGGCTATGGTGGTGGAGAGATTATATCTAAGTCTATTCCTCCGGTGGCTCTTCAATGTTGTGGATGGAGATCTGGAGGTGGCTGATGGTCTCGGGAGCGACCCTTTTCTCGTCGCCCGAGGCCTCTTTATATAGGGGTCCCTTCAAAAAAGTTTTTCTGTTTGACATAGCGGTGTTGATGGCAACTATATGACCGGAACTATACGGCCAGAATTTTATTCCGGTCATATAGTTGGTCGTTAAAGCGTCTGCCTCCTCTTCACGGCTCTTTGTTTCTTCGAGTTGTTGGAAATCTCGTATCTTTGACTTTAATGTACTAATTTTCATCATCAAACATCATTATCTGCGCAAGGAAGACTAGAAAGAAAGGATTGCATACCTCTTTGATCATTAGGCATTAGTGGCAGGGTTTAGAGAGATATTTCATAAAAAATATGAATAATATCTAGTTTAAATATGGATGTAGATGGCTATATTTTAGATCCATCACCCTCCTCCGTGCAACATCCTCTTCATCAGCCTCGATGCTCACAAGATCTACGTGGGTGTGGATGAGTCCTGTGCTCACCCACTACACGTCGTCGAGGGAAGCGAACCACCTCTCAGCGCGGCTCATGGCCCGCATATCACTCGCCCCGCTAGCTGTGTTGAGGTCATGATGACGACGCTAAATGCAGGAACAAGTAAGGACCTGACACCAGATCTGAACGCTACCCCAAAGGTAGCTAGGTCAAGGTTTCCTCCACTAGAGAGGCCAGAGAACATGTTGTAGTAGGGAATAGATAGCTTAGCTACTCCCATAGCACCTGTAGTAGATTCGGCTCAAGCACATGCTGAGCTAGAGGAGACCCGGCAAAAAATGCTAGCAGGGGCAGAGAAAGTAGCTGAGTTGTAGCAGTCACTGAAGATTGCACTGCGTGAGTACGCAAAAGCAAACCGGATTAGCTCAACTCGTATGGACGAAGTAAAGTTTAGGGGTAGAAACTTGATCACTGAGATAAACAAGGAGTATGTGCCTAAGCTGGGGCATTCAGCTACAGTTGTGACAATAGGGATGGCGAGGTATAGTACCCCCGGCGAAGAACCTTAGGGCTGCAGAGGCAGTAGCGTCCGAGTTAGAGGATCTAACCGGAGAAGCCAGGGAGAGGCAACATGAAGGAGTAAACCACTTAGTGAGAGTAGCAAATAATCAGAATGAGGAGATACTCAAAGCAAACCCGGCGATAGCAAGAGGCTCTCATATAGTTCATTTGGCAAGGGGTAACCCAGCAAAATCCACCGGGGCAACATCATCACCTCATGATGGCCCAAGAAGAGAGGAAGTGGTAACCTTGGGAAGAAAGAAAAAATAGATGGTCCCGTATGACCCGGCAAGGGCAAAGAAAAGAAAGGAACTACAAGTTGATGAGGATCGCCACAGTGCCAGCCGAGGTGAAGCTAGCAGAGGTAACCACAACCAAGGCAATGTCGGTCAGGGAAACGCTGGAAATGGTAATGCCGGTAGCGTAACCTGGTGGGAGTAGGGCAAAACCTACCTTGGCAACAACAGGAACAATATGTACCTCGCCAGGAGCGAAGCGCTGACCCAGCATTGCAGCAGCAATATGCTCATCGATAGGTACAATGATGGTTATTCGGCAATAGATGATGCAGAGTTTCCTAGGCTAGAGAACCATGTGATAGGATCAAGATTGGGAAACAGGAACTTGTAGTCTGATGATGCAAGATTGAAGCTTGACCTAATTTATAGGTCAGAGATGATAGAGGGACAAGGTCCACTGGGTCCGCCATGCTTAGGACCTCGGATTATGAGAGAACCACCAGTGCCGAACTTTTAGTTAGCCAGAAGAACAAAGACGTATGACAACAACACTAAGCTGGAGGATTGGCTCATTGACTATGCAACTGTTGTGAACATTGCCATAGGCTGTTTGAGATGGGCAGTAAGATATGTACCGCATATGTTGTAAGGGCTAGCGAGAGTCTGGTTGAACAATTTGCCGCCAGGAAGTATCAACTATTGGATATACTTTGAGGAGTTGTTCCTTAGCAACTTCACCAGCACCTATAAGAGGCCGAATAGGCCACGGACATTGGAAATGTGCAAGCAAAGGCCAAATGAGACTAACTGGGAGTTCTTAAATCGCTGGTGCAATGTGCGTAACTCCTGTGAGGGGGTAATTGAGTCTCAGGCCATTGCATGGTTTGCACAAGGGTGCAGGTATGCGAGTATGTTGTGGTAGAGGCTACAAAGGGATATGCCAACTACCTTGGCAGAAACAATCTAGATTGCTGATTCGTATGCGTTGGGTGACCCAACTCAACCCCGGCTAATGTCAAATGAGTCAAATGAAGAGTACTATAACCGAGATGGAACCGAGTCATCTAGGCAGAATGATTTATGAGGTAAAAGAAGAGATGAGCGGCCAGATTACAAATATAGTTCGTAACAAGTTGTAGTTGTGGATCAGGATCAGCCAAATGCCGGTGCGAGCCAGCGTTAGAAAACTGGAGGGCAACAGTGGACTCTGAGAAATGATGGCAAGAAAACTTGGACACCAAAGTAGAAGAAACAGTGGAAGGAAAAGAAAGATAGGCCAAGGTATACATATGAGTCTATGTTGGATCAACCATGTAAATTTCACACACCAAATCCGAGTAACCCGACGAATCATACGACCCGACAATGTGAGTGGATGAGGAAAATAGAGCAAGGCAGCTTGGGGAATGCTCAGGCAGCTCGACACAATGCACCTCGCCATGATGGACCTCGACATGATGCACCTCGGCAGCAACAACTCACTGGGGCAAATGGATAGCAATTGATGCTGCCACCACCTCCGCCGAGGTATGAAAACCATGAGAGAAGAGATGCAGTGCATCAGGTAGACAATCAGAAATAGCAGAACCAAAGGTATCCTGACAATGACAGGAGAAACGAATACAACGAGCATCACCAGAGTTACTGTGTGTTCACCACAGAGGAAACTAATAGAAAGAGCTTACAACATCGACATATGGAGGTAAATGCGGTTATGCCCGTGGGGACGAGGTATATGCCTTGGGAGGATCAGGAAATCACATGGAATATCAAAGATCACCCCAAGCTCATGGCAAGTCCTGGATCATATGCACTGGTGCTGGATCCGACATTCATTGGGCCAAATATCAATGTGAGATTCTCCAAGGTGCTGATCGACAATGGCAGTAGCATCAACATCATGTACAAGGACACCATGCACAAGTTGGGGATATCGAAGAACATGCTCCAAGCGACAAGGACAACTTTCCACGACATTGTGCCGAGTATCTCCTGTGAGCCCACTGGCAAGGTCCGGGTTGATGTGTTATTTGGCACAAGGGAGAACTGCCGGACTGAGAATTTGGAATTTGAAGTTATGAACTTGGAAAGCGCATATCACGCATTACTCAGCAGACCCGCTCTCAACAAATTTATGGCAAGTACTCACATCAGTTACTTGAAGATGAAACTGCCTAGGCCAAATGGAGTGATCACCATAACTAGGGACTTCAGGAGCTCAATAGAATGTGCTTTGGCCGGGTCAAACTTGGCCGAGTCACTTGTGATTACGCAAGAGAAAAGAAAGATCCAAGAGGTGGCAACGTTGGCTCAGTCCGCGTAGTTGCATATGTTGGTGCTGAGTAACCCGCATGGAAGTGTCTCGTTTCAAGCAACAAAGGATACAAAGAAAGTGCCCATTGATGATCAGTTCCTAGAGCTCACCGTAACCATTGGTGCCATATTAAGAGACAAATAGGAAAGTGAGCTCGTCCACTTCCTCCGTGAGAATCGGGATATCTTTGCTTGGTCCACAGAGGATCTGCAAGGTGTACCGAGGGAGTTGGCCGAGCACTCTTTGTATGTGAGACCCGGAGATAAGTCGGTGAAGCAACCTCTCTACCTCTGCACCGAAGACATGAGAAAGGTAATTGGTGACGAGATAGCTCAGCTCCTTGCAGCCGGGTTTATCATGGAAGTACTCATCTGGATTGGATCTCTAATCCGGTGCTTGTGGAGACGAATAAGGATGATCCGAATGTAGCAGTGGTGTGGCGTATGTGCATTGATTACACGAACATGAATAAGGTGTGTCCAAAAGATCCATTCCTGCTGCCAAGGATAGATTAGGTCATTGATTTGACCGCTGGGTGTGAGTTGTTTTCATTTGTAGATGCGTATTCTGGCTTCCACCAAATACCCCTTAACCCAGATGATCAAATAAATACTGCTTTATCACCCCGTATGGAGCTTATTGCTATCACACCATGCCTTTTGGCTTACGTAATGTAGGTGTAATGTATTAGAGGTGTGTGCAAAAATGTTTACATGATCATATAGGGAAAAGTTTCGAAGTATATGTAGATGATGTTGTGATAAAAAACAAAGGAAAGCAAAACGCTCCTAGATGATATCCGGCAAACATTCACGAACCTAAGGAGGTTCCGAATGAAGCTTAACCCGGAGAAATGTACCTTTGGTGTGCCAGCAGGGAAGTTACCCGGTTTTCTCGTGTCTAGCCGAGGTATCGAGGCTAACCCCACTAAAATCCGAGCTATAGAAAGAATGGAACTGTCAAAGTGCCTTAACGATGTTCAGAAGTTCACTGGTTGCCTGGCATCGTTAAGTCATTTCGTATGTCGGTTGGGAGAGAAGGCATTGCTCATCTATCAGTTAGTGAAAAAGGAAGATAAGTTCGTTTGGACACCGCAAGCTGATAGCGCATTTCATGAACTAAAAAAGATGCTAGCCTCTGCACCAGTGTTAGCTTCACCACTATCTAAAGAGCCAATGTTGCTCTATATAGCAGAGACCAACCGAGTCGTAAGTGCTGTGGTAGTGGTGGAGCGCGACGAAGAGCGTAAGTCGGGGCAGAGGCCAGTGTATTACTTGAGCGAGGTATTGTCCACTTCGAAGCAGAACTATCCTAATTATTAGAAGATGGCGTATGGCGTGTACATGGTAGCCAAGAAGCTCAAGCATTACTTTGAGGAACACCCCATAAAAGTGATATGTGAAGTGCCCATATCCGAGATAATCAGTAACAAAGATGCAATTGTCCGGTTTGCAAAATGGGCAATTGAGTTAGCCCCATATGCACCACAGTTTGATAGAAGGGATGCCATCAAATATCAAGAAGTGGCTGATTTTTGTGTGGATTGGGCCGAGATGAAGTATGAACCACCTTTGCCGGATTCAAACCATTGGAGGATGCATTTTGATGGATCAAAGCTAAAGGAAGGATTAGGAGTCGGGGTAGTACTTACCTCTCCCAAGAAATATCAACTATGTTATGTGCTTCAGATCCACTTTAGAGCATCAAACAATGTTGCCGAGTATAAAGCGCTCGTGCATGGACTAAAGGTGGCAAAAGAGGTTGGGATACGTCGGATACAGTGCTTTGGTGATTTGGATTTAGTGGTGTAGCAAGTATCTGGTAATTGGAATGTCTTGGATGCAAACATGGCCCTTTATAGATTTCATGTCCAAAAGATATGTGGGGTACTTCGAGGGATGCGAATTCCATCATGTACCCCGGGTTGAGAATGAAGCAGCCGACATACTGTCTAAGCTGGTCTCATCTCAGTAGGCCATCCCGACAGGAGTTGCTATGGAGCATCTAAGAAAACCATATATCACACCTTCACCAGAATCCAAATCAATCTATATCCCGGCAAACCCCGGATCAGAAACTACCCCTATGGATATTGACTAGGGGAATACCTCAGCAAACCCGGGGACTACCTCGACAAACCTAGGGACTACCTCATAGAACCCGGGGACTGTTCAGCCTGATCCGGCAACGGTTATGTCGGTTGATGCAATGGAGGTGGACGAGATACTTTTCCCAGTTCGTGCTATACCAACATGGGCAAAGCCAATATTTGTGTTCTTGAAGGATGGCACCTTGCGAAGTGATGAGATACATTCAAGGAAAATCCAGAGGAGAGCAAAGGCATACACCATTATCCATGCCGAACTATACAAGAGAAGTTTCACAAGAGTTCTGCAGCGATGTGTTGACTTGGAAGAAGGGCTTGACATCCTCCGAGATATACATCAGGGCGAGTGTGGGAATCACACATTGTATAGAGCTTTAGTGGAAAAAGCTATTTGGCATAGATTTTACTGGCCAAGTGCCTTGGAGAAAGCAGAAGAACTAGTAAGGAAATGCAATGGTTGTCAGAGATATGCCACCAAAACACACATGCCAATGTCTAAATTGAAAACTATACCAATCACTTGGCCATTCGCTATATGGTGCCTAGATATGGTTGGACCATTCAAGCCGGCTAAGGGAAACATGACTCACATCTTAGTCATGGTTGACAAGTTTACCAGGTGGATTGAAGTGAAGCCAATAAGGAAGTGTGATGGAGCTACGATCGTGACGTTTCTCAAAGACATCATGTAACGCCCCAGTTTTAGTTAATCCTTAATTAGGGTTTGTTTGTGCATTCATGAGCATCATCCCTAAAAAATACATGTAAATAAAATAATGGAAACCCTAAACCCAATATTCCTTCTTCCTCTCAAACACATTCAAAATAGTTTGAATTTCGAAAAACTACAAAATGTATGGAGCCCAAATGGAATAAAGGGTCCCCACACTATTTCATATATTTGCAAACCTTCTGGTATTTTTGAAATAGTTCAAAACATATTTGAAATGAAATACAAAGGAGAAACTAGAGGAAACTAATAGAAAAATGTTTTGCAAATAAAAATAGCAGCCGTAGCAGGCCTGCCCACCTTCCTCTTCTCTCTTCTTGCCACCCATGCGCGCCCATAGCCGGCCCAGCCAGAGCCCAACCGCGACCCAGTACCCTTCGATGTGCCTCTCTTTTCTTACTCTTTCCGATAGAGAGTGAAGTTGCTCGCTGTCCTGCTCCGACGCTGTCGCCTCTCCACCGCGCTGCGATACGTTCTGCCGCCCCTGGACGAGGATAAGACCAGCACTGGATGTCTCTATTGCATCCTCATCCTCTCTTCCTCTCCCTGGTGCTCTCTCTCTCCCATTCCCATCCTCCCGAAACCCTAGCTCGACCAGAGCTTCCCGCCACCACCGTTTGACGGCTCCCCGAGCTTCACTGTGAGGTCACAGAGCCCTGCACGGTCGTCTGCATCCTCCTCTCCAACTCACGCAAGCTGGGATGCTCCCAGTTGGCCCAATTGGACCCTTCATCCCTCACACCGTTCATCGTCGAATTGCCGCAGTCCAGCCTCCCCCGAGCTTGTCGTCGCCATCTTCACGCTCCTGGTGAGGTTTCTGGTCCTCAAGGACTACTTCCCCATCCCCCTCTCGCTCTGTAGCGTTCCCCTAACGTGGTCCTCTGTCCGTCGCCGTTCTAGCTCATCGCCGACCATCTCCGGTAGCCATCTAGCATCAGCGTCGCCAGCTTTGTGCTCGTCTCGACGCGTTGGTTCGAACGGACCAAGTCACGCAGCCCCACATCGCCTCCCTCGCCGCTCCGTTGCCGATCTGGGAGCCACCAGCGTGGTGACATCATCTTGACGCCAACACGTGTGGGTCAGCTCTGGACAAACACAGGGTGGGTCCTCCTCCCCCAGCGTGTATGCTGACGTGGCCCTGGGCCCAACTGTTAGCCTCTGTGGCTAGCCTAGCCCCTTGTAAAAAGGTTTTCCCAGTTTTTCTATAAATTCTTAATTGGTTTAATAAATCTATAAAATGGTTTAATTCTTATAAAATCAATATCAAATTATTTATATGTTAGAAAAATATGTATAATTTATCAAAATGTTCAGAAAAATGAGATCTTTACAATAGACTCATAATCATGCAATGTTCATCAAATTTAATTGCAAGTTTAATTAGAGAACTAAATGAACCCCCGCAAGTGATTCCGAAGTCTCTCCTATATTAGGGTTTGGACCCCTTAGACGCCGCTTAAATTGCCAAGCATGCTTTAGGGTTTCATTCAATACTATTAAACTTGTCATATCATCATCCTTGCTTGAGCATTTCATCGATGTCATGTGTTGATTGTTGTTCCCCCTTTCTTTTTGGTGTTTGCTTCTTCCCGGTAGAATACGATATCGAAATCGAGATTGATGACCGAGGTTAACACCATCGAAGATCGACGAACAATACTTGACCAACTGTAATCAAGTCAAGTACAAGGGTTCTGAAGATCTATATCTGGGTATCAACAAACAAGGCAAGCATAGCCCCACACATAAAAGAATCCTATGCTTTCAAAAGTATTTCATTCTTGCCATATTGCATACAATTTTACTGTGGTCTTTTATCGATGGGTAGAGTATCCTATATTTTGCATTACTCCCTTTGAGCTTACATTACCTGATCCACTACTCCTAGCATAACTAGGTTTGGCTTGTGTGCACTGCTAGAGCTTATATCTGTGTCTTGCTTAGCCATGCTTAGCTGTCAGTGCTGGTTCATCCAGAAGATGTACCAAAACAGAGAATCTAGTATGACAGGAGAACAAGGTATACTGATGAGGTAAGATCAGTGGTAAAGGTTAAACATGCTAAGGCTTGTATGTGAGGCCACGGTGGGATGTGGTTTTTGTAGTCCCATGCTCTCTACTACTAGGACCCGAGTTCTTGCCTTTGGACCAAGACGAGCGTATAACCACACGGGGTTTATGGGGACCCCTCCGCTGACTAACTTACCTAGTAGATTCCATGAGTCACATAGTCCGGGCGTTCCATTCAACATATGCATAGAAAAAGTTTTGAAAGATTTGGCGGGTGAAGGTGCATCATAACATGTATGTAAGCGTGGTCGGGGTTGCTTGGGGTCGATGGAGCCCCTGGTAAACCAACCTAGGCACACATCTCTAGGGACCGACTTCGTGATTTGAACCGTTACGGCGGAGCCATCCTTAGGGCGTGACTCATGGTCTCGGCGAAAGCAAGGTAAAGGTCGTGTCTAACCACCCTCTGCCGGCCTTCCAAGGAAGAGGGCTAATGATTTGGCATTAAGAGTCGGTTAGTACGTGTTTGTAAAGTTGTACACCCCTGCGGGGTTAAACCTTTTCTCGAAAAGCCGTGTTCACAGTTATGAACGCTTGGTGACCAAATTCTAAGATCACAGAGAACTTTAACCTAATAGTAAAACTTGGCAGTTCAATGTGTGCTTAAGGATGCTTCCTCATGGGTACAAGGGGGTGATCCTAGTTGTGAGATGAGGACTATTTTGGTGGATATCAAAAGATGATGATTAGTTCTGTGGAGATGTCACTCTCGTATCCCCTATTAAAATATTCTAATTATACGAGCTTCTTCTCTCTCTTGTTTTATAAACAAAGATGACTTTATGCAAAATAACCCCACCAGCCATAAGTCTTGCGGAGTACACCCTGTACTCACCCTTGCTTTATTGATACTTTTGTAGCATACTAAGTGTAACTCTGAAGACGAGTTCCATACGACATCGACACTAACGAGGAGCTTGGGGTTCCCGGCCGGCAACCTGGAATCTATGGGCTGGGATGTTATCATTATGATTTAGGCCTCTTAGGCCATTTGTTAAGTTTTCTATACTTAATAGCATAATTTGCCTTCCGTTGTTTGATGTTTGTGGTCAATGACCTCTACTTTTAATATTTTGGTTCTTCGCTCAGTTATGAGCTTGCTGTAATAATTTTTGTGTCGCAGGGTTACTGTTGTGTTACTGATTTCTCACTGGATATCCTCGAGGTCTAGGTTAAGCTTATGTCAGGCTAAGGTCTGCATTTGTTTAACCCTGATCCCGGGGGTGTTACATATCATTCTGAGATACGGTTATCCTCACAGTATCATAACTGATAATGGCACCAATTTCACCGAAGGAGCATATGCCCGGTTCTACCGAGATAAAAAGATCTGGCTAGATGTTGCATCGGTAGCTCACCCCGCATCGAACGGACAAGTGGAAAGATCCAACGGACTAGTTTTGTCCGGGATAAAAACCATAGCTCATTGAGCCGCTCCAAAGATAAGCGGGGTGCTGGATAGAAGAACTACTAGAAGTACTTTGGAGCTTAAGAACAACTCCAAACTGATCAACAGGCTATACACCATTCTTTCTAGTATATATGGGGCAGAAGTTGTATTACCAGCCAACATAGAGCATGACTATCCTAGGGTCACCCAATACACAGAAGCCGAAGTGCAAGAAGCGTGGCAAAATGATTTTGATATGCTAGAAGAAGCGAGAGAACTGGCCTTGTCAAGATCCGCCATATATCTGCAAAATCTCTGACGCTACCATAGCCAGAAAGTGAACCCCCGAGTCTTCCGGGAAGGAGATCTGGTACTTCGGCTAGTGCAGCGCACTGTCGGCATGCATAAGCTATCCCCTCCATGGGAAGGGCTATTTATTGTAAGCAAAGCATTGCACAATGATGCCTATTACCTCATTGATGCATAACCATAGGAGAAGAACAAGGCAGACATGTCTAGTGAGGAATCCAAGCGCCCATGGAATGTAGCTCTACTTCGCCTATTTTACTCTTAGCAAAAAGAGTATGTATCTCGAACTCTCATATGTCAGCCTATATGTCGACAGTGAGCTTATCAATGAAACCTCGGCACCCTGAGCAGAAACTCGGGGACTACCTTAATAATCATTGTCTTTTTTGCACTTACTTTTTTATATGTCAGCTGGCTTAAATTACTTACACCTTAGCCGGATTAGTAATGTGTAGGCACCAAAAGCTAACTCTTCGACTTACTGCTGTCCAACAAGAATTGGCTTCATGGCAAGCAAGAGAACAAGTTTGGAATTGCTAAGCACATGAAAAACGACTAAGGAAAGGAACATAATCAAGTTGACGTTTGTTATTCAGACTAACCCTTGTATTTTCTTTATCTATGTTATTTTGAATTATTTTGAGCTAATCCTAAAAGTTTTAAGTATTGTTAAGTCAATTTCGTGAACCTTGGACTCATAAGTCAAATGCCAAATCAAGGTAGACGCGAGCCGAGTCATTGAATTGGGGGAACAAGAAAATGAAACTCAGGGACTTCGCCCAAGTTAATCTAACATAAAATACTTAGTTGTAGCAAAATATCACATTGTGTATAATACATCTGCACCCGGCATACCAGGGATTTAACAAATTTCAAAGTGTTTTTCGTTCAAGAAGCAGCAGCATCCGAAGTATCCGTAGCTAGAGGGGGCAAGTTGGCCTCGGTGGGGGGAACTTCGGTTTCAACCTCTTCATCCGGGTCAGCTCCGTCTTCCTCAGCGTCTTCATCTTCTTCAGCAAAATCCAAGTCTTCTTCTTCCTCGGCAGCATCTCCTTCAACATCTTGATCGTCAACGACTTCCAGAAAGCTCAGCCCTTCATTCCATTGATGGAAATATGCATATTGAATGAGGTTGTAAGTGCAACCTTTGTGTTGGGCGATGCAGTCCGGATCATTCGTCCATCTGGATCTAGTGCTTGTGCGGTTGAGGACCTTCACGTCAAGACCTTCATACCAGGATAACACAAAGCTAAAGTCTATGTCAGCACCGACACAAGCAGCGAATTCCCTCCATAGATCGAGTTGAGTCTCGCACTCCATCAATTTTGCAATCAATGGGGCAAGACCTTTAGGAGTGGGCTCTGAGGGCCAAAGGGAACTAAAGACCCGGACAACAACATGCATTATATCTGAGTCAAAGCTCTTCATAGGTTCCACCCGAGCTGCGAGGCTCACCAAGGTATCCTCCATGTCATAAAGAATTGGCTCAGCAGAAGGACCAACCGGAGTGCCTCTCTTCAACCGGAACTTGTCAACGACAGTGGAAGCAAGGGCGTTGGTCTCCGGGAAGTTGCCTGAAAAATGAGACAAATATGATAAGTCACTAAGGGCACACGACCTCGAGAAAGAAATGCTGGCGCAAGAGGAAAAACTGATGAGAGATATAACTGTTGATTCGAGTCAGCTCCATGAGCCATGCAATGTTATTCTTGAGACTCTCATACTCGGTGTTCACCGACTCAAACTTGAGGGTGGCATCCTTCAACATATCTTGGCTTTTCTCAAGAGCGGTTTTCAGCCGATCCTTTTCTTCAGAGATGGCTTGGTCAGCTTTGTCCAACTCAGCTTCCTAGAGGTTCTTCAGTTTTTCAATCTCAGCATTGAGCCGAGTAATCTCATCATCCTTTTTCCGAAGTTCAGCTATTTCATCGTCTTTCTTCTCCAACTCTGCCTGATGCTGCCCTGCTTGTTCGAGAAAGTGGAGCATCATGTCAAGCAAAGGCACGTTATCTTGAAGAGACACTACAACAGTTTGTTAACCCGGCAGAGCCAAGGTATAATTATCTGCTGAGTCAGAAGGAAAAGGGACAAAGGCTGTATAACCAAGGAGAATTACGTTCTATCTCGGCCAGTTTCTTCCTCGTGATGATATTTTCAGCCTCCACTTTGTCTGTGCAATCCGAATCACGAGTTAGTTCGGAAATTCAAAAGATGAAGAGGTAAAAAGGGGGCAATATGAAAAAGAGAACTTTACCTTTCTTCTTCGCCTCAGGCAACACAGCCTTATGCTTTGCGCACAACTCTTTGTGGGAGTCCAAGAGCTGCTGAAACTCAATAGTTTGATGGTTGGTTGTGATCTGAAAAGGGAAATGTTAGCTCATGTATCATGAGTAATATTTGAAGCTACTCAAGACCTGGGCCAAGTGGAACCTAACCTGGCTCTAGGTGAGTGAATATTTGAAACTACTCAAGACCCGAGCCTAGTGGAACTTAACCCGGTTCTAGGTGAGTGAATATTTGAAACTACTCAAGACCCGGGCCAAGTAGAACTTAACCCGACTCTAAGTGAGTGGATATTTGAAGTTACTTTAGACCCATGCCAAGTGGAACTTAAGCCGGCTCTAGGTGAGTGAATATTTGAAGTTACTAAGGAATTACGTTGGTTTTCTAAGAGAATCTGGACGAGTAACAAGTTACTCCCCCGGAGGCTCGAGGACTAGAGGATATATCTATAAGTACTTGTGCATATGTAAGAGTATGGTGGAAAATATTACCTCCATCTTTTTGCTGGCAAGGCCAATAGCTTTGGCGGTTGTGTTCATCTCCGCGGTAATCTCGGCAAGACCGAACTTTAGCGGATTACCAGAATTGATGTCCACATATTCGGCATTATTCCAGTTATCCGCATATTCAGAGAGTGAGCCATAGCTCTCCCCGCTTAGAGTCCGAGCCACGACCAAGCCTTTAGCATCAGCAGCTTTCCGGGTTAATTGAGCCGCGACCGGGTTGGTGTGTAGAGTAAGCTGTTTTTCAGCGGTACAGCCAGAGGTAGTGCTCCCCATTTGCATCATGGATGCAAGAGTGTGATGCCCCGACTCGGCCGCTGTTCCTTTGGGGAGCTTGATCTTGGTCACATCGGAAACTTTCTGGCCCTTGGAAGCATCGACACCTTTCTTGGCCTTGGTGCCTGATTTGGTCTGCTGCGGCACAAATGTGGTTTGCTCTCCGGGTTTGGCCTTAGGGCTGTGCCAAGTTTGGTCATATCGTCGAGTCTTGATAGACCTAAACGAGGCAGGAGTTGCTTGCACAGAACAACTTGGAGCTGGAGCTAGAGCTAGAGCTGGAGCTGAAGCTAGAGCTAGAGCTGGAGCTGAAGCTGGTGGAGGTTGAGTTTGGGTCGGTGCTAGAGTCACCGGCACCTCGGAAGGAGTTTTCTCGGTGCCGATATTGCTGGCACCATCATCATCTGGTTGTTGCTGAACTGAGGAGGAACTGGGTTGATCCAGCATAGCCACATCCACGGAGCCACTACCTCCCTCTACACCGACGTTGCCCTCCTTTTGCCAAGTTGGGATGAGATTCGATGCGACCATGGAACTCTCCTAGATGGGGTTCAAGGGACGAGCGTCATCATGGCGAGGAGAAGGTGGAGCATCTCGGAGAGGTGAGGCTATGCTAGAACCACTATGGGAGATCTCCTTGGGGGTCCTGCCAAGATAGACAGAAAACAATTACAAGTTAGAGCAGAAAGAGAGAAACAAGAAATACATGTAAAGGGAGAAAAGCTAATTGAAGAGCAAGGAAAAATAGAAGATCTTACTCGGATGCAGTAGGAGGCTCCCTGGGCTTTGGGGCTCTCTGAACCGTGGCCTTAGTCGTGGGCTTGCTGGCGGCGTTACCGCCGGATTTCTTCTGTCTCTTCTTGGTCCAGGGTGGCTTAGAAGAAGGAGCCGAGGTAGCAGCTCGTTTCTTCATAGGGACAGGAACTAGATCATCCACAACAAGAGGTGGATCAGTGTGGACCTGGTCGGCCAGGTTAGCTGGAGCCAAATCAATCGGAAAGGCATAGGAGATAGGAGCATGGTCATATACCTCCAAGATCTCAATATTAGGGTCTTTGTCATCATCCGGCCAATCCCTTAAGCCAGAGGTCTCACTAGAGGGTCGTCTGATGCTAGGGTCTGGAGTAGGCAAGAAATCCTCGGAATCTGGCTCCTCTGTGTCCGAGGTATCCCGGTCTTTCGGCCACTTAAGGGATGGCTCCGCACCATCCTCGATCGTTTGCTAAAGAAATTTCTGAAAGGAGTAATGCGAAAGGATAAAGTAAATGATATGATCTGACATCAAATGTAACTCGGAAAAGGGGTCGAATAATAAATATACCGCAGGAGGTAGCCTATCTCGGCAGAAATGCTCATACCCTCACTCCTAGTCTTCATTCATGTCCAGGGTTATCTTGAAAATGGCCTTGATCCGGCGGAACATCTGAGTATTGTTGAGCTCAAAGGATGAGGTTCGTTTGGGGTCGAGATGCCCGCTCATATGGAAAAGCTTGTGCATGCGCTCCTGTAGAGGGGAGATTCGGCTGCGGACGAAAGTGATCATTATATCCTTGCTACACAACCCCAACTTATTCAACTCCTTGATGTTCTTCTCCACCAAGCTCTTCAAGGTGCCGGATCTCCTTAGAAGTCAGCCCCCTAAGGTCTTGTTGGGGACACCGAGTGAGAAGGGAAGCAGCCGAATCATGTCCACCTCGGTATCGTTCTTCACATAGAAGAACGTCTTGGCCCATCCCTTGCAAGACTCCAAGCCGGTGACTCAGGGAAAGATAGAGTTCTTCCATGGTGAGGTGGAAGCCGCTCTGCACTGAGTCAGAGATTTGCCGGCGAGGGCAATATCTGGATCCGGGATGACATTGGCCCTAAAGCCGAAGAATTTGTACCATATATGAACGGAGGGCCAGAGGCCGAGGTAACCCTCAACCCCGAAAGAGAAAGAAGAAAGTGAAGTAATGGCGTTAGACGGAAGATGGTGTGGTTTGAGAGCAAATGTGGTGATGAATTTTAGGAAGAAATCACTGATGGGAAGGCCAAACCTGCATTGGAAATGCGAAAGGAAAAAAACAAACTCATCCGAATTGGGAGAGGGAGTGGTCTCCTCACATGGGAGGCGACAAGTAACCCTGGAGGAGATGCGGCGGGTCCGGTACAGCCAGTCGATGTCGTCTTGACAGACCCAGGAACCGGCCCAGGTGCCATGCTCGTGGGCCTCACCACGCTCTTCATGTTATTCAATGACGACCACCTCCTCCGATTCAGTCATCTCTAGCTCTTCACCTTCATGAATCCAATATGAAGAAAAGGGCAGAGGTTTGGATTGGCGTGGACCCGTGGCGGCTCGAGAAGCACAACAATGTCATGGGTATGGGAGAGAAAAACAATGACAGGGTGCGGTAGCAGTGGCGCTGTGCTAAGCAAAAGTGGCGGCAACGGCGGTGTCGCTCGAAAGAAGAAGCAGAAGGTGCAAATGCGCGAGTGAACGGGGGAAATGGCCAAGGGTCCACCCCCGCTCCCCTATTTAACCATGCCCCTAGGGATTAGTGGGATCGTATTGTGCAGTGTGCTGCATGGTGTGTCCGTGTATCTGGAGGATCAACCAATCAACGCGAGCCACAGAGAAGGCCACACAACACAGCAGATTGCACGATGTGACATGGCGTTGCAGTTACCGAAGCGGTAGCCACGATGTGATGGTGCACAGTTATCCTCTGACGACGCGACAGTGACTGCTAACATTATGCGCAGTAACTGACGTGCAGGACCTTAAAATCAGCTTACGAAGGAGAAAAGAGGCACACCACTTTACTATTTTAGGAGAGGAATATTCTCGCTTCCACGTATCCCCTAGATTGTAACCTGAGCTCCCCTATATAAGGAGCACCAGGACCTCCATAGAGGAGGTGGGACATTTTTGCTAAGGGAAGAACCCTAGAGAGAGAGGTGGGCTAGAAGAGAAGTTCATCCTCCTCCTCCCCACGAACAGCTCAAGGAGCACTTGTAATCCACCATTGATAAGAGAGAATACAAGCATCTGTGTGTGGAATCACCACACCATCCCTCCCTGGATACCTCTAGCGCACTTTGGCCCCATATTTAGCTATACATGGCATCTGCTGTGCCACCACCATGACAAATGTCCATTTGTCCAATCGTGCACGATTATGTGTTCACCCGTAGCAACGCACGGACAAGTGTGCTAGTTGATTATAAAGTTTGTTCACTTATTTATTCGATCGATAATAGGAGGGGGAGAGATAGAATCAGTGCCTTTTCTATACAATTTTTCAGCTTCAAGTTTTCGAGTTTTGATCAAGTTTTAATCTGGACTTTCTCCCTTCATGGTAATAAAAGATGTCATTAATATTTAGCCAATTTGATATGTATATAGATTGACTTTTTGGTAATCCTTCTTATGTATTAGAATTGAACTACACTTATAAGAATTGCTAGTGTAACCTACCGATCCCTTTGCTAGAAGTTGATTATTCGCATATGAGAATGTCTATCTGTTAACTTAGTGAATCACTAAGATTTTATCCACAATAATTGGTTGCTAGGTTCATCATAAGTGATCATGTACCCCTTCCCCTATAAAATCAATTGAAATTCATTTTGATGTCGAGGACCTGTAGGATTTTGCATGTACTCTGAATTTGTTAGTTGTATTCTGAAGGTAGGAGCATATCACTGAAATGAAATTGTATAAGTTATGGTCTCACTTCCAATTGGACATCTTCTATTGTTTACAATCATGTTCTACTTTAACCAAATGCTTCATAATTAGTAAGCCACTAAAGTATTTAAACTGGACTAAATAATCTACCGAAGCATAAAGATTTGATTTTTTTGTTATTGCAAGGCACTAGTTGATGCCTTTTTACTTCAAGATTCTAAATTCCTTGGTCTTTGTCTTTTGGAACTTAGTTTTTTCTACCATGTTCAAGATCATATTTATGAACATTTGATGATAACTATATTGTCCCATTTTGTTTTGCAGATTTGAATGAAGGATGATAGAGTTAATGTTGCAGTTAAGTTCTCCATTGCGGCGGGATTAAGAAGCAAATACATTTCGAATGTTCACTGACCAATAGTTGTAGTGTTCCATTGATATATTGTAAACTATAATCTTATTCACAAACTTGTTTTCCTTAGTCAAAATGAGGCAAATGCTATGGTGTAATATTCTTCACGAATGTCTTTTTCTTTAGTGAACTTGGTATGATTATTATGTTGCTCAAAAAATAATTGTATTTATTTAATGTAACGTTGTCTTACACTCTCGTATATACGTAATATATTGATCTTTTCAAGTTCTGAATGTCTCACGTGTCAATTTATCTGCTATTTTCATGTTGTTGGTCATAATAGAACAATAATTAATTTAACATGCGTCATATTTGTGTATTAAAAATATATATTCCCTAAACGACTACATATTTTTTGTTTAATGATCAAAAGAAATTACAATAATTATGGTGCAACACCAATATAGTAGTGTTACTATAGTTAGACGAATGTATTACGATGGTAGTTAGCAACTATCAACTATAGTGTTACACTATCCTGATTGTTATGTTACAATTGCTGAAGAGAGGTGTTACAAGTTGTGTTACTAAAATTAGGAAAACATGTTACTATCAATGTACCACATATACGAAAATATATTACTACTTGTGTTCCTATAGTTAGAAAAATATGTTACCAGCACATTGTGTAACACATAAGATGCATGTTACTATAGAAAAATTGTAACATAAATTTAAACATGTAGTAACAAATATTATGTGTGACAACAAACAACTCTTACTAACACGGCCTAATGGAACACATCTTAAAATGTGTTACTACATGGTCTAGTAACATTATTTTGGACATGTAGTATAACAGAATGTAGTGTTACCAAAGCTCTGTCCCGTTGTAGTGGTTACAAATCCCTAGAACATGTTGGAATGCAACATTAAAATGCAATGGAGCACTAGTGTGATAGAGGTTACATCACCACACCCACTTGAGTGTGTGTGGTCATGTGGATCATTGTGTTTTGAAAATAACACACGCAATGAAACTCCATGTGTCAAACCATGGTCAGAAAGCCTAGAAACATGTTGGAATGCAGCATTGGAATGCAATGGAGCACCAGTGTCATAGAGGTTGCATCACAGAATCCACTTGAGTGTGCTTGGTCATGCGGATCATTGTGGTTTGGAAAAAAACACATGCAATGACACTCCATGTATCAAACCATGGTCAGAAAGCCCTAAAACATGTTGGAATGCAACATTGCAATACAATGGAGAACCTGTGTGATAGAGGTTGCATCACCACACCCACTTGAGTGTGAATGGTCATGTGGATCATTGTTGTTTGGAAAAGAACACTTGCAATGACACTCCATGTGTCAAACCATGGTCACAAAGCCCAAGAACATGTTGGAATGCAACATTGGAATGCAATGGAGAACCACTGTAACAAAGATTGCATCACCACACCCACTTGAGTGTGTGTGGTCATGTGGATCATTGTGGTTTGGAAAAGAACACATGCCATGACACTCCACGTGTCAAACCATGGTCAGAAAGCCCTAGAACATGTTGGAATGGAACATTGGAATGTAATGGAACACCGGTGTGACAAAGGTTGCATCACCACACCCACTTGAGTGTGTGCGGTCATGTGGATCATTCTGGTTTGTAAAAGAACACATGCAATGACACTCCATGTGTCAAACCATGGTCCGAAATACCTAGAACATGTTGGAATGCAATATGGGAATACAATGGAGCACATTTTTGACAGAGGTTTCATCACCACACCCACTTGAGTGTGTATGGTCATGTAGATCATTGTTGTTTGGAAAAGAAGACATGCCAATGACACTCCATGTGTCAAACCATGGTCAGAAATCCCAAGAACATGTTGGAATGCAACATTCGAATACAATGGAGAACCAGTTTGATAGAGGTTGCATCACCACACCCACTTGAGTGTGTGTGGTCATGTGGATCATTGTGGTTTGGAAAAGAATACATGGAATGACACTCCACGTGTCAAACCATGGTGAGAAAGCCCTAGAACATGTTATAATGCAACATTGGAATGCAATGGAGCACTAGTGTGACAGAGGTTGCATCACCACACCCACTTGAGTGGCCGCGGTCATGTGGATCATTGTGCTGTGTATTATAACACATGCAATGACACTGCATGTGTCAAACCATGGTCAGAAATCTCTAGAACATATCGGAATGCAACATTCGAATGCAGTGGAGAACTAGTATGATAGAGGTTGCATCACTACACCCACTTGAGTGTGTGTGGTCATGTGGATCATTGTGGTTTGGAAAAGAATACATGCAATGAAATTTCATGTGTCAAACCATGGTCAGAAAGCCCAAGAACATGTTGGAATGCAACATTGGAATACAATGGAGAACCAGTGTGACAGAGGTTGCATCACCACACCCACTTGAGTGTGTGTGGTCATGTGGATCATTGTGGTTTGGAAAAGAAGACATGCAAGGACACTCCACGTGTCAAACCATGATCAGAAAGGCCTGGAATGCAACATTGGAATGCAATGGAGCACCAGTGTGACAGAGGTTGCATCACTACACCCACTTGAGTGTGTACGGTCAAGTGGATCATTGTCTTTGTAAAAGAACACATGCAATGACACGCCATGTGTCAAACCATGGTATGAAATCCCTAGAAAATGTTGTAATGCAACATTGGAATGCAATGGAGCACTAGTGTGATAGAGGTTGCATCACCACGCCCACTTGAGTGTGTGTGGTCATGTGGATCATTGTGGTTTGGAAAAGAACACATGCAATGACACTCCATGTGTCAACCATGGTCCCGAAAGCCCTTGAAAATGTTGGAATGGAGCACCAGTGTGACAAAGGTTGTATCATCACACCCACTTGAGTGTGTGTGGACATGTTGATCATTGTAGTTTGGAAAAGAAAACATGCAATGACACTCCATATGTCAAACCATGGTCAGAAAGCCCTAGAAGTTGCATCACAAAATCTACTTGAGTGTGTGTGGTGATGTGGATCATTGTGGTTTCGTAAAGAACACATGCAATGACACTCCATGTGTCAGACCATGTTCAGAAAGCCCTAGAACATGTGAGAACGCAACTGCCAAATGCAATGGAGCACCAGTGTGACAGAGGTTGCGTCACCACACCGACTTGAGTGTGTGTGGTCATGTGGATCATTGTGGTTCAGAAAAGAACACATGAAATGAAACTCCTTGTGTCAAACCATGGTCAGAAAGCCTAGAAACATGTTGGAATGCAATATTGGAATGCAATGGACTACCAGTGTGATAGAGGTTGGATCAACACACCCATTTAACTGTGTGTAGTCATGTGGATCATTGAGGTTAAGTTGGAATAGAACATAATGACACTCCATGTGTCGAACCATGGCCAGAAAGCCCAGCAAACACGTTGGAATGCAACTGTCACATGCAATGGAGCACTAGTGTGACAGAGGTTGCATCACCACACCCACTTGAGTGCGTGTGGTCATGTGGATCATTGTGGTTTGGAAAAGATGAAATGAAATGGCACTCCATGTTTCACACCATGGTCAAAAAACACTAGAACATGTTGGAATGCAACTGTCACATTCAATGGAGCACCAGTGTGACAGAGGTCGCATCACCACACCCACTTGAGTGTGTGTGGTCATGTCGATCATTGTCGTTTGGAAAAGAATACATGCAATTACACTCCATGTGTCAAACCATGGTTATAAATCCCCAGAACATGTTGGAATGCAACATTGGATGCAATGGTTCACCAGTGTGACAGAGGTTGCATCACCACACCCACTTGAGGGTGTTTGGTCATGTGGATGATTGAGGTTTGGAAATGAGCACATGCAATGCCAGTCCATGTGTCAAACCATGGTTAGAAACCCAAGAAACATTTTGGAATGTAACATTCGAATGCAATGGAGCACTAGTGTCATAGAGGTTGCATCACCACACCCACTTGAGTGTCTGTGGTCATGTGGATCATTGTGGTTTGGAAAAGAACACATGCAATGACACTCCATGTGTAAAACCATGGTCTAAAAGCCCAGGAACATGTTGGAATGCAACTGCCACATGGAATGGAGGACCAGTGTGACAAAGGTTGCATCACCATGCCCACTTGAGTTACTGTGGTCATGTGGATCATTGTGGTTTGCAAAAGAACACATGAAATTACACTCCATGTGTTAAACCATTGTCAAAAAGCCCTAGAACATGTTGGAATCCAACATTGGAATGTAATGGAGAAAACGTGTGATAGAGGTAGCATCACCACACCCACATGAGTGTGTGTGGTCATGTGGATAATCGGTTTGGAAAAGAACATACACAATGAAAGTCCATGTGTCAAACCATGATTATAAATCCCTAGAACATTTTGGAATGCAACATTGGATACAATGGATCACCAGTGTTACAGAGGTTGCATCACCAGACCCACTTGAGGGTGTGTGGTCATGTGGATGATTGTGGTTTCAAAAAGAGCACATGCAATGCCAGTCCATGTGTCAAACCATGGTTAGAAACCCAAGAAACATGTTGGAATGCAACACTGGAATGCAATGGAGCACCAGTGTGATAGAAGTTGCATCACATAATCCACTTGTGTGTGTGTGGTCATGTGGATCATTGTGGTTTTGAAAAGAACACATCCAATGACACTCCATGTGTCAAACCATGGTTAGAAATCCCTAGAACATATTGGAACGCAACATTGGAATACAATGGAGCACCCGTGTGACAGAGGTTGCATCACCACACCCACTTGAGTGTGTATGGTGATGTGGATTATTGTTGTTTGGAAAAGAACACATGCAATGAGACTCCAGGTGTCAAACCATGGTTAGAAAGAACAAGAACATGTTGGACTGCAACATTGGAATGCAATGGAGAACTAGTTTGATAGAGGTTGCATCACCACACGCACTTAAGTGTGTGGTTATGTGGATCATTGTGGTTTGGAAAATAACACATGCAATGACACTCCATGTGTCAAACCATAGTTTGAAAGCCCTAGAACATGTTGGCATGCAACATTCGAATGCAATGGAGCACCAGTGTGACAGAGGTTGCATCACCACACCCACTTGAGTATATGTGGACATCTGGATCAATGTGGTTTCGCAAAGAACACATGTAATGACACTCCACGTGTCAAACCATGGTTAGAAAACCCTAGAACATGTTGGAATGCAACATTTGAATGCAATGGAGCACTGGTGTGATAGAGGTTGCATCACCACACCCACTTGAGTGTGTGTGATCATGTGGATCATTGTGGTTTGGAAAAGAACAAATGTAATGACACTTCGCATGTCAAACCATGGTCAGAAATCCCTAGGAAATGCTGGAATGCAAAATTGGAATGCAATGGAGTACAAGTGGGACAACGGTTACATCACCACACCCACTTGAGTGTGTGTGGTCATGTGGTTCATTGTGGTTTGTAAAATACCACATGCAATGACACTAGATGTGTGAAGCCATGGTCAGAAATACCTAGAACGTGTTGGAATGCAATTGGATTGCAATTGAGCACCGGTGGGACAGAGGTTACATCACGACACCCACTTGAGTGTGTCTGGTCATGTGGATAATTTTGGTTTGGAAAAGAACACATGAGATGATACTCCATGTGTCAAACCATGGTTAGAACGCCCTAGAACATGTTGGAATGCAACATTCGAATGAAATGGAGCACCAGTGTGACAGAGGTTACATCACCACACCCACTTGAGTGTATGTGGTCATGTGGATCAATGTGGTTTGGAAAAGAACACATGAAATGACACTCCATGTGTCAAACCATGGCTAGAAAGACCTAGAACATGTAGAACACATGCAAAGACCTAGCAGCAGTATGACAGAGGTCGCAGTAATACACCCACTTGAGTGTGTGTTGTCTTGTGGATTATTGTGGTTTGTAAAATAATACATGCGATGACACTCCATGTGTCAACCCATGGTTAGAAAGCTCTAGAACATGTTGGAATGCAACATTGGAATATAATGGAACACCAGTGTGACAGAGGTTACATCACCACACCCACTTGGGAGTGTGTGGTCATGTGGATCACTGTCATTTGTAAAATAACACATGCAATGACACTACATGTGTAAAACCATGGTCATAAATCCCTAGAACATGTTGGAATGCAACATTCGAATGCAATGGAGCAGCAGTATGACAGAGGTCGCAGTAACACACCCACTTGAGTGTGTGTGGTCATGTGGATTATTGTGGTTTGGAAAATAATACATGCGATGACACTCCATGTGTCAACCCATGGTTAGAAAGTTCTAGAACATGTTGGAATGCAACATTCGAATGCAATGGAGCACTAGTGCAACATTCCAACATGTCCATGTGTCAAACCATGTGTCAAACCACGGCCTAATGGAACACATCTTAAAATGTGTTACTACATGGTCTAGTAACATTATTTTGGACATGTGGTATAACAGAATGTAGTGTTACCAAAGCTCTGTCCTGTTGTAGTGGTTAGAAATCCCTAGAACATGTTGGAATGCAACATTAAAATGCAATGGAGCACTAGTGTGACAGAGGTTACATCACCACACCCACTTGAGTGTGTGTGGTCATGTGGATCATTGTGTTTTGGAAAGAACACATGCAATGAAACTCCATGTGTCAAACCATGGTCAGAAAGCCTAGAAACCTGTTGGAATGCAACATTGGAATGCAATGGAGCACCAGTGTCAGAGAGGTTGCATCATAGAATCCACTTGAGTGTGCTTGGTCATGCGGATCATTGTGGTTTGGAAAAGAACGCATGCAATGACACTCCATGTATCAAACCATGACCAGAAAGCCCTTAAACATGTTGGAATGCAACATTGCAATACAATGAAGAACCTGTGCTGTCGGGGATATACTTTCCGGGTATCCTCACAGATCCTCGCTGACCAGGGTGGCCCACTTTGGGTTAGAGCTTTGCTTCACTGGCGGCCTAGTTAGGGAGAGAAGACGGAGTCCAATCCGACTACGGGAAGGCCCAAAAGACTTACCGACCTAGGCCCATAAGGTTACTTGTAGTTCAAGATGTACTCTGTAACCAACTCTTAGTCGTAGCCGGATTGATCTCTCCTGTAAACCCTAGGCCGGATATCTATATAAGCCGTCCTAGGGAGAGCCTTTAGGGCACTCAACACTTTTAGACCCTCTACTCGTACAGGAGAAACCCTTGTAACCCATATTCTGGCTCTGCCGTATTACTGGATTGCTTGCAGGAGTAGGGTCCGTCCAAAGCCGGTGGATTCGAACCTGGGTAAACTTGTGTGCTCACCGTCCCGGAACACCGTACGTCTCACACCCCTCTCTCTCGCACGCCTCGAGGACCCCCTCATGGCGTACTTGTCCTCAAACCGACGGCAGTTGGCGCCCACCATGGGGCAAGTGAGCTTCAGATCTGCGTTCCGAGCGGAATCTGCAGGAATCGGAATCGGCGAGACCATCACCGTCGGTCGCATACTCTACACCAGCGACGTCCCTCTCATCGTTCTCGACGAGACTTGGATTCCGGCTAGGGAGGCCGTGACTGCCTATACAATCATATATTTTGGCGAGATCGATGTTTACATCGGTTTCGCTGAACCTGCCCAACCCACCCCAACGGTGATGATAGAGGCAGAAGAATCTTCTGGGTCCCCTTTGTCCGCGGAGGCGGCAGAGTTCCGGATCTCAGAAAACCCTAATCCCACCCAGCCCGCACCAGTGGCGGAGATGGTGGAGAAATCTGAGCCTGAAGAAGACCTCACGGTCCAAGTCGAATCTGGAGTGGATCTCCCTGGAGAAGCCGGATCCCAGATCGACCCACCCGTGGAGGTCGAAATCCAAGAGAAGAACATCAGCGACACTGATTCTGACTCTGACGATGTCGGGACAGACAGGCCTTTCCTCAGGTACACACTAAGATGTATGATACTGCAAGGCGCTAGCGCATAAGCAATCCTCGAAACCATTAAAAGTTTCGATATGGCTGATCGCGAAAGCCACAGGTACCTCAGGAAGCATGCATCGCACTTCGTCGGATATGTTGGATCCGGATCCGGCTCTGCCGATGCTGGAGAAAACACCGACTCAGTGCTGGAGGCAATTGGAACAAACGCCGACGTTCCTGCATCCTCGGATGAGTCCATGACGTCGGCAGATTTCCAAAAGTTCTCCGCGGAATATGACGAGGAGTACAACTCCAAAGCTGCAGAAGATGGAGAAGCCATGGACGAAGAATCCGGGGAACACGCTCCCAAAGCGCATGATGATATGGATGTCGGAGACAATCCCGAACTCCAGATGTCCGAAAGTACCGATCAGAGCTTGACTCCAGGAAACGGACCCAAAGCCGTCTTTGCTACCGGCGCTGCCAAGAAGGAAAAGAAGAAGAACAAGAAGAACAAGACTCCGGCAAAAGACCCCCTGACAGAGGAGGTGATTGCCGAGGAATACGAGGAAGACTCGGATGGAGCACTTATCCCAGACGAGCCGAAAAAAGAAGCATCGGTGGATGGACACGTGATCACTGAAGGTGCGCGTAAACTCATCGATGCCGCATTAACCACACCTATCCCTACAGCTGCAGAACTTACTGCAGATGAGCTAGACGAAAGGGCCCAAGCCCTTGAAGCGCGTCGTCAACAACTCCTTGATGAAGCCAAAAACATTGAGGTGCAAAAGAAGCGCATGTCAAACAAGGAGTATATGTCCCGTCTGCATCAGAAGACACGGAAGCGTCACATAGATGACAACCAATTCCCACATGTTCGTGCCATCCTTTTTGGAGATGAGATGGGAAAGCCACGGAAGGACAGCAATGGAGATTGGGTTTACCCAACACCGGTGCAAAATACCGTGGCAGCTCGCAAAATTCTATCGGCTAATCTAGGACCAGAGGAGATACGTTTGGGTATCAAGCTACTCAATAAGGGACTGGAGCAGCAAAAGGTCGCCCTGTCTGGAAGTCAAAAGCTGGTCTCGGATTTCGACCAATGTCGCACAGATCCGGCATGGGCAGACGTAAGATCCCACTATGATCGGGCGCAACATCGTCACCCCGAACATAGGGAAGACAATTATTCAAGAACCGGATTGTCAGGACAGCACCGCAGAACTACACATAACTAGAGCAACGTCGCTCCAGCAGCCGAGAAAGACGCGATTGCTGCACTGATTCCGAGGAATCCTCCCCAAAAAGGAGAAGATAAAGAGAAACGTCAGGAGGGGGATCGCCAGAAAATGCCACCTCCTAGACGTGAAAACCGTTCGGCTGAGCCTCAGCATGGTTGGAATGACGGACAAAGGAACGACGGAAACCACGCTGGCACAAACCGGCAGGGGGCTCGTCATAGTCAAGAACCTCCCCAGAACCGGAATAATGACGCTCCGGACGGAGGCCGGCGATCAGCCGGAAACAACCCAGCTGCACCACCCTCTCCACAGCACAGTTATCACAACGACCCCCAAGGAGGTCAGGGAGGACGACATGGCGGAGGAGGTGGTGGCAGAAGCCGAAGTCCGGCTCCAAGGCGCCGCAGCCACAACCGATATTCGGGACGATCCCTATCCCCGAACGACGCAAGGCACAGGATCAACTCCAACATAGAGGCTCGGCGCTACGAAAACGATGACGTGTACGTGGGCCCAAAGTGCTTCGGACCATGCATCAGAGCTACAAAATTCCTGGAAGGATTTGCTATCTCAAGACATATTCCAGCCTACGACGGCATTTCTCGGCCTGACACCTAGTTACAGGACTTCTTCCAAGCTTAATGCATCGCCAAAGGCGGAAACAGCCTGGTCGCAACTGGATATCTCCCACTTATGTTGCAGAAGACGAAACGATCATGGCTCAATGAACTTCCAGTGAACACCATCCACAACTGGTATGATTTACAAAGTGCGTTCTTTCGGAATTTCAAAGGCACATATCGGAGGCCCTGTACGGTTGGAGACCTACAGCGTTGCACCCAGAAAGCCGGAGAAACTTGTCGAGATTATCTCGGACGATGGATTGACACCAAGAACTCCTGCGAGGGAGTAAATGACCAAACTGCGATTGAAGCTTTCATTGCAGGCCTCCCAATTTGTTTACTGCGCCATCGCTTGAAGTGTGACAAGGTTAATGATCTGGGAGAAATGATAGAAACAGCGAGCAAGTATGCAGATGCTGACGACGATGCAGAGGGATTACTCAACGTCCTGGCCACGCCTCAGTCAGCAAAGACAAAGCAACAGGCTCAGAAGCGCAAAAACACTTCGGAAGAAAAACCCAACACGGACACGGCAGTAGTCACTACTATTTCGGGTCTGGAGGACGAAGAGGACGTGGCGGAGGCCGCGGGCATGGCCGTGGGACATCAAGGGTCCAAGGTAGAGGAGAGCAACAACCAGGCAAAACCTACACTTGGGCTGACATCACCAATAACCCATGTGTGCATCACCTGGACGCCAATGGGGGCTCGTCCCACACCAACGCTGAATGTCGTTTCAACGATGACATCAAGAGAGATGATACCGCGGGCTACAAAGCTAAGCGGAAGAAGGGAAAGAAAAATCCCGAAAAAGACAAAGAGACCAAGGAAGATTCCGACATGGAGGAAGCCGATGCTTCAAATCCCAAGCCGGAAGGGAAGAAAACTTTTCCTACCAAGAAGGACAGTTACGTCACCTTCCTCGGATCTCAACCAACAAAGGTCAAGAAAGCAGTTCTCCACGAGCTCAATGCAACAGTTTCGGCTGTCCCTCAATATCTAGACTGGTCGGAAGTAGCAATCACATTTGACCGCGCTGATCATCCGCCTAAGTTGAACAGGCGAGGAAAATACGCCTTAATCGTCAATCCACTTATTGACGGTTATGGCTTCTCCAAGACCCTCATGGACGGTGGTAGCAACATCAATATTCTCTATGTAGAAACGCTACGCCGGATGAAGATCTCGGAAACACAGCTTAACCATAGCTCTATGATTTTTCACGGAGTTGTCCCAGGAAGACAAGCTAATTCCCTAGAAGAGATCACTTTGGATGTTACTTTTGGAACACCAAAAAATTATCGAACGGAGGCACTTTCCTTCGAAGTGGTCCCATTCAAGAGCGCATACCACGCTATATTCGGACGTCCGGCTTACTGGGCTTTATGGCTCGTCCGTATTACATTTACAATATGATGAAAATTCCAGGTCCCAACGGCGTGATCACCATCAGGGGAGACCCAAAGAAAGCGCGAGAGTGCGAGGATGGAAATGCCGCCTTTGCCAAAGCCGTGCTGCATGCCCAGGAGTACCAGGAGATCAAGAAGAGCATAGATCCGTCCGAGATGCCCGCGACGAAGAAGGAGGTGACAAAGCCAAATCCGGAGTTCAAGGCATTAGAAGAGACGAAGACGACGCCATTGAAGGATGATGACCCCTCCAAGGTGACCCAGATAGGCGCAGGCTTAAGTAGCGCATAGGAAAGCGCGCTCGTCAAGTTCCTCCGAGAAAATCAAGATATCTTCGCATGGCAGCCATCTGACATGACCGGAGTACCTAGGGAACTTGCCGAGCACTCTCTAAATGTAAACCCGATCGCTAAACCCGTCAAACAGTCCTTACGACGGTTTGGTGATGAAAAGCGTAAGGCAATAGCTAAGGAACTAGCGCGGCTCGAGTTAGCCGGATTCATAGAAGAGGTCATCCATACTGATTGGTTGGCCAATCCTGTAATGGTCCCTAAAAAGGACACCACTGATCTAAGGATGTGTGTTGATTATACTGCCTTGAACAAGGCTTGTCCAAAAGATCCATTCTCTCTGCCTAGAATTGATCAAGTTATCGATTCTATGGTAGGCTCGGAACTCCTCTATTTTCTCGACGCATATTCCGGTTATCACCAAATCCGGATGAAGGAATCTGACAAAATCAAGACTTCATTCATAACCCCTTTCAGAACCTTCTGTTATGTTACGATGCCCTTTGGGCTGAAGAACGCAGGAGATACGTACCAGCGCACTATGCAGCGTTGCCTCCATGATCAACTCGGACGCAATGTACATGCATACGTGGATGATATCGCGGTCATGTCCAAAAAGAAGGAAACATTGATTTCCGACTTAGTGGAGACGTTCGCCAATTTACGAAAATACAACATCATGCTTAACCCGAAGAAATGCTTCTTTGGAATACCAGCCGGAAAATTGCTAGGCTTTATCGTGTCTCAACGAGGCATAGAAGTGAACCGTGACAAGATAAAGGCTATTCTCAATATTTCCAGGCCAACTCGCCTGAAGGACGTACAAAGATTAACTGGTTGCATTGCTGCGGTCAGTCGATTTGTAAGCCGGCTTGGTGAAAGAGCCACACCATTATACAAACTCCTGAAGAAGACCAAGGATTTTGTCTGGACTGACGAAGCTGAAGCTGCACTACAAGACCTGAAGAAAGTACTCTCATCTGCTCCTATCCTGGCAGCGCTGGAACCTCAGGAACCGATGTTGCTTTATATTGCTGCGACAAATAGGGTTGACAGTATAGTTATGGTGGTGGAGAGACCAGAAGAAAATCAGGAGCACCTGGTGCAGCGTCCGACATACTTTGTCAGCGAAGTCCTGACAGAATCAAAACAGCGATATCCGCACTATCAAAAGTTGGCTTACAGTGTTTTTCTAGCATCTCGTAAGCTACGACACTATTTTCAGGAGCATCCAATTACCGTGGTGAGCAAAGCTCCCATGCGAGATATAATCAACAATAGCGATGCCACAGGACGTGTTGCCAAATGGGATATAGAGCTTGTAGCTTTCGATATTGAGTATAAACCCCGGATAGAAATCAAATCCCAGATCCTTGCCGACTTTGTCGCTGATTGGTCAGAGACCAAGGAGAACATGGTCCTCCCTGAGTCGGAATATTGGACCCTATTTTTTGACGGGTCCAAGGCTCGAGGGGGCTCGGGGGCTGGCGTGGTGCTCAAATCACCCCAAGGAGATAAACTTTTATATGTGTTGTAGATCCACTTCACAGCGACAAATAACATTGCCGAGTATGAAGCACTGCTACATGGAATCCGGATTGCTAAGGATATTGGCATCCGACGTTTGATGTGTTACGGAGATTCGGATCTTGTTGCTCAGCAAGTCTCGGATATTTGTAATGCAAATAAGCACATGGCAGCATATAAAGCTGTCGTGGATGATCTATCTAAATCATTCGAGGGGTTTGAAGTTCAACACATCCCTCAAGTAGAAAACGAGGAAGCAGATGCACTATCTCAAATAGGCTCTGTGCGGAAAGAGGTTCCGGATGGCGCATTTTTAGAGCACCTCAAAGTTCCCTCGATAAAGGGAATAGATGAGGAATATCCGACCAAATCCGACTCACCTTTAATAGCAGTTCTGGCTGTAATTCCCAGCTGGACTCAATCCTACCTTGATTACTTGGTAGATGGCAAATTACCCGAAGACGAGGTGCTGAGCCGGCAGATTATCCGACGAGCAAAAGCCTATACTATTGTTAAAGGTGAGCTCCATAAACGGAGTGTTTCTGGGGTTTTTCAGCACTGTGTATCTCCAGAAGAAGGAGCGAAAATCTTAAGAGAAATCCACGAAGGCGTGTGTGGTCATCACGCTGCAGCCAAATCTTTAGTGGTAAAAGCTTTTCAACATGGTTTTTTCTGGCTTACAGCTCAGGAAGATGCTGAACGATTAGTCAAGACATGCAAAGGCTGCCAAAAGTATGCCAAGCAAGATCATGTTCCGGCTGATCAGCTGCGAACAATACCTATAACATGGCCTTTTGCGGTCCGGGGGCTTGATATGGTAGGACCATTTAAACGAGCTCCAAGTGGATTTACTCACCTCTTAGTGATGGTGGATAAATTCACGAAATGGATCGAGGCTAAACCTGTCACTAGTTGTGATGGAGCAATAGCCAAAAGATTTGTCGAGGATGTTATAATCCGGTATGGTTATCCGCATAGCATTATCGCGGACAACGGGAGTAACTTTTCCATGGGAGAGTTGGCTGAATTCCGCGACGAGCAAAATATCCGGCTTGACATTGCGTCAGTCGCACATCCACAGGATAACGGACAAGTCGAAAGAGCAAATGGTTTAATTCTACAAGGCTTGAAACCAAGACTCGAAGCACCACTTAGACGTGCTACGGGGGATTGGGCAGAGGAAATACCCTCTGTAATTTGGAGTTTGCGAACAACTCCGAACATGTCAACAGGATATACACCTTTCTTTTTGGTCTATGGCGCAGAAGCAGTTCTTCCTAGTGATTTGATTCATACTTCTCCTAGAGTGGCCGCGTATATCGCAGAGGATGCCGAGATTTCTCGACAAAATGATCTCGACTTAGTCGAAGAAGTTTGCGTCGTTGCTGAAATGAGATCTACAGCCTATTAGCAGAAGTTACACAAGTATCATAGCCAGAGAGTCCGAACTAGATCTTTCAATAAAGGTGATTTGGTTCTCCGGCTTGTGCAACAAAGAAAGCATAAACTTTCCCCAATATGGGAAGGGCCCTTTTTAGTTAGTCGAGTATTGCACAATGGGTCGTACTACTTAACTGACATGAGGCCAATCAAAGAAAGACCTGCTACTAAGAAGAGAAAGAGAGCTGGAGGCAGTACAAATCCGGATGAATTAGACAGACAGGGGAATATTGCTCAGCTACGTCCCTTTTATTCTTAGTTTTATCTTTCTTTGTAATCATACATATGTACATGTTCTGTGTGAAATAAAAGTATTGGTCACCTCAAAGTTTTTCTGAGAAGTTTTTACCATCTTATTTCCTAATGATCATGTCATAGTCGAAAATCCCAGAATGCCTAAAAGTACTTTATGCTCATACTCGTTCTGGTTTAGATTTCCGATTCTAAAACTGCTACCTTCGGGTATAACTCTAAAAAACTCTAGTCTTTACTTGGGTTATTTGTCTGATTGCTGGATGCGGGTATCTTCCGAGTAGTGAATTGTTGGTACTGGAAGCCGGCTTTGTTTCCGAGTTTAAACTGGTTTAGCAATTGAGCTCCGTTGCTCGGCAAAGTTTCCGGCTGAAGGTTTAGCCGGCTCACGAAAGGGACGAGGCGGAAAGCTAGATAAACGATAAGTAGAGGCGGAAAATTCTAAGTGCTTATGAAAACATTTCAGGCACGCAAATAGTCTAATACAAAAGTGATGAATGGATAAAAAACTTAGCACTAGAAAAAGTCATAGTACTTAATATTTACAAAATACATCATGTCTTTCCAGAATAATACATAGTTTTTTGATCTATGATGCAGGAGGAGATGAAGGAACTGTCGGATCGTTGGTTACTCCGCCTTGATATCGTGCCGAGATGTCTGGATCCGAGATGGTCCGTTCATCACCGGAAACTTCTTCGGCGTCTTCTGGAGGAGGTGGCGGAGTATCCACACTGGTGAAGAAGGGCACCTCGTAGCTGATCAGGTCAGCTACGTGGCACCCATATCCGGCGCAGGAGTGCATGATAGCTTGAAGGTCTTGCTCCTGGCCGTCTTCGTCTACTTTACAGTACCCTCTGGTCACTTGCCATATCTCCATGTTCCCATGGTGGCTCATGACCATGGTGAGAGCGTTCTGCGCAGCAGTCCGCGCGTAGGACATGTTCCAGTCCCGAACAAGCTGCGGCATCTCCTTGGCCTTCTCCCGCACCTGGAAGTCCGACATGCTTGGCATGTCCGGAATCCTGAGAGACTCGCCAATGTCCTCAAGGGACTGGCGGTAGTCATGAAGAAGATCATCGACTTGGGTAAGCCGGTAAGTGCGGGGTTCGGACGAGGAGGAGTCCGTCAAGTTTAGAGGACCTATACACAAAACAAGGATATGAAAAAACCGACATTGATGAAAGTCGAAGAAATAATAAGTCAGATAGATGGAACATACCAAGAGCGCCTGGGAGACTCTGGAGTTCAGCCCGGAGACTCTGGAGTTCAGCCCGGAGCGCCTGGGAGATATCCTTTTCTCTGCCAACCTCATTCTTGAGGTCCGAGATAACTTTATCTTGAGCGGCAATCTTGAGACCGCACTCTTCAGTGGCCATGGAGGAGGACTCGAGGACTTGAGCTATGCTCCTTTCATGATCAGCCTTGAGCTTATCCAGCTCTTGGCGAAGTCCCTTGTTCTCCACCACTAAGGTTTTGAGGTTCTCGGCCTCTTCAATCATAGCGATGGATTGTCTCACCAACGCTGTAAGTCAAAAAGAACAACAGTTCAGAAAAATTCGACATTGAAAAAAGCAAAAGGCAAGGTTTGAATCTCGAAATGTTTACCTTCGGCTTCATCCTTGGCTACCTTGAGCTCAGGATTCTTAAGCCGGAGAGCTTTGATCTCTCTCCGCTTATCACAGACATTTTTTAACAATTCCTGGTTATAGGAACATACTTTCTGTAAGTCAGAATACCCAAAGTCAGAAAGCTACTTAAGACTCGGGCTAATATTTTTTGCTAAATATCAGCATGAGCCTTGGGGGCTACACTAGTTCGTTCTTTGCCATCCTAATGAAAGCATAAACCAGGATTTCTATATCCTACTTCATGCTTGGGGGCTAGAGGATATGATATAACATAAGGTAAAAAACAAGAGTTGGAATTCCGACTTACATATTGTTCGCGGTGAGTTTGTCTAATCCCACGTTCACCTCAGCTGCCACCTTCTCGGCGAGAGTAAGAGGAATTACTGGGGCTGTTGGAAGCTCGCCAGTCCTGATCCTCTCGTCGCGAAGGCGGACTTGGGCGAGAAGGTCAGAGAACTTGACGTCCTCTGCTTCTTGCGCTTCCTCTTTGGGGGAAAGATGGCTTTTGTCCAGGACTTGCCTGGCCAGCCGCTGGATCTCCTCTGCGGACTTCCGGGATAAGCCAAACTTGGCAAGTCCGGGGTTGCTGAGGAGGTTGTCGGCGAAGACTTCAGCCGAGTGATCATTACCCGAAGAGGGTTCACCCTTATCTTGAGCTGACGCACCCATGGTGACGTTAGTATGCGATCCAAGGATCACAGGAGCTGTTGGAGGAGCCGGATCTTCTACAACAGCCGGAGACGGAATAATCGCCGGTGTTGCAGAAGGTTGAGGGGCAGGAGTCGGAGGAGCCGTGGCAGGCGAAGCTATAGTAAGCTTCATCTGTCGCAGGGGCTTTGCAGGAATCCCCTTCCCCTTACCCTTGATGAGAGGCTTTGCTCTAAGAATGTAGTAAAGTCGGAAACATTACATCTCGGAAAGAAATTCGAGAAAGGTACAAAGGCGGAAATTGTCAATGAAAGTTACCTCTTCACAACGGGCACTTCCTTTGTGCCAACAGCCACTGTCGAGGCTTTGCGCTTCTTGAGCGCAAGGTCCGACAATGGGACCACTTCAGTCTCCTGAGAAAACTCAGGAGGATATCCTTCGAGTGGAGCAAGCTCCGACTCGGGGAGATCAGCAAGCTGAAAACAAGAAAACATATCAGCATTGCAATATATAACTTAAAGATTGAAACACGTAAAAGGTGTACTGATGGAAGCTTACCGCTACCACGGGGTTTTCCGCCGTGTGCATGTCCAGAGAAATCTCCGGAATTTTCCTCTCGATCCGCTCCTTGATCAGCCATTTGATCTGGCTTATGTAACCTTGGATGGTGTAGGCTTTGGGGCTGATGCGGAGAGAGTCTTTTTTGGAAGACGTGATCGAGTGCATCAGTCTATCCCCGTGGTACTGAAGTGGCTGGATCCGACGTGAGACCAAGCACTAGACTAAGTCGGATCCTTTCAGACCCTTGTGCTTGATAAGATATTCGATCCGCCTCTTAGCGAGGATCAGATCGTTGGTGAGAACCGGAGCAGCCTCGTCCTAGGAAGGCTGGGCCGTGGCAGCTCCGTCGACAAAAGCCGGCAAAGCAGTAGCTTTGCCGGGAGCCGGAATATCCCTGTGATAAAAAAAGTGGTTGGCCATTGTTTGACCGAGTCACTGGCAGAAATTTTGGGATATGCTCGGTCTCGTCTAATAGAGAAACTAATAGTACCGGTGATATAAGGAACACCGGCAGTAATGGAATTTCTCCGGACATGGAAATAATACGGAAAAGAAGCAAACTCGGCCTAATGCCGAGAAAGCCCTCGCAAAGCGCGGCATATGCGCTCATCTCTAGAATAGAATTGGGAGGAAGATTATGGAGTTGAACTCCATAGTGGTCAATCACCTCGGAGAAGAACTCCGAGGGAGGAAAGGACAAACCTCGGTCCAGATGGGTGCCGAAGTGGACGCGCTCGCCCTCGTGCGGATTGGGGACGGTTTCGCCGGAACCGCTCCGCCAGTTGCCGGCGGCGAGACGCCCCTCCTTCTCCATGTTTTTTAGACCGTCGTCATCGAGGGCGCAGGGGATCCAGATTCCCCGGAAGCTCTCTTTCTCCGCAGCTGCTTCCGCCGACGCCGCCGCTGCCAGAGAAGAAGAAGAGGATGAAGCCATTTTTCTCTCCGATGAAAAATGTGACCTTAAAGTGGCAGCGCTAGGATCTCTGTGGGAGGAGGACGAAAAGGCTCTGGGCGCGCTGGGGAATTGGGAATAAAGAAACGGCGAAGGGCTGGTGGAGAAGAAGGAATCTAAACCCCTTATATCCACCTACCTGCGCCAAGATTCGTGCAAATGCTACAGTGTGATTGCCACGCGTCATGGAAAGAACTGGGAAGGGCCCGCGCGATGATTGTGTCGCCTCGATCTCCACGCACGCATTGAAACGGCGCCTCGGTTCCGCGAACCACGGACCCACCAACGGTCGTGCTGACGGAACGTCTGTCAGATGACATGACTTGACCATGCTTGTGTCAGGTGGTGTTGGAGACCAAGTTCCGGCTTAGTTTAAAAGCGAGCTAGAAAATCCGAATAACTAATTGAAAGGTCCGACTTACTTTTAAGACCCGGATCGTATTTTTGTTATAAAGTTTCAGGAACACTTCAAGATTCTGCAAGCCGAAGATCAAGCTGGACGATGATAAAATCCGACTTTGGATCTTGGAGGCCTCCAGGGGCTACTGTTGGGGATATACTTTCCGGGTATCCTCACCGATCCTCACTGACCAGGGTGGCCCACTTCAGGTTAGAGCTTTGCTTCACGGGCAGCCCAGTTAGGGAAAGAAGACGGAGTCCAATCCGACTATGGGAAGGCCCAGAAGACTTACCGAATTAGGCCCATAATGTTACTTGTAGTTCAAGATGTACTCTGTAACCAACTCTTAGTCGTAGCCGGATTGATCTCTCCTGTAAACCCTAGGCCGGATATCTATATAAGCCGTCCTAGGTGAAGGAAATATGCCCTAGAGGCAATCATAGAGATGATTGTATTTCATGTGTATCCATGAGTTATTATAATGTTCCTTGAATATCCATATACCAGGCAACTTGTATTGATTGGCAATTATGTGAATTGTTTGTGAAACTCTTTACTTGTATGGTTATCTAATAATTGTCCCTAGTCGGAGTTCATGCGAGGACACACGTGAATATTAGACTAGCACATCGATTGGTTAATGACTATGTTTCGCAAGTCATTGACATGGAGATGTCAAACCAATGATGTGGACACATGTTATGAACATGGGGTTGGACTGACCCAACATGAGACTAGCAATAATACTTGCAGCTCTCTGTACACATCGTGTACGTTTTGTCCTTAGACCTGAGATTGTCGCATGTACTTGAGATGTGGATCGACCTACTTTGGGGCTATCAAACACTACTCCGTAACTGGGTAGTTATAAAGGTAGCTTTCGGGTTTGTCCTGATACATGCTGCAAGGCATCGGTCAATCAAGATGGGATTTGCCCCTCTCTACTTGAGAGAGATATCTCTGGGCCCCTCGAGTGATCGGATCCAGAAATGCATGGTCGTGCTACATATGGTTAAGAGTTAACCTAGTAAAGGAATTCTGAATCACAGTATTGAGAAAGAGAGGTCAGCTTAGAGCTAGACCAAATATCGTGAGGCAAAGGGAAAGACATGTACTCAACCTTGTGATGGTTCGTCCGAATGATCTTTATATGCGTTTAGGAGTTGGCACGTCTTGCTAGAGGCCGCTACCAACTATTGACGGAGTAAGTGTACTCGCGTCATGTCTATACGTGTATGAACCTATAGGGTCACACACTTTAGGGGCTGGAAGCCTAATGAGGATTGGATCCGAATTAGACCAGGCTTAGGCTGCTAATGGGCTGCTAATGTAGAAGCCCACTAGGGATGCCTATATAAGAGGGAGTGAGGCGAGCTGAAAAGGTGAGAGCATTCCACCCAGCCGCCACTCCTCTTCCGCCTGTGTTGCACGCGCAGACCTAGCAGTCTGGCGTGTGACGACTTCCACTCCGGACGTGTGGATACCTCGGAGGTGCTGCATCTGTAGCACTTGGACGAGCCGCGCAAAGGGGAGCTGCTCGTGGGACGAGGACGAGGAGGAGACGTAGAACATCTACACTGCCGCAACGTGCTTCATCAAGTTCCGCACCTGCGCGTCTAGCGGTAATCCCGTGATCTATGACAATAGTATTCCTGGTTGACGTGGTAGAAATTTTTGATTTTACGCTAGTGTAGCCTACCCGTTACCCTTTCACTAGGGAGAGCCTTTAGGGCACTCAACACTTTTAGACCCTCAACTCGCACAGGCGAAACCCTTGTAACCCATATTCCGGCTCTGCCGTATTACTGGATTGCTTGCAGGAGTAGGGTCCGTCCAAAGCCGGCGGATTCGAACTTGGGTAAACTTGTGTGCTCACCGTCCCGGAACACCGTACGTCTCACACCCCTCTCTCTCGCATGCCTCGAGGACCCCCTCATGGTGTACTTGTCCTCAAACCAACGACATGTGCGATAGAGGTTACATCACCACACCCACTTGAGTGTGAATGGTGATGTGGATCATTGTTGGTTGGAAAAGAACACTTGCAATGACACTCCATGTGTCAAACCATGATCACAAAGCCCAAGAACATGTTGGAATGCAACATTGGAATGCAATTGGAACCAGTGTAACAGAGGTTGCATCACCACACCCACTTGAGTGTGTGTGGTCATCTGGATCATTGTGGTTTGGAAAAGAACACATGCCATCACACTCCACGTGTCAAACCATGGTCAGAAAGCCCTAGAACATGTTGGAATGCAACATTGGAATGCAATGGAACACCGGTATGACAGAGGTTGCATCACCACACCCACTTGAGTGTGTGCGGTCATGTGGATCATTCTGGTTTGTAAAAGAACACATGCAATGACACTCCATGTGTCAAACCATGGTCCGAAATACCTAGAACATGTTGGAATGCAACATTGGATTCCAATTGAGCACCAGTGTGACAGAGGTTACATCACGACACCCACTTGAGTGTGTCTGGTTATGTGGATAATTTTGGTTTGGAAAAGAACACATGAGATGATACTCCATGTGTCAAACCACGAGGGGCGCTGCCCCTTCGAACCCCGCAGGGGGAGACCCCCTAGACCCCCCTTAGTCGTAGCCCCCTTTTTTTGTATCTCGTTAAGGTTCATAGGTGGTACGATTTCACATGATCCGGTAGAATGCGATTCTATGCACAACTTCTTTTTGCAGGATTTATGTGATCAGTATGGCCCAAAAATGTATGTGATGCATGTATGTATTTTTTCATGACCTGTGTGTCGTGAGTTGGGCAACACGGCTGGAGCCATATGTGTTGTCAATTATTGTAATGGCCTGCGTGCCAACTTGTGATGATCCCAATACCATGTAATTTTGATTACTAGATGTTAGGAGTAATAGCTTGTATTAGTTCTTGGAGAACTCATCACTTGGAGGATGGCTCGCATAGAGCATGAAGATGGAGATCATCATGGTGGACAGGTTCTATGGCGATGGAGATCACCATGAGAAAATGGGCCATACTGTATCACATCTATGTGAATGCTATTCTTATACGTTTTACTACTATGCATGCTTAGATGATAGAAGTAGAACGATCCCTCACAAAGTTTAAGTTAAACCATGCCCTCCCAACCAAACCTTGCACCATCCTATGCCCTGTACAATCGTTGGTGGGTCTATGAAATTAGGGTGCCACGGTTTTCCTTGGCTGGATGGGTTTGTATCGGATACCTACACGCATAAGGGTTGGTGAGCTTAACAAGGTCATCTTAACAGTTAAGGACCTTGGGGCATAAAGGTTGGGCGCCTAGTTTTGACATAGAGATGTCACCCAACAACAAGAGTCATATGTGATATGATTAGCAAAGGTTGCTTACCGATTTACCTTGTCTTCTAGCAGTGATGCTAAAGCTCACTAGTCGACTTGTTAATTGTGGATCTTGAATCACTTAGTATCAATAGAGGGATGTTGATTTAAGTGGGAGTATATGCTATTAAATTGTTTAATATGTTTTACTCTTTCATGGTTACATGGCTTAGTATTTTGCATATTTTTTTGTTGTAGATCAATGGCACCGAACAATTCATCACCTTTTGCTTTGCGTTCGATTCTTGAAAAGGATAAACTAAATGGAACAAACTATTCGGACTGGGTCCGTAACCTGAGAATTGTTCTCAGGGCTGAGAAAAAGGAAACTGTTCTGGATACCCCAATCCCGGATGAACCTGCTGATAATGCAACTGCTACCCTTAAGAATGCCTACAAGAAAGCATGTGATGAATCTCTTGAGGTCAGTTGTCTTATGCTTGCATGCATGGAACCTGATCTCCAAAAACAGTTTGAGGATCAGGAAGCGTACGATATGATCGTTGCGCTTAAGGACATGTTCCAGACTCAGGCTAGGACTGAGAGGTACAATGTCGCTAAGTCCTTTGTGGAATGCAAGCTGGCAGAGGGAGCAGCTGTAGGCCCCCATGTGATCAAAATGGTTGGTTACAGTCAGACTTTGGAAAAGCTTGGTTTTCCATTAGGCCAAGAGTTGGCCACTGACTTCATTTTGGCATCTCTTCCATCTAGCTATGGGCATTTCATTTCGAACTACCATATGCATGGGGTGGAGAGGGGCCTTAATGAATTATGTGGGATGCTGAAAACAGCAGAATGTGACATTAAGAAGTGTGCAGGGCATAGCCATGTGATGGCTGTGCAGAACAAGCCTAGCTTCAAGAAAAAGGGCACTTCTTGGCAGAAGAAGAAGGGCAAGGCTAAGGATACAATCCCTAAGCCAAACCCTGCACCCAAGAAAAAGGCTGGTCCTGCAGGAGACACTGAGTGTTTCTTTTGTCACGAATATGGCCACTGGAAGAGGAACTGCAGCAAGTACCAGGCTTCTTTGAAGAAAAGTGGAAGTAAGAGTACTTCCCACTCAGGTACACTTGTTGTAAATGTTGTGGACATTTTTCTCGCAGATTCTTATGTTAACTCTTGGGTATTTGATACCGGATCGGTTGCTCATATTTGCAATTCGATGCAGGGGCTAATAAGGACTAGAGAAGTGCAAAAAGGCGAAGTGGATTTTCGCGTCGGAAATAAAGCAAGGGTTGCTGCATTGTTCGTCGGCGTCATGCAACTTCACCTTCCGTCAGGATTTATCATGGAGTTGAATAATTGTTATTACATTCCTAGTATGGGTCGAAACATTTTATCACCTTCATGTTTGATGAGGGATGGTTATTCATTCGCGAGTACAAACAATGGTTGTGTAATCTCTAAGAATGCTATGTTTGTGGCTGATGCTCCCATTGTGAATGGGTTATTTATTTTAAATCTTGATAATGCATGTGTTTACAATGTTAGTGCTAAAAGGCTTTGGCCAAATGATTTGAGTCCTACCTATCTATGGCATTGTCGTTTGGGGCATATAAGTGAAAAGCGCATGAAGAAGCTCCATGGTGATGGTCTTCTAACTTCGTTTGATTTTGAATCATACGAGACATGTCAAGCTTGTTTACTTGGAAATATGACCAAGACGCCTTTTACGGGGTTTCCCGAGAGAGCGACAGACTTGTTGGAACTCATACATACTGATGTATGTGGACCAATGAGCACGACAGCCAGAGGAGGATATCACTACTTCATTACTTTCACTGATGATTTCAGTAGATATGGCTATGTCTACTTGATGAAGCATAAGTCTGAAACTTTTGAAAAGTTCAAAGAGTTTCAAAATGAGGTAGAGAATCAACGTGGCAAGAAAATAAAGGCCTTGCGATCTGATCGCGGAGGCGAATATTTGAGTCACGAGTTTAGCAATCATCTTAAGAGTTGCGGAATTGTTCCACAGCTCACGCCGCCCGGAACACCTCAAAGAAACGGGGTCTCTGAACGGCGTAATCGAACTTTGTTGGACATGGTTCGATCGATGATGAGCCAGTCGGATTTACCATTATCATTTTGGGGTTACGCGCTAGAAACAGCAGCTTTCACACTAAATAGGGTACCATCTAAATCCGTAGTTAAGACACCATATGAGATGTGGACTGGAAAGAATCCCAGTTTGTCTTTTCTAAAGATTTGGGGTTGTGATGCATTTGTCAAGCGACTTTAGTCGGACAAGCTAACACCCAAATCGGATAAGTGCATTTTTGTGGGATACCCAAGGGAAACCTTAGGGTATTACTTCTACAACCGAGAAGAGGGAAAAGTGTTTGTCGCTCGTAGCGGTGTTTTCCTAGAGGAAGAGTTTCTCACAAAGGGAACGAGTGGAAGGTCGGTGCGACTTGAAGAAGTTCAAGATGAGCCAGTCGGGGATGCTTCTACGAGTGATGCTATTGTAGCAGAACAAGTTGAGGAACCCGTGGCAATAGAAGCACCACAACCACGAAGGTCGGCGAGGCTCCGCGAAGCGCGAGAGTTATTATTGTTAGACAATGATGAGCCTGCGACCTATGCAGAAGCGATGGTGGACCCAGACTCTGAGAAATGGCTGATTGCCATGAGATCCGAGATAGAGTCCATGGGAGACAATCAAGTTTGGAACTTGGTTGACCTGCCTGATGGTTTTAAAGCCATCGAGTGCAAGTGGATCTATAAGAAGAAGATTGATATGGATGGAAATGTTCACATCCATAAAGCTCGACTTGTTGCAAAAGGTTTTCGACAAGTTCAAGGAGTTGACTACGACGAGACTTTCTCGCCCGTAGCGATGCTTAAATCTATACGGATCATTCTAGCCATTGCTGCACATTTCGATTATGAGATATGGCAGATGGACGTCAAGACGGCTTTCTTAAATGGAATCCTTTCTGAGGACGTGTATATGATGCAGCCCGAAGGTTTTGTCGATCCAAACAATGCTGGAAAGGTATGCAAACTTCAAAAGTCTATTTATGGGCTGAAGCAAGCATCTCGGAGTTGGAACATTCGATTTGATGAAGTTGTAAAGGAGTTTGGCTTCACCAAAAACGAACAAGAACCTTGTGTGTATAAGAAAGAAAATGGGAAATCACTTGTGTTTCTAATCTTATATGTGGATGACATATTATTGATTGGAAATGACATTCCTATGCTCGAGTCTGTTAAGACCTCATTGAAAAATAGTTTTTCTATGAAGGACTTGGGAGAAGCGGCATATATTCTGGGTATCAAAATCTATAGAGATAGATCAAGGAGGCTAATTGGATTAAGCCAGAGTACGTACATTGACAAAGTGTTGAAACGGTTCAGCATGGAAGAGGCTAAGAAGGGGTTCTTGCCCATGTCTCACGGCATTAAACTCAGCAAGACTCAGTGTCCTTCGACCACTGATGAGCGAGAACGCATGAGTAGGGTTCCATATGCTTCGGCTATTGGATCCATCATGTATGCAATGACATGTACTCGCCCAGATGTTTCCTATGCTCTAAGTGTTACGAGCAGATACCAGGCTGATCCAGGTGAGATTCACTGGACAGCGGTAAGAATATCCTTAAGTACTTGAGAAGGACTAAGGATATGTTCCTAGTTTATGGAGGTGAGGTTGAACTCAGTGTAAAGGGTTACACAGATGCGAGTTACCTTAATGACTCAGACGACTCGAAATCGCAATCAGGTTATGTGTTTGTCATGAATGGTGGTGCTGTGAGCTGGAAAAGTTCCAAGCAAGATATAGTGGCCTCCTCTTCAACAGAAGCTGAATATATTGCTGCCTCGGAGGCTGCAAAGGAAGCTGTTTGGATTAGGAATTTCCTGATCGCTCTTGGTGTGGTTCAGGGCTCGTCCAATCCCTTGGACGTTTATTGTGACAACAATGGTGCTATTGCACAAGCCAAAGAACCTAGACAGCACCAGAAGAACAAACATATTCGCATGCGCTACCATCTGATTCGTGAGTTCATTGATGAAGGTAGTGTCATGTTATGCAAAATACATACGGACTCAAATGTTGCTGATCCCTTGACTAAGCCACTCCCGCAGCCTGCGCATGAAGCGCACACAAGAGCAATAGGTATTAGATACTGTCTAGATTGACTCTAGTGCAAGTGGGAGACTGAAGGAAATATGCCCTAGAGGCAATCATAGAGATGATTGTATTTCATGTGTATCCATGAGTTATTATAATGTTCCTTGAATATCCATATACCAGGCAACTTGTATTGATTGGCAATTATGTGAATTGTTTGTGAAACTCTTTACTTGTATGGTTATCTAATAATTGTCCCTAGTCGGAGTTCATGCGAGGACACACGTGAATATTAGACTAGCACATCGATTGGTTAATGACTATGTTTCGCAAGTCATTGACATGGAGATGTCAAACCAATGATGTGGACACATGTTATGAACATGGGGTTGGACTGACCCAACATGAGACTAGCAATAATACTTGTAGCTCTCTCTACACATCGTGTACGTTTTGTCCTTAGACCTGAGATTGTCGCATGTACTTGAGATGTGGATCGACCTACTTTGGGGCTATCAAACACTACTCCGTAACTGGGTAGTTATAAAGGTATCTTTCGGGTTTGTCCTGATACATGCTGCAAGGCATCGGTCAATCAAGATGGGATTTGCCCCTCTCTACTTGAGAGAGATATCTCTGGGCCCCTCGAGTGATCGGATCCAGAAATGCATGGCCGTGCTACATATGGTTAAGAGTTAACCTAGTAAAGGGATTCTGAATCACAGTATCGAGAAAGAGAGGTCAGCTTAGAGCTAGACCAAATATCGTGAGGCAAAGGGAAAGACATGTACTCAACCTTGTGATGGTTCGTCCGAATGATCTTTATATGCGTTTAGGAGTTGGCACGTCTTGCTAGAGGCCGCTACCAACTATTGACGGAGTAAGTGTACTCGCGTCATGTCTATACGTGTATGAACCTATAGGGTCACACACTTTAGGGGCTGGAAGCCTAATGAGGATTGGATCCGAATTAGACCAGGCTTAGGCTGCTAATGGGCTGCTAATGTAGAAGCCCACCAGGGATGCCTATATAAGAGGGAGTGAGGCGAGCTGAAAAGGTGAGAGCATTCCACCCAGCCGCCACTCCTCTTCCGCCTGTGTTGCACGCGCAGACCTAGCAGTCTGGCGTGTGACGACTTCCACTCCGGACGTGTGGATACCTCGGAGGTGCTGCATCTGTAGCACTTGGACGAGCCGCGCAAAGGGGAGCTGCTCGTGGGACGAGGACGAGGAGGAGACGTAGAACATCTACACTGCCGCAACGTGCTTCATCGAGTTCCGCACCTGCGCGTCTAGCGGTAATCCCGTGATCTATGACAATAGTATTCCTGGTTGACGCGGTAGAAATTTTTGATTTTACGCTAGTGTAGCCTACCCGTTACCCTTTCACTAGGGAGAGCCTTTAGGGCACTCAACACTTTTAGACCCTCAACTCGCACAGGCGAAACCCTTGTAACCCATATTTCGGCTCTGCCGTATTACTGGATTGCTTGCAGGAGTAGGGTCCGTCCAAAGCCGGCGGATTCGAACCTGGGTAAACTTGTGTGCTCACCGTCCCGGAACACCGTACGTCTCACACCCCTCTCTCTCGCATGCCTCGAGGACCCCCTCATGGTGTACTTGTCCTCAAACCAACGACATGTGCGATAGAGGTTACATCACCACACCCACTTGAGTGTGAATGGTGATGTGGATCATTGTTGGTTGGAAAAGAACACTTGCAATGACACTCCATGTGTCAAACCATGATCACAAAGCCCAAGAACATGTTGGAATGCAACATTGGAATGCAATTGGGAACCAGTGTAACAGAGGTTGCATCACCACACCCACTTGAGTGTGTGTGGTCATCTGGATCATTGTGGTTTGGAAAAGAACACATGCCATCACACTCCACGTGTCAAACCATGGTCAGAAAGCCCTAGAACATGTTGGAATGCAACATTGGAATGCAATGGAACACCGGTATGACAGAGGTTGCATCACCACACCCACTTGAGTGTGTGCGGTCATGTGGATCATTCTGGTTTGTAAAAGAACACATGCAATGACACTCCATGTGTCAAACCATGGTCCGAAATACCTAGAACATGTTGGAATGCAACATTGGATTCCAATTGAGCACCAGTGTGACAGAGGTTACATCACGACACCCACTTGAGTGTGTCTGGTTATGTGGATAATTTTGGTTTGGAAAAGAACACATGAGATGATACTCCATGTGTCAAACCATGGTCAGAAAACCCAAGAACATGTTGGAATGCAACATTGGAATACAATGGAGAACCAGTTTGATAGAGGTTGCATCACCACACCCACTTGAGTGGCCGAGGTCATGTGGATCATTGTGGTTTGGAAATGAATACATGGAATGACACTCCACGTGTCAAACCATGGTGAGAAAGCCCTAGAACATGTTATAATGCAACATTGGAATGCAATAGAGCACTAGTGTGACAGAGGTTGCATCACCACACCCACTTGAGTGGCCGAGGTCATGTGGATCATTGTGGTTTGTATAATAACACATCCAATGACACTCCATGTGTCAAACCATGGTCATAAATCTCTAGAACATGTTGGAATGCAACATTCGAATGCAGTGGAGAACTAGTATGATAGAGGTTGCATCACCACACCCACTTGAGTATGTGGTCATGTGGATCATTGTGGTTTGGAAAATAATACATGCAATAAAATTTCATGTGTCAAACCATGGCCAGAAAGCCCAAGAACAGGTTGGGATGCAACATTGGAATACAATGGAGAACCAGTGTGACAGAGGTTGCATCACGACACCCACTTGAGTGTGTGTGGTCATGTGGATCATTGTGGTTTGGAAAAGAAGACATGCAAGGACACTCCACGTGTCAAACCATGGTCAGAAAGGCCTAGAACATGTTGGAATGCAACATTGGAATGCAATGGAGCACCAGTGTCACAGAGGTTGCATCACTACACCCACTTGAGTGTGTACGGTCAAGTGGATCATTGTGCTTTGTAAAAGAACACATGCAATGACACTCCATGTGTCAAACCATGGTCTGAAATCCCTAGTAAATGTTGGAATGCAACATTGGAATGCAATGGAGCACCAGTGTGATAGAGGTTGCATCACCACACCCACTTGAGTGTGTGTGGTCATGTAGATCATTGTGGTTTGGAAAAGAACACATGCAATGACACTTCGCATGTCAAACCATGGTAAGAAATCCCTAGAACATGTTGGAATGCAGCATTGGAATGCAATGGAGCACCATTGTGACAGAGGTCGCATCACCACACCCACTTGAGTGTGTGTGGTCATGTAGATCATTGTGGTTTGGAAAAGAACACATGCAATGACACTCCATGTGTCAACCATGGTCAGAAAGCCCTTAAAATGTTGGAATGGAGCACCAGTGTGACCGAGGTTGCATCATCACACCCACTTGAGTGTGTGTGGACATGTTGATCATTGTAGTTGGAAAAGAAAACATGCAATGACACTCCATATGTCAAACCATGGTCAGAAAGCTCTAGAAGTTGCATCACAAGATCTACTTGAGTGTGTGTGGTGATGTGGATCATTGTGGTTTCGTAAAGATCACATGCAATGACACTCCATGTGTAAAACCATGTTCAGAAAGCCCTAGAACATGTGAGAATGCAACTATCAGATGCAATGGAGCACCAGTGTGACATAGGTTGCATCACCACACCCACTTGAGTGTGTGTGGTCATGTGGATCATTGTGGTTTGGAAAAGAACACATGAAATGACACTCCATGTGTCAAATCATCGTCAGAAAGACTAGAAACATGTTGGAATGCAACATTGGAATGCAATGGACTACCAGTGTGATAGAGGTTGGATCAACACACCCACTTAACTGTGTGTAGTCATGTGGATCATTGTGGTTGAGTTGGAATAGAACATAATGACACTCCATGTGTCAAACCATGGCCAGAAAGCCCAACAAACATGTTGGAATGCAACTGCCACATGCAATGGAGCACTAGTGTGACAGACGTTGCATCACCACACCCACTTGAGTGCGTGTGGTCATGTGGATCATTGTGGTTTGGAAAAGATGAAATGAAATGGCACTCCATGGTTCGAACCATGGTCAGAAAACACTAGAACATGTGGGAATGCAACTATCACATTCAATGGAGCACCAGTGTAACAGAGGTCGCATCACCACAGCCACTTGAGTGTGTGTGGTCATGCCGATCATTGTCGTTTGGAAAAGAAGACATGCAATTACACTCCATGTGTCAAACCATGGTTATAAATCACCAGAACATGTTGGAATGCAACATTGGATGCAATGGTTCACCAGTGTGATAGAGGTTGCATCACCACACCCACTTGAGGGTGTGTGGTCATGTGCATGATTGAGGTTTGGAAATCAGCACATGCAATGCCAGTCCATGTGTCAAACCATGGTTAAAAACCCAAGAAACATTTTGGAATGTAACATTCGAATGCAATGGAGCACTAGTGTCATAGAGGTTGCATCACCACACCCACTTGAGTGTCTGTGGTCATGTGGATCATTGTGGTTTGGAAAAGAACACATGCAATGACACTCCATGTGTAAAACCATGGTCTGAAAGCCCAGGAACATGTTGGAATGCAACTGCCGCATGCAATGGAGGACCAGTGTGACAAAGGTTACATCACCATGCCCACTTGAGTTACTGTGGTCATGTGGATCATTGTGGTTTGGAAAAGAACACATGAAATTACACTCCATGTGTTAAACCATCATCAAAAAGCCCTAGAACATGTTGGAATGCAACATTGGAATGTAATGGCGAAAACGTGTTACAGAGGTAGCATCGCCACACCCACATGAGTGTGTGTGGTCATGTGGATAATCGGTTTGGAAAAGAACATATGAAATGAAAGTCCATGTGTCAAACCATGATTAAACATCCCTAGAACATTTTGGAACGCAACATTGGATGCAATGGATCACCAGTGTGACAGAGGTTGCATGACCAGACCCACTTGAGTGTGTGTGGTCATCTGGATCATTGCGGTTTGTAAAATACTACATGCAATGACACTACATGTGTCAAACCATGGTTAGAAATCCCTAGAACATGTTGGAATGCAATATTGGAATGCAATTGAGCACTAGTGTGACAGAGGTTGCATCACCACACCCACTTGAGTTTGTGTGGTCATGTGGATCATTGTGGTTTGGAAAAGATTACATACGATGACACTCCATGTGTCAAACCATGGTTAGAAATCACTAGAACATGTTTTAATGCAACATTCGAATGCAATGGAGCACTAGTGTGACAGAGGTTGCATCACCACACCCACTTGAGTGTATGTGGTCAAATGGATCAATGTGGTTTGCAAAAGAACACATGCAATAACACTCGATGTGTCAAACTATGGCCAGAAAGACCTAGAACATGTTGGAATGCAACATTTGAATGCAATGGAGCACCAGTGTGATTGAGGTTGCATCACCACACCCACTTGAGTGTGTGTGGTCATGTGGATCATTGTGGTTTGGAAAAGAACACATACAATGACACTTCTCTTGTCAAACCATGGTTAGAAATCCCTAGAACATGTTGGAATGGAACATTGGAATGCAATGGAGCACCAATGTGACAGAGGTTCCATCACCACACCCACTTGAGAGTGTGTGTTCATGTGGATCATTGTGGTTTGTAAAATACCACATGCAATGAAACTACATGTGTCAAACCATGGTGAGAAATCCCTAGAACATGTTGGAATGGAACATTGGAATGCAATTGAGCCCCAGTGTGACAGAGGTTGCATCACCAAACCCACTTGAGAGTGTGTGGTCATGTGGATCACTGTGGTTTGGAAAATAACACATGCGATGACACTCCATGTGTCAAACCATGTTCATAAATCCCTAGAACATGTTAGAATGCAACATTGGAATGAAATGGAGCACTAGTGTGACAGAGGTTGCATCACCACCCCCACTTGAGTGTGTGTGGTCATTTGGATCATTGTGGTTTGGAAAAAATACATGTGATGACAAACCATGTGTCAAACCATGGTTAGAAAGCTCTAGAACATGTTGGAATGCAACATTCGAATGCAATGGAGCACTAGTGTGGCATAGGTTGCATCACCACACCCACTTGAATGTATGTGGTCATGTGGATCATTGTGGTTTGGAAAAGAACACATCCAAAGACACTCCATGTGTCAAACCATGGTTAGAAAGCCCTAGAACATGTTGGAACACAATGGAGCACCAGTGTGATAGAGGTTGCATCACCTTACCCACTTGAGTGTGTGTGGTCATGTGGATCATTGTAGTTTGGAAAACAACACATGCAATGACACTTCGCATGTCAAACCATGGTCATAAATTCCTAGAACATGTTGGAATACAACATTGGAATGCGATGGAGCACAGGTGTGACAACAGTTACATAACCACACCCACTTGAGTGTGTGTGGTCATGTGGATAATTGTGGTTTGTAAAATACCACATGCAATGAAACTACATGTGTCAAACCATAGTCAGAAATCCCTATAACATGTTGGAATACAACATTGGAATGCAATTGAGCACCAGTGTGTCAGAGGTTGCATCACCACACCCACTTGAGTGTGTGTGGTCATGTCGATCATTGTGGTTTGGAAAAGAACACATGCAATGAAACTTGGCTTGTTAAACCATGGTCATAAATCCCTAGAACATGTGGGAATGCAACATTGAATGCAATGGAGCACCAATGTGACAGAGGTTACATCACCACAACCACTTGAGTGTGTGTGGTAATGTGGATCATTGTTGTTTGGAAAAGAACACATGCGATGACACTCCATATGTCAAACCATGGTTATAAAGCTCTACAACATGTTGGAATGCAATATTAGAATGCAATGGAGCACCAGTGTGATATAGGTTGCATCACCACACCCAATTGAGTGTATGTGGTCACGTGGATCAATGTGGTTTGGAAAAGAACACATGCAATGACACTCCATGTGTCAAACCATGGTTAGAAATCCCTAGAACATGTTGGAAGGCAACATTTGAATGCAATGGAGCACCGGTGTGATAGAGGTTGCATCACCACACCCACTTGAGTGTGTGTGGTCATGTGGATGATTGTGGTTTGGAAAAGAACAGATGCAATGACACTTCGCATGTCAAACCATGGTCATAAATCCCTAGAACATGTTGGAATGCCACATTGGAATGCAATGGAGCACAAGTGTGACAATGGTTAAATAACCACACCCACTTGAGTGTGTGTGGTCATGTCGATCATTATGGTTTGTAAAATACCACATGCAATGACACTACATTCCGCAAACCATGGTTAGAAATCCCTAGAACATGAATGCAACATTGGAATGCAATTTACCACCAGTGTGAAAGAGGTTGCATCACCACACCCACTTGAGTGTGTGTGGTCATGTGGATCATTGTGGTTTGGAAAAGAACACATGCGATGACACTCCATGTGTCAAACCATGGTTAGACATGCCTATAACATGTTGGAATGCAACATTCGAATGCAATGGAGCACCAGTGTGATAGAGGTTGCATCACCACTCCCACTTGATTGCATGTGGTCATGTGGATCAATGTGGTTTGGAAAAGAACACATGCAATGACACTCCATGTGTCAAACCATATTCAGAAAGCCCTAGAACATGTTGGAATGCAACATTTGCATGCAATGGAGCACCAGTGTGATAGAGGTTGCATCACCACACCCACTTGAGTGTGTGTGGTTGTGTGGATGATTGTGGTTTGGAAAAGAACACATGAAATGACAGTTCGCTTGTCAAACCATGGGCAAAAATCCCTAGAACATGTTGGAATGCAACATTAGAATGCAATGGAGCACCAGTGTGACAGAGGTTACATCACCACACCCACTTGAGAGTGTGTGTTCATGTGGATCATTGTGGTTTGTAAAATACCACATGCAATGAAACTACATGTGTCAAACCATGGTGAGAAATCGCTAGAACATGTTGGAATGGAACATTGGAATGCAATTGAGCACCAGTGTGACAAAGGTTGCATCACCAAACCCACTTGAGAGTGTGTGGTCATGTGGATCACTGTGGTTTGGAAAATAACACATGCGATGACACTCCATGTGTCAAACCATGTTCATAAATCCCTAGAACATGTTAGAATGCAACATTGGAATGAAATGGAGCACTAGTGTGACAGAGGTTGCATCACCACCCCCACTTGAGTGTGTGTGGTCATTTGGATCATTGTGGTTTGGAAAAAATACATGTGATGACAGTCCATGTGTCAAACCATGGTTAGAAAGCTCTAGAACATGTTGGAATGCAACATTCGAATGCAATGGAGTACTAGTGTGGCATAGGTTGCATCACCACACCCACTTGAATGTATGTGGTCATGTGGATCATTGTGGTTTGGAAAAGAACACATCCAATGACACTCCATGTGTCAAACCATGGTTAGAAAGCCCTAAAACATGTTGGAACGCAATGGAGCACCAGTGTGATAGAGGTTGCATCACCTCACCCACTTGAGTGTGTGTGGTCATCTGGATCATTGTAGTTTGGAAAACCACACATGCAATGACACTTCGCATGTCAAACCATGGTCATAAATTCCTAGAACATGTTGGAATGCAACATTGGAATGCAATGGAGCACAAGTGTGACAACAGTTACATAACCACACCCACTTGAGTGTGTGTGGTCATGTGGATAATTGTGGTTTGTAAAATACCACATGCAATGAAACTACATGTGTCAAACCATGGTCAGAAACCCCTATAACCTGTTGGAATACAACATTGGAATGCAATTGAGCACCAGTGTGTCAGAGGTTGCATCACCACACCCACTTGAGTGTGTGTGGTCATGTGGATCATTCTGGTTTGGAAAAGAACACATGCGATGACACTCCATGTGTCAAACCATGGTTAGACATGCCTATAACATGTTGGAATGCAACATTCGAATGCAATGGAGCACCAGTGTGATAGAGGTTGCATCACCACTCCCACTTGATTGCATGTGGTCATGTGGATCAATGTGGTTTGGAAAAGAACACATCCAATGACACTCCATGTGTCAAACCATATTCAGAAAGCCCTAGAACATGTTGGAATGCAACATTTGCATGCAATGGAGCACCAGTGTGATAGAGGTTGCATCACCACACCCACTTGAGTGTGTGTGGTTGTGTGGATCATTGTGGTTTGGAAAAGAACACATGAAATGACACTTCGCTTGTCAAACCATGGGCAAAAATCCCTAGAACATGTTGGAATGCAACATTAGAATGCAATGGAGCACCAGTGTGACAGAGGTTACATCACCACACCCACTTGAGAGTGTGTGTTCATGTGGATCATTGTGGTTTGTAAAATACCACATGCAATGAAACTACATGTGTAAAACCATGGTGAGAAATCCCTAGAACATGTTGGAATGGAACATTGGAATGCAATTGAGCACCAGTGTGACAGAGGTTGCATCACCACACCCACTTGAGTGTGTGTGGTCATGTCGATCATTGTGGTTTGGAAAATAACACATGCGATGACACTCCATGTGTCAAACCATGGTCCGAAATCCCTAGAACATGTTGGAATGCAACATCGGAATGCAATGGAGCACAAGGATGACAGCGGTTACATCACCCCACCCACCTAAGTGTGTGTGGTCATGTGGATCATTGTGGTTTGTAAAATACCACATGCAATGACAGTACATGTGTCAAACCATGGTAAGAAATCCCTAGAACATGTTGCAATGCAGCATTGGAATGCAATGGAGCACCATTGTGACAGAGGTCGCATCACGACACCCACTTGAGTGTGTGTGGTCATGTAGATCATTGTGGTTTGGAAAAGAACACATGTGATGACACTCCATATGTCAAACCATGGTTATAAAGCTCTAGAACATGTTGGACTGCAATATTAGAAGGCAATGGAGCACCAGTGTGATATAGGTTGCATCACCACACCCACTTGAGTGTATGTGGTCACGTGGATCAATGTGGTTTGGAAAAGAACACATGCAATGACACTCCATGTGTCAAACCGTGGTTAGAAAGCCCTAGTAAATGTTGGAATGCAACATTGGAATGCAATGGAGCACCAGTGTGATAGAGGTTGCATCACCACACCCACTTGAGTGTGTGTGGTCATGTAGATCATTGTGGTTTGGAAAAGAACACATGCAATGACACTTCGCATGTCAAACCATGGTAAGAAATCCCTAGAACATGTTGGAATGCAGCATTGGAATGCAATGGAGCACCATTGTGACAGAGGTCGCATCACCACACCCACTTGAGTGTGTGTGGTCATGTAGATCATTGTGGTTTGGAAAAGAACACATGCAATGACACTCCATGTGTCAACCATGGTCAGAAAGCCCTTAAAATGTTGGAATGGAGCACCAGTGTGACCGAGGTTGCATCATCACACCCACTTGAGTGTGTGTGGACATGTTGATCATTGTAGTTGGAAAAGAAAACATGCAATGACACTCCATATGTCAAACCATGGTCAGAAAGCTCTAGAAGTTGCATCACAAGATCTACTTGAGTGTGTGTGGTGATGTGGATCATTGTGGTTTCGTAAAGATCACATGCAATGACACTCCATGTGTAAAACCATGTTCAGAAAGCCCTAGAACATGTGAGAATGCAACTATCAGATGCAATGGAGCACCAGTGTGACATAGGTTGCATCACCACACCCACTTGAGTGTGTGTGGTCATGTGGATCATTGTGGTTTGGAAAAGAACACATGAAATGACACTCCATGTGTCAAATCATCGTCAGAAAGACTAGAAACATGTTGGAATGCAACATTGGAATGCAATGGACTACCAGTGTGATAGAGGTTGGATCAACACACCCACTTAACTGTGTGTAGTCATGTGGATCATTGTGGTTGAGTTGGAATAGAACATAATGACACTCCATGTGTCAAACCATGGCCAGAAAGCCCAACAAACATGTTGGAATGCAACTGCCACATGCAATGGAGCACTAGTGTGACAGACGTTGCATCACCACACCCACTTGAGTGCGTGTGGTCATGTGGATCATTGTGGTTTGGAAAAGATGAAATGAAATGGCACTCCATGGTTCGAACCATGGTCAGAAAACACTAGAACATGTGGGAATGCAACTATCACATTCAATGGAGCACCAGTGTAACAGAGGTCGCATCACCACAGCCACTTGAGTGTGTGTGGTCATGCCGATCATTGTCGTTTGGAAAAGAAGACATGCAATTACACTCCATGTGTCAAACCATGGTTATAAATCACCAGAACATGTTGGAATGCAACATTGGATGCAATGGTTCACCAGTGTGATAGAGGTTGCATCACCACACCCACTTGAGGGTGTGTGGTCATGTGCATGATTGAGGTTTGGAAATCAGCACATGCAATGCCAGTCCATGTGTCAAACCATGGTTAAAAACCCAAGAAACATTTTGGAATGTAACATTCGAATGCAATGGAGCACTAGTGTCATAGAGGTTGCATCACCACACCCACTTGAGTGTCTGTGGTCATGTGGATCATTGTGGTTTGGAAAAGAACACATGCAATGACACTCCATGTGTAAAACCATGGTCTGAAAGCCCAGGAACATGTTGGAATGCAACTGCCGCATGCAATGGAGGACCAGTGTGACAAAGGTTACATCACCATGCCCACTTGAGTTACTGTGGTCATGTGGATCATTGTGGTTTGGAAAAGAACACATGAAATTACACTCCATGTGTTAAACCATCATCAAAAAGCCCTAGAACATGTTGGAATGCAACATTGGAATGTAATGGCGAAAACGTGTTACAGAGGTAGCATCGCCACACCCACATGAGTGTGTGTGGTCATGTGGATAATCGGTTTGGAAAAGAACATATGAAATGAAAGTCCATGTGTCAAACCATGATTAAACATCCCTAGAACATTTTGGAACGCAACATTGGATGCAATGGATCACCAGTGTGACAGAGGTTGCATGACCAGACCCACTTGAGTGTGTGTGGTCATCTGGATCATTGCGGTTTGTAAAATACTACATGCAATGACACTACATGTGTCAAACCATGGTTAGAAATCCCTAGAACATGTTGGAATGCAATATTGGAATGCAATTGAGCACTAGTGTGACAGAGGTTGCATCACCACACCCACTTGAGTTTGTGTGGTCATGTGGATCATTGTGGTTTGGAAAAGATTACATACGATGACACTCCATGTGTCAAACCATGGTTAGAAATCACTAGAACATGTTTTAATGCAACATTCGAATGCAATGGAGCACTAGTGTGACAGAGGTTGCATCACCACACCCACTTGAGTGTATGTGGTCAAATGGATCAATGTGGTTTGCAAAAGAACACATGCAATAACCCTCGATGTGTCAAACCATGGCCAGAAAGACCTAGAACATGTTGGAATGCAACATTTGAATGCAATGGAGCACCAGTGTGATTGAGGTTGCATCACCACACCCACTTGAGTGTGTGTGGTCATGTGGATCATTGTGGTTTGGAAAAGAACACATACAATGACACTTCTCTTGTCAAACCATGGTTAGAAATCCCTAGAACATGTTGGAATGGAACATTGGAATGCAATGGAGCACCAATGTGACAGAGGTTCCATCACCACACCCACTTGAGAGTGTGTGTTCATGTGGATCATTGTGGTTTGTAAAATACCACATGCAATGAAACTACATGTGTCAAACCATGGTGAGAAATCCCTAGAACATGTTGGAATGGAACATTGGAATGCAATTGAGCCCCAGTGTGACAGAGGTTGCATCACCAAACCCACTTGAGAGTGTGTGGTCATGTGGATCACTGTGGTTTGGAAAATAACACATGCGATGACACTCCATGTGTCAAACCATGTTCATAAATCCCTAGAACATGTTAGAATGCAACATTGGAATGAAATGGAGCACTAGTGTGACAGAGGTTGCATCACCACCCCCACTTGAGTGTGTGTGGTCATTTGGATCATTGTGGTTTGGAAAAAATACATGTGATGACAAACCATGTGTCAAACCATGGTTAGAAAGCTCTAGAACATGTTGGAATGCAACATTCGAATGCAATGGAGCACTAGTGTGGCATAGGTTGCATCACCACACCCACTTGAATGTATGTGGTCATGTGGATCATTGTGGTTTGGAAAAGAACACATCCAATGACACTCCATGTGTCAAACCATGGTTAGAAAGCCCTAGAACATGTTGGAACACAATGGAGCACCAGTGTGATAGAGGTTGCATCACCTTACCCACTTGAGTGTGTGTGGTCATGTGGATCATTGTAGTTTGGAAAACAACACATGCAATGACACTTCGCATGTCAAACCATGGTCATAAATTCCTAGAACATGTTGGAATACAACATTGGAATGCGATGGAGCACAAGTGTGACAACAGTTACATAACCACACCCACTTGAGTGTGTGTGGTCATGTGGATAATTGTGGTTTGTAAAATACCACATGCAATGAAACTACATGTGTCAAACCATAGTCAGAAATCCCTATAACATGTTGGAATACAACATTGGAATGCAATTGAGCACCAGTGTGTCAGAGGTTGCATCACCACACCCACTTGAGTGTGTGTGGTCATGTGGATAATTGTGGTTTGGAAAAGAACACATGCAATGAAACTTGGCTTGTTAAACCATGGTCATAAATCCCTAGAACATGTGGGAATGCAACATTGAATGCAATGGAGCACCAATGTGACAGAGGTTACATCACCACAACCACTTGAGTGTGTGTGGTAATGTGGATCATTGTTGTTTGGAAAAGAACACATGCGATGACACTCCATATGTCAAACCATGGTTATAAAGCTCTACAACATGTTGGAATGCAATATTAGAATGCAATGGAGCACCAGTGTGATATAGGTTGCATCACCACACCCAATTGAGTGTATGTGGTCACGTGGATCAATGTGGTTTGGAAAAGAACACATGCAATGACACTCCATGTGTCAAACCATGGTTAGAAATCCCTAGAACATGTTGGAAGGCAACATTTGAATGCAATGGAGCACCGGTGTGATAGAGGTTGCATCACCACACCCACTTGAGTGTGTGTGGTCATGTGGATGATTGTGGTTTGGAAAAGAACAGATGCAATGACACTTCGCATGTCAAACCATGGTCATAAATCCCTAGAACATGTTGGAATGCCACATTGGAATGCAATGGAGCACAAGTGTGACAATGGTTAAATAACCACACCCACTTGAGTGTGTGTGGTCATGTCGATCATTATGGTTTGTAAAATACCACATGCAATGACACTACATTCCGCAAACCATGGTTAGAAATCCCTAGAACATGAATGCAACATTGGAATGCAATTTACCACCAGTGTGAAAGAGGTTGCATCACCACACCCACTTGAGTGTGTGTGGTCATGTGGATCATTGTGGTTTGGAAAAGAACACATGCGATGACACTCCATGTGTCAAACCATGGTTAGACATGCCTATAACATGTTGGAATGCAACATTCGAATGCAATGGAGCACCAGTGTGATAGAGGTTGCATCACCACTCCCACTTGATTGCATGTGGTCATGTGGATCAATGTGGTTTGGAAAAGAACACATGCAATGACACTCCATGTGTCAAACCATATTCAGAAAGCCCTAGAACATGTTGGAATGCAACATTTGCATGCAATGGAGCACCAGTGTGATAGAGGTTGCATCACCACACCCACTTGAGTGTGTGTGGTTGTGTGGATGATTGTGGTTTGGAAAAGAACACATGAAATGACAGTTCGCTTGTCAAACCATGGGCAAAAATCCCTAGAACATGTTGGAATGCAACATTAGAATGCAATGGAGCACCAGTGTGACAGAGGTTACATCACCACACCCACTTGAGAGTGTGTGTTCATGTGGATCACTGTGGTTTGTAAAATACCACATGCAATGAAACTACATGTGTCAAACCATGGTGAGAAATCGCTAGAACATGTTGGAATGGAACATTGGAATGCAATTGAGCACCAGTGTGACAAAGGTTGCATCACCAAACCCACTTGAGAGTGTGTGGTCATGTGGATCACTGTGGTTTGGAAAATAACACATGCGATGACACTCCATGTGTCAAACCATGTTCATAAATCCCTAGAACATGTTAGAATGCAACATTGGAATGAAATGGAGCACTAGTGTGACAGAGGTTGCATCACCACCCCCACTTGAGTGTGTGTGGTCATTTGGATCATTGTGGTTTGGAAAAAATACATGTGATGACAGTCCATGTGTCAAACCATGGTTAGAAAGCTCTAGAACATGTTGGAATGCAACATTCGAATGCAATGGAGTACTAGTGTGGCATAGGTTGCATCACCACACCCACTTGAATGTATGTGGTCATGTGGATCATTGTGGTTTGGAAAAGAACACATCCAATGACACTCCATGTGTCAAACCATGGTTAGAAAGCCCTAGAACATGTTGGAACGCAATGGAGCACCAGTGTGATAGAGGTTGCATCACCTCACCCACTTGAGTGTGTGTGGTCATCTGGATCATTGTAGTTTGGAAAACCACACATGCAATGACACTTCGCATGTCAAACCATGGTCATAAATTCCTAGAACATGTTGGAATGCAACATTGGAATGCAATGGAGCACAAGTGTGACAACAGTTACATAACCACACCCACTTGAGTGTGTGTGGTCATGTGGATAATTGTGGTTTGTAAAATACCACATGCAATGAAACTACATGTGTCAAACCATGGTCAGAAACCCCTATAACCTGTTGGAATACAACATTGGAATGCAATTGAGCACCAGTGTGTCAGAGGTTGCATCACCACACCCACTTGAGTGTGTGTGGTCATGTGGATCATTCTGGTTTGGAAAAGAACACATGCGATGACACTCCATGTGTCAAACCATGGTTAGACATGCCTATAACATGTTGGAATGCAACATTCGAATGCAATGGAGCACCAGTGTGATAGAGGTTGCATCACCACTCCCACTTGATTGCATGTGGTCATGTGGATCAATGTGGTTTGGAAAAGAACACATCCAATGACACTCCATGTGTCAAACCATATTCAGAAAGCCCTAGAACATGTTGGAATGCAACATTTGCATGCAATGGAGCACCAGTGTGATAGAGGTTGCATCACCACACCCACTTGAGTGTGTGTGGTTGTGTGGATCATTGTGGTTTGGAAAAGAACACATGAAATGACACTTCGCTTGTCAAACCATGGGAAAAAATCCCTAGAACATGTTGGAATGCAACATTAGAATGCAATGGAGCACCAGTGTGACAGAGGTTACATCACCACACCCACTTGAGAGTGTGTGTTCATGTGGATCATTGTGGTTTGTAAAATACCACATGCAATGAAACTACATGTGTAAAACCATGGTGAGAAATCCCTAGAACATGTTGGAATGGAACATTGGAATGCAATTGAGCACCAGTGTGACAGAGGTTGCATCACCACACCCACTTGAGTGTGTGTGGTCATGTCGATCATTGTGGTTTGGAAAATAACACATGCGATGACACTCCATGTGTCAAACCATGGTCCGAAATCCCTAGAACATGTTGGAATGCAACATCGGAATGCAATGGAGCACAAGGATGACAGCGGTTACATCACCCCACCCACCTAAGTGTGTGTGGTCATGTGGATCATTGTGGTTTGTAAAATACCACATGCAATGACAGTACATGTGTCAAACCATGGTAAGAAATCCCTAGAACATGTTGGAATGCAGCATTGGAATGCAATGGAGCACCATTGTGACAGAGGTCGCATCACCACACCCACTTGAGTGTGTGTGGTCATGTAGATCATTGTGGTTTGGAAAAGAACACATGTGATGACACTCCATATGTCAAACCATGGTTATAAAGCTCTAGAACATGTTGGACTGCAATATTAGAAGGCAATGGAGCACCAGTGTGATATAGGTTGCATCACCACACCCACTTGAGTGTATGTGGTCACGTGGATCAATGTGGTTTGGAAAAGAACACATGCAATGACACTCCATGTGTCAAACCGTGGTTAGAAAGCCCTAGAACATGTTGGAATGCAACATTTGAATGCAATGGAGCACCAGTGTGATAGAGGTTGCATCACCACACCCACTTGAGTGTGTGTGGTCATGTAGATCATTGTGGTTTGGAAAAGAACACATGCAATGACACTTCGCATGTCAAACCATGGTCAAAAATCCCTAGAACATGTTGGAATGCAACATTGGAATGCAATGGAGCACCAGTGTGACATCAGTTACATCACCTCACCCACTTGAGTGTGTGTGGTAATGTGGATCATTGTGGTTTGTAAAATACCACATGCAATGACACTACATCTGTCAAACCATGGTGATAAATCCCTAGAACATGTTGGAATGCAACATTGGAATGCAATTGAGCCCAGTGTGACAGAGGTTGCATCACCACACCCACTTGAGTGTGTGTGGTCATGTGGATCATTGTGGTTTGGAAAAGAACACATGCAATGACACTCCATGTGTCAAACCATGGTTAGAAAGCCCTAGAGCATGTTAGAATGCCACATTCGAATGCAATGGAGCACTAGTGTGACAGAGGATGCATCGCCACACCCACTTGAGTGTATGTGGTCATGCTGATCAATGTGGTTTGGAAAAGAACACATGCAATGAAAATCCATGTGTCAAACCATGGCCAGAAAGACCTAGAACATGTTGGAATGCAACATTTGAATGCAATGGTGCACCATTGTGATAGAGGTTGCATCGCCACACCCACTTAAGTATGTGTGGTTATGTGGATCATTGTGGTTTGGAAAACAACACATGCAATGGCACTTCGCATGTCAAACCATGGTCATAAATCCCTAGAACATGTTGGAATGCCACATTGGAATGCAATGGAGCACAAGTGTGACAATGGTTACATAACCACACCCACTTGAGTGTGTGTGGTCATGTCGACCATTATGGTTTGTAAAATACCACATGCAATGACACTACATTCCGCAAACCATGGTTAGAAATCCCTAGAACATGAATGCAACATTGGAATGCAATTTACCACCAGTGTGATAGAGGTTGCATCACCACACCCAGTTGAGTGCATGTGGTCATGTGGATCAATGTGGTTTGGAAAAGAACACATGCAATGACACTCCATGTGCCAAACCATATTCGGAAAGCCCTAGAACATGTTGGAATGCAACATTTGCATGCAATAGAGCACCAGTGTGATAGAGGTTGCATCACCACACCCACTTGAGTGTGTGTGGTCATGTTGATCATTGTGGTTTGGAAAAGAACACATGCAATGACACTTCACTTGTCAAACCATGGGCAAAAATCCCTAGAACATGTTGGAATGCAACATTGGAATGCAATGGAGCACCAGTGTGATAGAGGTTATATCACCACACCCACTTGAGAGTGTGTGTTCATGTGGATCATTGTGGTTTGTAAAATACCACATGCAATGAAACTACATGTGTCAAACCATGGTGAGAAATCCCTAGAACATGTTGGAATGGAACATTGGAATGCAATTGAGCACCAGTGTGACAGAGGTTGCATCACCACACCCACTTGAGTGTGTGTGGTCATGTGGATCATTGTTGTTTGGAAAATAGCACATGCGATGACACTCCATGTGTCAAACCATGGTCCGAAATCCCTAGAACATGTTGGAATACAACATTGGAAGGCAATGGAGCACAAGTATGACAGCGGATACATCACCCCACCCACTTGAGTGTGTGTGGTCATGTGGATCATTGTGGTTTGTAAAATACCACATGCAATGACAGTACATGTGTCAAACCATGGTAAGAAATCCCTAGAACATGTTGTAATGCAACATTGGAATGCAATGGAGCACCAATGTGACAGAGGTCGCATCACCACACCCACTTGAGTGTGTGTGGTCATGTAGATCATTGTGGTTTGGAAAAGAAGACATGCAATGACACTTCGCATGTCAAACCATGGTCAAAAATCTCTAGAACATGTTGGAATGCAATGGAGCACCAGTGTGACAACGGTTACATCACCAAACCCACTTGAGTGTGTGTGGTCATGTGGATCATTATGGTTTTTAAAATACCACATGCAATGACACTACATGTGTCAAACCATGGTTAGAAATCCCTAGAACATGTTGGAATGCAACATTGGACTGCAATTTAGCAGAAATGTGAAAGTGGTTGCATCACCACACCCACTTGAGTGTGTGTGGTCATGTGGATTATTGCGGTTTGGAAAAGAACACACGCGATGACACTCCATGTGTCAAACCATGGCCAGAAATCCCTATAACATGTTGGAATGCAACATTTGAATGCAATGGAGTACTAGTGTGACAGAGGTTGCATCACCACATCCACTTGAGTGTATGTGGTCATGTGGATCAATATGGTTTGGAAAATAACACATGCAATGACACTCCAGGTGTCAAACCATGGTCACAAAGCCCTAGAACATGTTGGACTGCAACATTTGCATGCAATGGAGCACCAGAATGATAGAGGTTGCATCACCACACCCACTTGAGTGATAGTGATCATGTGGATCATTGTGGTTTGGAAAAGAACACATGCAATGACACTTCGTTTGTCTAACCATGGGCAAAAATCCCTAGAACATGTTGGAATGCAACATTGGAATGTAATGGAGCACCAGTGTGAGAGGTTACATCACCAAACCCACTTGAGAGTGTGTGTTCATGTGGATCATTGTGGTTTGTAAAATAACACATGCAATGACACTACATGTGTCAAACCATGGTCAAAAATCCCTAGAACATGTTGGAATGCATTATTGGAATGCAATTGAGCACCAGTTTGACAGAGGTTGCATGACCACACCTACTTCAGTGTGTGTAGTCATGTGGATCATTGTGGTTTGGAAAATAACACATGCGATGACACTCCATGTGTCAAACCATGGTCCAAAATCCCTAAAACATGTTGGAATGCAACATTGGAATGCAGTGGAGCACAAGTGTGACAGTGGTTACATCACCCCACCCACTTGAGTGTGTGTGGTCATGTGGGTCATTGTGGTTTGTAAAATACCACATGCAATGACAATACATGTGTCAAACCATGGTAAGAAATCCCTAGAACATGTTGGAATGCAACATCGGAATGCAATGGATCACCAGTCTGACAGAGGTCGCATCACCACACCCACTTGAGTGTGTGTGGTCATGTAGAATATTGTGGTTTGGAAAAGAAGACATGCAATGACACTTCACATGTCAAACCATGGTCAGAAATCCCTAGAACATGTTGGAATGCAACATTGGAATGCAATGGAGAGAAAGTGTGACAACGATTATATCACCACACCCACTTGAGTGTGTGTGGTCATGTGGATCATTGTGGTTTGTAAAGAAGCACATGCAATGACACTACATGTGTCAAACCATGGCCAGAAATCCCTAGAACATGTTGGAATGAAACATTGGAATGCAATTGAGCACCAGTGTGACAGAGGTTGCATCACCACACCCACTTGAGTGTGTGTGGTCAAGTGGATCATTGTGGTTTGGAAAAGAATATATGCGATGAAACTCCATGTGTCAAACCATGGTTAGAAAGCCCTAGAACATGTTGGAATGGAACATTCGAATGCAATGGAGCACTAGTATGACACATGTTGCATCAACACACCCACTTGAGTGTAGGTGGTTACGTGGATCAATGTGGTTTGGAAAAGAACACATGCAATGACACTCCATGTGTCAAACCATGGTCAGAAAGCCCTAGAACATGTTGGAATCAAAATTTGCATGCAATGGAGAACCAGTGTGATAGACGTTGCATCACCACACCCACTTGAGTGTTTGTAGTCATGTAGATCATTGTGGTTTGGAAAAGGACACATGCAATGACACTTAGCTTGTCAAACCATGGTCAGAAATCCCTAGAACATGTTGGAAAGCAACATTGGAATGCAATGGAGCACCATTGTGACAGAGGTTGCATCACCACACCCACTTGAGAGTGTGTGGTCATCTGGATCATTCTGGTTTGTAAAATAACACATACAATGACACTACATGTGTCAAACCATGGTCTGAAATCCCTAGAACCTGTTGGAATACAACATTGGAATGCAATGGAGCACCAGTGTGACAGAGGTCGCATCCCCACACCCACTTGAGTGTGTGTGGGCATGTGGATCATTGTGGGTTGGAAAAGAACACATGCGATGACACTCCATATGTCAAACCATGGTTAGAAAGTTGGAATGAAACATTCGAATGCAATGGAGCACCAATGTGACATAGGTTGCATCACCACACCCACTTGAGTGTATGTGGTCATGTGGATCAATGTGGTTTGGAAAACAACACATGCAATGACACTCCATGTGCCAAACCAAGGTTAGAAATCCCTAGAACATGTTGGAATGCAACATTTGAATGCAATGGAGCACTAGTGTGATAATGGTTGCATCACCAGACCCACTTGAGTGTGTGTGGTCATGTTGATCATAGTGGCTTGGAAAAGAACACATGAAATGACACTTCACATGTCAAACCATGGTCCGAAATCCCTAGAACATGTTGGAATGCAACATTGGAATGCAATGGAGCACAAGTGTGACAGCGGTTATATCACCAGACCCACTTGAGTGTGTGTGGTCATGTGGATCATTGTGGTTTGTAAAATACCACATGCAATGACAGTACATGTGTGAAACCATGGTAAGAAATCCCTAGAACATGTTGGAATGCAACATTGGAATGCAATGGAGCACCAATGTGACAGAGGTCGCATCGCCACACCCACTTGAGTGTGTGTGTGGTCATGTAGATCATTGTGGTTTGGAAAAGAAGACATGCAATGACACTTCTCATGTCAAACCATGGTCAAAAATCTCTAGAACATGTTGGAATGCAACATCGGAATGCAATGGAGCACAAGGATGACAGCGGTTACATCACCACACCCACTTGAGTGTGTGTGGTCATGTGGATCATTATGGTTTGTAAAATACCACATGCAATGACACTACATGTGTGAAACCATGCTTAGAAATCCCTAGAACATGTTGGAACGCAACATTGGACTGCAATTTAGCACCAATGTGAAAGTGGTTGCATCACCACACCCACTTGAGTGTGTGTGGTCATGTGGATTATTGCGGTTTGGAAAAGAACACATGCGATGACACTCCATGTGTCAAACCATGGCCAGAAATCCCTATAACATGTTGGAATGCAACATTTGAATGCAATGGAGTACTAGTGTGACAGAGGTTGCATCACCACACCCACTTGAGTGTATGTGGTCATGTGGATCAATATGGTTTGGAAAATAACACATGCAATGAAACTCTATGTGTCAAACCATGATCACAAAGCCCTAGAACATGTCGGACTGCAACATTTGCATGCAATGGAGCACCAGAATGATAGAGGTTGCATCACCACACCCACTTGAGTGTGTGTGATCATGTGGATCATTGTGGTTTGGAAAAGAACACATGCAATGACACTTCGTTTGTCAAACCATGGGCAAAAATCCCTAGAACATGTTGGAATGCAACATTGGAATGTAATGGAGCACCAGTGTGACAGAGGTTACATCACCACGCCCACTTGAGAGTGTGTGTTCATGTGGATCATTGTGGTTTGTAAAATACCACATGCAATGACAGTACATGTGTCAGACCATGGTCAGAAATCCCTAGAACATGTTGGAATGCAACATTGGAATGCAATGGAGCAGCAGTGTGACAGAGGTTCACACCCACTTGAGAGTGTGTGGTCATCTGGATCATTCTGGTTTGTAAAATAACACATACAATGACACTACATGTGTCAAACCATGGTCTGAAATCCCTAGAACCTGTTGGAATGCAACATTGGAATGCAATGGAGCACAAGTGTGACAGAGGTCGCATCCCCACACCCACTTGAGTGTGTGTGGGCATGTGGATCATTGTGGGTTGGAAAAGAACACATGCCATGACACTCCATATGTCAAACCATGGTTAGAAAGCTCTAGAACATGTTGGAATAAAACATTCGAATGCAATGGAGACCCAATGTGACATAGGTTGCATCACCACACTCACTTGAGTGTATGTGGTCATGTGGATCAATGTGGTTTGGAAAACAACACATGCAATGACACTCCATGTGCCAAACCAAGGTTAGAAATCCCTAGAACATGTTGGAATGCAACATTTGAATGCAATGGAGCACTAGTGTGATAGTGGTTGCATCACCACACCCACTTGAGTGTGTGTGGTCATGTTGATCGTAGTGGCTTGGAAAAGAACACATGCAACGACACTTCGCATGTCAAACCATGGTCCGAAATCCCTAGAACATGTTGGAATGCAACATTGGAATGCAATGGAGCACAAGTGTGACAGCGGTTATATCACCACACCCAATTGAGTGTGTGTGGTCATGTGGATCATTGTGGTTTGTAAAATACCACATGCAATGACAGTACATGTGTCAAACCATGGTAAGAAATCCCTAGAACATGTTGGAATGCAACACTGGAATGCAATGGAGCACCAATGTGACAAAGGTCGCATCACCACACCCACTTGAGTGTGGGTGGTCATGTAGATCATTGTGGTTTGGAAAAGAAGACATGCAATGACACTTCTCATGTCAAACCATGGTCAAAAATCTCTAGAACATGTTGGAATGCAACATTGGAATGCAATGGAGCACCAGTGTGACAATGGCTACATCACGACACCCACTTGAGTGTGTGTGGTCATGTGGATCATTATGGTTTGTAAAATACCACATGCAATGACACTACATGTGTCAAACCATGGTTAGAAATCACTAGAACATGTTGGAATGCAATTTAGCACCAATGTGAAAGTGGTTGCATCACCACACCCACTTGAGTGTGTGTGGTCATGTGGATTATTGCGGTTTGGAAAAGAACACATGCGATGACACTCCATGTGTCAAACCATGGCCAAAAATCCCTATAACATGTTGGAATGCAACATTTGAATGCAATGGAGTACTAGTGTTACAGAGGTTGCATCACCACACCCACTTGAGTGTATGTGGTCATGTGGATCAAATATGGTTTGGAAAATAACACATGCAATGACACTCTATGTGTCAAACCATGGTCACAAATCCCTAGAACATGTTGGACTGCAACATTTGCATGCAATGGAGCACCAGAATGATAGAGGTTGCATCACCACACCCACTTGAGTGTGTGTGATAATGTGGATCATTGTGGTTTGGAAAAGAACACATGCAATGACACTTCGTTTGTGAAACCATGGGCAAAAATACCTAGAACATGTTGGAATGCAACATTGGAATGTAATGGAGCACTAGTGTGACAGAGGTTACATCACCACACCCACTTGAGAGTGTGTGTTCATGTGGATCATTGTGGTTTGTAAAATACCACATGCAATGACAGTACATGTGTCAAACCATGGTCGGAAATCCCTAGAACATGTTGGAATGCAACATTGGAATGCAATTGAGCACCAGTGTGACATAGGTTGCTTGACCACACCCACTTCCGTGTTTGTGGTCATGTGGATCATTATGGTTTGTAAAATACCACATGCAATGACACTACATGTGTCAAACCATGGTAAGAAATCCCTAGAACATATTGGAATGCAACATTGGAATGCAATGGATCACCAGTGTGACAGAGGTCGCATCACCACACCCACTTGAGTGTGTGTGGTCATGTAGAATATTGTGGTTTGGAAAATAAGACATGCAATGACACTTCGCATGTCAAACCATGGTCAGAAATCCCTAGAACATGTTGGAATCCAACATTGGAATGCAATGGAGAGCAAGTGTGACAACGATTATATCACCACACCCACTTGAGTGTGTGTGGTCATGTGGATCATTGTGGTTTGTAAAATAGCACATGCAATGACACTACATGTGTCAGACCATGGTCAGAAATCCCTAGAACATGTTGGAATGAAATATTGGAATGCAATTGAGCACCAGTGTGACAGAGGTTGCATCACCACACCCACTGGAGTGTGTGTGGTCAAGAGGATCATTGTGGTTTGGAAAAGAATATATGCGATGACACTCCATGTGTCAAACCATGGTTATAAAGCCCTAGAACATGTTGGAATGGAACATTCGAATGCAATGGAGCACTAGTATGACACAGGTTGCATCAACACACCCACTTGAGTGTAGATAGTTACGTGGATCAATGTGGTTTGGGAAAGAACACATGCAATAACACTCCATGTGTCAAACCATGGTCAGAAAGCCCTAGAACATGTTGGAATGAAAAGTTTGAATGCAATGGAGAACTAGTGTGATAGAGGTTGCATCACCACACCCACTTGAGTGTGTGTGGTCATGTGGATCATTGTGGTTTGGAAAAGGACACATGCAATGACACTTAGCTTGTCAAACCATGGTAAGAAATCCCTAGAACATGTTGGAAAGCAAAATTGGAATGCAATGTTGCACCAGTGTGACAGAGGTTGGATCACCACACCCACTTGAGAGTGTGTGGTCGTCTGGATCATTCTGGTTTGTAAAATAACACATACAATGACACTACATGTGTCAAACCATGGTCTGAAATCCCTAGAACCTGTTGGAATGCAACATTGGAATGCAATAGAGCACCAGTGTGGCAGAGGTCGCATCCCCACACCCACTTGAGTGTGTGTGGTCATGTGGATCATTGTGGGTTGGAAAAGAACACATGCGATGACACTCCATATGTCAAACCATGGTTAGAAAGCTCTAGAACATGTGGAATGAAACATTCGAATGCAATGGAGCACCAATGTGACATACGTTGCATCACCACACCCACTTGAGTGTATGTGGTCATGTGGATCAATGTGGTTTGGAAAAGAAAACATGCAATGACACTCCATGTGCCAAACCAAGGTTAGAAATCCCTAGAACATGTTAGAATGGAACATTTGAATGCAATGGAGCACCAGTGTGATAATGGATGCATCACCACAACCACTTGAGTGTGTGTGGTCATGTTGATCATAGTGGCTTGGAAAAGAACACATGCAATGACACTTCGCATGTCAAACCATGGTCCGAAATCCCTAGAACATGTTGGAATGCAACATTGGAATGCAATGGAGCACAAGTGTGACAGCGGTTATATCACCACACCCACTTGAGTGTGTGTGGTCATGTGGATCATTGTGGTTTGTAAAATACCACATGCAATGACACTACATGTGTCAAACCATGGTTAGAAATCCCTAAAACATGTTGGAATAGCACATTGGAATGCAATTGAGCACCTGGATCAATGTCGTTTGAAAATAACACATGCAATGACACTCCATCTGTCAAACCATGGTCAGAAATCCCTAGAACATGCTGGAATGCAATGGAGCACTAGTGTGACAAAGGTTACATCACCACACCCACTTTACATTGTGTGGTCATGTGGATCATTGTTGTTTGTAAAATAACACATGGAATGACACTACATGTGTCAAACCATGGTCAGAAATCCCTAGAACATGTTGGAATCCAACATTCGAATGCAATGGAGCACCAGTGTGACATAGGTTGCATCACCACACCCACTTGAGTGTATGTGGTTATGCGGATCAATGTGGTTTGGAAAAGAACACATGCAATGACACTCCATGTGCCAAACCATGGTTAGAAAGCCCTAGAACATGTTGGAATGCAACATTTGAATGCAATGGAGCACCAAGGTGATAGAGGTTGCATCACCACACCCACTTGAGTGTGTGTGGTCATGTGGATGATTGTGGTTTGGAAAAGAACACGTGCAATGACAATTCGTATGTCAAACCATGGTAAGAAATCCCTAGAACATGTTGGAATGGAATATTGGAATGCAATGGACCACAAGTGTGACATCGGTTACATCACCACACCCACTTGAGTGTGTGTGGTCATGTGGATCATTATGGTTTGCAAAATAACACATGCATTGACAGTACATGTGTCAAACCATTGTCAGAAATCCTTAGAACATGTTGGAATGCAACATTGGAATGCAATTGAGCACCAGTATGAGAGAGGTTGCATCACCACACCCACTTGAGTGTGTGTGGTCACGTGGATCATTGTGGTTTGGAAAAGAACACATGCGCTGAAACTCCATGTGCCAAACCATGGTTAGAAAGCCCTAGAACATGTTGGAATGCAACATTCGAATGCAACAGAGCACCAGTATGACACATGTTGCATCACCACACCCACTTGAGTGTATGTGGTCATGTGGATTAATGTTGTTTGGAAAAGAACACGTGCAATGACACCCCGTTTGTCAAACCATGGCAAGAAAGCCCTAGAATATGTTGGAATGCAAAATTTGAATGCAATGGAGCAGCTATGTGATAGAGATTGCATCACCACATCCACTTGAGTGTGTGTGGTTATGTGGATTATTGAGGTTTGGAAAAGAACACATGCAATGACACTTCGCTTGTCAAACCATGGTCAAAAATCCCTAGAACATGTTGGAATGCAACATTGGAATGGAATGGAGCACCAGTGTGACAGAGGTTACATCACCACACCCACTTGAGAGTGTGTGGTCATGTGGATCATTGTGGTTTTGTAAAATAACACATGCAATGACACTACATGCGTCAAACCATGGTCAGAAATGCCTAGAACATGTTGGAATGCAACATTGGAATCCAATGGAGCACCAGTGTGACAGAGGTCGAATCACCACACCCACTTGAGTGTGTGTGTGTGGTCGTGAGGATCATTTTGGTTTGGAAAATAACACATGCACTCACAATTCGCATGTCAAACCATGGTCATAAACCCTAGGACATGTTGGAATGCAACATTGGAATGCAATGGAGCATAAGTCTGAAAAAGCTAACATCACCACACCCACTTGAGTGTGTGTGGTCATGTGGATCATTGTGGTTTGGAAAATAACACATGCAATGACACTTCACATGTCAAACCATGGTCAGAAATCCCTAGAACATGTTGGAATGCAACATTGGAATGCAATTGAGCACAAGTGTGAGGGAGGTTGCATTAGCACACCCACTTGAGTGTGTGTGGTCATGTGGATCATTGTGGTTTGGAAAAGAACACATGCGATGACACTCCATGTGCCAAACCATGGTTAGAAAGCCCTAGAACATGTTGGTTTCAACATTCGAATGCAACGGAGCACCAGTATGACACAGGTTGCATCACCACACCCACTTGAGTGTATATGGTCATGTGGATCAATGTGGTTTGGAAAAGAACACATGCAATGACACTCCATGTGTCAAACCATTGTCAGAAATCCCTAGAACATGTTGGAATGCAAAATTTGAATGCAATGGAGCACCTGTGTGAGAGAGGTTGCATCACCACATCCACTTGAGTGTGTGTGTGGTCATGTGGATATTGTGGTTCGGAAAAGAACACAAGCAATGACACTTCACTTGTCAAACGATGGTCAAAAATCCCTAGAACATGTTGGAATGCAACATTGGAATCCAATGGAGCAGAAGTGTGACCGAGGTTACATCACCACACCCACTTGAGAGTGTGTGGTCATGTGGATCATTGTGGTTTGTAAAATAACACTTGCAATCACACTCCATGTGTCAAACCATGGTCAGAAAGCCCTAGAACATGTTGGAATGCAAAATTTGAATGCAATGCAGCACCTATGTGATAGAGGTTGCATCAGCACAACCACTTGAGTGTGTGTGGTCATGTGGTTTATTGTGGTTTGGAAAAGAACACATGCAATGACACTTCGCTTGTCAAACCATGGTCAAAAATCCCTAGAACATGTTGGAATGCAACATTGGAATGCAATGGAGCACCAGTGTGACAGAGGTTACATCACCACACCCACTTGAGAGTGTGTGGTCATCTGGATCATTGTGGTTTGTAAAATAACACATGCAATGACACTACATGTGTCAAACCATGGTCAGAAATGACTAGAACATATTGGAATGCAACATTGGAATGCAATGGAGCACCAGTGTGATAGAGGTCGCATCACCACACCCACTTGAGTGTGTGTGTGGTCGTGTGGATCATTGTGGTTTGGCAAAGAACACATGCAATGACACTTCGCATGTCAAACCATGGTCATAAATCCCTAGAACATGTTGGAATGCAACATTTGAATGCAATGGAGCACAAGTGTGACATCGGTTACATCACCACACCCACTTGAGTGTGTGTGGTCATGTGGATCATTGTAGTTTCGAAAAAAGAACAGATGCAATGACACTTGGCATGTCAAACCATGGTCAGAAATTGCTAGAACATGTTGGAATGCAACATTGGAATGCAATTGAGCACCAGTATGACAGAGGTCGCGTCACCACACCCACTTGAGTGTGTGTGGTCATGTGGATCATTGTGGCTTGGAAAAGAACACATGCAATGACACTCTATGTGTCAAACCATGGTCACAAAGCCCTAGAACATGTTGGACTGCAACATTTGCATGCAATGGAGCACCAGAATGATAGAGGTTGCATCACCACACCCACTTGAGTGTGTGTGATAATGTGGATCATTGTGGTTTTGAAAAGAACACATGCAATGACAATTCGTTTGTGAAACCATGGGCAAAAATACCTAGAACATGTTGGAATGCAACATTGGAATGTAATGGAGCACCAGTGTGACAGAGGTTACATCACCACACCCACTTGAGAGTGTGTGTTCATGTGGATCATTGTGGTTTGTAAAATACCACATGCAATGACAGTACATGTGTCAAACCATGGTCGGAAATCCCTAGAACATGTTGGAATGCAACATTGGAATGCAATTGAGCACCAGTGTGACATAGGTTGCATGACCACACCCACTTCAGTGTGTGTGGTCATGTGGATCATTATGGTTTGGAAAATAACACATGCGATGACACTCCATGTGTCAAACCATGGTCCGAAATCCCTAGAACATGTTGGAATGCAACATTGGAATGCAATGGAGCACAAGTGTGACAATGGTTACATCACCCCACCCACTTGAGTGTGTGTGGTCATGTGGATCATTGTGGTTTGTAAAATACCACATGCAATGACACTACATGTGTCAAACCATGGTAAGAAATCCCTAGAACATATTGGAATGCAACATTGGAATGCAATGGATCACCAGTGTGACAGAGGTCGCATCACCACACCCACTTGAGTGTGTGTGGTCATGTAGAATATTGTGGTTTGGAAAATAAGACATGCAATGACACTTCGACTGTCAAACCATGGTCAGAAATCCCTAGAACATGTTGGAATCCAACATTGGAATGCAATGGAGAGCAAGTGTGACAACGATTATATCACCACACCCACTTGAGTGTGTGTGGTCATGTGGATCATTGTGGTTTGTAAAATAGCACATGCAATGACACTACATCTGTCAGACCATGGTCAGAAATCCCTAGAACATGTTGGAATGAAATATTGGAATGCAATTGAGCACCAGTGTGACAGAGGTTGCATCACCACACCCACTGGAGTGTGTGTGGTCAAGAGGATCATTGTGGTTTGGAAAAGAATATATGCGATGACACTCCATGTGTCAAACCATGGTTATAAAGCCCTAGAACATGTTGGAATGGAACATTCGAATGCAATGGAGCACTAGTATGACACAGGTTGCATCAACACACCCACTTGAGTGTAGGTAGTTACGTGGATCAATGTGGTTTGGGAAAGAACACATGCAATAACACTCCATGTGTCAAACCATGGTCAGAAAGCCCTAGAACATGTTGGAATGAAAAGTTTGAATGCAATGGAGAACCAGTGTGATAGAGGTTGCATCACCACACCCACTTGAGTGTGTGTGGTCATGTGGATCATTGTGGTTTGGAAAAGGACACATGCAATGACACTTAGCTTGTCAAACCATGGTAAGAAATCCCTAGAACATGTTGGAAAGCAAAATTGGAATGCAATGTTGCACCAGTGTGACAGAGGTTGGATCACCACACCCACTTGAGAGTGTGTGGTCGTCTGGATCATTCTGGTTTGTAAAATAACACATACAATGACACTACATGTGTCAAACCATGGTCTGAAATCCCTAGAACCTGTTGGAATGCAACATTGGAATGCAATAGAGCACCAGTGTGCCAGAGGTCGCATCCCCACACCCACTTGAGTGTGTGTGGTCATGTGGATCATTGTGGGTTGGAAAAGAACACATGCGATGACACTCCATATGTCAAACCATGGTTAGAAAGCTCTAGAACATGTTGGAATGAAACATTCGAATACAATGGAGCACCAATGTGACATACGTTGCATCACCACACCCACTTGAGTGTATGTGGTCATGTGGATCAATGTGGTTTGGAAAAGAACACATGCAATGACACTCCATGTGCCAAACCAAGGTTAGAAATCCCTAGAACATGTTGGAATGGAACATTTGAATGCAATGGAGCACCAGTGTGATAATGGATGCATCACCACAACCACTTGAGTGTGTGTGGTCATGTTGATCATAGTGGCTTGGAAAAGAACACATGCAATGACACTTCGCATGTCAAACCATGGTCCAAAATCCCTAGAACATGTTGGAATGCAACATTGGAATGCAATGGAGCACAAGTGTGACAGCGGTTATATCACCACACCCACTTGAGTGTGTGTGGTCATGTGGATCATTGTGGTTTGTAAAATACCACATGCAATGACACTACATGTGTCAAACCATGGTTAGAAATCCCTAAAACATGTTGGAATGCAACATTGGAATGCAATTGAGCACCTGGATCAATGTTGTTTGAAAATAACACATGCAATGACACTCCATCTGTCAAACCATGGTCAGAAATCCCTAGAACATGCTGGAATGCAATGGAGCACTAGTGTGACAAAGGTTACATCACCACACCCACTTTACATTGTGTGGTCTTGTGGATCATTGTTGTTTGTAAAATAACACATGGAATGACACTACATGTGTCAAACCATGGTCAGAAATCCCTAGAACATGTTGGAATCCAACATTCGAATGCAATGGAGCACCAGTGTGACATAGGTTGCATCACCACACCCACTTGAGTGTATGTGGTTATGCGGATCAATGTGGTTTGGAAAAGAACACATGCAATGACACTCCATGTGCCAAACCATGGTTAGAAAGCCCTAGAACATGTTGGAATGCAACATTTGAATGCAATGGAGCACCAAGGTGATAGAGGTTGCATCACCACACCCACTTGAGTGTGTGTGGTCATGTGGATGATTGTGGTTTGGAAAAGAACACGTGCAATGACACTTCGTATGTCAAACCATGGTAAGAAATCCCTAGAACATGTTGGAATGGAACATTGGAATGCAATGGACCACAAGTGTGACATCGGTTACATCACCACACCCACTTGAGTGTGTGTGGTCATGTGGATCATTATGGTTTGCAAAATAACACATGCATTGACAGTACATGTGTCAAACCATTGTCAGAAATCCTTAGAACATGTTGGAATGCAACATTGGAATGCAATTGAGCACCAGTATGAGAGAGGTTGCATCACCACACCCACTTGAGTGTGTGTGGTCACGTGGATCATTGTGGTTTGGAAAAGAACACATGCGCTGAAACTCCATGTGCCAAACCATGGTTAGAAAGCCCTAGAACATGTTGGAATGCAACATTCGAATGCAACAGAGCACCAGTATGACACATGTTGCATCACCACACCCACTTGAGTGTATGTGGTCATGTGGATTAATGTTGTTTGGAAAAGAACACGTGCAATGACACCCCGTTTGTCAAACCATGGCAAGAAAGCCCTAGAATATGTTGGAATGCAAAATTTGAATGCAATGGAGCAGCTATGTGATAGAGATTGCATCACCACATCCACTTGAGTGTGTGTGGTTATGTGGATTATTGTGGTTTGGAAAAGAACACATGCAATGACACTTCGCTTGTCAAACCATGGTCAAAAATCCCTAGAACATGTTGGAATGCAACATTGGAATGGAATGGAGCACCAGTGTGACAGAGGTTACATCACCACACCCACTTGAGAGTGTGTGGTCATGTGGATCATTGTGGTTTTGTAAAATAACACATGCAATGACACTACATGCGTCAAACCATGGTCAGAAATGCCTAGAACATGTTGGAATGCAACATTGGAATCCAATGGAGCACCAGTGTGACAGAGGTCGAATCACCACACCCACTTGAGTGTGTGTGTGTGGTCGTGAGGATCATTTTGGTTTGGAAAATAACACATGCACTCACAATTCGCATGTCAAACCATGGTCATAAACCCTAGGACATGTTGGAATGCAACATTGGAATGCAATGGAGCATAAGTCTGACAACGGTAACATCACCACACCCACTTGAGTGTGTGTGGTCATGTGGATCATTGTGGTTTGGAAAATAACACATGCAATGACACTTCACATGTCAAACCATGGTCAGAAATCCCTAGAACATGTTGGAATGCAACATTGGAATGCAATTGAGCACAAGTGTGAGGGAGGTTGCATTAGCACACCCACTTGAGTGTGTGTGGTCATGTGGATCATTGTGGTTTGGAAAAGAACACATGCGATGACACTCCATGTGCCAAACCATGGTTAGAAAGCCCTAGAACATGTTGGTTTCAACATTCGAATGCAACGGAGCACCAGTATGACACAGGTTGCATCACCACACCCACTTGAGTGTATATGGTCATGTGGATCAATGTGGTTTGGAAAAGAACACATGCAATGACACTCCATGTGTCAAACCATTGTCAGAAATCCCTAGAACATGTTGGAATGCAAAATTTGAATGCAATGGAGCACCTGTGCGAGAGAGGTTGCATCACCACATCCACTTGAGTGTGTGTGTGGTCATGTGGATATTGTGGTTCGGAAAAGAACACAAGCAATGACACTTCACTTGTCAAACGATGGTCAAAAATCCCTAGAACATGTTGGAATGCAACATTGGAATGCAATGGAGCAGAAGTGTGACCGAGGTTACATCACCACACCCACTTGAGAGTGTGTGGTCATGTGGATCATTGTGGTTTGTAAAATAACACTTGCAATCACACTCCATGTTCAAACCATGGTCAGAAAGCCCTAGAACATGTTGGAATGCAAAATTTGAATGCAATGCAGCACCTATGTGATAGAGGTTGCATCAGCACAACCACTTGAGTGTGTGTGGTCATGTGGTTTATTGTGGTTTGGAAAAGAACACATGCAATGACACTTCGCTTGTCAAACCATGGTCAAAAATCCCTAGAACATGTTGGAATGCAACATTGGAATGCAATGGAGCACCAGTGTGACAGAGGTTACATCACCACACCCACTTGAGAGTGTGTGGTCATCTGGATCATTGTGGTTTGTAAAATAACACATGCAATGACACTACATGTGTCAAACCATGGTCAGAAATGACTAGAACATATTGGAATGCAACATTGGAATGCAATGGAGCACCAGTGTGATAGAGGTCGCATCACCACACCCACTTGAGTGTGTGTGTGGTCGTGTGGATCATTGTGGTTTGGAAAAGAACACATGCAATGACACTTCGCATATCAAACCATGGTCATAAATCCCTAGAACATGTTGGAATGCAACATTTGAATGCAATGGAGCACAAGTGTGACATCGGTTACATCACCACACCCACTTGAGTGTGTGTGGTCATGTGGATCATTGTAGTTTCGAAAAAAGAACAGATGCAATGACACTTGGCATGTCAAACCATGGTCAGAAATTGCTAGAACATGTTGGAATGCAACATTGGAATGCAATTGAGCACCAGTATGACAGAGGTCGCGTCACCACACCCACTTGAGTGTGTGTGGTCATGTGGATCATTCTGGCTTGTAAAAGAACACATTGAATGACACTCCATGTGTGAAACCATGGTTAGAAAGCCCTAGAACATGTTGGAATGCAACATTCGAATGCAATGGAGCACCAGTTTGACACAGGTTGCATCACCACACCCACTTGAGTGTGTGTGGTCATGTGGATCATTGTGGTTTGGAAAAGAACACATGCAATGACACTTCGCTTGTCAAACCATGGTCAGAAATCCCTAGAGCATGTTGGAATGCAACATTGGAATGCAATGGAGCACTAGTGTGACAGAGGTTACATCACCACACCCACTTAAGAGTACGTGGTCATCTGGATCATTGTGGTTTGTAAAACAACACATGCAATGACACTACATGTGTCAAACCATGGTCACAAAGCCCTAGAACATGTTGGACTGCAACATTTGCATGCAATGGAGCACCAGAATGATAGAGGTTGCATCACCGCACCGACTTGAGTGATTGTGATCATGTGGGTCATTGTGGTTTGGAAAAGAACACATGCAATGACACTTCGCTTATCAAACCATGGTCAAAAATCCCTACAACATGTTGGAATGCAACATTGGAATGCAATGGAGCACTAGTGTGACAGAGGTTACATCACCACACCCACTTGAGAGTGTGTGGTCATCTGGATCATTGTGGTTTGTAAAATAACACATGCAATGACACTACATGTGTCAACCATGGTCAGAAATGACTAGAACATATTGGAATGCAACATTGGAATGCAATGGAGCACCAGTGTGACAGAGGTCACATCACCACACCCACTTGAGTGTGTGTGTGGTCGTGTGGATCATTGTGGTTTGGAAAAGAACACATGCAATGACACTTCGCATGTCAAACCATGGTCAGAAATCGCTAGAACATGTTGGAATGCAACATTGGAATGCAATTGAGCACCAGTATGACAGAGGTCGCGTCACCACACCCACTTGAGTGTTTGTAGTCATGTGGATCATTGTGGCTTGTAAAATAACACATTGAATGACACTCCATGTGTGAAACCATGGTTAGAAAGCCCTAGAACATGTTGGAATGCAACATTCGAATGCAATGGAGCACCAGTTTGACACAGGTTGCATCACCACACCCACTTGAGTGTGTGTGGTCATGTGGATCATTGTGGTTTGGAAAAAAACACATGCAATGACACTTCGTTTGTCAAACCATGGTCAGAAATCCCTAGAGCATGTTGGAATGCAACATTGGAATGCAATGGAGCACTAGTGTGACAGAGGTTACATCACCACACCCACTTAAGAGTATGTGGTCATCTGGATCATTGTGGTTTGTAAAATAACACATGCAATGACACTACATGTGTCAAACCATGGTCAGAAATGCCTAGAACATGTTGGAATGCAACATTGGAATGCAATGGAGCACCTGTGTGACAGAGGTCGCATCACCACACCCACTTCAGTGTGTGTGTGGTCGTGTGGATCATTGTGGTTTGGAAAAGAACACATGCAATGACACTTCGCATGTCAAACCATGGTCATAAATCCCTAGAACATGTTGGAATGCAACATTTGAATGCAATGGAGCACAAGTGTGACATCGGTTACATCACCACACCCACTTGAGTGTGTGTGGTCATGTGGATCATTGTAGTTTCGAAAAGAACACATGCAATGACACTTCGCATGTCAAACCATGGTCAGAAATTGCTAGAACATGTTGGAATGCAACATTGGAATGCAATTGAGCACCAGTATGACAGAGGTCGCGTCACCACACCCACTTGAGTGTGTGTGGTCATGTGGATCATTGTGGCTTGTAAAAGAACACATTGAATGACACTCCATGTGTGAAACCATGGTTAGAAAGCCCTAGAACATGTTGGAATGCAACATTTGAATGCAATGGAGCACCAGTTTGACACAGGTTGCATCACCACACCCACTTGAGTGTGTGTGGTCATGTGGATCATTGTGGTTTGGAAAAGAACACATGCAATGACACTTCGCTTGTCAAACCATGGTCAGAAATCCCTAGAGCATGTTAGAATGCAACATTGGAATGCAATGGAGCACCAGTGTGACAGAGGTTACATCACCACACCCACTTGAGAGTGTGTGGTCATGTGGATCATTGTGGTTTGTAAAATACCACATGCAATGACACTTCGCTTGTGAAAGCAAGGTCAGAAGTCCCTAGAACATGTTAGAATGAAACATTGGAATGCAACTGAGCACCAGTGTGACAGAGGTTGCATCACCACACCCACTTGAGTGTGTTGTCATGTGGATCATTGTGGTTTGGAAAAGAATACATGCGATGGCACTCCATGTGTCAAACCATGGTTTGAAATCCCTAGAACATGTTGGCATGGAACATTCGAAAGCAATGGAGCACCAGTATGACACAGGTTGCATTACCACACCCACTTGAGTGTAGGTGGTCATGTGGATCAATGTGGTTTGGAAAATAACACATGCAATGACACTCCATGTGTCAAACCATAGTCAGAAAGCCCTAGAACATGTTGGAATGCAAAATTTTAATGTAATGGAGAACCAGTGTGATAGAGGTTGCATCACCACACGCACTTGAGTGTATGTGGTCATGTGGATCATTGTGGTTTGGAACAGAACACATGCAATGCCACTTCGCTTGTCAAACCATGGTTTGAAATCTCTAGAACATGTTGGAATGCAACATTTTAATGCAACAGAGCACTAGTGTGACAGAGGCTACATCACCACACCCACTTGAGAGTGTATGGTTATGTGGATCATTGTGGTTTGTAAAATAACACATACAATGAGACTACATGTGTCAAACCATGGTTCGAAATCCCTAGAACTTGTTGGAATGCAACATTGGAATGCAATGGGAACATGTTGGAATGCAACACTGGAATCCAACGGAGTTCCAGTGTGACAGAGGTTACATCACCCACCCTCTTGAGAGTGTATGGTTATGTGGATCATTGTGGGTTGTAAAATAAAACATACAATGACACTACATGTGTCAAACCATGGTCTGAAATCCCTAGAACATGTTGGAATGCAACATTGGAATGCAATGGGAACATGTTGGAATGCAACGGAGCACCAGTGTGACAGTGGCTACATCACCACAGCCACTTGAGAGTGTGTGGTTGTGTGGATCATTCCGGTTTGTAAAATAACACATAGAATGACACTACATGTGTCAAACCATGGTCTGAAATCCCTAGAACATGTTGGAATGAAACATTCAAATGCAATGGAGCACCAGTGTGACATAGGTTGCATCACCGCACCCACTTGAGTGTATGTGGTCATGTGGATCAACATGGTTTGGAAAAGAACACATGCAATGATACTCCATGTGCCAAACCAAGGTTATAAAGCCCTAGAACATGTTGGAATGCAACATTTGAATGCAATGGAGCACTAGTATGATAGGGGTTGCATCACCACACCCACTTCAGTGTGTGTGGTCATGTGGATCATAGTGGTTTGGAAAAGAACACACGCAATGACACTTCACATGTCAAACCATGGTCCAAAATCCCTACAACATGTTGGAATGCAACATTGGAATGCAATGGAGCACAAGTGTGATAGCGGTTACATCACCACACCCACTTGAGTGTGTGTGGTCATGTGGATCATTGTGGTTTGTAAAATACCATATGCAATGACACTACATGTGTCAAACCATGGTTAGAAATCCCTAGAACATGTTGGAATACAACATTGGAATGCAATTGAGCACCAGTGTGACAGAGGTCACATCACCACACCCACTTGAGTGTGTGTGGTCATGTGGATCATTGTGATTTGGAAAAGAACAGATGCGATGACACTCCATGTGTCAATACATGGTTAGAAAGCCCTAGAACTTGTTGGAATGCAACATTCAAATGCAATGGAACACCAGTGTGATAAAGGTTGCATCACCACACCCACTTGAGTGTATGTGGTCATGTGGATCAATGTAGTTTGGAAAGGAACACATGCAATGACACTCCATGTGTCAAACCATGATCAGAAATCCCTAGAACATGCTGGAATGCAACATTTGCGTGCAATGGAGCACTTGTGTGATAGAGGTTGCATCACCACACCCACTTGAGTGTGTGTGGTCATGTGGATAATTGTGGTTTGGAAAAGAACACATGAAATGACACTTCGCTTGTCAAACCTTGGTCAGAAATCCCTAGAACATGTTGGAATGAAATAGAGCACCAGTGTGACATAGGTTACATCACCACACCAAATTTAGAGTGTGTGGTCATGTGGATCCTTGTGGTTTGTAAAATAACACATGGAATGACAATAGATGTGTCAAACCATGGTCAGAAATCCCTAGAACATGTTGGAATGCAACATTCGAAGGCAATGGAGCACCAGTGTGACATAGGTTGCATCACCACACCCACTTGCGTGTATGTTGTCATGTCGATCAATGTGGTTTGAAAAAGAACACATGCAATGACACTACATGTGTTAAACCATGGTTAGAAAGCCCTAGAACATGTTGGAATGAAACATTTTAATGCAATGGAGCACCAGTGTGACAGAGGTTGTATCACCACACCCACTTGAGTGTGTGTGGTCATGTGGATGATTGTGGTTTGGAAAAGAACATGTGCAATGACATTTCACATGTCAAACCATGGTTAGAAATCCCTAGAACATGTTGGAATGCAACATTGGAATGCAATGGAGCACAACTGTGACAGCGGTTACATCACCACAGCCACTTTAGTGTGTGTATTCATGTGGATCATTATGGTTTGTAAAATACCACATGCGATGACACTACATGTGTCAAACCATGGTTAGAAATCCCTAGAACATGTTGGAATGCAACATTGGAATGCAATTGAGCACCAGTGTGACAGAGGTTGCATCACCACACCCACTTGAGTGTGTGTGGTCTTGTGGATCATTGTGGTTTGGAAAAGAACACATGCGATGACAATCCATGTGCCAAACCATGATTAGAAATCCCTAGAACATGTTGGAATGCAACCTTCGAATGCAATGGAGCACCAGTATGACACAGGTTGCATCACCACACCCACTTGAGTGTATGTGGTCATGTGGATTGTAACTACCTTGGTGAATTACGCTCTTAGTTAATGCCTGGATGAACGAAAGTGGTTAAAATAGTACGGTGGGGCCCAGGGCCACTCACGGTAGACCTTTCGGCCGTCCTAACCACTTTCAGACAACGGGACAAGAACGAGCGGCGTAATCAGCAGGCGAAGGGATCCACTACATACACAAATGAGTATGTATGCAAGCCACATACAACAGTCCTCAGAGCCATTCCATCTAAAAGAAATAGAAATATTGTAACGCCATACGGCAAGATCCAAATGTCCTAGATAGATATAATAATTTAGGATATCTCCTCATACATCACACATCAGAGTATCAGGCGGAAGCGGAAAACAAGATCCGAGTACGGATAAGAAGCAAATTGGCATAAGATGCCCCATAAATAAACACATCCCGCCCACAGATCACACGGATCCCCGTTCCCGGAATCTCTATACCGAATGATCGTTGCCAACATCATCTGTCTCTTCCACCCAGTATCCATCTTGCGGGTACACCTGTTCATCTGAATCAAACAATTTATCCTGTGAGACCCTAGGGGTACTCAGCAAGTCTTTATGCCGCTAAAGGGGACACAACCTGGGGTGACGCAATTGCAGCAAAAGATAATAACTAACAATTCTACAGATACTCGCTAACCTTCCGCCTAACCAATGATAGACAGAAGTCCGTGAATTAAGAGCGACAGTTATAACAGTATAATTAACAGATCCATCCTCCTCCTCGCTTACCAACGAGGAAGCGGACGAACAGCCCCCATCATCCGTTGGCAGTTTTATTAACCATTCCATGAGTATTACACTATTTACTAGTCAAGTACTTAGTCAACTTAAAAGTGGTCCTTTAGTTATACTTGTCTATGATCGAGAAACTGTGCTCCAAGTCATCCATAACCGTGGACACGGCTTTCAGAAAGATTTACCCTGCAGGGGTGCACGAATAGCAACACACACTCGATCAACCTCGGAAAAACCAAATCAAAACCCAACGAGGCATTCACGACAAAGCAATCACAGGATTCAGAAATATTTCAGGGGGCCACCCCATTAAGCTACCCGCAACGAAGTTGGCCGGCTCCGAGACGGACCCAAGGTTTGTGTCAATGGCTGTAAACGACTGGGAACCCGAAAATGTGACTGGGCTTGTCGATACCGCGAAAACATTCCACGATACAAAACAGTACAGGTGCTCCACGCACAATCTTAAATAAAGCAGTAACATGGCATAAGTACAGGATAGTAATAAAGCCCCAAACTAATTGTGGCCCCAAGAAATAAGAATGAATCAAGCTCTGGCTCGGGGGGGTCCATAAGGCCTCCCGGATGTGGATAGTGCGAATAGTCAAGGAACAGGAATCAAGTACTCGGGGTCCTACGGGACACAAGTGAGCATGAAAAACCAAATAGCAGATAGTGCTCACCGGTGCCTCTTTCATTAGTTATCCCATTACTACTCAGGTTATGTTGTTTAGGTACCTCGTTATTCAACAGACACTCACATACCATACACATGCTTTTCTACGACTCGCATGGCTCAAACAACTCCTGTTGTAATGGCTCATGGGATGGAGGAACAAGCTTCGGTGGGGTTTAAAAGTAAAGGCTATGTAGTACTTGGGATTCAATTTAATGCAATCGTGACTCAATCATGCAAGAATAAGATAGAGGCAATAGGTACTGTATGTATGCAAGCATGTGGTAGTGCTTGCCTGGCAGCTCAGTTGAAGCGAGAGATGGATCTGGGTAATACTCCTGGGATTCCTGGTAATTCTCCTGCTGGGCGTCTATTCGAAGAAGAACCAAACAAACAAGGGCCAACATAAATAAAGTGCACAAGCATATGAATTAAAATGCAACAAGCACACAAGCATGCCATGATGAATGATGCACAACTTACATGGCATTAAAGTAGCATGGCAAAGGTGAGGTGTGGATACAAGAAATAAAGCATTTTATTATCTATTTAACCAACTTTTATTGTCATAAACAGTTCAGATTTTTATTAACAACATGATGCATGCTTCAATTTAGAACAAGGACTGCATAATTGGAACGGGCTCGTCGCGCTGATCGATTTAGACATATTATTTGTTAAATATGGAGTTATAAAACAAAAGTTATTAATTTATTAAGAGAAAAGGGCATTTTATTGTAATTTTAATCATCTCGAAATTTAAAGTGTTCAAAACATATTTTGAAGGGCATATTTGAATTCCTCACATTTTTATGATTCCAAAACATATATTAATTGTATTATTTGGATTTGTATTTTAAAAATTATTTGAATCTAATTTGAATTTGAATTTAAATCAATTTGGAAAAGGTTTAAATTAAAACAGACAGCCGGAAAATACTTTTCTTACCGAGTCAGATCCAGCCACAGCCACTGACGGGTGGGCCTTGCGCTGACGGGGGCCACACACACGAAATCATTTTTCCACCGCGGGCTGGGCTAGCCACTGAGACTGCGGGGTGGGCCAACTGGCGCAGGCCCGCGTGTCAGCGGTGAGGAAGGCAGGGGCTGACAGGTGGGGCTAGGGCTGGAGCGTGGGTTACGCCGGAAAAAGCAGAGAGGCTTTCCTGCAAAAGTGCTAGCGCGGCTGACTGGTGGGGTCGCTAGGAGCGCGGGTTGCAGGAATCAAAAAGGTGGGGGGTTATGTGCAAAGTTCCAACGCGTGCACTGTTTCTCTTCCTCTCTCTGATGAAACTGACGGCGGCAACGCGCGCGCGGGGCGTGGACTCGATCCCGGGTCGCGGGCGTGCGCGCGGAGGGGGGCTAACCGATGCGGCTGGCTCGGGTAGTTGTCAGGAGGGTGGCGGGGGCCTAGTTAGGGTTTCTGCGCGGCGCGGGGAGGCTGCAGACACCGGCGAGCGGCGCGCACTGAGAGCGCTCGGCAAAAGTAACGGCGGGGCTAGGGCGGTATGGCGAGGCGGAGCATGTCAGAGGGGAAGAGATGCTCACCACGGGCTCGCCTGCGGGCTCGGATCGGAGCGAGGAGCGGCGGAGCGTCGAGATCGCTGGCGCCCCGGATCTAGGGTTTGCTGCAGTGCGGCGAGGTACTGGCGGTGCTGGGGAGCTCCTCGTCCAAGTCAGCGTGTACGGGGTGATGCAGAGGGGCGTCCACGATCTTCCAGGCCTCTTCCACGACGAGCACGGCGGCTGGAACGAAGAGGAGCAGAGGGTGCTGGCGGCGACCGGCGGCGGGAGCTGTTGTCGGGGAGGAAGAAGGAGAAGAGGAGGGGCAGCTCGGGGCAGATCTAGGAGAGGTCAGAGAGGCGTGTGGGCGAGGGGAAACGAGAGGAAGAGAGGAGGAAGGAAGGCGGGGCACGGCAGAGATAAGGTGGACTCGGTGCCACCTTTTCCTCCTTCTTCTTTTCGAGCACATGGGCGAGCTGGCTTGTACTGGGGCTGGGCAGCGGCAGAGGGGCTGCAGGGTGGACCAGGACGGCGTGGTGGTGCAGGGTGGGGCTAGCATGGTGGTAGAAGAAGAGAGAGGGGAGAGGGTGGTTAGCTCGGGCTAGGTCTAGATGGGACTCAGGTTAGGGCTAGCTAGGGTTAGGGAGAGGGTTAGGGTTAGCTGAGGTGGGCCAGGGAGAGAGAGGGAGGTTAGGTGGTGCCCATGGTAGAGAGAGGGGGTGAGAGATATGGGAGAAGGTTAGGGTTTAGTAGAATTAGGGTTAGGAGAAATTAGAGAGAGAGAGAGAGAAAAATAGCTAGGTTAGGTGGTTTTAGGTATTTAGATTTTAATTTTGTTTAAGAGGCCATACCAAGAAGAACCATAGGGCTTGACCTTGCATGAGCTAATGTGGATGAGAAACAAGAAAGAAAGAGGAAGAAAAGAATTAGGTGGAAAAAGGCACATATGATCATGCTTGAAGAAAATAAATAAAAGAAAGAGATATGGTTGAGACTATGGAGAGGTGGAATGGTAGGAGATGGTTTTCCTAGATAGGATCCACCAAATCCAAAGAAAAACCAATAGAGAAAAAGGTGGTGGAGAAGCTTGCATGGCCCATGCAAAAATAATAATGCCATGATTTATTTTGTGACAACAATAATAATATTATGGCATTGTTCTCATGCATTTCCAAGAAGTGGAATAGAGCCAAGCAAAGGAAAATTAAGGACTAGATCCACCCTATTGCCCATGAGCTAGAGAAAACCAAAATAAAGACAAACAAGCTCATGGTCTAGTAGGATGGTGGAATTATAAAGTGGAGGAAGAGAAAGGTGGTGGAATTGAAATAAAAGATATGCCCCAACTCAACTTGGGCATTTAGACAATATATCAATAGCCAAATACAATATCAAGAGGCAAATACAATTACTAATGCATGTGAGAGAAGAACCAAAAGAAAACGAGTTTTATATGATGCTCAAATGCAAGGAGGCATGATGACATGAGCATGATATAATTATGATGCAACAATAATATATATGAAGTAGCCAATATCTTACTAGGACAAGTAGCATTGAAATTGTTAGACAATTGGGATGCTACATGGATGAATGTTGTTTGGAAAAGAACACATGCAATGACACTCACGGTGTCAAACCATGGTCAGAAAGCCCTAGAACATGTTGTTATGCAACATTTGAATCCAATGGAGCACCTATGTCATAGAGGTTGCATTACCACAACCACTTGAGTGTGTGTGGTCATGTGAATCGTTGTGGTTTGGAAAAGAACACCTGAAATGAAACTTTGCTTGTCAAACCATGGTCAGAAAGCCCTAGAACATGTTGGAATGCAATTGAGCACCAGTGTGACAGAGGTTGCATCACCACACCCACTTGAGTGTGTGGTCATGTGGATCGTTGTGGTTTGGAAAAGAACACATGCGATGACACTCCATGTGTCAAACCATGGTTAGAATGCCCTAGAATATGTTGGAATGCAACATTCGAATGCAATGGAGAACTAGTGTGATAGATGTTGCATCACCAAACCCACTTGAGTGTATGTGGTCATGTGGACCAATATGGTTTGGAAAAGAACACATGCAATGACACTGGTGAGAAACCATGGTCACAAAGCCCTAGAACATGTTGGAATGCATCATTTGAATGCAATGGAGCACTAGTGTGATAGCGGTTGCATCACCACACCCACTTGAGTGTGTGTGGTCATGTGGATCATGTGGTTTGGAAAAGAACACATGCAATGACACTTCTCTTGTCAAACCATGATCAGAAATCCCTAGAACATGTTTGAATGCAACATTGGAATACAATGGAGCACAAGTGTGACAGAGGTTACATCACCACACCCACTTGAGAGTGTGTGGTCATGTGGATCATTGTGGTTTCTCAAATAACACATGTAATGACACTACATATGTGTCAAACCATGGTTAGAAATCCCTAGAACATGTTGGAATGTAACATTGGAATGCAATGGAGCACCAATGTGACAGACGTTGCATCACCACACCCACTTGAGTGTGTGTGGTCATGTGGATCATTGTGGTTTTGAAAAGAACACATGCGATGACACTCCATGTGTCAAACCATGGTTAGAAAGCTCTAGAAAATGTTGGAATGCAACATTCGAATGCAATGGAGCACCAGTGTGACATAGGTTGCATCACCACACCCACTTGAGTGTGTGTGGTCATGTGGATCATGGTGGTTTGGAAAAGAACACATGCAAAGACAGTCCGCTTGTCGAACCATGGTCAGAAAGCCGTAGAACATGTTGGAATGCAACATTGGAATGGAATGGAGCACTAGTGTGACAGAGGTTGCATGACCACACTGACTTGAGTGCGTGTGGTCATTTGGATAATTGTGGTTTGGAAAAGAACACATGCAATGACCCTCCATGTGTGAAACCATGGCCATAAAGCCGTAGAACATGTTGGAATACAACATTGAATGCAATGGAGCCTCTGTATGAGAGAGGTTGCATCAGCACACCCACTTGAGTGTGTGGTGTGATGTGAATAATTGTGGTTTCGTAAAAAATACATGCAATGAAATTCGATGTGTCAAACCATGGCTAGAAAGCCCTAGAATATGTTGGAATGCAACTACCAAATGCAATGGAGCACGCGTGTGATAGAGGTGGCATCACCACCCCCACTTGAGTGTGTGTGGTCATGTGGACCATTGTTATCTGGAAAAGAACACATGCAATAACACTCCATGCGTCAAACCATGGTCAAAAAGCCTAGAAACATGTTGGAATGTAACATTCGAATGCAATGGAGCACTAGTGTCATAGAGGTTGCATCACCACACCCACTTGAGTGTTTGTGGTCATGTGGATCATTGTGGTTTGGAAAAGAACACATGCAATGACACTCCATGTGTAAAACCATGGTCAGAAAGCCTAGGAACATGTTGGAATGCAACTGCCACATGCAATGGAGGACCAGTGTGACAAAGGTTGCATTACCATGCCCACTTGAGTTACTGTGACATGAAATTACACTCCATGTGTCAAACCATGGTCAAAAAGCCCTAGCAAATGTTGGAATGCAACATTGGAATGTAATGTAGAAAAAGTGTGACAGAGGTAGCATGACCACACCCACATGAGTGTGTGTGGTCATGTGGATAATCGGTTTGGAAAAGAACACATGCAATGAAACTCCATGTGTCAAACCATGGTTATAAATCCCTAGAACATGTTGGAATGCAACATTGGAATGCATTGGAGCACGAGTGTGACAGAGGTTGCTTCACCACACCCACTTGAGTGTGTGTGGTCATGTGGATCATTATGGTTTGGAAAAGAACACATGCCATGACACTCCATGTGTCAAACCATGGTCAGAAATCCTTGAAACATGTTGGAATGCAACATTCGAATGCAATGGAGCACCAGCGTGACAGAGGGTGCATCACCACACCCACTTGAGTGTGTGTGGTCATGTGGATAATTGTTGTTAATTTGGAAATGAACACATGCAATGACACTCCATGTGTCAAACCATGGCCAGAAAGCCGAGGAACAAGTTGGAATGCAACTGCCACATGCAATGGAGCACTAGTGTGATAGAGGTTGCATCACCAGACCCACTTGAGTGTGTGTGGTCATGTGTATCATTGTGGTTTGGAAAAGAGCTGATGAAATGAAACTCCATGTGTCAAACCATGGTCAGAAAGCCCTAGAATATGTTGGAATGCAGCTGCCAAATGCAATGGAGCACCAGTGTGACAGAGGTCACATCACCACACCTGCTTGAGTGTGTGTGGTCATATGGATGATTGTGGTTTGGAAAACAATACATGCAATGACACTCCATGACATGGGTATACCCTACAGGTACTTGAGCTTAGTATGTACGACCTGAATACAACGGGAGCTCACGGTGTCGCCAGGGCCCAAACAAAGGACTCGGGTAATCTACGGACTCTCGATTGCTTGAAGGACAAGAAGAAGCTAAAGATAGAAAGTTCTAAGGGGAAAACCCTAATCTGTAACCGACTTGACCTGCTACCTGAGACCTGGCCTATCTATATAAAGGCTAGGAGGGGGCGGCGAGGAGGACACATGCAACCCTAGTTTCCACGACCTCGCTAGATTGCATCTGCACACCATTGTAATCCTCAATTCCTTCAATAATTCCACGGGCAGACAAGCAGGAGTAGGGACCTCTACGAGCCCTAAACCTAGGTAAATCTTCGAGTCCCCTGTGTGCTTGTTTTCTAGCCAATAGATGTCTCCAGCGCTCCCTCCTTCTCCAAAACCCAAGTCCATAACAATGGGCATTGATGAGTTAAACCCTTGCCAATTGGCACCGTCTGTGGGAAGTGGGAGTGCTGATGTTGCGGCTTCTTCGGCCCCATCAACTGCGATCTACAACTCCGCAACAGCGGAGATTCCAGCTCTTCGGTGCGTTTGACTTCACCGTCCACATGCCGGCCACTCGCCCGGTTTTTGAATCTGTGGGCGACGGAATCAGCCTGACGATCGGGAGCTTCCGCTTCCAAGTTGGTTAGACGGGCACGCTTCGCATGCCTAACCAACCGACAATACTGTCGGTTGCTCCAACATCGTGGTTCCCTCCGTCGATCGGCACCCTCAGCGAGCTCAACGCCTCGGTAATAGCTGGGAGTACGGATAGCGACAACAGTCGCGAATCTGATCTGGGCGATCTAGCAACTGAAGATGGAGCCTACGGCTCTGGATCTGAAAGTTGCGGGAGCAACAGCTTCCCCAATCACTTGATGTGCCACCGTCATCAACACGGACAATACCTCCGCCAATCGTGATAACACGGGCAACCGTGGCAATGGAACCGACCCGCCAAACGGTGGCATACCCAATGGCGACAACGGTGGCAACGGTGCCCCCGTTAACAATGGAGGAGCAATCGAACCACCAACCATGGTGAATGAAAACATGGGAGAGCGCGTAGTAATCAGGCTCAACGACAACGAGTGGGCCCACTGTCGAGAAGCCCTACGAGGCAACCCCTTGCCTCTCGACTCCCCGAAGAACATGCTGATGGGCTACCATTGGCTTTTGAAGGAGGAATACAGGCGCCAAGTGCATACACTCGCGCAACTCGAAGCGCGCAAATGAGCGACAGACGAGTCGAGTCTTCGACGCGCTGGACTCTCCTCCCACGGAGGATCCTCCTCAAAGGGCAACGAGCACATCGCAAACAAGAGGCGATCCTGGATGGCCCATCTCACCGAGCAAGAACGCATAGAAGCTGCAAAGGTCCTCGACTTCAGCTCTATGACAGTCGACACAAGGGGCAATGTGGTCCCAAAGACGCCGCAAGCTGCAGTGACGGCAGCCACCATGTACCTCCTCAACAACCAGCCGCCAGCTGGAGATCCCCGAGCCGCCATGCACTGATCTATGATCGCGGGCTTGGGACTAGTCGAGGCCGCCCTCGACAAGGAGCCAACATTGGAGCCTAAGAAAGGCAAGGCTCTAGCAAAACGCTATTCCTCGCCTTCCTCCAGCGATGATAGTCACGACCTATCTCAACGCTGCCGCTCACGGCGGCATGATCACGACTACGACGCGCGTGATGACATCACACAGCGCAAGATCGACAAGTCAAGGGCGCGACGTGCCCGATCGACTGACTCAGAAGACGAAGATGTGGAGCTCTGTGGCGCTAGATGCTTCAGCAGGGCCATCAGGCAAAAGCGAATGCCCAAGGGGTTTAAGCTCCCATTAGAGAACCCGAAGTTTGACGGTCTGCAGGACCCGAAAATCTGGTTGGAGGACCACATCTCCTCCGTCAGGCTTCATGGCGGAAGTCAAAGTACGGCCATGCAGTGCCTGCAGCTAAGATGGCTCAACAACCTCCCACGTGGATCCATTTGCAGTTAGGAAGAGCTGGTTTACAACTTTGTGCGCAACTTCAAGGGCACCTACAAAAGGCCCGCGTCAATCAAAGAGCTGAGGTGCTGCCAACAAAGATCGGGCGAACCACTACGCTCGTACTTCTAGAGGTGGTCCATCATCAAGAACTCCGCAGAAAATATCTCGGAGGACCGCGCAATCGACGCATTCAACGGCGTCATTCGCCGCATAGAGCTCAGGGAGGAGATGGGCCGCTCGAAGCCCAAGACCATCGACCACCTGATGGAAATCGCGAATCGGCGGGCTGACGGAGAAGATTTAGTGAAGAATCGCGCTCACTCCGACGAGGAAGCAGAACTCGAGCGCATACGCGACCGCCGTAGCAAATGGCGAATGCGCATCTATGATGATCGTGACGACGTCAACATGGTCACAGCCAGCTACGCCGATAGGCGTGACGACAACCGCAACAGCGGCTACCGCAGCGGTGGATACCGCGACTCCGGGAAAACCATGCAAAGATGGCAGCACCGCACTCGCGATGAAGCACCCGCCACGTTCGTTGAAGACAAGCTGTCCAGACCATGCACCGTGCACTTCTACATCGACAAGCACAATGGCAAAAAGAAATTGAGCCACCTCCTCAAAGACCGCCGCGAGTTCCTCAAACTCCTTGAAGGTTTGGCTCAGATGAATCGTGACGCAGTCAACAGGGGCTATGGAGCCGCCCCAGGCGCTGTGGCCCACTGAGCTCCTCCACCACCACCTGGACCACCGCCAGGCGCACCCGCACCCGACCAGCATCACGGAGGCGAGCCGTACCCACGGGCCATGGGCACCATGATGATCCAAAAGGGTCCCCCTCTAACCGGGTGCAAAAGGCCATCACTCGCCAAGTCAATCTGGCAACAAACTCGCCACCATCTACCACTAAGTACCTTAGTGGAAGCGAGTCCTGCATCACCTTCGACAAGCGTGACCATCCACCCTAAGTACCTCACCCAGGCCACTGTCCCCTCATACTCGAGGCACAAATTGGAGGCTTCGACATGAGCCGCGTCTTCATGGACGGCGGAAGCAGCATCAACCATATATTCGTGAGTACCTTGCGAGCAATGAGGATCCCTCTAACTTGCTTAGAGGCCTCACACACAACGTTCCACGGCATCGTCCCAGGCAAGGGCGTGTAGCCCCTTGGCAAAATCAACATCGATGTTATCTTCAGCATGTCGAAAAACTTTCGGCGCGAGCGCATCGACTTCGAGGTCGTCGACTAGCCCTCCCAGTACCACTGCATCCTCGGGCGTGTCGCATTCGCTAGGTTCATGGCAGTGCCACACTACGCCTATCTGGAGATGAAAATGCCAGGCCCTAATGGCGTCATCACAGTCAATAGGAGCTTCGAGAGGTTCGATAGCTGTGACAGGGAATTCAACATAATTTCCTAGTCCTTCGGCATGCAGGAAGAACTTGCGAGACTAAAGGAGTCGAGAGACAACAGTCTGCCTCCCCTAAGCCGGCCAAGTTCACCCGACGTATCTTTCGACTCATTGGTGCACACAAAGAAAGTTCAGGTCCACCCATCAGATCCCGCCAAGACGGCCCTCATCGCCAACAACTTGAGTCCCGCATAGGAACTTGCGCTCATTGAATTCCTCCGTGAGCACTGGGAAATCTTCGCCTGGTGTCCAGCGGACATGCCAGGAGTTCCCAGGGAATTCATCGATCACGCACTCAATGTCAACCCAGACGCAAGGCCACTCAGACAAACAATTCGGCGACTGTCTGAACCAAGAGCAAAGGCAGCTGGAATGGAAATCAACAGACTCCTCGACGCCAAATTTATACGCGAGATCAAGGAGAGCACTTGGCTCGCCAACACGGTGCTAGTACCAAAGAAAGACACGGATATCCTACGGATGTGCGTGGACTTCACCTCTCTGAATAAGCACTCCCAAAGGGATCACTTCCCGCTACCGCGAATCGACCAAATCATCGACTCCACCGCGGGATGTGAGCGCCTCTGCTTCCTCGACGCCTACTTAGGCTACAACCAGACTCAAATGAAGGAGGAAGATCAAGAATAAACGGCGTTTACAACGCCTTTTGGTGTGTTCTGCTACACCACAATGCCCTTCAGGCTGAAGAATGCAGGAGCCACCTACCAGCGATGCATGCAGGCTTGCCTCAAGAACCAACTTGGTCGCAACATCCAAGTCTACGTTGATGACATAGTAATCAAGACCAAAGAGGAAGCCTCGCTAATCGACGATTTGTGCGAAACCTTCACCAACCTCGACCGCTACCGGATCAAGCTCAATCCGGACAAATGCGCTTTTGGCGTACCATCTGGGCAACTACTCGGATATCTTATCTCTGCGAGAGGGATCGAGGCGAACCCGAAGAAAATAAAAGCCATACTGGCCATGGAAAAGCCAAAAAACATAAGAGGTGTCCAGCAGCTGGCTGGGTGAATCGCGGCGCTCAGTCAATTGATCAGTCGAATGGGTGAAAAGGCACTGCCCTTCTACCAACTCCTCCGTAAAGCAGACAAGTTTGAGTGGACCAACAAGGCGCAGGAAGCATTCGAAGACCTCAAGCGCCTGCTATCCACCTCGCCAGTACTGGTGACCCCACGTGAAAGGGAACCATTGTTGCTATACATCTCCGCCTCCAACCAGGTGGCCAGCATAGTGCTCGTAGTCGAATGAGCCGAGGAAAACAAGGTCCACGGGGTACAGCGCCCAGTCTATTACCTCAGCGAGGTACTTACGCCAACAAAACAGCGGTACGAGCACTACCAGAAACTGGCGTACGACATCTTCATAATAGCCCGGTGACTATGCCATTACTTCCAGGAACACCCAATCGTGGTAGTCAACGACGCCCTGCTTGGGCATATCCTCAACAACCCCGACGCCGCCGGACGAGTCACGCTTTGGGGAATCAAACTGTCTCCACGAGACATCACATATGAAAAACGCGATGCAATCAAGTCGCAAATTCTCCCTGACTTCCTCTTGCACTGGATGGAGAACCAGCTCCCCGAAAAACCAGACATGTCCTACCTTTGTACAATGCACTTCAACGGCTCGAAGCGAAAGGACGGGGCTGGCTCAGGAGTCATACTAACGTCGCCCCAGGGAGATAACCTGAAATATATCCTGCGAATGCAGTTCACCGCCTCCAACAATGAAGCCGAATACGAGGCCTTACTGCACAGGATGAGGATGGCAAAATCCTGCGGCGCCAAGAGGCTAATAATATATGGCGACTCCAAGTTGGTCGTCAACCAAACAAAGCACTAGTGCGACGCACTGAACGACAACATGCTCGCTTACCGTGACCTCTATGACACATTCAAAGGGGACTTTGACGGTTGCGAACTACGGCACATCGGCCGCGAAAGCAATGAAGAGGCAGACGCACTCGCCAACATAGGCTCCACCTGCACCCCCATACCACCTGGGGTATTTCTCAAGCGCATCTGTGAACGTTCCATCAAGCCAAAGGCCGCAAAGAAGAAAACAAGTGCCACAACGGACTCGGGGGCTGCGCCGCCCAATGAGCCAGTGGCACTCGACGACCGGGAGCTGGACACATGACTCGAAGGACCAATGAGCGTCATGATGATCGAGACATCCTGGACCCAACTATACATTACGTACCTCCTCAACAAGAGGCTACCGGACGATCCGACTGACGCCCGGCACATCGCACGGTGCTCCAAGGCATTCGCTGTTATCAACGGCGAACTATACAAGCACAGCATCACAAGAGTACTCCAACGATGTGTCTCCATGGCCGATGGAAGTGCTGTTCTCCTTGACATCCATGAGGGGACATGCGGGAACCACGCCGACAGTCGCGCCCTCGTCGCCAAAGCCTTACGAGATGGATTCTACTGGCTTACGGCCATGCGTGACGCCAAGGACATCATCCAAAATTGCAACGCTTGCCAGCGATTCGTGGAAAAACCGAACGCACCTGGCACAGAGTTCCGACCAATTCCATTGGCCTGGCCCTTCGCGCAATGGGGACTCGACATGGTCGGCAAACTCCCAAGGTCCGCACGAGGAGGCTACGTCTACCTCTTGGTCGCAGTCGACAAATTCACTAAGTGGATAATGGCCATGCCAGTAACTAATCAGTCAGGATACAACGCACTCAAGTTCTTCGAGTCCATCGTCTACCGCTTTAGAGTACCACACAACATCATCACGGACAATGGGAAAAACTTCACATCCAAGGAGTTCCATGAATTCTGTGAGAATCTGGGAATCAACGTCAGCTATGCCTCCGTAGCACATCTACAGACCAACGGTCAGGTCAAAAAAGCTAACGGTCTTGTCTGCAGCGGCATCAAGAAGCGACTCCTCAGGCCACTTGAACATGCCGCGGGCTGCTGGCCAGACGAGCTACAATTGGTACTCTGGAGCCTACGCACAACTCCAAACAGCGCCACAGGGTACACCCCGTTCTTCATGGTGCATGGAGCTGAAGCGGTGCTACCCGCTGAAGTACGATACAAAGCACCGCGCGTGGTCGCTTACAGCGAACAGGAGTCAACTCTTGCACTCAAAGACTCCGTCGACCTCCTTGACGAGGCAAGGGAAATCGCCGCGGAGAGATCAACGATCTACCAGCAGAACCTGCACAACTACCACAGCAGGAGGCTACGCCCCAGGTCCTTCGTCGAAGGCGACCTGGTCCTACGACTGAAGCAACAAGGGCATCTCAAGATCGAGTCCCCCCTGGGAGGGACCATACATGATTACAGAAGTAATCCCAGGTGGCGCCTATCGCCTTAAAGATTTAGAGACAGGAGTCACATACTCCAACCCTTGGAACGTCGCGCAGCTACGGTGCTTCTACCCTTAGTCATCTTTACTTTCACATTGCAAATAAGGCTACTCAGCTAAGGCTACTCAGCCACACATTGTACCTCGTACTGTTCTGCAAATAAATAAAGCTAAGTGCCCCAAAATTCTGTGTTCCTTTTATTTTATTTTTTCAATTAATCCACTCGGGGGCTGCGCCACCCTGTACACATCTGTTATACGAACTAACACGATATCCTGAGTAGCTGATGCATCAATCGAAACCCTTGATAAACACCAACCCAGCTGCCACGCACCTGACAGGTTGGCAAGGGGCTGAGATAAACACAAGTCAGGCTAACGAAAAGGAATCGCATAGTGCAACGCACTCAAAAAACATACACGCTAACAAGCTCTTTTACACATCACTGTCAATCAATTATGCACAACATATATACGAACTTTACAATACTGGTACAACTATGTGCAGGATATAAACTGAACTACTGTTGCAGCAAAAGAACGTTGGTCTGCTCCTCGAAGAAGTTGATGATCTCCTCCGCTGGGCGGTCCACTGCCTGGTAGTGCGGAACCATGTTCCAAGTTGAACCTGCTGGTGGCGCTGGCGGTCCGGCTGCAACTGATGTAACGTCCACATCAGGCCTATGCAGTCGCACCAGTGACAGAGCAGCCTTGGCACAAGCCACTAACTGCTGCCGTACACACTCGTGGACCGCACTCAAGTCCTGGAATTTAGCAAGAAGAGCCAGCAGGCTCGATGGAACCACGTCTAGTGGCAACATCGTCTGGTAAATATTCTTCAAGCATGATTGTGACTTCTTCAAGAAGTGAAGCACTCGTGACACACGATCCTGCAGGGTCGCCAACGCGATTGTGCGATAATGATCCACCCAGAAGTATTTCACTCGCCTGAAGCTGCTCTTGGGTCAGGTCATTCATGCGAATAGCAATCCTATCCTTCTCATCCTATGGATGGCGTGCACTAACAACTATACCAAGCAAGGGCAGAAGTATGAAGAGAACGAACTACGGCGAGCGACTACGGGGAAAAGATAAGGAAGAAGAAAACTAACATTTGAATTAGTCGCCTAGCTGCGTCACCTGCCCCAGCAGATATTGTTCTCGAGCGACGGCTTTCTCTGCCCTTGACTTCCATACATCCGCATTACCATGGAGTATGGGCAATTCACGCTCCAGCTGCTTCACGCGGTCATGAAGTCGCGAGAGCAGTGACAACTCATCCACCCTCGAGCGCGGCGGCGCCAAGGTGTCACCAAGGGGTGGCGAATCCCGAGGTTCCCTCAAGGGATTTGATGTCTACGCACTTCTATTCTTGTAGACAGTTGTTGGGCCTCCAACTGCAGAGGTTTGTAGAACAACATCAAGTTTTCGCTTAAGTGGATCACCCCAGGTTTATCGAACTCAGGGAGGAAGTGGTCAAAGGTATCCCCTCTCAAGCAATCCTGCAATCAAGATACAAGAAGTCTCTTGTGTCCCCAACACACCCAATACACTTGTCAGGTGTATAGGCGCACTAGTTCGGTGAAGAGATAGTGAAATACAAGTGGTAATGGTGATAGAAAAAAAGCTTGATGGCATGGAAGAGACTAAAGGCAAACTGAAATAAAGATGGAAGCAAGCAAACATGTAACAGATCTAGTAGCAAACGGTGTTTCAGTGCTTAGAAACAAGGCCTAGGGATCATACTTTCACTAGTGAACACTCTCATATAAATATATTCTTCTTTATGATACTACGTTGAAATACTCTCCGGTTGGACACTCTAATCCATGGTAGGGCTATAACAGCACACCTCAAAGTACCCTTTCCCATCTAGAAAACCCCACACTGTCACCTTGAGCACTAGATGAGTCCAACAAACACCACAATTTCATAAAGACATCCAACTCCAAATATAACTCATAACAAGTATTTGTAATCTCTAGCCTAAGTGCCACCATGGTGTGCACACTGTCAACTTCACACACATGGGGAGAGTAGAGATCTATTAAAGCACTTGAGTAGCAAGGTAGATCTATAGATTACAAGCTCATGATCTCAATAAGATCATGCATAGAGAGAGATGAACACGTAGCTATGAGTAGAACCCTTAGCCTCGAGAGAGAACTACTCCCTCCTCATCATGGGAATCAGCAATGGTGATGGAGATGGTGGTGGAGATCGATGGACATGGCTCCGGGGGCACTTCCCCGTCCCGGCAGCGTGCCGAAACAGAGACTTTCTGTCCGCCGAATCTCCCCTTCGGTGGGGGCGGTGTTGCAGAACTTTTCGTGGATTTCTGATTGACGATCTAGGGTTTTGGTATCGGGAGGCTCTTATAGGTGAAGGAGGCAAGGTCGGTGGCCAGCCAGGGGCCCACGCCATGCCCTAGCGCGGCCTGGGCTGGCCCGCGCCAAGGGGGGGGGGGGGTGGCCACCCTGTGGTGCCTCTCCGACTCTCCTTCTGGCTCCGTGAGTCTTCCGGGAAAATAGGAACTTTGGCTTTTGTCCCGTCGAATTCTGAGAATATTCATTTTCTGACTTTCCTGGAACCAAAAATAGCAGAAAACATGCAAATGGCACTGTGGCTCTTTGTTAATAGGTTATTCCAAGAAATCATATGAAAAGTAATCCAAAGTTGGAACAAAACATAAGAAAGTAGATAAAACCAAGCATGGAACATCAAAAATTATAGATACATTTACAATGTATCAACATCCCCAAGCTTAACTCCCGCTTGTCCTCGAGTAGGTAAGTGATAAAAAGAAAGTTTTGAGGTGACATGCACCATCATAAACTTGATCAAAGTATTTGTAAAACATTCGAAGCTGGGATCATAGTACTTCAATCATAACATGAAAGACAAAGTTCTAGCAATAAGGCAAAGCAACTATGTTGCAACATGAAAAGGCACAAACAAAAGACTCATGAATAACAATGCTTTGCAAGAAGTTTGTTTGTTTCACATAAAGAAAACATAGCATAATGGCATTCAGCTTGTCCCTCATAGAGTAGCAAATATAGATGCATAAGACACCTTCAAAGTTCATAAGAGTGACTAGATACAAATAGTTCAAAACAAGCAATCTCAAGGTATGCATCAATCAACAAGTCTTGGGACAATGCACATAGAACTAAGAATGGCCACTATGCTCTCAAAGTAAGTGCATAAAGGTAGAAGGTGGAGACTCAATATAATGGTGGAAGAAAGGCCTTCATAGAAGGAAGTGGGGATCCAATTCTCATAAAGAGCTTCCAAAAATTATGATACTTAATAGCTTTCAGCTCTCATTGCCCCTATCATAAGCATCTTGAAGTGATTAAGGTTAAAGTGAACAAACTATGGTGTACATGCTTGACGAATTATAAGTTAGAAATCTCATGTCCCTTGTATACGAGGGCCGCTCCTCATGCTACTCAAGTTTAGTCACCGGTAAGTTCTTGTCATCGTAAGGATATGTGTATCATAGAGAACCGCCAACGGGGTACCCCTTGCCCGATGATACGGAAGAATCTCCATATCAAAATGACAAGGCAAGCAGACAACGAGCATCTCAGCAATCTTCTTATTTACCATGGGAATATGGTGCTTTTTTCTCTCTTTCCTCTTTTCATAATCTCTTTTTTTCTATTTTCTCTTTTTTCTCAATATAGGACTCTTTTTTTATAAGAAGAATGCTTCATAGAAATCTCATTATGGTTACGCTGCAGGTTTCCACCATGTCAGCATGGATTAGACGAGCGGCCCAAGCGTTTCTCTAACACATATACATAACTCCATGGACTTACAAGCTCCCCTTTCATTTCACACCGACGGCATCCATATACAAAAGAACATGATATCAACTAGGTACAAGTACCAAGTGCAATGTTGAAAGCGTTCCCCATGAAAGCATGGTTCTGATAATTCCCAAAAAATAAGTGCAAGCATATATAACATAGAAGACACAATGGTTCAAGTTTATTAAGGGCAAGTAAAGTAAAGTGTGTCATCAAGTTCATGAGAGCTTTAATCACTAGTTTTCTCATAACAAGTTTAATTCGGAAGGTAAACAAAAGCATGAATATACTTGGAATAGCATAAGCTAATAGGTAGGTATGGTGGACTCTTTGGAATAACTTGGTTTAGGGATTTGGATGCATGAGTGGAACTCATACTTGGTTGTGGAGGCTAGCAAAAGACTGGGAGCGACAAACTAAGAGAGCAATAATGGCCATAATCATGCAGAGCAATAAAACATCATTGATCAAAGCATAAAGTGATACTACAAGTTGAAAACTAAATGATCATAAAGGCTATGGTGACTTTGGATAGTCATAACATGGTGTGAGCATGCGCCAAGTCAACCCAAATAAAGCATCAAAGGAGAATACCACTATACTATGCTTTAATATGCTAAAACAACGCATGATTCATCCAAGGCACATTAAGAAATCTCAATTGATTATAACAAGTCATGCTAAAACAAATAATACTAATCATAAATCTAAAACAATATCAAGCATGGCATGATAAAGCATAGGCCACAGTCAAAAACGAGCTCTTTTTACCACATAAGTATGAACTTTCCTACTCTTTTCCAAACCAAACCAAACTATTTGCAAACCAATGTATGAAAGAGGGGGTCCAACCAATTTATTCAGAAAACTAAGCAAACTAAGCAAACGAAAAAGAAGACGCTCCAAGAAAAACACAACTGTGCATGAAACATTAAAAATGAAGCGTTTGGAAGAAACCTGGGATTTTTATTGATGAAGAAGGGGATGCCTTGGGCTTCCCCAAGCTTTGACGCTTGTAATTTTTGGATATTTCTTGGGGTGACACGCGTGGCATCCCCAAGCTTGAGCTTTAGTCCATCCTTCATCTCATTACTCATTCCTTCCATACACCTGAAATTTTTCCTTCATACAAAACTTCACATAGTCTCTATTAGCAACATTAGTGCACTCAAGATAATAGGTCTTTAGGTTCAGTTCCAACACCAATAAAACTTCCATTAAAACACTAGTTACTGAAGTAATAACTTCTAAGACTCATCTAAAACTTTTGGGTTATCTCCCAATAAGTACTTTTCTTTAACGCCTTTAAGTTAGGCATGATAGTTTGAGAAGATGCTCACATAAGAAATATGAATTGAAGTAAAAGAGAGCATCAAGAAGCAAATTCAAAGCACATTTAAGTCTAACCCACTTCCTATGCATATGAATCTTGTAAAGAAACAAGTCATGAAAGCACAAAGCAACAAGCATAGGAAAGCAAAACAAGTGCAACTTCAAGACTTTCAACATAAAGAGGGGAAGCTTAATATTATTGAGAAGCATAAAACCATGTTTCCCTCTCTCATAATAACTTTCAGTAGCATCATGAATAAAATTAACAATATAACTATCACATAAAACATTCTTATCATGAGCCACATGCATATAATCATCATTACTCTCCACATAAGCATAGTTATTCTTATTACTTGTAGTGGGAGCAAATTCAACAAAATAGCTATCATTATTATTCTCATCACTATAATCATCAAATATAGGAGGCATATTGTAATCATAATTAATATTCTCCTCAATAGTAGGTGGACTGAAAATATCATATTCATCATTGTAATCATCATATATTGGAGGTTTGGTATCATCATAAGCAATAGAATAGCTATCTTCCAAAGCTAGGGAACTAAAAAGAACATTTTCATAAAAACTAGCTTCCCCAAGCTTAAACTTTTCCATAGCATTAGCAATAATGGTGCCCAAAGAGTTCATACTAACAACATTGCTATTAGCATGCAAATAAAGTTCCATAGGTTTTTAAATTTTCTCTTCAAACACTTCATATCCTAACTCAAGATAAATACTATAAAGATCTCTAATTTTGTTGTTGTTTTCCATTAAGCCTAACTAGTGAAAACAAGAAACAAAAAGACAAAATTGCAGAATCTAAAGGAAATAACTTCGATCACTCACACCAGAAAATAGGCGTTTGCCATGGGAGGTTCTTCTTCTTTAATCCTCCGGTGTGAATACCTTTTACCTTACCTCCCCGGCAACGGCACCAAAAATAGCTTTTCTGGTGCGGTGTCGACGTGGGAGTTTCTTCTTCTTTGTTCCCCGGCAACGGCGCCAAAAAATAGCTTGATGTCTACACACTTCTATTCTTGTAGATAGTTGTTGGGCCTCCAAGTGTAGAGGATTGTAGAATAGCAGCAAGTTTTCCCTTAAGTGGATCACCCAAGGTTTATCGAACTCAAGGAGGAAGTTGTCAAAGGTATCCCCTCTCAAGCAATCCTGCAATCAAGATACAAGAAGTCTCTTGTGTCCCCAACACACCCAATACACCTGTCAGGTGTATAGGTGCACTAGTTCGGCGAAGAGATAGTGAAATACAAGTGGTAATGGAGATAGAAAAAAACTTGATGGCGTGGAAGAGACTAAAGGCAAACTGAAATAAAGTTGGAAGCAAGCAAACCTGTAACAGATCTAGTAGTAAACGGTGTTTCAGTGCTTAGAAACAAGGCCTAGGGATAATACTTTCACTAGTGAACACTCTCATATAAATATATTCTTCTTTATGATACTACGCTGAAGTACTCTCCGGTTGGACACTCTAATCCATGGTAGGGCTATAGCAGCACACCTCAAAGTAAGCCTTTCCCATCTAGAAAACCCCACATTGTCACCTTGAGCACTAGATGAGTCCAACAAACACCACAATTTCATAAAGACATCCAACTCCAAATATAACTCATAACAAGTATTTGTAATCTCTAGCCTAAGTGCCACCATGATGTGCACACTCTCAACTTCACACACACGGGGAGAGCAGAGATCTATTAAAGCACAGAGACTTTCTATCCCCCGAATCTCCCCTTCGGTGGCGGTGGTGCTGCAGAACTTTTCATGGATATCTGATTGACGATCTAGGGTTTTGGTATCGGGAGGCTCTTATAGGTGAAGGAGGCAAGGTCGGTGGCCAGCCATGGGGCCCACACCATGCCCTAGCGCGGCCTAGGCTGGGCCGCGCCAAGGGGGGTGTGGCCACCCTGTGGCCCCTCTCCGACTCTCCTTCTGGCTCCGTGAGTCTTCCTGGAAAATAGGAACTTTGGCTTTTGTCCCATCCAATTCCGAGAATATTCATTTTCTGACTTTCCTGGAACCAAAAATAGCAGAAAACAGGCAACTAGCACTGTGGCTCTTTGTTAATAGGTTAGTCCAAGAAATCATATGAAAAGTACTCCAAAGTTGGAACAAAACATAAGAAAGTAGATAAAACCAAGCATGGAACATCAAAAATTATAGATATATTTACAATGTATCAGGATTACTCGATGTGCCCTATCACAAGTCAAGAAAGAGACAATAAGAAGACTAAGGCGAGGCATAGACAAAAGACTCGAGTGCATTCAAGATTAACAAAGTATCAGCAGATACACTCGCCAAAAGGCACGTTTTCGACGCAAAAATAAGCTACTTAACTATTACAAGGCAAGACTACGAAGGAGCAATTATTTTCTTCGACTTGGACTTTGGATTTGGGGGCCTCATCGAGTCCGTGGCGGTATCAGACGCCACAGACTTTCCGCCGGCCCCTGACGTCGCAGCCTTCGCCGCCTTCTTGGCTCGCTGCAGCTCCTTAGAGTACTTCGCAACTGTGTTGATCAGTTGCGGTCCGTACTTGCCACAAGTAGTTGCGAAAGGAGCAAAGAGTACCTGCTGGCCATCCACGCTGATAGGCATTGTCTTGGAGACTGCCGCAGGATCAACTTTGACTCCGTGGGCTTGGACCATTGCGAGTGACATTGAAGCGCCAGCCGCACGAAGCGAGTTCTTGAAGCTCGCAGGAATGCCTCCGGCAAGAGACTCCACCAGCTCATCCATATTCTCGATCAACTTAGCCTTGGGCGTCAGCTCTTCCCGAAGGTGACTGAGCACGCCCTGAGCCTTGGCGTGCATCCCCTGCACGGCAGCGCTACGGTCTTCGACTACTGAGATGGCACCCGCCAACGCATCGTCACGGCGGAGCGCCTGCGTGTCAAAGCTCAGACCGCTGGCATCTAAACAAGAATCAAGCATTGGCACAAAATAAGCACAAAATAGCAAAGTCGATAGACGATGCAACTGGTGAAATTGAATACCAGGAAATACCTGAGAGAGCCGTGGCAATCAAGAAAAGCTGTTCTTCGAACAACTTCTCCCTATCTGCGATGGAGGCGCGCAAATCCTCTTCGTGTTTCCGCGATTCGTCTAGCGCCGTGATTGCCTCATCATGGCTCTTCACCGCCGCAGCAAGCGTTTTCTCCAGGGAAGCAGTGCTACGAAGGAGGGCATTATGCTCAGCTGTGCCACAAGCAAAGATAAACCGTCAGTCGAATATATTACAAGGATGCAGAAGAAAAGTAAAGAGCACTCACTTTCAACTGCGCGATGGCGATTGTCCAGCATCGCATGCTGATGACCCATCGCCAGCACCTGCTCCGCCAGGTGCGCGGCTTCCTTCACAAGGACCTGTAATAAAGGAAACAGTAAAAGATCAACAGATGGCATAGATAAAAATTCGACTGCAACATCAGAAGAAGAGATACTACACATACATGATCCTCCAATGACTTCGAAGTCGATTGACACGCAGTCATCCGGGCAACCATCCGATGCTCCACATCGTGTGGAGAACTCGATGAATTATGCCCGGAGTGGGCCGCCAAAGGAGGGGAAGGAGCGCGCTCAACTTCTTTCTTGGCCTTGGAGGTTGCGACTCTAGATTCCTTCACAAATTGGACGTCGCCAGAAGATGACGACGTCGGCTGACTGAAGACCAAAACCAGCATCAAGAGAAGGCAAATCGAAAAAGAAGAACCAAAAGGAAAAATTTTATACTTACCAATCAAACTTGTCAAAATCGAAGGTTTGATCCCCCGACTCTGATGACGACTCCTTCGGCAACCGCATATTCTTGCGGGAAGGTGACGCCACGACACTCGCAGAAACAGGTAGGTTTCGGCGACTCTGCACCAACAGCTGCACCTTCTAGAGTCGAAGGAGACGATGCATCCGAATCCTCGCTGCACGAACGCTTACGAGTATCTGACCACTCGACTCAGGGGCTTCCTCCTCTACATCAGATGGGACAGTCGACTCCAACTCGTCCTCTTCCAAGGCTTCGCGAGGAATAACCCCCTCAGGAAGAGGAGGCATATAGGGTGACACCTCCAATCCTGCATACATAGAACAAAATAAGCACAAACCAAGCAAACAGAAGCATTTGACAAATAAAGCTACTTCGTAGCACAACCATACCTCAGGAGGAGGATTAGCAGCATCGAATGGCGGTACGGCTGGTTCTCCGGGGAGCACATCCTTGGCGGTGTACTTGGTTACCAGTCACACCCTCTTATCTACCTCACTCGCGGAAATGCCATCGTTAGATACGCGAGTGACATCGTCTGCGCCAGCCCACTGGAACATAGGGTGGACTCTGGCCTGCAGGGGCTGGATGTGACGGTGCAACCATGTGCGAATAAGGGCGCAGCCTCCCTCCTATTTACCCATGCGACTCTTGAGGTTGTAGACGCGCTCGTACATCACATCTGTCTACGCGGACTCGCCGGGCATCACTATGTGCTTCCAGGAGTTCCTCCTCTTTCATGGCGTTGCGGGTTCGAAGGGCATGAGTCCGAAGTGGTCACCATCAGCGTTCTAGTCGCTGATGTAAAACCACTTGTCCCTCCACCCTTGGACGAACATCATGAGCTTGATGTCGAAGTATGTGGCGGAGGAGTAGACATGGATACCGCAGCCGCCTACATCGTAGACTATGGAGCCAGACGCTGATTGGAGCTTCATCTTGAAGAGGCGCTTGAAGAGACCAAAGTGCGGCTCAATTCCGAGCCAGCACTCGCAGAGAGTAATGTAGCAAGCTACATGGAGGATGGAGTTTTGCGACAGCTGATGGAGCTAGAGCCCGTAAAAATAGAGAAGGCCCCTAAAGAAAGGATGCAGGGGCAACGAGAGACCGTGGATGATGAATGCTAGGAACATCACCCGAAAGCCGGCAGGAGGAGAGGGGATTACCTCGCTGCCAGGGACGCGCGCGTCAGCGACTGTGGAAGACAAAACTCCGTCTTGGCGAAGAAGACGAAGCTCTAAAGACTTGATGATGGATGCGCGCCACGCACCATTGGTGACGCGAGTGCCCGTGCCCTTCTTTTTCCCAGTGGCGGCGGTGCTGGTGCCCACAGCGGTGGAGCCACCCTACTTCTTCGTAGCAACCATCGCAGTGGCGGAATCGGCCGCGACACCTCCCTTATTCTTTCCCATTCCGCGGTGGCAGTCTGACCGGAGGAAGTAACTGGGAAATACGCGGAGCTGGTCCAGCGCCGCGAAAGAGAGGAACACAAAGGAGCAGCAGCAATGGCGACGGAGGCAAATGCAGAGAAAAGAAGCAGGTGTGAAAATTACCGTCGCCGCATTGCTACTTAACCCCCTAGAAGATGCAATCTAACAGCCAAGAAAAACCCTACCAGACGCGTGGCGTTCATCGTGCTCGACACGTGGAGGACCTGAAGCGTGAACCGTCCCCCACTACCCCCATTACGCGCTGAAATCGAGGAGGCACAATTAAAACAAAGATTACGCACGCCCGGTCAAGTTAGAGTCAGAAAATGGGACCCACCGCTCGTCACGTCCAGTTAAACCCGCTCACGCGGGCAACTGAGGTCATTGCATTGTTAGCACTAACGTCATCCAAAATCGGGTAGCAGAAGACTTCGACTAATTTAGTCCTTGCTCGAGTCTTTGACTCCACCAAGCACTCGGGGGCTACTCCCATAGGGAGCGCTGGTCACGCACCCTACGATTTTTTTCTTCTTCTTTTCTTTTCCACAGGAACATGGACAATCAAAGCAAACCCAACCACTCGAATCCTCAATTTTACTATGGACATGGTTTACTCCCATAGGGAGCGTCGGAAACAAATTCGACTGAAAGAAGCAAACAAAAGACGACAGCAGTCACAAAAGTTCTTTAGTCCCTGCCTGAGTCTTCGACTCAACCAGGCACTCGGGGGCTACTCCCATAGGGAGCGCTGGTCGCGCACCCTATGATTATTGGTACATCGTACTACGTGTTGATAACATCCACACTCGAAGTTTATGGTTACACCGCCTCATATTTTCCCTACAACGAGACTGTCTCTCCTGGGTTACCCAAATCATTTCCGTGATGAAAAAAATTTGGATGCCACACTTACGGCGTGAATATAAGACCTGAATAAGGCCTGGTAACATATTTGCTGCGCACTACCAGAAATATATCCGTGCCTTCAGGTACGATGAACATGCCTTGATGGACGCGTCAAGTGCTTACACCTATATATTGGAATTCGACTCCTGTAAGACCTTCCCGGCTTGAGTCGAATTACACCAGCATGTTTCCGGATTCGAGTCCGGGGACTCGAGTTCGAGTAGATTGCGTTGTTTTACCCTAAGGTAGTTAACAGATACCGATACATCGGTTAAATCAGGCACGCACATCAATAATCCCTATGACACAGACATAGTAGTCAAAAAACGTACTCAGTCGTGCACTCGAAAGGATTCATAAAAGTCCCTAGTCGAATCTACGATTCCACTGGACACTCGGGGGCTACTGACATGGGTATACCCTACAGGTACTTGAGCTTGGTATATACGGCCTAAATACAGCGGGAGCCCATGGTATCGCCAGGGCCCAAAAGGACTCGGGTAATCTACGGACTCTCGATTGCTTGAAGGACAAGAAGAAGCTAAAGATAGAAAGTTCAAAGGGGAAAACCTTAATCTGTAACCGACTTGACCTGCTACCCGAGACCTGGCCTATCTATATAAAGGCCAGGAGGGGGCGGCGAGGAGGACACACGCAACCCTAGTTTCCATGACCTCACCAGATTGCATCTGCGCACCATTGTAATCCTCAATTCCTTCAATAATTCCACGAGCAGACAAGCAGGAGTAGGGACCTCTACGAGGCCTGAACCTGGGTAAATCTTTGAGTCCCCTGTGTGCTTGTTTCCTAGACGATAGATGTCTCTAGCACTCCCTCCTTCTCCAAAACCCAAGTCCATAACAATGGGCATTGATGAGTTAAACCCTGGTCACTCCAGGTGTCAAACCTTGGTTAGAAATCCCTAGAACATGTTTGAATGCAACATTGGAATGCAATAGAGCACCAGTGTGACAGAGGTTGCATCACCACACCCACTTGACTGTGTGTTCATGCAGATCATTATGGTTTGGAAAAGAACACATGCAATGACACTCCATGTGTCAAACAATGGTCAGAAATCTTAGAAACATGTTGGAATGCAACATTGGAATGCAATGGAGAACCAGTATGATAGAGGTTGCATCACCACACCCACTTGAGTGTGTGTGGTCATGGGGATCATTGTGGTTTGGAAACGAACACATGGAATGGCACTCCATGTGTCAAACCATGGTCAGAAAGCCGCGGAACATGTTTGAATGCAACTCCCACATGCAATGGAGCACTAGTGTGACAAAGGTTGCATCACGACACCCACTTTAGTTAATATGGTGATGTGGATAATTGTGGTTTGGAAAAGAACAGATGAAATGACACTCCATGTGTCAAACCATGGTCATAAAGCCATATAACATGTTGGAATGCAACAATGGAATGTAATGCAGAACCAGTGTGACAGAGGTTGCATCACCACACCCACTTGAGTGTGTGCTCATGTGGATCATTGTGGTTTGGATAAGAACACATACAATTACACTCCATGTGTCAAACCATGGTTAGATATCCCTAGAACATGTTGGAATGCAACACTGGAATGCAATGAAGCACCAGTGTGACAGAGGTTGCATCACCACACCCACTTGAGTGTGTGTGGTCATGTGGATCATTGTGGTTATTTTGGAAAATAACACATGCAATTGCACTCCATATGTCAAACCATGGTTAGAAAGACCAGGAACATGTTGGAATGCAAAATTGGAATGCAATGGATCAATAGTGTGACAAAGGTGTATCACCCCTCCCACTTGAGCGTATGTGGTCATGTGGATCAATGTGGTTTGGAAAAGAAGACATGAAATGACACTCCATGTGTCAAACAATGGTCAGAAAGCCCTACAACATGTTGGAATGCAACATTGGAATGCAATTGAGCACCATTGTGACAGAGGTTGCATCACCACACGCACGTGAGTGTGTGTTGTCATGTAGATCATTGTGGTTTGGAAAAGAACACATGCAATGACACTCTATGTGTCAAATCATGGTTAGAAATCCCTAGAACATGTTGGAATGCAACATTGGAATGCAATGGAGCACTAGTGTGACGGAGTTTGTATCACCAGACCCACTTGAGTGTGCGTTGTCATGTGGATCATTGTGGTTTGGCAAACAACACATGTAATGACACTTGATACGCTGCTAACGTATCTATAATTTTTGATGTTGCATGCTTGTTTTATATCTACTTTCTTATGTTTTGTCCACACTTTGAAGTATTTTTATGCACTTTTCTGGAACTAACCTATTAACAAGATGCCACAGTCAATATTTCACCGAGGGGAACACAGAGCCAGAAGACGAGACGGAGACGGGCCAGGGGCTGGCCACAACATGTGGTGACGCGGGTCCCCCTAGCCGCGCCACCAGGTAGTGTGGGCCCTTGGTCCACCCTCTGACATCGCCCTTTCGCCTATAAGAAGCCTCCGATGCAGAAACCCTAAATCATCTTGCCTCTAGCCATGAAAAGTTCCGCAGCGCCGCTGATGACCCACAAGTATAGGGGGTGTATCGCAGTATTTTCGAGGGAAGTGAAACCAAATTTATTGATTTGACACAAGGGGAGACAAAGAATATTTATAAGCCTTAACAACTGAGTTGTCACTTCAGCTGCACCTAGAAACAACCTTTCTCACAGCAGTTTATCAGTAGCAACAATTTTGTAGTAGGAGTAGTAAAGTAAAGACAGTACTAAAGTAAGACAGCAGTAACAATTGCAGCAAACAGTAGGATTCGAGTGCGGTAGGCATAGGGATGGATGGACGGGCGTTGCATGGACAAGACAATTCACATGGCAATCAGAACATAGGGCAATTGCAGATAAATAAGATAAAGCATCCAAGTACTAAATAATCATAGGCATGTGTTCCATATATAGTCATACGTGCTCGCAATAAGAACTTGCATGACATCTTTTGTCCTGCCAGCCCGTTTGTAGCGGGCCCTCAAGGGAACTACTAGCAATTAAGGTGCTCCTTTTAATAAAGCACCGGAACAAAGCATTAACACTCCGTGAACACATGTAATCCTCACATCAAAGCCATTCCCTCCGGTTATCCCGATTTCTGTCACTTCAGGGCCATTGGTTCCGGACAACAATGTGTGTATACAACTTGCAGTTAAGACCAGAAACAATACTATCATGATGAATCAATAATATGTTCGGATCTAAAATCATGGCACTCGGACCCTAGTGACAAGCATTAAGCATAACAAGTCGCAACAAAGTCAAAAAGCACTAAAAGTAGATACTAGGCACCATGCCCTAATAATCCGATGCCATTACATGAATGATCTCATCCAATCCCTACCATCCCCATAGCCTACAGCGGGGGATTACTGACTCATAGATGGGGGAAACATGGATGGTCGATGGAGGAGCAATGGTGATGATGATGGCGATGATCTCCTCCAATTCCCCATCCCGGCAGGGTGCTAGAATGGAGTTTCTGCTGCTGTTTCGTGGAATCTGGTGGTGGTGGCGGAGCGGAACTCCTTCTGGAAAAACGTCGAACCCCCCTAAGTTTTTAGGCTAGAGGCAACTTATATGCGAAGAGGGAGACCGAGGGGGTGCCTGGGGCGGCCAGACCACCCCTGGCGCGGCCAGGCCCAGCCCACACGGCCAGGTGGTGTGGCTGGGCCCTAGCCCCAGTCCGTCTCGTATTCTAGCTCCGGAAGTCTTCTGGAGATATAGGATTTTTGGCATATTTTCCGGAATTTTCCTGATGGTTGATTTTCTGCACAAAAACTAGACACCAAAGTAATTCTACTGAAAACAGTTTCAGTCCGTGTTAGTTGCATCCAAATCACACAAGTTTAGAGGAGAAACAATAGAAAAAGTGTTCGGGAAAGTAGATACGTTTTGGACGTATCAACTCCCCCAAGCTTAGCTTATTGCTTGTCCTCAAGCAATTCAGTTGAAAACTGAGTGCGATAAAAGAAACTTTCACGAACACATTTGCTTCATATGGTGTATATATTCTCAGCATGTGATCAACTACTTAGAAAATTCATAATAAGGAGTATGCAACTAAGTTTACTTAATAGGCATTGCAAGCTATGAAGAGATTCCAACTCAAAAATAATAAGTAGCATGAAGCATAAACATAAGCAACATTATAATGCTCATAACAAGGTATGATAGAGTGGTATCTCACTTGCCATTGATTATGAATGCCAAGGCACCTCTGAAGTTCAGGTGAAGACTAGAAGTCAAGATATCAAAGATACAAGCATCAAAGTCATAACACAAATAATCAAGTTTTGAGACAAGCACATTACACTAAGAATGACACCTATGCTCTCAAGAAGGTGCTCATAGAATAGGTGGTGACTCAACAAAGAAATGAAAAGGTTTGAATAGTTTGAAAGGCTTCCAAATGCTGAAAGTATGATACTCATTAGTTTGAGCTCTCTTTGCCCCTATCATAATCATCTTTAATATGGTTAAGGTGAAAGTGAGGTCCAATCTGAGTTATATGCTTGACAGACTATAAACTGGAAATCCCATGTCCCTTGAGTACGAGGGTTGCTCCTCATGCTACTCAACTTTAGTTACCGGTAAGTTCTTGTCATCGTAAATACGTGTGTATCATAGAGAACCGCCAACGGGGTACCCCTTGCCCGATGATACGGAAGAATCCCCATATCAAAATCACAAGGCAAGCAGACAATGAGTATCTCAGCAATCTTCTTATTTACCTTGGGAAAATGTTGCTTTTTTCTCTCTTTCCTCTTTTCTCAATTCTCTTTTTTTATTTTCTTTTTCTCAGTATCTATCTCTCTCTTTTTTTATAAGAAGAATGCTTCATAGATACTTATTATGGTTACATTGCAGGTTTCCAGCATGACGACATGGATTAGACCAGCGACCCAGGCGTTTCTCTAACACACATACATAACTCCATGGACTTACAAGCTCCCCTTCTATTTCACACCGAAGACATCCGCAAACAAAAGAGCATGGTATCAACTGGGTATATATTTACAAGTTTTGAAAGCGTTCCACGTGACATCACGGTTCTGCTAATCCCACGCCTATAATTTGCAAGCATATAACTTTCATCGATAGTCACAATGGTTCAGGTTTATTAGGTGTAGGAAATAAAGTGTGCCATCAAGTTCGTGAGAGCTTTACTAAATAACTTTATCATATCAAGCATACATTTTATTCGGAAGAAAACAAGGCATATTAAATATGCATGGAACAACAAATGATGCTAATAGGTAGGTATGGTGGACACTTTTGGCAATATTTGATTTTAGGGGGTTGGAAACACGAGTAAAGCATACTCAGTGTAAGTGAAGGCTAGCAATAGCAAGGGAGCGACAACCGAGAGAGCAATAACTGTGATAATCATGGTTGCAACAAAACATGACTAATCATGGCATGAAAGTGATTGAAGACCCTCAAGGAAAAATAATTCATCGAGGCTTAACTGATTATTTCAGTCATATGCATGCGTGAGCATGTGCCAAGTCAATTCAAGTGAAACACTCAGAGGAGGATACCATAGTGTCATACCAAGTTATGAATAGAGTAATGTAAGAAAACATTCATATGACATGCTACAAACTATTAGCAAGATGGAACTAATCATATGAAAGCAAGAACTACTAAGCATCCATAAATAACATACACCCTACACGAACAGGCTAAGCATGCCCACAATGATGAGTATATGTATTACCAGCCTCTTACCACACCTCAAGTTGTCATTAATCCTCATTATTGCAACTCACTTGTGTGGCTTGAATAATAATATGAAACCAAATCCCACTAAGAACTGTTGAACCCTACAATAAACTCATAAAACCAAAGAAGAACAACAAATATTTTTGGTGTTTTCGATTTTTAGAAAGCAAGAACCAAAAAGGATGAACAAGCAACAAAAAATCTTTTTGGGGTTTTTTTGAATAGTACAAACAAAGCAAGCAAACCAAGGCAAAAAGGAAGAAGCAAACCAAAGAGAAACAACAGAAATATTTTTGGTCTTTTTGTTTTTTAGAAAGCAAAAGCAAAGAAAGAATGAAAACTGAAAAGAGAACGAAACATGAATATACAAAGTACCGACGCAAAATGATATCGAGATGAGTTTGATGTCGGCATACCTCCCCCCAAGCTTAGGCTTTTGGCCTAAGTGGGTATCAATCCCAAGCTGGCCAAGATGAAGTATCTTCGTGGTACAACGAGGAGGTACCCACGTCCTGGTGCGAGCTCGAAAAGGAAGAACAAGCAAAGAAAAATCTTTTGGGTGTTTTCGCATAGTTCAAACAAAGCAAGAAAACCAAGGCAAAAAGGAAGAAGCAAACCAAAGAGAAACAATATTTTTGGTCTTTTTGTGTTTTTAGAAAGCAAAAGCAAAGAAAGAACGAAAACTGAAAAGAGAACGAAACATGAATATACAAAGTACCGACACAAAATGATATGGAGATGAGTGCGATGTCGGCGTACCTCCCTCCAAGCTTAGGCTTTTGGCCTAAGTGGGTATCAATCCCAAGCTGGCCAAGATGAAGTGTCTTCGTGGTACAACGAGGAGGTACCCTCGTCCTGGTGCGAGCTCGAGTATGTCCCTCCACAGTGCACGGAGTAATCGTAGGAGGGCACATCCTCCTAGTGCTGCCTGTGGAACCCCAGCAAGCGGAGCTGCTCGTCCACCTCCTCCTTAGAGCGTGACCATAGCCTCCTGTGAACACTGAACAAAGTAGATTGCAGCAAAGGGATCTCCCACTCATATATTTCTCCAAAGGTACGGTTGTTCATGTTTGATATTCTGAAATTTAAACATCTATTTAAACAAGTGATTGCAAAGTGAATATATAATGAAGGGAACTACTCATAGGGACTTGTAAGAGGCCTAAACATGCGTCAAAACTACATCTCTAAGCATCAAAAAAGCTTACAAGCTCTCATAACATGTCACCTATAGCAGCAAAATACTCAATATATAAACCACTAAACACAAATCTACTTGGACAAGCGGAGGAGTCACATACCGGAGAACAAATGCTCCAAATTTCGGCAGCAAAGATGGGCTGAGCAAGGAGATCAAAAAATCGAGGGCAAGCACAACAAGAACGCGATTTCGAGCAATGAAGAGGTGTTTACTCGGGAGAGAGAAGAAAGTGGCAAGTGAGAGAGAGTGAGTGGAGGGCCAGGGGTGGCCCACACCATAGGCAGGCGCGCCCCAGGGCTGGTCGCACCACCAGGTGGTGTGCCTACCTGGTGGGCCCCCCGGTACCTTCCAGGCACTCCTCTTCCCCTTTTTCATGTAAAAATTTAATATGAATTTTCTGGAATTTTTCGAGTCACTTTATTTTTGGGCAATTTTCAGGTATAGATGAATGATTTTCTGACAGAAAGATTTTTTTTGGAATGATGCAATGACAAGACAAGGCTAGAACTACAGAAGTTCTAAGACACTCTAACATGCAAGCAACTAACAACAAAAAATAAAAATAAACGAAAGCAAAAACTAAAATGGATAGAATAGAAGTAAGCGGAGATAATCACGGTGAGAATATTGTTTTGTTCAATGAAATCCTTTTGTTAACAAGGTTGATCAGGTCTAGTTACCAAAACAATTTCATATGAGACACAAATTTGTATTCCACTAATGATTATGTTACCTCAACTTTGATAGCAATGGTCCCAATCATAATAGTTTCAAATTTTTCTCTTGGTATGGGACAATATATTTCTCCAACTTGACTGCCCTCAACATGTTCAATTGAATTCAAACCATATGTCCTATCAATCTTCTTGGGGAAATAGATAGTATGCTCCTTCTCATTAACATTGAAAGTCACCTTTCCTTGATTATAGTTAATAACAGCTCCTGTAGTATTAAGAAAAGGTCTCCCAAGAATAATATACATATTATCATCTTCAGGCATTTGAAGCGCAACAAAATCAGTTAATATCAAGCAATTATGAGCCACTTGAATAGGTACATCCTCACATATACCAATAGTAATAGTGGTAGATTTATCAGCCATTTGCAAAGATATATCAGTTGGTATTAATTTTTCTAGTTGAAGTCCCTTATAGAGAGAGAAATGCATAACACTAACTCCAGCTCCCAAATCACACAAAGAAGTTCTAACATAACTATTCTTAATTGAGCAAGGGATAGTTGGAATCCCTGGGTCTCCAAGTTTCTTTGGAACCTTACCATTAAAGGAATAATTAGCAAGCAAAGTAGAAATTTCTTCATTAGGGATCTTCCTTTTATTCGAGACAATATCCTTCATATTCTTGGAGTAAGGAGGCAGTTTAATAGCATCAGTCAAAGGAATTTGCAAGAATAAAGGTTTCATCCACTCACAAAACTTATTATAGTGTTCATCTTCCTTTGAGTTGTGTTTCTTATCAGGGAAAGGCATAGGTTTTTGGACCCAAGGCTCTCTTTCACTACCATGTTTCTTAGCAATAAAATCTTCTTTAGTGTATTTAGTATTATTAGTGTGCTTTTCAGGTTCTTCTTCAACTTTTTATTTATCAGGAACATCATTTTCTTCATTACCACTTTTAGTTTCAGCATCAGAGACATATATACTATTAGGATCTTTAGCTGGTTTAGAGGGTTCTACAATAGTTTTATGTTTCCTTTTTCTTTTCTTATGAGTAGTACCACTATTTTCAGTTTGTTGGGAATCCTGCTCGATTCTTTTGGGATGCCCCTCATGATATAGAGGATCCTGGGTAGCAGCGCCACTTCTAGTTCTACTTTCATAAGCATGTTTTTCTTTGGTAGCATTAACTAGAAAGTCCTTTTGCACTTTAATAAGTTTATCTATTTGAGTTTGAACCATTTTAAAATGTTTAACAATCATTTTAACATCATTAGAGGTTCTTTCCACAATATCTTTTAACTCAACAATATCTCTAGTGTTTTCCATTAGATGATTTTGTACCCTTTTATTAAAATTATCTTGCTTAACAATAAAATATCGAATTCTTCTAAGCATTGACTAGGAGGTTTAGAGTAAGGAATATCACCTTCATCAAAGTGTTGGAGTGAGTGTACCTCAATAGTGGATGAATGGGGGATAGGCTTACATAATTCTTCTATAGGAGGTAAATTCTTGACATCTGCAACTTTAATTCCCTTCTCCTTAAGACATTTCTTAGCTTCCTTCATCACTTCATCATTTAATTCAATAACTCCCCTCTTCTTAGATAATGGTATAGGCGCCGGTATAGCTGGTTCAGGTATGATTACTTTAGGTATAGCTGGTTCAGGAGGAGTCCAATCTTCATAGTTCTTGCTTATTTTAGCCATTAATTCCTTAGATTCCTTGGGAGTCCTATTCCTGAAAACACAATCAGCACAACTATCTAGGTATGTCCTCGATTCTTCAGTTATTCCAATATAAAATATATCAAGAAGCTCATTCTTTGGTAATGGACTTCCAGAATGTGCATGAATCAAAGCACAAAACCTTGCCCATGATTCAGGCAATATCTCTTTTTCTCCATGTTTAAAATCAAAAAGTTCCTGCAAAATAGCATGTCTAGCACTAGGAGGAAAATATTTCTAATGGAATGTACTAATCAAGCAATCAGGGCTATCAATTAGATCCAGGAGGTAAATTACTAAACCAAGCTTTAGCTTCCCCTTCAGTGAAAAGGGGAAAATCTTAGCAACAAAGTAGGTACGCATCTTAATATCATCAGAAAATAAGCCACTCATGGTAGAAAGCTCAGTCATATGTGCTACCGTGCTTTCATTCTTAGTGCCACAAAAAGGTTCTTTCTCAACAATAGCTATGTAAGATAGATCAAGAGAGAAATCATAATGTTTATCTTTAATGTTTATGGGAGAAGCAGCAAACTTAGCAATATGAGACAATTTGGGTCTAATAGTACGCCTCCCAAGGAGATTCTTAGCAGCACTCCTATCATGGGTGTTTTTGCATTCCTTAATAAATTCATCGGTCATCTCAACATAACCATCTTCAATATCATAGCTCTCACTAGACTCAGGTGAACTAGCAGGTGTAGTAGTGTCTTCATTAGGAGTTTCAGTATTTCCAGCTATAGTTCTAGCAATCGTAGCATCTAGGAAAGGACCTAATGAACCACTCTTATCAAGCACAGTAGAAGCAGCATCATAAGTATCAGACGTTTCAGATTCAGGAGTAGTAGCAGTGTGCGTAGCATGTGTATGTGGTGGTGTAATGAGCTTACTCGTAACAGATGGTGAATCAAGAGCAACAGAGGTGTTCAGAACCGTACCTCTTCTTGTAGTGGATGGTAAAATAGGAACCTTGCCATCACGAGACTTACCCATGATGGATGGATGGCAGCGAACAACAATGATTCCAAGTGAACTTGATAAATAAAGCTATGCTCCCCAGCAACGGCGCCAGAAAAAATAGTCTTGATGACCCACAAGTATAGGGGGTGTATCGCAGTATTTTCGAGGGAAGTGAAACCCAATTTATTGATTTGACACAAGGGGAGCCAAAGAATATTTATGAGCCTTAACAATTGGGTTGTCAATTCAGTTGCACCTAGAAACAATCTTGCTCACAGCAGTTTATCAGTAGCAATAGTTTTGTAGTAGGAGTAGTAAAGTAAAGACAGTAGTAAAGTAAAGACAACAGTAACAATTGCAGCAAACAGTAGGATTCGAGTGCAGTAGGCATAGGGATGGATGGATGGGCGTTGCATGGACAAGACAATTCACATGGCAATCAGAACATAGGGCAATTGTAGATAAATAAGATAAAGCATCCAAGTACTAAATAATCATAGGCATGTGTTCCATATATAGTCATACGTGCTCGCAATGAGAACTTGCACAACATCTTTTGTCCTGCCAGCCCGTTTGCAGCGGGGCCTCAAGGGAACTACTGGCAATGAAGGTCCTCCTTTTAATAAAGCACCGGAGCAAAGCATTACCACTCCAAGAACACATGTAATCCTCACATCAAAGCCATTCCCTCCGGTTATCCCGATTTCTATCACTTTGGGGCCATTGGTTCCGGACAACAACGTGTGTATACAACTTGTAGGTAAGACCAGAAACAATACTATCATAATGAATCAATAATATGTTCAGATCTGAAATCATGGCACTCGGGCCCTAGTGACAAGCATTAAGCATAATAAGTCACAACAAAAGTCAAAAAGCACTAAAAGTAGATTCTAGGCACCATGCCCTAACAATCCGATGCCATTACATGAACGATCTCATCCAATCCCTACAATCCCCATAGCCTACAGCGGGGGATTACTGACTCATAGATGGGGAAAACATGAATGGTCGAAGGAGGAGCCATGGTGATGATGATGGCGATGATCTCCTCCAATGCCCCATCCTAGCAGGGTGCCAGAACGGAGATTCTGGTGGTGGCAGCGAAGCGGAACTCCTTCTAGAAAAACGTCAAACCCCCCTGAGTTTTTAGGTCAGAAGGCAACTTATAGGCACAGAGGGAGACCGAGGGGGTGCCTGGGGCGGCCAGACCACCCCCTGGCATGGCTAGGCCCAGTCCGTGCGGCCAGGTGGTGTGGCTAGGCCCCAGCCCCACTCCCTCTCGTATTCTAGCTCCGGGAGTCGTCTGGTGAAATAGGATTTTTGGCATATTTTCAGGGATTTTTCCTGATGGTTAATTTTCTGCACAAAAACTAGACGCCAAAGTAATTCTGCTGAAAACAGCGTTATTCTGTGTTAGTTGCATCAAAATCACCCAAGTTTAGAGGAGAAACAATAGCAAAAGTGTTCGAGAAAGTAGATACGTTTTGGACGTATCAGCCGCCGCCACCGAAGGGGAGATTCGGGGGACATAAAGTCTCTGTTCCAGCACCCTGTCAGGACGGGGAAGTGCCCCTGGAGCCATCTCCATCGACTCCACCGCCATCTCCATCGTCGTTCCTGATTCCCATGATGATGAGGGAGTAGTTCTTCCTCGAGGCTAAGGGTTCTACCGGTAGCTATGTGTTCATCTCTCTCTCTATGCATGATCATATTGTGATCATGAGCTTTGTAATCAACTAGTCTTGCTAGTCAAGTGCTTTAATAGATCTTTGGCTCTCCCCATGTGTGTGAAAGTGATAGCGTGCACACCATGGTGGCACTTAGGCTAGAGAATACAAATACTTGTTATGAGTTATATTTGGAGTTGGATGTCTCTATGAAATTGTGGTGTTTGTTGGAACCATCTAGAGCTCAAGGTCACAGTGTGGGGTTATCTAGATGGGGAAAGCGGACTTTGAGGAGTGCTGTTATAGCCATACCATGGATTAGAGTGTCCAACCGGAGAGTAGTTCAGAGTAGTATCATAAAGAGAAGATATTTATATGAGAGTGTTCACTAGTGAAAGTATGATCCCTAGGCCTGGTTTCTAAGCATTGAAACACCGTTTGCAACTAGATCTGTTACATGTTTGCTTGCTTCCATCTTTATTTCAGATTACCTTTAGTCTCTTCCTACCAATCAACCACGCGCCATCAAAGCTATTTTCTGGAACTGTTACCACTTATGATTATCCATACCATTTGTATTTCACTATCTCTTTGCCTAACTAGTGCACCTATACACCTGACAAGTGTATTGGGTGTGTTGGGGACACAAGAGACTTCTTGTATCTTGATTGCAGAGTTGCTTGAGAGGGATACCTTCGACCACTTCCTCCCTGAGTTCTGTAAACCTCGGGTAATCCATTTAAGGGAAACGTGCTGCTGTTCTACAAACCTCTGCACTTGGAGGCCCAACAACTGTCTACAAGAATAGAAGTGCATAGACATCAAGCTATTTTCTGGAGCCGTTGCCGGGGAGGTAAGGTAAAAGGTACTCACATCCTCTAGCTACTAAGCTATATTCTAGTGCGGTTGCTGGTGTGTGAGTGCTCGAAGTTATTTCCTTTAGATTCTGCAATTATATATTTTTGTTGCTTGTTTTTATTTTCACTAGTTAGGCTTAATGGAAAACAACAACAAAATTAGAGTTAGAACATGAAGTGTTTGAAGACAAAATTAAAAAACCTATGGAACTTTATTTGCATGCTAATAGCAATGTTGTTAGTATGAATTCTTTGGACACCATTAAGTCTAATGCTATGGAAAAGTCTAAGCTTGGGGAAGCTAGGTTTTATGAAAATGATCTTTTTCGTTCCCCAGCTTTAGAAGATAGCTATTCTATTGCTTATGATGATACAAAACCTCCAATATATGATGATTACAATGATGAATATCATATTTTCAGTACACCAACTATTGAGGAGAAACATAATTATGATTACAATATGCCTCATATATTAGATGATTATGGTGATGAGAATAATAATGATAGCTATTTTGTTGAATTTGCTCCCACTACGATTAATAAGAATGACTATGCTTATATGGAAAGTAATAATTATTTTATGCATATGGCTCATGATAAGAATGTTTTATGTGATAATTATATTGTTAATTTTATTCATGATGGTACTGAAAGTTATTATGAGAGAGGGAAACATGGTTTTATGTATCTCAATAATATTAAGTTTCCCCTCTCTATGTTGAAATTTTTGAAGTTGCACTTGTTTTGCTTTCCTATGCTTTTTTCTTTGTGCTTTCATGATTTGTTTCTTTACAAGATTATTTTTCATAGGAAGTGCCTTAGACTTAAACGTGCTTTGAATTTGCTTCTTGATGCTCTCTTTTACTTCAATTCATATTTCTTATGTGAGCATCTTCTCAAACTATCATGCCTAACTTAAAGGCGTTAAAGAAAAGTCCTTATTGGGAGATAACCCAAAAGTTTTAGTTGAGTCTTGGAAGTTATTACCTCTCTAATAACCTCTCCTTATCATTTTTGTGTGGTTTTTGTTCCAAGAATAACCTCTAATGAGAGAGAAGTAAGACTTGGGAAAGTTCCTGTCCCGAAACCGATTTTTGTGCTTCGTTGTAAAAATTCGTGAAAAATCTCTGTACGTCGGATTGAGCTGTAATGTTTTGTTATTCTACCCCAGGTTGTTATCCAACTTTCGTTAGTTCAAAACTTTTCGATTTGAGCAACAGAAGGTCTTCGAAAAAATTTGTTTTTACCTGATGGTCTGTTTTGACAGATTTCTTCCATTATTTGCATTTGCCTCTTAATCTCTTTCTCTTTGAGTTCTCTTTGATCACTTGAACTTTTTAAAGGAAGTGCTACAGTAGCTTGTGTTTTATTGTAAGTTTTACTTGTGTTGAAACTGAACCAAAAGACTTATTATCTTGAGTGCACTAATGTTGCTAATGAAGATTGTGTGAAGTTTTGTATGAAGGAAATTTTTCAGGTGTAGGGAAAGAATGATGTAATGAGATGAACAATGGACAAAAGCTCAAGCTTGGGGATGCCACCCCGTTTCACCCCAAGAAATTTTCAAGAGGAACAAGCGTCAAAGCTTGGGGATGCCCAAGGCATCCCCTTCTTCATCAATAAAAATCTCAGGTCTTTCTAGACACTTCATTTTTTATTGTTTCATGCAATATTGTGTTGTTCTTGGAGTGTCTTTGTTTTTGTTTTTAGTTTTCTTTTGCTTTGTTTTCTGCAATAAGTTGGTTGGATCCTAGCACTTCTTTTGGAGAGAGACACACTCTACTTTCATTGTTTAGAACACTCTAGTTTTCATTCTTTTTGTTTTGTGAGTGTTCTCTTTTGCTAGCACTGTGTTTAGCCTTAGTTTTCTTGTGCTTTCAGCTTAGAACTTTTTTGTTCTTCTTTTTAGATTTGTGAGACAAGCTCACTGATCTTTATTTATTATTATCTTTGTGAGTTCTTTCAAATAAGTTGGTTTGGATTGGAAAAGAGTAGGAAAAGTTCATGCTTAAGTGGTATAAACGGAGCTTGTTTTTGACTGTGACTTAGACTTTGTCATGTCATGCTTGATATTGTTTTGGCTTTATGCTTAGTGATTTTTGTTGTATCATGACATGTTATAAACAAGTGAGATTTCTTAATGTGGCTTGAAAGAATCATGCGTTGTTTTAGCATATTAAAACCATAATATTGTGGTATTCTCCTTTAATTCTTTATTTGGGTTGACTTGGCGCATGCTCACACCATGTTAAGACTATACCAAGTCACCATAGCCACTATGATCATTTAGTTTTCGACTTGTAATATCACTTTATGTTTTAATTAATAATGTTTTGTCGCTTTGCACTATTATGGCCATTATTGCTCTCTTAAGTTGTTTGCTCCCAGTCTTTTGCTAGACTCCATACCAAGTATGAGTTCCACTCATGCATCGAACTCCAAATAAAACCAAGTTATTCCAAAGAGTCCACCATACCTATCTATTAGCATTTGCTATTCCAAATATATTCATGTTTTTATCTACCTTCCGAATTAAACTTGTTATGTGAAAATTAGTGATTAAAGCTCTCACGAACTTGATGGCACACTTTACTTTTCTTGCCCTAATAAACTTGAACCATTGTGTCGTATATGTTGTATATGCTTGCACTTATACGTTGGGGATTAGAAGAACCATGCTATCATGGGGAACGCTTTCAACATCGCACTTGTACATTGTACCCAGTTGATATCATGCTCTTTTGTTTATGGATGTCATCGGTGTGAAATGAAAGGGGAGCTTGTAAGTCCATGGAGTTATGTCTGTGTGTTAGAGAAATTCCTGGGCGGCTAGTCTAATCCATGCCTAATCATGGTGGAAACCTGGAGCGTAACCATAATGGGCAATCTATGAAGCATTCTTCTTATAAAAAAAGAGATAGAGATTGAGAATCAAAAAACAAAAAAAAGATGAGAAGAGAGGAAAGAGAGAAAAAAGGACCATTTTCCGTGGTAAATAAGAAGATTGCTGAGATGCTCGTTGTCTGCTTGCCTTGTCATTTTGATATGGGGATTCTTCCGTATCATCGGGCAAGGGGTACCCCGTTGGCGGTTCTCTATGATACACATGTACTTACTATGACAAGAACTTACCGGTAACTAAACTGAGTAGCATGAGGAGTGGGCCTCGTATTCAAGGGACATGAGATTTCCAACTTATACTTTGTCAAGCATATACTCCATGGTTTGTTCACTTTTACCTTAATCACTTCAAGATGCTTATGATAGGGACAATGAGAGCTGAAAGCTAATAAGTACCATAATTTTTGGAAGCTCTTTATGAAACTTGAATCCCTGCTTCCTTCTATGAAGGCCTTTCTTTTACTTTTATGTTGAGTCTCCATCTTCTATCTTTATGCACCTATTGAGAGAGCATAGTGGCCATTCTTAGTTTAATGTGCATTGTCCCAAGACTTGTTCATTGATGCATAACTTTGATATTGCTTGTTCTTAAACTATTTGTATCTAGTCACCCTTAAAAACTTTGAAGGTGTCCTATGCATTTATGTTTTGCTACACTATGAGGGACAAGCTGAATACCATTCTCATTATGTTTTCTTTATGTGAAACAAACAAACTTATTTCAAAGCATTGTCATTCATGAATCTTTTGTTTGTACCTTTTCATGTTATACCATAGTTGCTATGTCTTATTGTTAGAACTATATCTTTCATGCTATGTTAGAGTACTATGATCCCAGCTATCAATGTTCTACAAAAACTTTGATCAAGTTTATGGTGGTGCATGTCACCTCAAAAATTATTCTCTCTTTTTATCACCTACCTACTCGAGGATGAGCAGGAGTTAAGCTTGGGGATGTTGATACGTTGCCAACGTATCTATAATTTTTGATATTCCATGCTTGTTTTATATCTACTTTCTTATGTTTTGTCCACACTTTGAAGTATTTTTATACACTTTTCTGGAACTAACCTATTAACAAGATGACACAGTGCCAGTTGCCTGTTTTCTTCTGTTTTGGTTCCAGAAAAGCCAGAAAATGAATATTCTCGGAATTGGACGAGACAAAAGCTAAATTCAATATTTCACCGAGGGGAACACAGAGCCAGAGGATGAGATGGAGAGGGGCCAGGGGCTGGCCACACCATGTGGTGGTGCGAGTCCCCCTGGCCGCACCACAAGGTGGTGTGGGCCCCTGGTCCACCCTCTGACATCGCCCTTTCGCCTACAAGAAGCCTCTGATGCAGAAACCCTAAATCATCCAGCCTCCAGCCATTAAAAGTTCCGCAGTGCCGTCGCCATCGAAGGGGAGATTCGGGGGACAGAAAGTCTCTGTTCTGGCACCCTGTCAGGACGGGGAAGTGATCCCGGAGACATCTCCATCGACTCCACCAAAATCTCCATCGCCGTCGCTGATTCCCATGATGATGAGGGAGTAGTTCTTCCTCGAGGCTAAGAGTTCTATCGGTAGCTATGTGTTCATCTCTCTCTCTATGCATGATCATATTGTGATCATGAGCTTTGTAATCAAGTAGATCTACCTTGTTACTCAAGTGCTTTAATAGATCTTTGACTCTCCCCGTGTGTGTGAAAGTGACAGCGTGCACACCATGGTGGCACTTAGGCTAGAGAATACAAATACTTGTTATGAGTTATATTTGGAGTTGGATGTCTATGAAATTGTGGTGTTTGTTGGAACCATCTAGAGCTCAAGGTGATAGTGTGGGGTTATCTGGATGGGGAAAGCGGATTTTGAGGAGTGCTGTTATAGCCCTACCATGGATTAGAGTGTCCAGCCGGAGAGTAGATCTGTTACATGTTTGCTTGCTTCCATATTTAATCAGATTGCCTTTAGTCTCTTCCTACCCATCAACCATACGCCATCAAAGCTATTTTCTGGCACCGTTACCACTTATAATTATCCATACCATTTGTATTTCACTATCTCTTCACCGAACTAGTGCACCTATACATCTGAAAAGTGTATTGGGTGTGTTGGGGACACAAGAGACTTCTTGTATCTTGATTGCAGAGTTGCTTGAGAGGGATACCTTTGACCACTTCCTCCCTGAGTTCGATAAACCTCGGGTAATCCATTTAAGGGAAACTTGCTGCTGTTCTACAAACCTCTGCACTTGGAGGTCCAACAACTGTCTCCAAGAATAGAAGTGAGTAGACATCAACACTCCATGTGTCAAACCATGGTTAGAAAGCCCTAGAACATGTTGGAATGGAACATTAGAATTGTTAGAGTATTAGGCATATACGGTTGTTATGGTAGTTTCGATAGAGTTAGGATCTGTTTACGTAAAATCCTAACTTGACGTGTACTCCAAGACAATCCCCTATACTCCTATATATACTCTCCCATGAGGCTCAATAATATATCCATCATATTCTGCCAAACTCATACTCTTTCATGGTATCAGCCTAACTGGTCCAAACCCTAGCCGCACGCTTCCACCATGCCGCCCATAGGGGTATTGATATCCATGATCTCTGCCGGGGGCCACACAATCTATGATAGGGTTCGTCCACCAATCTGTGATCGGCTGCCCTGGTGAGCCTTTTCCAATCTACTAGATCGGTTTTTCTCTCCGCCGGTCACTTGGCGTTCTTTTTTTTTGGTTCATCGATCATAGATCGTATTGAGTCACCCACCACCGTCTTCATCACCGTGCCTCTACTCTGACCATCAACGTCAATGATCTACACCGTGCCCGTGGGCCTGCCTCCTCCAACTACTGCCTCGGCAGGCTGTCGTGGCCTCACAGCAGGCTACCGCGCACCTCGGCCGGCTGCTACGACTTCCTGGGTAGGCTGTTGTGGCCATCGCCCTTGGATCATCTTCGCCGTCATCTCCCAGGACTTCACCGACAATGCAACCATCGACTCTGATCTACGTGTCGTCAATGCCATGGCGCATATGGTGCATCGTCGGTATGATCAACCGATCTCGCGCTCGTCTACGCCAAGCACATCCCCGAGCACGCGCCTACCACCGATCAAGGTACGGGCTGGTGCTATGTCACCCCTTCGGGCCACAGCGCCACCGCCTTTGGTCCATGCTACCGACTTCCAAACATGCCTTGCTTGGCGTGTACATCGCTGGTGGTCTCCCAGCCACTACACCGACTTGTTCCCTACAGCTATGCCTCCCCAATGGGTCATAACATCACTGCATGTAGTCTACATCAACGTCCCTGTGCACCGACACCCCAGGCTATCTCCGCACCATCTCAACGGTGCAGGTTGTCTATGTCCGCGCATGGTCTTCGTCATGTCGGATTCTTCTTCGCCTAAATGGACTACCACCACTGCGCCAATCTAGGAGTCCAACATGACCACTCTAGGCTACCATTGGTTTTGCCGCCTTCTACGTCTTTGTCCCTGCCCTTGCGTGCCCGGTATTGGCAACACCAATGCGTGCCTTCATCCCCGACGCATCCCCGAGCCTGGCAATCTCGGGTCGGTGCCTCGTCTTCGTCGGCCTCGACAGAGTCTTCTTCGGCATCGACACCTTCCTCTACGACTGCCTCGACCACATCACCGACAAGGCCTTCTTTGCATACTCGGTTCTGGCAAAACCGGAGTGTGCATTCTTCCTCGACATGCGCCTAGTTCTGGCAAAACTATGGCCGCACCTTGTCCTTAACGGCTCAGACTGCATCAACTTCGGCATCGACACCCCTCGACAAGATGTCGCGGCCCCATGACAAGCCTCCACGGACCCTCGACAAGCCTCCACGGACACTCAGCAAGCTGCCATGGCCCCACGACGACTATCTCGATGCATCGCCGTCATCCTCCTCGTGCACTATGTGCATGCGACTTCACGTGCGGCTACCTCGACACCGGCATCCCCGACCACGATATCGACCACAGCGACCCCTCGCAACGGCTACCCGACCTCGGAACTGCCTCAAGCTCATGGCTCCCTCGACATCGGCACAAGGGCTATCACCTCACCTGAGTATCTCACCAGCTTCCTCTATAGTCCAAGCTACCGTGACGCGACACTGTCCACGATGTTCTCGCTCGGACAACAGGAGGATGTCAGCCTACTGAATGCTACTTTGGTTTATCTCCAGTCTGATCGTTCGCGATGTTCCAGTTGTTCACGACACAACCGCTACGATTGTAGGGGAGTGTTAGAGTATTAGGCATAAACGATTGTTATGGTAGTTTAGATAGAGTTAGGATCTGTTTACGTACAATCCTAACTTAACTTGTACTCCAAGATAATCTCTTGTACGCCTATATATACTCGCCAATGAGGCTTAATATACGGCAGCATCTACGGATACTTCTGTTGTCGTTGCACTATATTCACACGTTGATAGAATGAAGTGAAAGGACATGCTGGATTTTGCAAGTGCTTATTCACCATATCAAACATGGAGATTAATCTTCAATCTACTATGTGAAGGATCAATTGGGACACATGCATGCGTGAGAGATATTGAGGTGTGGCCATATTTTCATTCTTTTGGAGATAAAAGAAGGAGAGAATAATTTGACTATTATTTCTGTTGGGTTCGGCCACCCGATGAAACCCATGCATTTGTTAGAGTTACTAGTCTAAAGGACCTGCTATCCTTGTGCGTGATGGGTTGGGGTCCACCTACACCAAAAAGTAGAGGAGAAGGCCACGAAGAATTAGAAGTCCAAGTGTAACACGTTAGGAAAAAGTCATTGCCTATTTTTATTCCTTAAATCAAGTCGGTTTGTTATTTCGGCTTTGTTTCCTTGTAAGTCAGGTTGGCTATACTAGTATAAATAGCCATGTACGGTCATTGTATTAGGGGGTGTTGAAATTATTTTGAGTTCAGAATGCAGAAAAGGTCTCATGTCGGGAGACATCAATATCGTGTGCGAGTTTGCTTGCTGATCCACGAGGATCGGTTGCCGTGCGTGGAATAGAATAATTTCCGTTCAACGCTGCTATTTATTTAGGGTTTACGATTAGATTTTAATTAGATCAGATTCCTTTTGTTTATATATTGATCACCGTGAAAAATTAGGCCTAAAACCCTTTGGATTATGTTTATTCATATCATCTTGGTATCAGATTCGTCGGGTTTCTCACGGTGATTTCTTACTGAGATTTATCTACTACCGTGGTTGATCTGCTGGTTTTTGTTTTGAAGACTAGAAGATCGACGCGTTCTACCAAGAACTAGATCTGCTAGACTATTTTTGCTGCGGGAGATGTCAAACCAAGATACCGGTATTGATATGTTCGTTTGTTTCCGGATGAAGAGATTGCTGCTGTCGAGGTTTAGGCCTTGACACTGGTTTGGTTGCTGAATTCCTGCTACGGACACACCTACTACCCCGTTGTATTCTGCTTTGGAGGCGATGTGGTTGCAAGATTTGCCGCCAAGTTTTTGTTGCAGACCGAGAGACGGTCGGGCCTGCTGTCTGCAATTTTGTTTGACGTTGGCACGTTTCTACCAGGACATGTGTTGAACTGGGACATGTTCAGGATTGCTCCATCATGTGGCTTGGTGCTATTAGCACTAATTAAGATTTGATTGCTTATTCATAGGACAAGGCAGCTACGTGAGTACTACTTCGATTTGGGAGGAGCTATTTTTTGTTTGGCCGCAATTGCTTATGTGACTGAGTATTCCGTCTGATCTATATCTGCTAACCGACTGTGTTACTGAATTTTGCTGCCGTGACAATCTGCTCCACTCAGCTTTTCTCGTATGGAGGAGAAAGCTGTACTATCGTACTAGTTTCAGCGAGAAGAAGAAGGGTATTCTGAAAATCTGTTCCACTTTCGTGTGAAACTGCAGGAAAGGGCATGTGCATTGACGATCGATCACATGAGTTTGATCAACACCGCCAGTCTTGAGATGGTGGAAAAACTCGACTTGCCGACTACACCCCATCCACAACCGTACATGTTGCGTTTGGGTAACAGCGAGCTCACAATCACAAACCAAACATTGGTCAAATGTCTATTGGGCCCCTTATCCTACGAGGTTTTGTGTGACGTGATTCTACTACATATGGTTTCATGCCATTTGCTTATAGGGATGCCATGGAATAAGGAGCAAGGTGCAGTATAGTCACCGGATAACAATCATAATTGTTCTCGGTACACTGTGACTTGTAGAAAAAAGGAGTACAACCTGCGGTCTCTGGACACCATAATATACAAGGCCCGGAGAGAGGAGCGTTTGCAGAAAAAGGAGGCTGAAGCACAAATCAGAGAGGAAGAAGAAGCGAAGAAGAGAGAAACCGTAGCTGCCGCACTTTCTCATGCACCTATTCAGTCTATCGATGCCATGGTTGCTTTTGAGACCGACTTGAAACCGAGGTCACTTTTATCTGAAGGAAGGGAGGATGATACGGCAGCGTCTATAGATACTTCTATTGTCGTTGCACTATATTCACACGTTGATAGAATGAAGTGCAAGGACATGCTGGATTTTGCAAGTGCTTATTTACCATATCAAACACGGAGATTAATCTTCAATATAGTGTGTGAAGAATCAATTGGCACACATGCATGCGTGAGAGATATTGAGGTGTGGCCATATTTTCATTCTTTTGGAGATAAAATAAGGAGAGAACAATGTGGCTATTATTTCTGTTCGGTTAGGACACCCGATGAAACCCATGCATGTGTTAGAGTTACTAGTCTAAAGGACCCGCAATCCTTGTGCGCGATGGGTTGGGGTCCACCTACACCAAAACATACAAGAGAAGGCCACGAAGAATTAGAAGTCCAAGTGCAACACGTTAGGAAAAAGTCATTGCCTATTTTTATTCCTTAAATCAAGTCAGTTTGTCATTTTGCCTTTGTTTCCTTGTAAGTCAGGTTGGATGTACTAGTATAAATAGCCATGTACGGTCATTGTATTAGGGGGTGTTGAATTTATATTAAGTTGAGAATACAAAAAAGGTCCCATGTCGGAGAACACCAATATCATGTGCGAGTTTGCTTGCTAATCCGCGAGGGTCTATTGCCGTGCGTGGAATGGAATAATTTTCGTTCAACGCCGGTATTTATTTAGGCTTTATGATTAGATTTTAATTAGAACGGATTCCCTTTGTTTATATATTGATCGCCGTGAAAGATTGGGCCTAAATCCCTTTGGATCACGTTGATCTGTATCATCCGCCAAACTCATACTCTTTCAGGAATGCAATGGAGCACCAGTGTGACAGATGTTGCATCACCACACCCACTTGAGTGTATGTGGTCATGTGGATCAATGTGGTTTGGAAAAGAACACATGCAATGACACTCCATGTGTCAAACCATGGTCAGAAAGGCCTAAAACATGTTGGGATGCAACATTTGAATACGATGGAGCACTAGTGTGATAGAGGTTGCATTCACCACACCCACTTGATTGTGTGTGGTGTGGATCAATGTGGTTTGGTAAAGAACACATACAATAACACTCCACGTGTCAAACCACGGTAGGAAAGCCCTAGAACATGTTGGAATGCAAAATTTCAATGCAATGGAGCACTAGTGTGATAGAGATTTCGTCACCACACCTACTTGAGTGTGTGTGGTCATGTGGATCATTGTGGTTTGTGAAAGAACACATGCAATGACACTCCATGTGTAAAACCATGGTCAGAAATCCCTAGAACATGTTGGAATGCAACATTGGAATGCAATGGAGCACCAGTGTGATAGAGGTTGCATCACCACGCCCACTTCAGTGTGTGTGGTCATGTGGATCATTGTGGTTTGGAAAAGAACACATGCAATGACACTCCATGTGTCAAACCATGGTCAGAAAGCCCTAGAAGTTGCATCACAAAATCCACTTGAGTGTGTGGGATGATGTGGATCATTGTGGTTTGTTAAAAGTACACATGCAATGACACTCCATGTGTCAAACCATGGTCATAAATCCCTGGAACATGTTGGAATACAACTGCCAAATGCAATGGAGCACTAGTGTGACAGAGGTTAAAGCACCACACCCACTTGAGTGTGTGTGGTCATGTGGATCATTGTGGTTAATTTTGAAAAGAACACATGCAATGACACACCATGTGTCAAACCATGGTCAGAAAGCCCAGGAACATGTTGGAATGCAACGGCCACTTGCAATGGAGCACTAGTGTGACAGAGGTTGCACCACGACACCCACTTGAGTGTGTGTCGTCATGTGGATCATTGTGGTTTGGAAAAGAACACAAGAAATGGCACTCCATGTGTCAAACCATGGTCAGAAAGCCCTAGAACATGTTGGAATGCAAATGCCACATGCAATGGAGCACCAGTGTGAGAGAGGTCACATCACCACACCCATTTGAGTGTTTGTGGTCATGTGGTTCATTGTGGTTTGGAAAAGAACACATGCAATGACACTCCATGTGTCAAACCATAGTTAGAAATCCCTATAACATGTTGGAATGCAACATTGGAATGCAATGGAGCACCAGTGTGACAAAGGTCTCATCACCACACCTACTTGAATGTGTGTGGTCATGTGTATCATTGTGGTTTGGAAAAGAACATATGAAATGGAACTCCATGTGTCAAACCATGGTCAGAAAGCCCAGGGACATGTTGGAATGCGACTGCCACGTGCAATGGAGCACCAGTGTGACAAAGGTTGCATCATGTGGATCATTGTGGTGTGGAAGAGAACACATGAAACGTGTAACAACCTCGGACCCTACGCTCTAAGTTCAAGCCTGGATGAACCGAAAGTGGTTAAAATAGTACAGCGGGGGCCCAGGGGCCACCCACATGTAGACCCGTCGGCCGTCCTAACCACTTCCAAGAACATCGGGACAAGAGCGAGCGACGTAGGCAACATTCGAAGAGATCAAATACATACACAAGTGAGTATGTATGCAAGCTACCTTACAACAGTTCTCAGAGCCATACCATCTAAAAGAAATAGAAATATTGCAACGCCATATGGCAAGATCCAAATATCCTAGATAGAGATAATAGTGTAGGATATCTCCTCATACATCAAACATCAGAGTATCAAGCGGAGGCGGGAAACAAGATCCGAGTACGGATAAGAAGCAAATCGGCATAAGATGCCACATAAGTAAGCACATCCCGCCCACAGATCTCGCGGATCCCCATCCCCGGAATCTCTCAACCGAGTGATCATTGCCAACATCATCTGTCTCTCCCACCCAGTATCCATCTTGTGAATACACCTGTTCATCTGAATCAAACAATTTATCGTATGAGACCCTAGGGGTACTTAGCAAGTCTTTATGCCTCTAAAGGGGACATAAACCTGGGGTGACGCAATTGCAGCAAAAGGTAATAACTAACAAGTATATATGTACTCGCTAACCATCTGCCTAACCAATGATAGACGGATGTCCATTAATTAGAAACAACAGTTATAACAGTATAAAGTAACAGATCCATCCTCCTTCTCGCTTACCAACAAGAAAGCGGACGAACAACGCATCCGTTGGCAGTTTTATTAACCATTCCATGAGTATTTGCACTATTTACTAGTCAGGTATTTAGTCAGATTAAAAGCGGTACTTTAGTTATACTTGTCTATGATCGAGAAACTGTGCTCCAAGTCGTCCATAACCGTGGACACGACTTTCAAAAAGATTTACCCTGCAGGGGTGCACAAATAGCAACACACACACACGATCGACCTCAGAAAAACCAAATCAAAACCCAACGAGGCGTTCACGAAAAAGCGATCACAAGATTCATCCAAATTTCAGGGGGCCACCCCAATAAGCTACCCGCAACAAAGTTGGCCGGCTTCGAGACGGACCCAGGGTTTGCGACAATGGCTGTAAATGACTGGGAACCCGAAAATGTGACTGGGCTTGTCGATACCGTGAAAACATTCCGCAATCCAAAATAGTACAGGTGCTCCACGCACAATCTTAAATAAAGCAGTAAAGCATGGCATAAGTACATGATAGTAATAAAGCCCCAAACTACTTTGTGGGCCCAAGAAATAAAGTACAAATCAAGCTCATGCAAAGGGGGATTCATAGAGTCTCCCGTATGTTGATAGTGCGAATAGTCAAGGAATAGGAATCAAGTACTCGGGGTCCTACGGGACACAAGTGGACATAAAAACTAAATGACAGATATTGCCCACCGGTGCCTCTTTCATTAGTTATCCTATTACTACTCAGGTTCAGTTGTTTAGGTACCTCGTTACCCTTCAGACACTCACATACCCTACACATGCTGTTCTACGACTCGCATGGCTCAAACAACTCCTGTAGTAATGGCTCAACGGATCTGGGTAGTACTCCTAGGATTCCTGATATTTCCCCTGCTCGGCGTCTATTTGAAAGAAGAACCAAACAAACAAGGGCCAATATAAATAAAGTGCACAAGCATAGGAATAAAATGCGACAAGCAAACAAGCATGCCATGATGAATGATGCACAAATTACATGGCAATAAAGTAGCATGGAAAGGTGAGGTGTGGGGCAAGAATAAACCATTTTATTAATTGTTTGGTCAAGTTTTATTGCCATAACAGTTCTGATTTTAAACAATGACATGATGCATGCTTCAATTAAGAACATGTAATGCATAGTTAGAACGGGCTCGTCGTGCTGATCGATTTAGACATGTTATTTGTCAAATTTGGAGTTATATAATTAAAGTTGTTAATTAGTTAAGAAAAGGTATTTTTATTGCAATTAAACAATTTTGAAAATTTAAAATAGTCAAATATTATTTTGGAAGGCATATTTGAATTCCTCACATCTTTCTGATTCAAAAACATATGTCATTTGCATTCATTGGATTTATTAACAAAAAGTTATTAATTTCAGGATTTAAAACATATTAAACTATTTCTAGAATTATTTTTATTAACAGAAAAAGATCACAAGACTTTTTGCAGTCAGAGGCAGCTAGTCACAGCGGCTGAAAGTGGGCCAGGTGCTGAGCTGGCCGAATCGCGCGCGGCAGGGATTTTCTTACCGCGGCGTTATCCAGCCCGTGTAGTTGACAGGTGGGGTCAGTGGTGTGCGGGGCCAGGCACGGGCTCGCGAACCGGGCGCAGCCACGTGGCGCAGACAGGAAGCGCAGGTTGAGGGTTCCAAAACCTGGGTACCTTTTCATAAAATTACCACAGCGACTAACAGGTGGGGCCGGTTGGACCGCGGGTTTGGGAAAACAAAAAGGGCAGGGGTTATCTGCAAAATGGCCGCAGCTACTGTTTTTCTTCCTATGTTTTGTCTGACGAACTGGCGGACAGCGTGCGGCACGGCGGGGGATCGAACTCGCATCGCAGCTCGCGTGCGCGGCGGCGGCTACCGCTGGGTTAGCAAGGGGTTGTTGCTGGTAAAACGTTGCACGGTGAGATGATTCTACTACGACGCAATGCCGGGTGGCGAACTCGAGCGCGGCGCGCCGAGTGCGCTCAACAGAACGATCCGTGCGTATAGGAAGCGCCGAGCGAGGAGAGGGTGTCAGGGGGGATCAGCAGCTCACCGCCGGGAGGTTGGTGGTGGTGGATCGGGCAGGCACGCATCGGATCGGCGGTGGAGCTAGAGGACGGCGAGCTAGGGTTTGCGTCGGGCTCGGTGACGTGCGGCGTGTACTGGCCGTCTCCTCCTCACTGCGGTGTACGGGGACGGTCCAGAGGGACTCCAGGGTCTTCCCCAACGACCCAACGCCACACCCGCCTCCTCGCTGCTGCGGTGGAGAAACGATGCCGACGGTGGGGTGGAGAGGGACGAGGAGAAAACAGCGGCAGGTGGGGGAAGGAGGAGTGGTTGGGCAGGTCCTGGGTGGATCTATGGTTGCTAGGCAGAGGATGGATAGATAGGAACGAGGCAGAGGGAGCACATGGGGTGGCTCGGTGTAAAGGTAGCGTGCCCCTTTCCTCCTTCTCCTCCTCACGCGGTGGGCACGGCTCAGGAGGCCTGGGTCTGCAGCTAGGGACAGAGGGAAAAGAGAGGAGGCCTCGAGTGGGGTCTGCATGGCAGCGGGGGAGAAGAAACAGAGAGAGGGAGTGATGCTCGGCTAGGGCTAGAGGAGGGGTGGCATGGTGGCTCGGGCTAGAGAGGTGATGAGCAAGGGGTGGCTCGGATGGGACCGAACCAGGTGGTGGTGGCCAGGTTAGGAGGGGAGGGTGGCTTGGCATGGAGCCTAGCTAGGAGGGGAAAAGGGATAGGGTTAGGGTTTTAGTGAGGGGCGTGTGTAGAAGCTAGGTTTAGAGAGAGAGAGAGGACTCGGTTTGGATAGAAGAATAGAGAGGGAAAACCACATGATGGATGAGCTAGGTTTTCAGAGTAGCTAAGAAACTCCAATAGGAATTTGAATGAAGACAAAGGTCAAAACCAAAAGGTCCCAAAAGAGAAAAAGAGGTGGAAGAAAAATAATGATCTTGCATGGCTCATGCACATGATCATCTCATGTTTACTTGGCAAGGAGGAAAACACTAAAAGAGAGCAAGGTGGAGGACAAGTGGAAGAGAAGTAATTAAATGTGTTTATTTGTTCAAATGAGTTCAAACAAACACCATCCAAAATATTCCAAGGAACCCAAAATAGAAGAACAAGTGAGGGCCTTGCATGGGCCATGCACAAGTAATAAATGCCACTAATTCTAGTTGTGAAAACAACTATCTTCAATCATGGTCATATATTCTTGCATGCATGCCAAAGTATTTGATTAAACCATTCAAAGAAGAAGTTTGCTTGTCATATGGAAATAATTAGTATATGCACATGTATGAGGTTAAATGCCCATGGTAGTGTGTATTTTCCACTAGAGCACTTGTAGCCAAAATATAGCTTCATACATGAGCATATAGTAAATAAAATCCATATAGAACTTTAGATGCAACATTGCTACTCACATGTCATGTAGAAATGGTCATAAGGCTTCCCATAATCAATATTGTGGGAACAACATGTATCATGTATGGAAGCATGTAGAAAGAAGTGGATCCACCCCAACACATATGAGCTAGATTTAAATGCCAAAGAAGTGGATCCACCCCAACACATATGAGCTATAATTAGGATGGTGGAATTATAAGGTGGTGACAAGTTAAGGTGGTGGAGTTGAAAAAGATATGCCCCCAACTCAATTTGGGCATTAACAATATATCAAGAACCAACTACAATGTAATAAGAGGCAAATATAATTAATAAATGCATATGAGATAAGAACCAAAAGAAAAAGGGTTTTATATGATGCTCAAATGCAAGGTGGCATGATGACATGAGCATGATATAATTATGATGCAACAATTATATGTAGGAAGTAGCATTTTATCATTAGACCATGTAGCATTACAGATGTTTGATAGATGGGATGCTACAACTCTCCCCCACTAAACAGGAATCTCTCCCCGAGATTCTAGGAAGAAGAAGAAGAAGAGACGAAGAGGGTAGGATACTTGGTACGGAGCTCATCCTCGCGTTCCCAAGTGGCTTCATCAACGGAATGGTGCGACCACTGCACCTTGCAGAACTTGATGGATTTGTTGCGAGTCCTTCTTTCTGCGACTTCTAGGATTTTTGTGGGGTGTTCTTGATAAGACAGATCTTCTTGGAGATTGATAAGATCATGGTCAACGGTCCTGCCGGAATCCTTGAAGCACTTCTTGAGTTGAGAGATATGGAAAACATCATGGACCTTGAGTTTTTCAGGGAGCTCAAGAGCATAAGCAACTTCTCCTCTTTTTCCACAAACTTTGAAGGGACCGATGTATCTTGGAGCCAGATTTCCTTTGATACCAAACCAGTGCGTGCCTCTCATGGGAGTGACACGAAGGTAAATGAGATCACCAGGGACATATTCCATGTCCCTGTGCTTTCTGTCATAGTTGCTCTTCTGGCGACTTTGAGCAACCTTCAGGTTTTCAAGAATGATGTGAACCTTCTCCTCCGCTTGAGTTACAATGTCGGGGCCAAACAATGTTCTTTCACCTGCGCCCGACCAACCAATCGGAGTTCTGCATCTGTGGCCATAGAGAACCTCAAATGGTGCCATCTTTAGACTCTTCTGGAAGCTCTTGTTGTAAGAGAATTCAGCATAAGGAAGGCATTCTTCCCACTTCATGCCGAAAGAGATGACGCAAGAACGGAGCATATCTTCCAGAACCTGATTGATCCTTTCAACTTGTCCTTGCGACTGAGGGTGCTAAGTTGTGCTGAAGTTCAACTTTGTTCCCAAAGCATTTTGGAAACTTCCCCAGAACTTGAAAGTGAAGATGCTTCCATGGTTGGAGCTGATCTCAAGAGGCACCCCATACAGAGAGACAATTTTGTTGATATAGAGCTCAACCAACTGAATTGCAGAAATTGTTTCCTTGACAGGAAAGAAGTGAGCCACTTTAGAAAGTCTATCGATGACAGCAAAGATTGCATTGTTGCCCTTCTGCGACCTTGGAAACCCCGTTATGAAGTCCATCTCTACTTTCTCCCATTTCCAATCCAGAGGCTTCAATGGCTATAGAAGACCGGAAGGTTTCTAATGGACAGCTTTAACTCTACGGCAGACATCACACTCGGAGACATACTTGGCACAATCTCGTTTCAACCCAGGCCACCAATACTGTGTTTTCAAGTCCATGTACATCTTAGTGCTGCCAGGATGGATAGAAAGAACATAATCATGAGCTTCTTTGAGAACTTGCTCTCTCAAACCCGGATACTTCGGAACGAACATCCGGTGCTTAAAGAATAGAGTGCCTTGGTCGTCAAGGTGGAAAGGTTCAGACTTCGGAAGCTGAATCTTGGAGATGATGTTTTTAGTATAAGGGTCACCAAGGTGAATGGAGCGAACTTTTTCTTCCAAGAGAGCGGTTGCCAGAAGGTCCAGAAGATACCCTTGATCCACAATTTCAAGGTTGAGCTGGCGGAATTCCTCGCACAAGAGAGGTTGTTTTTCTTCTACCATGAGGTTGTTGACATAAGCTTTCCGGCTGAGAGCATCGGCCATGACATTAGCTTTGCCCGGAGTGTAGTTGATGGTTAGATCGAAATCATTAATTGCTTCAATCCACCTCCTCTGACGAAGGTTGAGATCCGGTTGTGTGAAGATATACTTCAGACTCTTGTGATCCGAAAAGATCTCACAACGGTTGCCAAGCAAGTAGTGCCTCCATACTTTCAAAGCAAAGACAACTGCTGCGAGTTCGAGGTCATGTGTAGGATAGTTGATCTCATGCGTCTTCAACTGTCGAGAGGCATAAGCAACAACTTGTTTTTCTTGCATAAGGACCACACCCAATCCTTGCAATGAGGCGTCACAGAATATCTAGAAGGGCTTTGATGTATCTGGAGGAATCAAGACTGGAGTGGAAGTGAGCTTCTCTTTGAGTGTTTCAAAGCTTGTTTGACATGCAGGAGACTAAAAGTATTTCTTACCTTTCTTGAGGAGATCGAGTAGCATCCCAATTGTCTAACAATTGTAATGCTACTTGGTATAGTAAGATATTGGGTACTTCCTATATATAATTGTTGCATCATAATTATATCATGCTCATGTCGTCATGCCACCTTGCATTTGAGCATCATATAAAACCCTTTTTCTTTTGGTTCTTCTCTCACATGCATTATTAATTGTATTTGCCTCTTGATATTGTATTTGGTTATTGATATATTGTCTAAATTCCCAAGTTGAGTTGGGGGCATATCTTTTATTCACCTGCATTATCTTTTCTTTTCACCACTTTATAATTCCACCATCCTACTAGTCCATGAGCTTGCAATTCTTTTTCTTTTGATTTTATCCTAGCTCATGTGGTGGGGTGGATCTAATCCTACTTATCCTTTGCTTGGCTTCTATTCCAATTATGGGAAATGCATAAGAATAATGCCATCATATTATTATTGTTTTCACAAAATAAATCAAGACATTATTATTTTTGCATGGGCCATGCAAAAGTACCACCACCTTTAGCTATTTGGTTTTCTTTTGGATTTAGTGATTCTTTTCTTTGTGTATCATCACCATCTTTACCACTCCTTTACTCTCATCAACATCTATTAATTTAATTAGCTACATTCATGCTTTATATGAGAGATTCTTTCCATACATCTTCCTTTCTCTATTTCTTGTTATTCCTCCACCTCATCTCATGATAAATCAATTGCCTCAATAATTTTTCCTCTTTGGTTGGATCTCATAAACAAACTCAAAATAAATCCAAAACCCTAAACAACACCTAACCTATCTTTTCCCTCTCTCTAATTTTCTTCTAACCCTATTCTACACTAAACCCTAACATTAGCCTCTCTCTCTATCTCTCTCTCTCTCATGAGGGCCACCTGACCCCCTCTCTCTCCTTGTCCCACACCTCAGCTAACCCTACCCCTCTCTCTAAGCTAAACGAAACCCTAACCGAGCCCATGTCTAAACCTAGCCCGAGCTAACATCTCTCCTCTCTCTCTTCTCTCTCCTGCCATGCTGGCCCTAGCTGCGGCGTCTCCCCCTCCCCCTGGCCCACCTGCAGCCTCCCCTGCCATGCCCTACCTGCTCCCAGCCCGAGCTAGCACGTGCCCGAGGAGAAGGAGGAAAAGGCCGAGGCTACCTCCTCCCTGCCGTGCCCACACGCCACCTCCTCCCTCTCCCTCATTTTTTCCCCTCCGCACCACGGCTCTCTTGCATCGCCAGATCTGCCCCAAGCCAACCCTCCTCTCCTCCCTTTCCTCTCCATCGTAGCCAGCACCTGACGCTGGTCGCCGCCAGCACCGCGTCGCCCCTTGTTCCAGCCGGCCAGCACGACGTGGAGGTGGTCCAGAAGAACAAGGAGGCTCCCCTACCTCGACGCGTACGCGCCGACGAGGAGGAGATGGCCCAGCTCGCCGAAGAGAAGCCTCGCCGCCCGAAACCCTAACACCGGGGAGCGCCTGCCTCCTCGCCGCTCCGGTGCCTCCCTGCCAGATCCAACCCCACCGTTCCCTCCACGGTGAGCAGTACTCCCTCCCTGACATCATACGCTTCGCCGTAGCCATCTAGCGCTGCCGCTTGTTGCGTCGAACGCCCGCCGTGCGCCAGAGCTCGCCGCTGTCTGCCGGTTTTCCGCGCCGCTTAGGGCTTACCTAGGTCCCAAACCCTCTCCTGTCAACTCCCCTCGCCCCGCCGCACTGGCTTCGCCCCTCAGCGCGCTCGCCCGCGACCCGGGTTCGATCCCCCGCACCGCGCGCGCTGCCGCCGTCAGTTTCATCAGAGAAGAGAGGAAGAGAAAAAGTGCACGCGATGACACTTTGCGCTTACCCCCCTACCTTTTTATTTTCCTAAACCCGCACTCCTCTCGAGCCCCACCTGTCAGCCTCCTTCTCCTTTTTACAAAAACGCCCCGCAATTTTTGCGCAACCAACCCGCGGTCCAGATAGCCCCCACCTGTCAGTCGCTGCAGTCCCCCCATCCCTGGCGCGTGGGCCGTAGCCGCTGGGACCGCCTGTCGACCTCAGTGGCTAGCCAAGCCGCGGTAGAAAAAAGTATTTTCTGCGTGCGTGCCCCCAGTCCGATTGGTCCCACCCGTCAGCGGCTGAGGCTATATTTGCCTGGGTGACAAAAGTTTTCCTAGCTGTCTATTTTTAATTAAACCTTTTTCAAATTGATTTAATTCAAATTCAAATCAGATTCAAATAATTTTTAAAATACAAATCCAAATAATACAAATAATATATGTTTTCGAATCAGAAAAATGTGAGGAATTCAAATATGACATTCAAAATAATGTTTGAACATTTTAAA